>CM035171.1:35911482-36532154 GCA_020205615.1 Panax quinquefolius | reverse complement strand
GGTCCAAAGATACGTACATCTTTGAATCCTCTACACAAGGGGGAGCCCCATGTCATTCGATACCTAAACTACGGTTGGATCGACCAACAAAATTCATGATGCCACCCATCTCACAGGAGATCCAGACACCGGTGACATCAAAAAGAATGTCCTCCAAATGGAATAGACCATTCATGCTATCAAAGGAATTGGAACACACGGGAGTGTTTCATATGCAAACCTTTGCATTTTCCCTGGTGTTCATTATCCAGAAAAGTTTAAGACTCCTGACTTCGAAAAATATGACGGGTTAGGAGATCCTTACACACATTTGAAGGTGTTTATTGGAGAACTCGGATCTTATGTAGAGGACGAGAAGCTCAGAATGCAGCTGTTCCAGAAAAGTCTGACTGGAAAAGCCCGTTCGTGGTACACCAGATTAGACAACTCAAATATCTATAGCTGGGAAGAGCTAGCACACACCTTCCTCACACAATACAGCTTCTAGTCTGAGATGGCTCCTGACCGGTATCAAATTACCAAGGTCAAGAAACAGTCTAACGAGTCTTTTAGAGAGTATGCTCAAAGGTGGAGACGCCTGGCTGCCCAAGTTCTTCCTTCCATGACAGAATCAGAAATGGTCATGACTTTCATAGACATACAAGAAGCTCCTTTCTATGAAAGAGTTTTAGCCGGCATCGGTAAACCATTTTCTGAAATGGTCAAACATGGGGAGATGGCTGAGATGGGATTGAAGTCCGGAAAAATTCAAGACCTAGTCGCCTTAAAAGCATTCTTTGAGCACATCCAATCCGGAAATTATGGAAACAACCCTCGGAGGGTCCATAAAAAGAAAGAGGAAGATGTTTCCCTTATACTACAGGGTCAAAAAGGTAATTAGAACATGCCTATCTAAAGGAGAAGTTACACTCCCTTTCAAGCACAGTCTTCAAACCCTCCAATACCAAAAGGTGGAGAAATCAAACGCTCTCGAGTGTTCACACCCTTAGGGGACTCACTCGAGAATATTCTCACTCTTCTGACAACACAGAAGAAAATCACGTATCTTCTTCCACCAGTCAGCCCTAATGGACGGGGTTTCAATGCTGCTCGAAAATGTGCTTATCATGTCGGGGCACCTAGACATGATACTCATGATTGTTGGGCCTTGAAACACAAGATCCAAGACCTGATAGATAACGGTGAGATCGTGGTCACAAAACCAGATCAACCTCACGTACAAGACAATCCTCTTCCTCAACATAAAGAAGAAGAGGTCAACATGATTAATTGGAGCAATGGACAGAATTCCAATTTTAACAGCGAATCATCTCAGACCACCAAAGACGGTGTTGAAAAACGGGATTATGCCAAGTTCCAGTTCTCTATGGAACGTAAGATGAAAGATCTATACAAGCAGATTGAACAATTGGCAGAACTGGTGACCTATCAGCATCAAGTTACACGCCAGTTAGTCAGCCAGGAGCATGCTAGTCTCCTCCCTCTTGTCACGAATATACTCTCGTCACCTTCAGAAAATGAAATGCTAGAGGACAAAGTGATAAGAAGAGAAAATGCCAAAGCCCGTCGGGATTTCGCCAATAAAAAGGGAATTTACATACCTAGGCTAACCTATGGAGGAAATCCTGCAGATGCTAATCAATGAAGGAAGAACCACTTCCCTTCTTCTTCCAGTTAATCCCCGTTTAGGACGGTACAATTCTGATGGAGTATGTCAATATCACTCCCATTCTCGCGGTCACAGCACAGAAGAATGTTGGGCACTCCGCCACCTTATCCAGAATTTAATTGACAGCGGTGTCCTGCAACTAGCAGATGACGATATTGTGCTACGTGAGAGTGAGAATACCTGTCCCACTAAGTGGAAGGGATTGGTAGCAGTCATATCCACGGAAAATGATGAGACTAGCAAATCACTCACAATACCAATAATTCAACTTAGGGGAAGCAACAATCCTTTGAAAGTGGGCGCTCCAGAGCCAATCAACTTACCATGCAGAGCACAATATCCTATTGTTAGCTTACACAAAGTGCCATGGAATTGTGGAGAAGGTGAAGGATCCACCTCCCATACAACTGCTGCAGTGTCGAAGGAAAATCCACTGTATCTTCCCCAACGGGTGATGAAGTCTACCATCAAATCAAAGGCGAAAATTCCAAAGGAGAAGATTGAAAAATTCCTCTGCACTATGGGTCATAACGAAGCCAAGGTGGTTTTAGATTAAAAGAAGCTCCACACTAAATCTTAATTTTGGACTTTGTCCTAACTTCCGAGGATCACCGGACGATCTTGCTGAAGGTTTTAGAAGAAGCCTATCTACCAAAATCAGTGGATGCGGAAACATATCAACATTTGGTTGATCACATTTTCAACAACAATGTGATATCCTTCACTGATGGTGACATACCGCCCGAAGGGACCAATCATTGCAAGCCGTTGCACATTGCGGTCTTGTCCTTCAGATACATGCTAGCTGGAGTCTTGATAGATGGAGGCTCATCTATAAATATATGTCCATACGCTACCTTGGTGAAGATGAATATCAATCTCAACCGAATCCGGAGCAGCTATACGGTCATCAAAGCTTTTGATGGAGCCCGCCGGAATTCGGTCGGACTAATTAAACTGCCAATCGAAATTGGTCCCCATACATTCTGCGTATCTTTCCACGTACTCAAGATAGATTCGGGATACAACCTGCTCTTGGGATGACCATGGATTCTTATGGCAGGGGCAGTCCCCTCCACCCTTCATCGATAGTTAAAATACATTATCAACAACAGCCTAGTCACAGTCAACGCTGAGCCGGAGTGCCCTCCATATAGTGACATACCATACATCAACGTCAATTCAGATGTTGAAACGATCAGTTTTCATGCCTTGGAGGTGAGCAACACTCAGTACCATGCTATTGGAACGCCACCTCTCATACCCAAGATTTCTGCCGAAGTGATGTCAGCTACTCAAGAAATGATATCCTTGGGGAATCGGCCCGGAGACAAAATTTGGGTAAAGACCATCAGGGTATCAAGTACCCCATCCAAGTTGTCAGTCAAACTGGGACAACTGGGCTAGGCTATTCTTCAAATTCTAGTAACAAGAATCCACATAAACATCCTCGATTTCTCCGACTTCAATTACGACGTTTGTCTACACTTGGCCGCCGAGTTTGCATAACCTCTCGTAAAGGTGCCAACCAACGTGATGGCTATGTTATTTCCCAAGCCGGTATCGGTGAAGGCAAAAAAAATCTTTGTTCCAGATCCCACCGTGGAGGAAGAGAAACAAAGAATTAAACAAGACGTCATCCGGATGATGTCAGGTATACGCATCATCGTCCATGATGAACATACAAACAGATACACCCCAGACGATGATTGCTCAGACATAATGGCCATCATTCGGGATAGGGAGGACGATGACAATCCTTCCATCACTGCAGTCCACTCGAACTTTGCCCTTGCCAATTGGAGCAGCACTCCTTGCATTGGTCGATAAGGGTAAAATGGGCAGAAACTATTTTTGCCCTGTAGATATCATAACTGCTTACTTTTCTGTACAGTATTAGCAGTTATTTTGCCAGTGCATGCTAACACTTTATATGATCAAACCCTTTCATATATACTAAGTGAAAGAATATTTTGTTTCAGGACACTAAATTTAGATGTATTACTGATTTGCCGACGTCTGATTGCCTCTTCTCCACAAAGATTGTAACTTTGATGTAGAGATGAATTCAGCCTTGATGGAAATACAGGAGGACATTAAGGTGCCTCCAGAAATTCAAGAATGGATCAAAGACAAACCTAAACCCAACCTTGATCAAACCATTTCATTCAATCTTGGAACCTTAGAAAGCCCTAAGTTAATCCTGATTGGTTCAGACCTTACCCCAAACCAACGGAATGACATGGTTACGCTATTAACCCAATTCCAAGATGTGTTTGCATGGTCTTATGAAGACATGGTGGGTTTGTCCACTGACATTGTACTTCATCACCTTCCCATTAAAGAGGGATTCAAGCCAGTCAAATAGAAGCTCAAGCGATTGAAACCTGAGTGGAGTTTAAAGGTAAAAGAAGAAATTGTGAAATAATTTCAAGCTGACATCATCATGGTGTCCACGTATCTTGAGTGGATATCCAACATTGTTCCCATGCCTAAACCTGGATGAAAGGTGCGAGTCTGCGTGGATTATCGGGACTTGAACAAAGATTGCCTTAAAGATAGCTTTCTCATACCCTTTATCCACATTCTCATTGAAAATACTGCTCAATACTGCATGTACTCCTTTGCTGATTGCTTTGCGGGGTACCATCAAATCATGGTTGCTGAGGAAAGATCATGAGAAAACTGCTTTCATCACATCTCGGGTAACCTTTGCTATAGACGGTTTTCATTCGGCCTCATCAATGCTGGAGCCACCTATCAGCGAGCTATGATGGCTCTCTTCCATGACTTAATGCACAAAGAGATCGAGATCTACGTGGATGACATCATTGTCAAGTCCCGAAAGGAGGAAGACCACTTAGACCATCTCAGAAAGCTATTCAACAGGTTGTGTAAGTACAACTTGAAGTTGAATCCAGCCAAGTGCGCCTTTGGCGTTAAATCAGACAAGTTACAAGTATTTCTAGTCAGCCACAAAGGGTTTGAGATGGATCCTACCAAAATCCATGCCATTACGAAAATGCCCATTCCTCAGACAGAGAAGGAAATACAGGGATTTTTGGGAAGAATCAACTTCATTAGCAAGTTCATTTCTTAACTCACAGCAACCTGTGAGCCAATCTTCAAGCTATTAAGGAAGAACTCCTCCATAAAATGGAATGATGAGTGCCAAAATGCCTTCCTCACAATTAAAGAGCAGCTAGTCAAAGCTCCCATTTTGGTACCACCTAGGGATGATGTTCCCCTGTTCATGTACCTATCCATAAGTGACAACGCCATAGGCTGTATGCTGGGACTGAAAGATGATAGAGGCCAAGAATGAGCTATCTATTACCTTAGCAAAAGATTCAGCAACAGTGAACATAAGTACACTCTGATTGAGAAAACGTGTTGTGCTTTAGCATGGGCTTCCATGTGGTTACAACATTACCTCCATGGTCAGACAACCCATCTCATATCCCGCGTGGATCCTCTCAAGTATGTGTTCAACAAACCCATGTTAAATTGCCGGCTGTCCAGATGGTAGTTGATCCTACAACAAGTTGACATCGTCTACGTGACTCAAAAGTCCATCAAAGGTCAAGGAATTGCGGATCAACTGGCCGCCGCACCCTTAGGGGATTTCAAACCCTTGGAGACATACTTCCCCGATGAGGGAGTAATGACAATTTCAGCAACACCATCAGTATGATACGCGCTAAACATGGAAGATGTATTGTGATGGAGCTGTTAATATGGAAGGTTCTGGAGCTGGATAAGTTCTAGTATCTAGTACGGGGGAGCAGTATACCGTCGTCGTTAAATTATAGTTTGTCAGCACCAATAACATAGCTGAGTATGAAGGCTGTCTCATGGGGCTAAAACTTGCTCGTTCAATGGGCATCAGGCGATTAATTGTCTTGGGAGATTCAGAGTTGGTAATCAAACAATCCACCAGAATCTATTAAACCAAAAAGCTACATCTGCTACCTTACCATCGACAAGTTTTACAGATGGTGTTGGAGTTTGAAGAAATCTCCTTTCTACACGTTCCTCGAAATAGGAATGACTTTGTAGACGTATTAGCAACTTTGGCCTCCTTGATCCGCATATCTGATAAGGGACACTTGCCAAGCGTCACAATTTCCCTGCACAAGGCCCCAACCTATGGGAACTACATTGGAGAAGTATCGGATGAGTTACCTCCCATCCAGCATCCTTGGTATCAACATATCAAGGAATACCTATGAGATGGATCTACACCCGCTGAGGCGAGCCCGACTGAGAAAAGGCGGATCCATCGACTTGCTATGAAATTCTACCTGAGTGGAGATGCGCTCTACAAAAGAGATGCAGGATTAGGTCTCCTCAGATATTTAGACAAAGATCAATCTCAAAGGCTTATGGATGAGATCCATGGTGGAGTCTGTGGCCCCCTCCTTGTCAAGAAAGTCCTCAGGACAGGACATTACTAGTTGTCTCTCAAAGATGACTATAATAACCACGTCAGGAGATGTTATTAGTGCCAGATTCATGGGAATGCTATACACGCCCCTCCATGGGAACTTCACATTATGAGTTCACCTTGGCCCTTCTCAATGTGGGGAATGGACGTTATCGAACCCATTGAGCCTAAAGCCAGTAATGGACATTGATTTATCTTCACCATGATCGACTACTTCACCAAATGGGTAGAAGCAGCCTCCTTCCCCAGGGTTACCAAAGAAGTCATCATTTCTTTCATCAGAAACAATGTCATTTATCGATATGGACAACCAGAGGTGATTGTGTCAGACAATGCTAAGAACCTCAACAACAAAATGATGGAGGAATTATGCAGTAAATTCCACATCAAACATTTTAACACTGTCATCTATCATCCGAAGATGAATGATGTTGTTGAAGCGGCTAACAAAAACATCAAGAAGATCATGCAAAATATGTCTGCCAATCACAAAGATTAGCCTAACTTATTGCCTCTTACACTATTAGCCTACATAACATCAATGCGCACTTCCACTTGGGCAACCCCCTACTCATTAACCTATGTGACGGAAGCAGTCCTCCCCATAGAAGTAGAAATGGAATCCCTCAGAGTGTTGATAGACACTCAGCTGGATAAAGACCAATGGGTACAAGACAGGTATCACCAATTGTCTCTAATAGATGAAAGGCAAACCACGACTATCTTCCATGGTCAGTTATATCAACAAAGGATCGCCAGATCCTACAACAGAAAATTCTGGCTACGGCAGTTTAAACAACATAACTTGGTGTTGAAGAAGATCATCGACAACCAAGATCAATCTAAGGGAAAATTTGCTCCTAACTGGGAAGGCCCATTTGTTGTCAATGAAATATTGATAGGAGGTGCTCTCAGATTGCAAGAAATGGACGGTGACAGAAACAGAGACAGAGGATTTACCTTCAAGTTCCCAAGGCTCAGATTTGTAAACATTAATTTTAGAAATAGCTTGAAATCTAAAGGGCTTCCCACAAGCCTTACGCGTCAAATTATACCAAACATGTTCCTCATCTGTTCGTCTCTCTCTCTCTCTCTCTCGTACAGAATGAGGAAGAGAATGAGGAAGAAGAGGGTCTTTTAGACATTTACTATCTTTTTTTGACCGTTATAGCCTTTCTCACGCGCTTTTTGGCGTCTGACATACACGCACAATTAAATTGGATGAAAAAGGTGACATTTTCACTTTAACTCAAAAAGTCAGGTGTTTAAATGTAGCTTTACTGACTACAGGTGGTTAAGTGGGAAACCGCCCAAACCCCAGGTGGTCATCTGAACTTAACCCTTTATCATCAAATGTTGCTATCTTTTGTCAACTACTTGATATGGTTTTCAAAAGAAGATTGAAATGTTAAACAAATTTTTTGTCGGTAAAACGACAGGCACGTGAGGTTGCCAAATGCTTAAACGTGCATATGTTTAATGGATGTAGTGTTGATCAACATAGAGTACAATAGGCTGATCACCTAGAAGTGCTTATAAGTAATATCGGGCTTATAGACTTGCTTCCGGGTTTTCTTTTTCCAAGAAAGAATGAATAATCGAGGTCTTTGACCGGAGTGAAAGTTTTACTAAATATTGTTATTATTGTAAAACATTTTGAAAGAAAAAGATGAAGTGCTATTTTGAATTATCAATAGTACTTCATAACTATTGTTCGATTATTGAAGATATCTGATTTGTATGTGTCAAGCATGTTGTTATTAAATTGTTATACTTCTTTGAGCTAGTTATGCTCACTCTTGCTTGAACCATATGAATGCGGCTAAGACCGAGCGTCTGAAGGATCGAAAAAGGATAAGGGAAAAGCTAAGCGATTTCTAAAATTTGTCTTGTAATAGTATAGGTCTATTGTTATAATGTAACTGATATTATGACAAAGAACCTTTGTAATGGGTATAGAACCTGGGAAATGTAAATATTACCTTAAATATATAGAAGTTATGTTCGTTCTTTAAGACTTTTCAATTAAATGAATGTATGAATGTTGTACAGTATAGCACCATCTGTCGAGTTGGAAGATACCCAGATTTGGGGGCACTACAAGTTGGTATCAAAGCCTAGGTTATAAAACTTAAGGGGGAAAGTAGAACCTTAAGTCATAACCTTAAGAAAGAATAAAGAAGTAAAAGATGGAAAATAACTCTATAAAAATGCATTATATTATGTTATGTATTTCTATTATTTTACTGACGTGTACTAATCAAACTATATTGTTTTATTGTAGATGTCGGGGAGAAAATGATATGTATAGAGATATACATGTAGTGGCGAGGATTGGTTAATCGGGTAGAGATACTACCAAATCCATATGATGTAGAACGAGTTGGTGACAATCGAGCCTGGAGACTCGGACGATTTAGACTACATGTCTATATTTGATGGCATGCTAGAAGAGGAGGTGGACGTGATGTCCTTTGACCAGGTTCCACCTATAGAGGAGTTGTCTACGGGGGAATCAATGAAGGCATTGTTTATGTAAGTATTGGATAGGAATGTCCATTACTGCCAAGAGGTTAAGGAGTTGAAAGAGGAACTCCAAGCTGTCCGTGAGGACAAGGCTAGCATGGAGGGAATGTGGGAAGAGGAGCATGATGATAGAGTTCTAGCTAAGGACAAGGTCCGAGAGCTAAAATGTGATGTCTTTGAGCTCAAGCAGGAGCTAAAGATTAAACAGTGGAAGTTGGAGAGGATGTCCTATATACATAGGAGTTCTCATGTAGATTTCGGCAGTAGTAGGTTGGGTATCGATATAAGCGTGACGGACGACACACTATCGGTAGAGATGTTATTCTTTGGTGCGGCAAAGAAAGATTTCGAGAATACCCTATGTCAGATGTAGTCTAGTAATAGCTAGAGTAGATTAGATATGTAATATTATGTATCTAGTAGTAACGTAAAACCCTCTTTTGTATAACAAAGGGTAGTCTTTTGTAAATCCCAATTTTTTGGAAGTAATTGCGGGATGGTAATGTAATTAGTTAAGGCTGAGTAATGTAAACAATGTAGTGTTATACTATAAGTTATGAATCAATATAAGTCTTTTTATGAAAAATGTTGAGTAATGAGTATGAGTTATTGTTGTATTACAAATAATAACAAACCAACAAGACTAAAGTAATAATGATGTGTTGTTTTCTTAGCAGCAAAATGCCGCCAAGAAGGAGACAATGAAATGAAGACACTAATGTTAACCAACTAGAGGGTGGTCCGGTTAATCCAATGCAGGAGTTCGTTAATCTTTTAACGGCTGCATTCAATAGAACGGGGGATAATGTACCCTTGATTCCTAGAGTAGTACGAGTTACTACTTTTAAGGATTTTAAAAGTGTAGGTCCGCCAGAGTTCAAGGGAACTACGGACCCTATAGAAGCCCAAACTTGGGTAAAAGAAATCGAGAAAGCATTTGTAATAGCAAATGTTGAGGAGGGTCAAAAGGTTGCCTTTGTAACCTATTTGATGAAAGGAGAGGCCAACTTCTGGTGGGAGGCAAACCAAATTTAGGGGCCGGCATAGGGAACCTAATGTGGGAGAGGTTGAGGAGATTTTCTTGAGAACTATTTTCCCACAGTATGCTGAGGAGGATGGAAATGAGGTTTCTTGAATTGAAACAAGGGAGATGACGGTTCCCAAGTATCTTTGCCAAGTTTAATGAAGCGGCACGATTTGGTCCACATCAAGTGGACTTTGAAGTGAGAAAGGCTAGAAGATTGAGCGGGGCTTGAAACCACGGCTCTATAAATTTGAATCTACGTGTTCCAAAGTACTTCTTTTGGAACCATATTAGAAAAAGGCAATAATTAGAAGGTGGGAATGAGGCTCTCACCGATTACACAAGGATAAAAAAAACAAGGGCAAGGTTGATGGAGGAACCAAGACCGAGGGAGCCAGTGGAAGTGGCAACGGTCAAAAGAGGAAGGGCTTTAACTCTGGGAATACCGGAGTAAAACAAGGGGACTCTAAGAGGAGGATGGAGGCCTGTAAAACTTACGGGAAGACTCACTTGGGAGTCTATCTCAAAGGAAAGGCGGTATGTTATAATTATGGACAGGAAGGGCACATTTCGCCTAACTGTCCAAATCTGAAGAAAAATCACTGTTGTTTTGTATGTGGATCAACTGACCACATAGCAAAGAACTTCCCGAAGAAGGGGACAGAAGGAAATAAGGGAACTAATATCGGTAAGTTAACTATTAATGGTCCAGCTCCACCGGGGAAATCAATGGCCCTCACTTTTAATATGACAGTCCAAGATGCGGTGGCATCAGGGGATGTTGTTGTAGGTATTATTCCGATCAACAATATAAATGCATACGTGCTATTTGTTTCGGGTGCTACTTATTCGTTTATAACATGTGATTTTGCAAGACGACTAGAATTATTTCCCGAAAAATTGCTTATACCTTTGAACATTAAGGTAGCAAACGAAGAGATAATTCCTGTTGAAGATATTCATAGGAGTTGTTGCGTAGATGTACGTGGTCGTAAGTTATCGGTAGATTTAATACCGATAAAGTTAGGAGAATTCGACGTAATTCTCGGAATGGATTGGATGATTAACCATGGAGCAATTATAGATTGCCAAAAGAAATGTGTGAGCATCAGGACGTTGAAGCAACCTCCTGTAGTATTTTATTGTAGTAAATTGTCGGGACGTCCGTGTTGCCTTACGATGACACAAACTAGAAAACTTTTAAGGAAGGGTTGTGTAGGTTACCTATGCCATGTTGTTGATACCCAGAGAGTGGGAGCAACCATGGAACAAATACCTATAGTAAACGAGTTTATGGATGTATTTCCAAGTGAGTTACTGGGTTTACCGCCAGATAAGGAGATCAAATTTGTGATAGACATTGTGCCAGGAGCGGCACCAGTCTCAAGGGCACTGTACCGTATGGCGCCTGTGGAAATGAAAGAACTAATGGTTCAACTACAGGAACTATTGGACAGAAAGTACATTCAACCAACTATTTCTTCGTGGGGGGCACCGGTGTTGTTTGTCAAGAAGAAAGACGGATTGTTAAAGTTTTGTACCGACTATCGGGAGTTGAACAAGTTAACGATAAAGAATTAATACCCATTACCCAGGATCGATGATCTCTTTGGTCAATTGAAAGGGGCAAAGTATTTTTCTAAAATAGATTTACGGACGGGGTATCATCAGTTGAAGGTTAGGAAGGAAGATGTACCAAAGACTGCATTCAGGACTCGTTATGGTCATTACGAGTTTCTGGTGATGTCATTTGGGTTGACGAATGCACCTGCTACGTTTATGGATATGATGAACAGAGTGTTCAAACTATATTTGGACAAGTTCGTAGTGGTGTTTATCGATGATATTCTAGTCTATTAACTAAGATGCCAGAAGATCATGCTAAACACTTAAGATTAGTGTTGGAGACACTAAAGAAGGAGAAGTTATATGCGAAATACACCAAATGTGAATTTTGGCTGAAAAAGGTATAGTTTTTAGTTCATGTCATTGACCAAGAGGGGATTTCAGTGGATCCAGCGATGGTGGAAGTAGTAATGAATTGGGAAACAACCGAAAATGCCGAATCGAGGGTGCGGAGTTTCTAGGGTTAGCAGGTCTACTATCGAAGATTTATCCAAGATTTTTTGAAGATAGCTACCTCGCTGACTAATTTAACAAGGAAGACGGTGAAATACGTATGGACGGATAAATGTGAAGACAGTTTTAAAGAACTGAAGAAAAGATTAAGTGAAGCGCCTGTTTTGTCATTTCCAGATGACACAGGAAATTTTGTAGTGTATAGTGATGCTTCGCATAGAGGACTTGTTTGTGTGCTTATGCAGCATGGAAAAGTCATTGCGTATGCATCTCAACAGTTAAAGGATTATGAGAAAGTTTATCCTACTCATGATCTAGAACTGGCCGCAATGGTGTTTGCCCTAAAGATATGGATACATTATCTTTATGGGGAAAAATGTGAGATATATACGGACCATAAAAGTCTAAAGTATATCTTCACTCAGAAGGAGTTGAATATGAGATAGAGAAGATGGCTAGAGTTGATAAAGGATTATGATTGTGAAATCCTGTATCACCCTGGAAAGGCCAATGTAGTCGCCGATGCCTTAAGTAGGAAGGGTCGGAAAAAGTTATCTATGTTAACAGCTCAAAATGAGTTCATAACAGAGATGGTTAGAATGAAAATTAAAGTAAGGATGCCGAGTGATTCGAGGCAGATACTCTTTACGACGGAGATGCAATCCACCATCGTAGAAAGAGTCAAGGAAGTACAACTCAAGACTGAAGAGTGTAACCAAATGAAGAAGCGGTTATCCGAGAAGGAAGATACTAAGTATAGTCTTGATAATGAGGGATTATTAAGATTTGAAGGAAGAATTTGGGTTCGAATGAGATGAAATTATAGGAGCAAGTGTTATAAGAAGCTCATAGTTTGAGGTACTCGATACATCCTGCTAGTACTAAGATGTATCAAGACCTTCGACAAAGTTTTTGGTGGCCAAACATGAAGAGAGAAATAGCAAAGTATGTGAGTAGGTGCTTGACTTGTCAAAAAGTTAAGGCCGAACATCAACGACCCAATGGCTTATTACAGTCATTGGAGATTCCAGAATGGAAGTGGGAGCATATCACGATGGACTTTGTGGTGGGACTTCCGACGACGAATAAAGGGTACGATTCGATTTGGGTAATAGTGGACCAGTTGACAAAGTCGGGTCACTTTTTGCCAATTAGGGTCAAGTATAACTTAGACCAGTTAACTAAACTTTATGTTGAGGAAATCATTTCTAGACATGGAGTGCCGGTATCGATTATATCGATCGTGATCCATGATTCACATCGAACTTTTGGAGGAATTTGCAAGAATAGTTGGGAACGCAGCTGAAGTTAAGCACAGCTTATCATCCAAAAACCGATGGGCAGAGCGAGAGAACAATTTAGACGTTAGAAGACATGTTGAGGTCTTGCGGCATGGATTTCAAGGGTAGTTTGGATGATCACCTACCACTAGTAGAGTTTGCGTATAACAACAGTTATCATGCAAGAATAGGCATACCGCCGTATGAAGCTTTGTATGGAAGGAAATACAGAACACCATTGTGTTGGGATGAGGTGGGAGAACGCAGGATGCTAGGACCAGAATTGATGCAGCAGACATCAAATATGGTAAAGTTAATTCGGATGCGTCTCGTCACAGCTCAGGACAGACAGAAGAAGTATGCGGACTCACATAGACTAAGTCAAGAGTTTGAGGTGGGCTCGTATGTGTTTCTAAAGGTATCTCCCTGGAAAGGAAAGATATGCTTTGGAAAGAAAGGAAAGTTAAGTCCAAGGTTTATAAGACATTTTGAAGTATTAAAATGGGTGGGAGAGGTAGCTTATGTGATAGCATTACCTCGAGACCTAGAACGAATACATAACGTGCTTCACGTATCTATATTACGTCCATATAAGCCGGACTATAAGCATGTAATCGAGTATGAGCTGATTCATATCGAGAAAGACTTAACATATGAAGAATCACGATGTAGATCATTGATAAGTTCGAGGAACAAAGTAATACCATCAATAAAGGTAGTATGGAAGAACCACGATCTTTGAGAAAGCAACGTGGGAATTAGAAAGAAAAGATGAAGAAAAATTTTCCCCATCTATTTGATTAGTCAAGATTACAGGGACCAGAATCTTTATAAAGGGGAAGAATGTAACGCAACCGAGAAATTCGGATCTTATTGTAAAATGAATTTATTAAATTAAATAATAATTAAATCTTATTCTATATGTTATCAAGATGGTTGTCATTGTATAACCTATTGATGTTAGAATGTCGTAGTATTTGGGCTACGTGGATGAATTAAAGTGTTTGAATTTCCAAGACAAAAATAAAAGTTTTCTGAGAAATTTTTCGAAAAATACTATTCATTAGTATTTGCTCGGGATATATTTTTGAATTTCTGAGAAATACGTAATGATGGAATAACAAGGTAAGATGGATTATGTAATAAAAATCTAGTTATGCAAAATGTAATATTTTGCTTGCGGACTTAATTTATAAACGTTAAGGAAGGCGAAGTAGTAATGAATAAGTAATAATGGTATGATACTTGGGTATTGTACAAAGTAATGAAAAAAAGTATAATACGAAGTATTATACGAGTTTGTATGAAGGATGAAGTATATTATATAAATTCTATATGAATTAGAATACGACAATAATACATAAAATATATGTATATGTATTAAGTAATGTTAATGGACTTGGAAAGATTGATTGGAATTACTACAAGTCCAAGTGAATAAAATGTTAAGGCCCAATCATTAATTAATGAACCAATTAGTGTTTATTAATGCAAAGCCCAAAGATTTAGTGGTCCAAGCCCAAGCTAGAGTGCAATGAATTGGTTGACCCATGGGGCACACCATATTAATATGGTTAAATGTGGTGACCAAGACTTTGAAGTAATGGCCAAGCATAGGATAAGTGTTGTGATTAACAAGTAATGAATAGTAAGGAGGTGGCTTAAAGGAGGTGGGGAGATTTAATGACTAAACTACCCTAGCTTTGCAACTTCTATAAATATAGGAGGCTTACAAGCCATTTAACACTTGTTCAAATAATCCAACATATTGCAAAGTGCTTAAGTGTTAGAGATAATAAGCTACAAATAAGTCATTTCATTTGTAAGAAGAAGAAGAAAGCTACCTTACCAAGAATTCAAAAGTAAGACTTCTTCTCTAAATTATCTTCTATCTCTACCATGATAGGTTGATAAGAAAAGATGGATTAAGAAACATGAATGATAAGAAGCAAGAGGAATGTGTAAGTCATGATCTTAAGCCACATAAGTTGGCAATAAGTCATTTGAACTTATAAAAGTTATAAACTTATTATAAGTTAACCTTGAATGTTAAGTATTAAAATTATAAACTTGTAATGAGTTTATTAAGAGAAGTGAATTAAGAACTTATATGATCATATGTATCATGTATATATAAGTAAAGTTATATGTGAAGAACATGTAAAGTATGATGATTAAGAAACTTTAATTGTCATAAGTCATGAATAATAAAATCTTAAGTAGTTTATAATTTGACAAGCTATAAGCTCATGAAGAATAAGTCAAAAATCCAACAATAAATATAGGTTGTTGTAATACGTATATTAAGATGTTCAAATGATGAATGGAGTTCATTTGTAATGTTGAACAAATCATAAGAATGAAGATTTGTCGGAAATTGCACGATTGAACGATAATCGTCGAATTCGTAAAATTCTCGGAATAGAAGTCAAATTTTGTGTTTGAACTCGGAACCATTGTTTTCCAATGGAGACAAGTCATATTTGGCATTTAAGAGTTGCGGATTCAAAAATGACCGGATTCTGACTTAGAACGAAGAAACGAGCGTTGAACGTTCACGAACGTTTATCGTTTTCGTTAAAAATGAACCAATAGGTGAATTTTTAGCAAATGAAGTCAAATAGATAAAATTCTTGCATGAACGCGTAGATTACATAATTTGTGAACCGTAGGCTTTTGAACGAGCTAATTCGGACTTATAACGAAGATGTTATGCATTCGGGAAGTTCACAAAATTTCAAACTGAAATTGTTTTTACGGTGCAGAGAGTTGGCCATGCATGGCCAACCCTAAACTAAATGAGTTGCATCAAGAAGACATAACAAAGGTGTCGAGCACACCACGTCAGAGAGTTGCCATATTGTGAACCATAGTACAATTTATGGCGCCATGAATGCCACGTATAATGATCTGAAAATCTTCGTAGTGTGAGAAATAGGCATGACCCAATAAGTAAGGACTCGAACCGCAGCTCCAGTCTCAGAACAAGGATAGTAATAAAGGTTTCTAAGTACAAGGAAAAGAAAGCTAATTGATTTAAAAGTAAACACAACTTAAGGAATGCAATGTAACATTGTTAAACTTTGTTAAACCTTAAGGATGTTGTATAAAGGTTAAGATAACCTAATCGGATATAAATGCAAGGATAATGATAAATCGGAATAGATAATAACTGAATCTAATACACAATTAGATTGAGATGAAGGTATGATTTAGTCATATACATACTTAATTATATGTGACCTAATGTAAGGCCTTATGTGATTATGTATTGTAGAGACTTGAAAGACTTGAACATAAAGTTAATATACCGTAGCAGACGCTAAAGGCAAGTATGCTAACTCTTGTCTCAGTTCAATCTGAACAAGTTTTTGAGGTTCATGTATTCTTTCGCTTGAATTGAGGTATGTTGAAGTTAAAGCCAATTCCTTTGGCTAGACTTGATGTATTGATAATCTATTCATTTATTATCAAATGTTGCTATCTTTTGTCAACTACTTGATATGGTTTTTAAAAGAAGATTGAAATGTTAAACAAATGTTTTGTCGGTAAAACGACAGGCACATGAGGTTGCCAAAATGCTTAAACGTGCATACATTTAATGGATGTAGTGTTGATCAACATAGAGTACAATAGGCTGATCACCTAGAAGTGCTCGTAAGTAATATCGGGCTTACGGACTTGCTTCCAGGTTGTCCTTTTCCAAGAAAGAATGAATACTCGAGGTCTTTGACCGGAGTGAATGTTTTACTAAATATTGTTATTATTGTAAAATATTTTGAAAGAAAAGATGAAGTGCTATTTTGAATTATCAATAGTACTTCATAACAATTGTTCAGTTATTGAAGATATACGATTTGTATGTGTCAAGAATGTTGTTATTAAATTGTTATACTTGCTGAGCTAGTTATGCTCACTCTTGCTTGAACCGTATGAATGCAGCTAAGACTGAACGTCCCGAAGGATCAAAAAAGGATAAGGGAAAAGCTAAGGCAGATTTCTAAGCTGTCTTGTAATAGTATAGGTCTATTATTGCAATGTAACTGATATTATGACAAAGAACCTTTGTAATAGGTATAGAATCTGGGAAATGTAAATATTACCTTAAATATATAGAAGTTATGTTTGTTCTTTAAGACTTTTCAATTGAATGAATGTATGAATGTTGTACAGTATAGCACCATCTGTCGGGTTGGAAGATACCCGGATTTGGGGGTGCTACAATTCTTACAGATTGAAAATGTCAAATCAGGGATAAAAACGCTACGCAATTGAGCAGAATAGCTTACAAATCTTGGTCTTCCCATATGGAACCTTGGGTCTGTCCATCATTCATTGGTATTCGCCCAAACACAAGGTACACTATACCGATGATCTCAAATGTTACCAGCCACACTCGGCAATACCTTGCGCAGGTCCAATGCCGCCAATTCAAGGTCAACACCCTAATTATCTAACAATCCCCGACGGGGGTCACAACGGAGTATCAAAAGGATACCTGGCGGGGGTCACAATGCAGTATCAAAAGGATCCCCGACGGGGGTCACAACACAGTATCAAAAAGATCCCCGGCAGGGGTCACAACGTAGACACAAAAAGGATCCCCGGCGGGGGTCACCACACGTTATCTTCCATTGGTGTACGTATCAATGAAGGTCAAACAACCTTGACGGTATTTTAGCCGATGGCAAGTAAACCCATCGAGCCATCGAAAGTTATTCGATGATTGCGTACTGTGGTATTCATATTCCCCAGCGGATCCCCGGCGGGGGTCACAACACATAGTAGCTATTGATTCACGCGTCAACGAAGGTCAAAAAGCCTTGGCAGTCTACCCCACGTGGCTTTTCATCTGTTGATTCACACATCGGTGAAGTACACATCAACGAAGGTCAGGCAACCCTGACAGTATATAATGTTGGCAGTAAATCCAACAGAACATTGTCATATCCCAGCAATACAAACCAGGAAAAAGTCAGCATCATCAAAGAGGATTGATGATGGAATATGTTATACAAATCCTCAAACAGATGAAGCTTTATCCCCACAAATCTCTTACATATAAGAGGCACCTATTTGGAATCAAGTCTGTATCAAGGATTAAGGACTTTGGTGATATCCCCAACATCAACATCCTAACAGATTCGGATCACACTTCCAATCGGGTCATAGTTGCCAATCCTCGGTAAACGTTACAAGGATCCAGCGATCATCTCCAGCATGTTGGGCAACAACCCCGCACACATGGATCATACATCACATTGTATTTCAAGTGTCTAGGATTCTTTATCCTACTCATGTATCGCATTGCATGAATATGATAAAGAGGGGCATCTGTAGACACTCGAAATTTTCTGCACACCTGTCATTGACATTGCAGGAATGCAGATTCATCTTTCAGAGATAACCACGGAAGGCGGCTCACATCCGATCCAGGATACTACCGGATGTTCGATCTCAACCTTTAACACACACCGAGAGTAATGAGCCCAACCTCGGAGATAACCCCGAGGCATGCAGTTCCAATAACGGAAATTCCACCGGAGAAGACCGATTAATCTCGGAGATAACCCCGAGGTATCCAGTTTCAGTCCCAACACTAGGAATAGCAGCTACCAACCTTGGTGATTGTTAGAGTTTATGCCTTAGAGACCAATTATTTGATATAATTGCTTAACGTTTTGATATTATATTTAATTGAATAAATGAATGAATTTATTATGGTTTTATTTACTGCGTTATATAAATGTTAACATAATAAAAATCCTTAGAATATTGATACAAATTATATAGTTTCAAGTATGTGACTTGAACATGAGATTATATATTTACAATTAGTATCATTGTTCTTAAATGTCCCTAGTCGACTATCATTGTTTATGGGATAACAATAATGCATTAAGACTAGTATGTGGATTGACTGATGACCAAATCTCATTGGTCATAAATATATGAGATATTAAGTCAGTGCATAGGTACATGTTAGAGAACAATGTACTGGACAGACCACCATGAGAATTCTATGTGGAGCATTATGCGAAGTATCATTAGCAATTCTCATAGTGACAATGATGTAATGGTCCTCCGACCTGAAATCACTATATTTCTTCACGGGAATTTATATACTTTGATATCATCAAATGCCACCTTTAATAGGGTGGACTATAAAGGTCATTATTGGGTACATCATGAATCGTGTGAGGAATATGAGTGATCTAGATGGAATTTAACCCTCCTATGTATTAGGGGTGATATCCATAGGCCTCTTGATTGAGTAGGACTATGAAATGCATGGCCATGCTCAAATAGTGATTTGTTTCATATAGTCTACTCATTGATCAAGAAAAACTCAGATTAAATGATGAAGAGTATGACGCATTCCATGACTCAAGTTTAATCTAGGATATTAAGGTTAAAAGGATTAAAATACATGGAAACATTGGTCACGAAAAGGTTGCATCGAATCATCGATCTTATTATTACCTGGGTAGAAGTGATGCATTACTAGATGTCGCTCACTATTTATAATTTTATAATATGATTTTAAAATTATTACCAACGTAATAATAACCTATAGGGTCACACACAAAGAATGTAATTAAAAGGAAATTAATTTAAATTGTAAAGATTTAAATATGTCAATATGATTGATAGAATTTTAAATTACGAATTTAAATTAATTGGATAATTTATATAAAGGTATATTAATTAAGTAAGACTTAATTAAGATATATATATAAATTTTGGATTTTATTTTAATTGGATTAGGTTGATTAATTCCTATTAACTACTATATATGTGATATATAGCAGCCATTTTAGGTTACGATCATAAACTGACAAACCCTAGCCGCTCTTAGAGAGAAACTAGAGAAAAGTTCAAAAATCTTGTTCCTTTGGTGGCTAGTACCGCAGCTCCTTTTATTACGAGGATGATGCGACCCGGTTGGCGATGCGTCGTTCGTGTGGATACCCGTAGAGACGAAAATCTTAGTGAGGAATTGCATTGGAGATTCGGAGCGCATCAATTTTATTTTCACAATCGGTATAATTTCTAACCACTGAGTTAATTGATTTTCACATGGATCCTGTTTAGGGTTTCGAAATTGCTTAAAATTTTTAATTTCTGCTATGCGTTTCTGTATCGAAATCCCTACAGTGGTATCAGAGCTACTTGCGAAACGATTAATTCAGATTACGTGTTTTATTGCTTTCGATATATATGATATATGATGTTACAATTTTACCGATCTGAAATTGATTATATGTTTTCGATATATATGATATATGATGATACAATTTTATCGATCAGAAATTGAATATATAATATTCTGTATGTAAGCGTATTCTGGTATATAGAATATCAGTGATAGATATGCATGTATATGATGTTCTGTTAATTATATCTTATATGGCGTAATAACAGTATATAACTTGTGTTCTAATTGGATTGGAAGTATGAAGATTCGGTTTAATTAATATGATTAATTGAAACTAGACATATATGATATGTACCGGGTGTAGTGTTATTATGATTGTTTTGGTGGATCAAATGTATGATTCTGAAACTGTTTCAGCTGGACCACCGCCAGGGGGGAGACCCCCCCGTTGTTACGCATGATGGGCGTGTCCCCTATATGTTATATATAGTTTTCTTTAATTATATATAAATTGTTTTGTGCTTATTGTGATATGCATGGTGCACAATTATGGCCTTTTGACCCATAGGTTAGTGGTTTTTGGTTTTGAAATACGGCTTGCATGTCGTGGCTTTCTATAAATTCTAATTTAATATTCTCTTTTCATCTAAATCCCCTCGAATATAACTCGAGGTTTCTTTATGCATGTCATGTAATAATCTGTAATCGATGAAGATGTCAAGATGGAGAACACGATGGAAATATGATGATGGAGAGGAGGCACATGCTTGAGGAAGATCCAAGGAAGTTATTTATTTTAAGATCTTTTACCACCTTAGATTGACCTTCAATCTTTCATTAGCTTGAAAAGATTGACAGTGGATTGGGTCATAACTGTGACACATTTAATTTTGCACTTTATTTATGCTTGTATATGATATGATATGATAAATAATGTGCATGCTTAATAAGATTAAAATTGGTGAGATCTAAATTAATTTATAAAACCCCTCAATAAAATATTAAGTCTAAATCAGATGCCTTCCAATGAATAACACTCATCAAGACCTTGATCAATATATATAGGTTTGCCAAAGCAAAGTACCCTATTTATCTAGGTAAGATGCGATAGGATAATTGTGGTATCCAAACTATTAAAATCATTGGGCCCGACTTAACTAAGTTATCTTAATAGGATTGTGGACTTAGAGGCATGGAGTTTGGTAGGTACCATTAGATGGACTAGAAACAAATGTTGTTTACCAAACTATCCAGGAGTTATATATGATATAATTGACAAGGGGTTGTCTACCTAAATAATTGTGTTTTAAGAGATTATCCAAAGCTAACTTAAGGCATAATGAAATATGGATTTTGGCTCACTAGAAAGATTTGATAGAAAATGCTTTTCGAATTAATGGTGAGGGCTATTACTTTGAATAAAATAGTGAGAGGTATATTTTGAATGTACTATTATCAATTACATAATATTACCTCTGCAATTTGACTTATTATTTTTGCACTTATAAATTATAGATATCAATGGCAAACAACAACAACACAAATAGTCTTTCATTACGATCAGTCCTTAAAAAGGACAAGCTGAGTGGAATTAATTTCCTTGACTGGCATAGGAACTTGAGGATTGTCCTCAAACAAGAGCGCAAGCTATATGTCCTTGATGGGCCCATTCTCGCAAAGACCACCGGTATCATCGCACCATCGTCGCGGAGCATAATGCTTACAAGAAGCATTAAGATGATGCTCTGGACGTGAGTTGTGTCATGCTAGCAACCATGAATGCTGAGCTTCAGAAGCAACATGAGTTGATGGATGCTTATGAGATGATTGAGCATCTCAAGAAATTGTTCGAAGGGCATGCTCGACAGGAGAGGTATGATACAAGCAAGGTGTTGTATCACTGTAAAATGGGTGAACGTGATCCAGTTGGTCCACATGTACTGAAAATGATTAGGTATATTGAGTACCTTGATAGGTTGCGTTTTCCAATCACTCTGGAAGCCCAAACTGATCTTGTTTTGCAATCTTTGAACAACAGCTACTCTCAATTTGTTATGAACTATCTTATGAATGAAATTGAGAAACCCCTTACTGAGTTGTTGAGCATGTTAAGAACTACCTAGAACAACATGAAAAAGGTAGGACCCGCTCCCATAATGATGGTGCAAAAGGGGAATGCTAAGGGAAATTGGAAAGGCAAGAAGAAGATAGGATCTAAATCTTTTGCCAAACCCAATTCCAAAACCAAATAGGCTTTAAAACCTAAAGGTGGGGTGGCTAAAGAAGGTGAGTGTCACTTTTGTGGAAAACCTGGACACTGGAAAAGGAATTGTCCTGCTTATTTGGAAGAAATGAAGAAAATGAAAGGAAGTACGACTTCTGATTCAGGTATATATGTTATAGAAGTCAACTTGTCTACTTCTACATCATGGGTATTGGATACTGGATGTGGTTCTCACATTTGTGTTAATGTGCAGGGACTCAGAAGGAGTAGGACTTTGGCGAAAGGAGAGGTTGACCTATGAGTTGGGAATGGAGCAAAAGTTGTTGCACTGACCGTAGGAACTTATCATTTATCTTTGCCCACTGGGCTTGTTTTAGAATTAGAAGATTGTTATTTTGTGCATGCTATAAGCAAAAATATTATTTCTGTTTCTCGTTTGGACAAGAAAGGTTTTTCATTTATAATAAAGAACAATCGTTGTTTGTTTTACTTAAATGATATTTGTTATGGTGTTGCACAATTGTTTAACGGTCTCTATATTCTTGATTTAGAAATGCCTATCTATAACATAAATACAAAACGATTTAAATCAAATGATTCAAATCCGACATATCTCTGGCACTGTCGTTTAGGCCATATAAATGAGAAACGCATATCCAAACTCCATAAAGATGGGTTCTTGGATTCATTTGATTTTGAATCATATGAGAAATGCGAGTTTTGTTTATTAGGCAAGATGACTAAAGCCCCTTTCACTGGACACAGTGAACGGGCTAGCGATGTATTGGGACTTATACATAGTGATGTATGTGGACCTATGAGTTCGATTAGCAAGAGGTAGATTTTATTACTTCATTACATTTCTTGGCGACTTTAGTAGATATGGATATGTGTATCTTATGAGACACAAATCCAAATCCTTTGAAAAGTTCAAGGAATTCAAGAATGAAGTTCAAAACCAATTTGGCAAAAGCATAAAAGCCCTTCGATCCGATCGAAGAGGTGAATACTTAAGCCAAGACTTTGATGACCTTCTAAAGGAGTGTGGTATTATATCACCGCTCACTCCACCTGGAACACCACAATGGAATGGTGTATCTGAGAGGAGGAATCGAACCTTGTTGGACATGGTATGATCAATGATGAGTCATGCAGATCTTCCAATAAGCACGGGGTCATACCACAGAGGCATTTGCATTCACACTTAACCGTGTTCCTACAAAGACGGTTCAGAAGACACCATATGAGATGTTGATTGGGAAACGTTCTAGTATGTCATTCATAAAGATTTGGGGTTGCGAGGCATTCGTAAAACGTATGGATTCTGACAAGCTCGGACCCAAATCTGACAAATGTAATTTTGTGGGATACCCAAAGGAAACAAAAGGGTATTACTTCTACAAACCTTCTAAGAACAAAGTATTTGTTGCTCGAACTGGTATTTTTCTAGAAAGAGAATTTGTCTCTAAAGGAAACAGTGGGAGGAAAGTAGAACTCGAAGAAATTTGAGAACCACAAAATATCATTGAACCTGAGTTAGAACGTGAGCAGGAACCACGAGATATTATGGAAAGTGAACCTGCTCAAATTACACAAGGCATTCGTAGATCTAGTAGGACAAAACAAGAGCCTGAGAGATATTATGGATATCTTGTGACTCAAAACGGCGATGTGATGCTCATAGATCAAGATGAGCCTGCTTCCTACCAAGAAGCTATGAATGGACCAGATTCTGAGAAATGGCTTGAAGCCATGAAATCTGAGATGGACTCCATGTATACTAACCAAGTATGGACTCTGGTTGATCCACCCGAAGGGGTAAAACCAATTGGGTGCAAGTGGGTTTTCAAGAAGAAAACCGACATGGATGGTAATGTATAAACCTATAGAGGCTGACTGGTAGCAAAAGGTTTCAAGAAAATTCAAGGTGTTGACTATGATGAAACCTTCTCTCTAGTGGCAATGGTTAAATCTATCAGGATCTTACTTGCTATTGCAGCTTTTTATGATTACGAAATCTAGCAGATGGATGTCAAAACTATTTTCCTTAACGGAAATCTCCTTGAGGATGTGTATATGACACAACCTGAGGGTTTTGTCAATCCAAATGATGCTGGAAAGGTATGTAAGCTGCAGCAATCCATTTATGGATTGAAGAAAGCCTCTCGGAGTTGGAATCTTCGATTTGATGAAGCAGTCAAAGAATTTGGCTTTATTAAAAATGAAGATGAACCTTGTGTATATAAGAAGGTTAGTGGGAATCACATTGTATTCCTAGTATTATATGTTGATGACATATTAATTATTGAGAATGACATTCCTTCCTTGCAGGCTATAAAAACATGGTTAGGAAAATGTTTCTCCATGAAAGATTTGGGTGATGTTGTCTACATTTTAGGTATCAGGATCTATAGAGATAGATCGAGAAAAATTCTCGGCCTAAGTCAAAGTACATATATTGATAAAATGTTGAAACGGTTCAGCATGCAAGAGGCGAAAAGAGGAAACTTACCCGTGACTCATGGTGTAAAGATCTCTAAGGCCCAATGTCCTAAATCACAAGATGATGAGGAGCGTATGAGAAAGATGCCTTATGCTTCGGCAATTGGATCTATCATGTATGCTATGATATGTACTCGTCTGGATGTCTCGTATGCTTTGAGCATGACGAGCAGATACCAGTCAAATCTAGGTGAAGGTCACTGGACAGCAGTCAAGAATATCCTCAAGTACCTAAAAAGAACTAAGGATTCATTCTTGGTATATGGAGGTGAAGACGAACTGGCAGTAAAAGGTTACACATATGCTAGTTTCCAGACTGACAATGATGACTATAAGTCTCGATCGGTTTTGTGTTTTGCCTTAATGGTGGTCTTGTTAATGGAAAAGTTCAAGCGAGAGGCGGTGGCGATTCTACAATAAAAGGTGAGTATATTGTCGCTTCTAGTGCGTGCCCGAGGAGGTATGTATGGATTAAAAAGTTCATCATTTGAACTTGGTGTTCTTCCAACCATTGTTGATCCGGTTGCTTTCTATCTTGTGATAATAATAGAGCCATTGACGAGCTAAGGAACCCGAGATCTCACCAACGATCCAAGCATATACTTAGGCGGTACCATCTCATCCGTGAAATCATTGATAGAGGAGATGTACATATATGAAGAGTGCCAACAGATGATAATGTTGCAGACCCACTGACCAAGGCTTTGTCGCAGCAGAAGCACGATGGTCACACTAGCTCCATGGGTATTAGATACATGAGTAATTGGCTCCAGTGCAAATGGGAGACTGTTAGAGTTTATGTCCTAGAGGCCAATTATTTGATATAATTGCTTAACGTTTTGATATTATATTTGATTGAATAAATGAATGATTTTATTATGGTTTTATTTAGTGCGTTATATAAATGTTAACATAATAAAAATCCTTAGAATATTGATACAAATTATATAGTTCCAAGTATGTGACTTAAACATGAGATTATATATTTACAATTAGTATCATTGTTCTTAAATGTCCCTAGTCGAGTATATATCATTGTTGATGGGACAATAATAATGCATTAAGACTAGTATGTGGATTGACTGATGACCAAATCTCATTGGTCATAAATATATGAGATATTTAGTCAATGCATAGGTACATGTTAGAGAACGATGTACTGGACAGACCCACCATGAGAATTCTATGTGGAGCATTATGCGAAGTGTCATTAGCAATTCTCATAGTGACAATGATGTAATGGTCCTCCGACCTGAAATCACTTTATTTCTTCACGGGAATTTATGTACTTTGATATCATCAAATGTCACCTTTAATAGGGTGGAAGGTGATTATTGGGTACATCATGAATCGTGTGAGGAATATGAGTGATCTAGATGGAATTTAACCCTCCTATGTATTAGGGGTGATATCCATAGGCCTCTTGATTGAGTATGACTATGAAATGCATGGCCATGCTCAAATAGTGATTTGTTTCATATAGTCTACTAATTGATCAAGAAAAACTCATATTAAATTATGAAGAGTATGACACATTTCATGACTCGAGTTTAATCTAGGATATTAAGGTTAAAAGGATTAAATTACATTGAAACATTGGTCACGAAAAGGTTGCATCGAATCATCGATCTTATTATTACTTGGGTAGCAGTGATGCATTACTAGATGTCGCTCACTGTTTATAATTTTATAATATGATTTTAAAATTATTGTCAACGTAATAATAACCTATAGGGTCACACACAAAGAACGTAATTAAAAGGAAATTAATTTAAATTGTAAAGATTTAAATATGTCAATATGATTGATAGAATTTTAAATTACGAATTTAAATTAATAGGATAATTTATATATAGGTATATTAATTAAGTAAGACTTAATTAAGATATATATATATATATATATATATATAAATTTTGGATTTTATTTTAATTGGATTAGGGTTTTGATTAATTCCTATTAACTACTACATATATGATATATAGCAACCATTTTAGGTGACGATCAGAAACTGACAAACCCTAGCCGCTCTTAGAGAGAGACTAGAGAAAAGTTTGAAAATCTTATTCCTTTGGTGGCTAGTACCACAGCTCCTTTTATTGCAGAATCGTGCGACGGTTCGCGTGCGTTCGTGTGGATACCGTAGAGACGTAGTACCGTGAGGAATTGCGTTGGAGAATCGGAGCACATCAATTTTATTTTCACAATTGGTATAATTTCTAACCACTGAGTTAATTGATTTTCGCATGGATCCTGTTTAGGGTTTCAAAATTGCTTAAAATTTTTAATTTCCACTGTGCGTTTCTGTATCGAAATCCCTACAGTGATAACCCCAAGGAATGCAGTTCCGGCGATAACCCCGGAAATGCTTGTTTCAAATGCATGCGATCAGCTTCAACCTCGGCACTCACACCGAGGCATTCAGTACAAATCCTGGATATAACACCAGGAGGACAGGTACACCTCAGAGATGATACTGAGGACCTTCAACACTTGCAGCAGTCCACTCTCAGAGATAACCCTTAGCAACGTCTGCTTTACCAGCCCAAACCGGCGATAACTCCGGTGAGGGGCAAAGTTGTCATCTTGCCAACTCAAGGCCACATCACGTCATCTCAACATCTCGTACATACATTTCTATACAACAATGTCCCACAAGAATCAAGGAAACCCAATCCCGAGTGACTATTGTGTAGGGTAACAGATAGAATTTAAATCTTCAAGACTAGAGGGCACTGTCCCATCTTCATGACTTCTTACAACCTCTAATCCCATGCCATTGTACAACTCTCGACAACGGCGGTCCGAAATAGGTCCTACATACCTCAGTCGGATGTCCGGATTGTAATTCTGAAAGTTCAAGCGGACATTGCAGTGCCTACGTGCACGTACTACAAGACGACGCGACTAAAAAACCTGGGGGCAACCCGGCGGCCTCAGTACACTGCGGCTGGCAGCAGTACACTCGACTCCCCCTCTATAAATAGAGGGCTTGGGGTAGCCATTTTAAGAAGAGAAAGAGCGAGGAAGCCCTGCTAAATTTGCTTCGTACTTACAATATACTGAGTGATTTCTCATTTTATACACTTGTGAGCTCACATATAGCTACTTTTGTACCGGCGGGAGCCGAGTTTCATCTACTTTAAAGATATAGAAGTCTTCTTTGGCAGTCCACTGTAAGCCTTCTTACACACTTTAAAGCCTTTCTCTTCATCTTTGCACACACCCTTCTTCACGTTGAGAGTCGTGTTGCGTGTGTTTACCCGGATTTCGGTTCGTGGTTTTATTTTCAGTTTGTATATACATATATATTTATATATATCGACTAACATTATCGAGTTATGCCTCGATTGAGCCTAGACTTCGGTCTGGAGCGTTTATTTGCTTATATATATATATATATATATATATATATATATATATATATATTCGTCCTGCCTGGAGTTTACTTCGTGGCAGTTGATCGCTTTTACAGCTTTATTTACGTTTTGTCCCGCCTGGAGTTTCCTTCATGGTGGTTGATAGCTTTACAGCTTTATTTACGTTTTTGTCCCACCTTGAGTTTCCTCCGTCGTGATTGATAGCTTTTATAGCTTTATTTACATTTTTGATCCCCCGTGGAGGTGCTTCGTGGTTGGTGATCATGTCTGTATATATATTTTTATAGTTTTTATATATATATATACCTTGTAAGACCCCAACTTTTATGAATAAAAATGAATTTTCTATAAATATCATTTTTGAATATTATGGAATGAATTTGATATAATGTTATAATTGTGGGTAATATTTATAAATTTTGCAAAGTACGCAAGTTGTTATATAATATTCGATTGGTGGGGAATATTCGTTTTAACAGGAATATTAAATACAATGACACAATCATTGGTGGACCCTACAAGCGGAATTATTGTCGATTGAGAAAACGACAAAAATACTTTTTATGAAAATAACGGCGGAAGTTTTACAGTTAAGCTCGTTGAAACACGGTGTTAAAAGTACAAGAATACGTGTAGTTGCACAAGTAGCACACTGTATTGATTATTGATGCTTACGTGAGAAGTCACTCGGTTTTATTCAATTATTATCGATATTTTATATATTATTAAATCAATAATTGAGGATTTACGAAATTATTAATATTATTATTTGCAATATTAACGATGTCAGAAGTTACGTCAAAGAGAGGTTTGGTCACCTAATTCTTGGCGATAATAAGGAGAAATCCTTATTGAAGCCCCTCTTCCAGGAACGACACGGTCGATTAATATTGTGAATTATAATAATGATGATAAATGTTGTTAAAAATATTTTTGGAGTAGTTGTTGTAATTTTGTGTATTATTTGGATCCCCACTTACCCATTATTAAAATAGTTAGGAGAAAGTACTTGAGTTTATATATATATATATATATATATATATATATATATATATATATATATTTTTGAATTAGGGGGGAGTGGCGTTAGTGGAGGGAAGTACCTTTATTTTGTATATAGATATATATGATAGTGGATTTTGGTGGATGAAAGCACTTTATTATATATATATATATATATATATATATATATATATATATATATATATATATATATAAGCACATGCTTGATTGAATTATTTGCTCCCACTCGACAAACTCTTACAACTTGATGACTTTTGATTTCACTGTAATCCACTATATATATAGATATATATGATAGTGGATTTTGGTGGATGAAAGCACTTTTATTTTTTATATATATATATATATATATATATATATATATATATATATATATGATAGTGGATTCTGATGTAATCAAAAGTCATCAAGTTGTAAGAGTTTGTCGAGTGGGAGCAAATAATTCAATCAAGCATGTGCTTATATATATATATATATATATATATATATATATATATTTATATTATTTTTGTTTTACTTGATGTTGGTAATCAAATTCTTGCGCATAACATCAGTGGCTGCTACAATTTCGTCCGTGAAATTACCATCTGGTGCACCCATGTTCAAACTGTACCCCTTCAATTCTCCTATAAATAGGATGCTTAGTTAGAATTGAAATCACACCGGAAATTCAGAGAAATTCTCTTTTATAATCTTGAGCGTATTTCTTTAGAGTTTTAAGAAGCTTTGAGTTTAGTGCAACTTTTCTTAAAGAATATCCTCGCCCTACCAGTCAGAATACTCTTCTTTTACGGTAGGGGATATTATTTGTTGTACTCGTAAGAGGTGTTATTTTTTTTGTATTCATGAAGAGAACTTCTGTTATTCCATTATTTATTATTCTGTTGGAATAATCTGTATACGCGAGCTACCCTATACTTGGTGAAATTCTTCTGTTATTCCATTCTTTATTATTCTGTTGGAATATCATGTCTATGCATTTTACGCCGGACCTGGTTCCAGTCTTTATTATTTACATTGGAATATCTTATGCATGCATTTTACGTGGGACGGGTTCCATTCTTTATTATTCATTGGAATATATATTCATGCACGCGTTTACGTCGACTGGTTCCGTTATTTATTATTCTGTTGGAATAACCTGCCTGTGCGGTCTATCGCATGCCTTGTGATTTCTTTTATTATTCCATTCTTTATTATACTCAGTTGGTTAAACCTTTGACTTCTATATTACATGAAATTAGTGGAATATCCTTGATATTTGCGCTTCATCCAGTATCTTTTCATGGAAATATTCTTCTGAGCATTCTTGAATTTTACTCAACATAGAAGTATCATGTTGACAATTTAGACGTTATTAGTTCCTGGATAAATTAATTCTTGAACTTGTTTTATTGAATTCTTATATCATTGTCATCATCCTCATGTTTATATTTTGTTGAAAGTCATCTGTGGCCTGTACTGCATAGATGGACTTGGTATGATTATGACCATGGATTACTCGGTATAATCATGACCGTAATGTTACAAATGATGTGGTAAAAGTCCTCATTGGCCCGTAGTGCATTGATGGACAGTTGTTGGCATGATCATGACCATTGATGAATACACGAATATCCTTGGCTGTGGTGCATGGATAATTTGTGGTTGTGATACTAATGAATATCCTTGGTAGTAAAGCGGGGATGATGTGGATTATTTATTAAGCTGAGTCTCAGCGATAAAAGTCATGAAAAACCTTTTAAATCATAGAAGATAGTAGATTTTATTCTCTACTTGACTCTTCTAATGGATTGCTTGTTCCGTTGCAGTTAAACTTGGTGTTTGTTATATTTTATCAGTTTAACATTGTTGAAGGCTAATGATAATTTATTCTGCATTATCTTAGTCATAAATATTTCTTACTGGGCTAGTTGAGCTCACCCTTTTGCTTTCATTGTTCTCTTCAGGAAATGAGAACGTAGCAGGGACTAGTCGGGGAACAGAGTGATGGTTCAGATAATAGCATTAGTAGTCCTCACTATTCTATGAAATAGTGTGATAATAAATGTAATGAGGACCCCATTGAGTTTGTATATTGTTTAGATGACAATATTTGTATTAAAACTCACAGCATATGTTTAGTCGTATTTTACACGACTGTTGTATAATTAAGTTGTATTTGAATTTTGTACCATGTATTTGGCGACTCAGAATAGGTGATGTATACCTATTTTGGGGGCGTCACAGTTGGTATCAAAGCTTAGGGATAAGATCCCTAGCTAAGATGTGAGAATAGAACTAAGAGGGGAGAGACGGGGAATTCCTTCGCTAGTATGACCTACCTAAGTTTATTTAGCATTTATTTGGTCGGTCAGAATATAGGGATAATATGTTACATGTCAATTAACCTTTGTTTTGTAGCAGTATCTGAAAATGACATTCGAGAATGTTGAGAATAGCAATGGAGCACAGGCAACCGTTGATTCACCACATATCAATAATTAGGATAATGTGCATCAGGAAGGCGACAATCCTCATGCAAACAACAACACTGACCAAATGTTGAATGATGGAATGTTCAGAGGCTTTATGAAATTCATGCAACAAAGACAGAGAGCGGCTCTGTCCAAAATGTAGGTGGAAACAATGAAAACTCTCCTGACGGTCACCGCTAAACAGTTCAAGGAGCTGGGACCACCGGAGTTTATTGGAGAGCCAAAACCACTTAAAGCGGAAGCATGTATAAAGCAGATCACCAAGATATTTGATGTCTTGGGATGCTCCGAGGAGCAAAAGGTTCCCTTTGCCGCCTTTATGTTGCGAGGAGAGGCAGACATTGGTGGGAATTCCAGAAAGCGTACTCAATCTGCCGCACTGAAGATGTCTTGGGAGAAGTTCCAAGAACTATTCAATGACAAGTACTTTCCTGAAAGTATTCGTCACATAAAAGAGGTAGAGTTCATCAAGTTGGAGCAGAATAATATGACCGTGTCGTAGTACGAAGCGAAGTTTGCCGAGTTGTCTCGGTTTGCATCCCACTTGGTGGATAATGAAGAGAGAATGACGTGAATGTTTTTAATAGGATTAAAGCCGGATATATGTTAACATCTTATTTCTTATAAACTGTGTTTGTATTCAGATGTTTTAAATAGGGCTCCGTTAGTAGAGCACGATAACGAGTCAACGCAACCAAAAGAGAGCAGCCGGTAAAATGATAATACCAATGAGAGCAGTCATCGAAGCGGTGACAACAAGCGTGGAGGGAATCAACAGGCCAGAAGTGGTAACCACTTCGGTGGTAATCAGGGCCAAAATAATAAGAATGGACATTTCAAGAAGATGAGATTCAATAATGATGGAAAGACGTCAGCACCAACACCCGTTGTTAAGGAAGGAGAACGACCACCTATCATATGCTTCAAATACGGAGGGAAGGGACACATCAGTCCAAACTGCGCGATGCCATCCAAAGCATGTTATAATTATGGAAGAGAAGGTCACTTAGCCCGATTTTGTCGTTCACCGAAGACAAGTTCAGCCAAGATGGAGGCACCAAAGGCCGTCCCAGAAAAGTCAAAGCTGGTAGTGCAAGGGAGAGCGTTTGTTGTGACCTCCCAGAAAGCAAGGAACCCGAATGAGGTCATCACGGGTAAGCTTATTATAAACTCTAGCGAAGACTATACTTTATTTGATACCGGTTCTACCTATTCTTTTATTTCTCCTACTTGCGCTCAACGATTAAATTTGACTCCGAAGAAATTAGACTTTGACTTATCTGTGGAAACTTTGTTGGAAGAAACTTTCATTACATCCACTGTTTATAAGTCTTGTTTGGTTCAAATCGGTACCCTCACATTACCTGTCGATCTTATTTCATTAAAAATACTTGCATTTGATGTGATTCTAGGGATTGATTGGTTAACTACTCATCATGCTAAAATTGATTATTTTCGTAAGGTTGTTAGCTTTCATATTTCTAATCAACCTATTATGTGAATTCAAGCGACCAAACCATTAAAATCAATCACGGTCATCTCAAGCCATAAAGTTATTCGTTTATTGAAAAATGGATGTCAAGCTTTCTTAGCTCATGTCACGGATCTAAACAAAATACGCCGCTTTTGAATGATATTTCTATTGTTAATAAATTCCACGACGTATTCCCCGAAGAACTTCCTGGCCTACCCGAGCGTGAAATTGAATTTTGTATCGACCTTGAACCCAAAGACAAAACCCATTTCCAAAGCCCCATATCGAATGGCTCCTCTTGAACTTCAGAGTTAAAGACCCAATTGCAAGAATTGTTAGACATTGGTTTCATTCGCCCTAGTACGCTCTCCTGGGGGTGCTCTGTTCTATTCATGAAGAAAAAGAGATGGGAGTATGCGACTTTGTATTGATTATCGGGAGTTGAATCATGTCACCATCAAAAATAGGTACCCATTGCCACGTATTGATGACCTGTTTGACCAGTTACAAGGAGCCAAATTCTTTTCAAAGATAGATCTTCGTTCCAGATATCACCAATTGAAGATCAGAACAGATGATGTTCCAAAGATGGCTTTCAGAACTCGGTACAGGCATTATGAATTCCTAGTCATGTCCTTTGTATTGACTAATGCTCCTGCTGCCTTCATGGATATGATGAACCGAGTATTCAAGGAATATTTGGATCACTTTGTGGTCGTCATTATTGATGACATCCTCATATATTCCAAAACCCGTGAAGATCATGAGCAACACTTGAGGCTGATACTCCAAAAGCTTCGTGAATATAAGCTTTATGCCAAGTTGAAGAAATGCGAGTTCTGGCTTGAGGAAGTAGCATTCCTTGGACATGTGGTATCAAGTCATGGAATATCTATTGACCCAGCAAAGATTAAAGCTATTCAAAGTTGGGAGCAACCTAAATCAGTGACCGAAGTACGTAGCTTTCTCGGTTTAGCTGGTTATTATCGGAGATTCGTGGAAGGATTTTCTCAAATCGCTACTCCACTAACTCAGCTAACTCGGAAAGATATAAAGTTCAGTTGGAGCGAGGAATGTGAGAAGAGTTTTCAAGAACTCAAGAGGAGACTCATTTCAGAACCTATTCTGACAATACCATCTGGCTTGGAGGGATTTGTCATCTACAGTGATGCTTCGGGCAAAGGGTTGGGATGTGTTCTCATGCAACATGGGAAAGTCATAGCCTATGCCTCAAGATAACTCAAAGAATATGAGAGGTATTATCCTACTCATGACCTAGAGTTAGCAGCTGTTGTTTTCACACTTAAAATTTGGAGGCATTACTTGTATGGGGAGAAGGTGGAGATCTTTACGGATCATAAAAGCCTTAAATATTTCTTCACTCAAAAGGAACTCAACATGCGACAACGACGTTGGCTTGAACTATTGAAAGATTATGATCATACCATCCAATACCATCCTGGAAAAGCGAACGTGGTAGCTGACGCATTGAGTAGAAGATCATATACAAGTATGAGTGCGAAATTGTCAACACCAAGGCCCATTTTGTGTGACTTGCAAAGGATGGAGATAGAGTTAAAGACTCCAGAGACCAATGTGAAGATGACGAATATACGAGTAGAACCGATTTTAATTGATAAAGTTAAAGCTGCTCAAGCTACAGACCTGGAGCTAATGCGTATAAGGAAGAAAGTGCAAGAAGGTGCTATGCCAGAAGCAAGAATCAATGAAGAAGGAATACTTCGAGTCAACTCCAGACTTTGTGTTCCTAACGACCCTGATTTAAAGTATAAAATCATGATGGAGGCGCACAACACACCGTTTGTAATCCATCCTGGAAGTACCAAAATGTATCATGATATTCGTCATACATTTTGGTGGAACAATATGAAGAGAGAAATAGCGTTGTTTATCTCAAGGTGTCTAACTTGTTAACGAGTTAAAGCGGAGCATCAAGTACCAAAAGGTCCATTGCAACCACTTGAAATTCCAGAATGGAAGTGGGAGCAAAGTACCATGGATTTTGTTACCGGTCTTCCTAAGGTTTCTCAAGGTATAGATGTGATTTGGGTCATTGTTGATAGATTGACCAAGTCTGCTCATTTCTTACCGATACGAGAAACTTATACACATGAACATCTTGTTTGTATGTACATATACGAGATTGTAAGATTGCATGGTATGCCAGTATCCATAGTTTCTGATCGAGACCCAAGATTCACTTCACGATTTTGGGTTAGTTTGCAGAAAGCTATGGGCACATATTTACGATTTAGCTTCGGCATATCATCCTCGAATGGACGGGCAAATCGGAGAGGACTATTCAAACTCTTTAAGATTTATTAAGACTCTGTGTCCTTGACTTCAAGGGAAGTTGGGATAAGTTCTTACCATTGGTGGAGTTTTCCTACAACAACAGTTATCAAGCAAGTATTGGCATGGCTCCATTTGAGGCGTTGTATGGAAGAAAGTGTCGTTCTCCAGTATGCTGGGATGAGGTGGGTGAAGAAATATTGTTGGGACCGGAGTTGGTACGTATGACTACGAAAAAGATTCAAATGATCCGACAACGTATAAAAACCTCACAAGATCGACAAAAGAGTTATGCTGATCTTCATCGAAAGGACGTGGAATTCGATATAGGAGATCATGTGTTGTTACGTGTTGCTCCATGGAAAGGAGTTACGAGATTTGGAAAGAGAGGAAAGCTCAATCTTCGATTCATCGGCCCATTTTTAATCCTCGATCAAGTAGGAACTGTGGCCTATAGACTCGCTTCACCGCCAAGTATGTCTCGTGTTCATAACGTTTTTCCCATATCCATGTTACGTAAATATATGGAAGACCCAAACCACATTATTGAGTTAGAACCAGACAAAATAGCGGAAGATTTGATGTATGAAGAGGTTCCTGTTCAAATCTTGGATAAGAAGGAACATATTCTACGTTCCAAGGTTATACCTCAAGTCAAAGTTTTGTGGAGAAACCACAATGTTGAGGAAATTACTTGAGAGTTAGAATCTGAAATGAAATCAAGGTATCCTTACCTCTTCGACATACTAGGTACGTACCCTAATTTTGAGGGCAAAATTTCATAAGAAATGGAGGTTGTAAGACCCCAACTTTTATGAATAAAGATAAATTTTCTATAAATATCATTTTTGAATATTATGGAATGAATTTGATATAATGTTATAATTATGGGTAATATTTATAAATTTTGCAAAGTACGCAAGTTGTTATATAATATTCGATTGGTCGGGGAATATTCGTACAACGGCACAATCATTGGTGGACCCCACAACGGAATTATTGTCGAATTGAGAAAATGACAAAAATACTTTATGAAAATAACGGCGAAAGTTTTACCGTTAACTGTTGAAACACCCGGTGTTAAAAGTACAGTAATATGCGTAGTTGCACAATAGCACACGGTATTGATTATTGATGCTTACGTGAGAAGTCACTCAGTTTTATTCAATTATTGTCGATATTTTATATATTATTAAATCAATAATTGAGACGACGAAATTATTAATATTATTATTTGCAATATTAACGATGTCTAGGAGTTCTGTCAAGGAGAGGTTTGGTCACATAATTATGCTCCAATAAGGAGAAATCCTTATTGGAAAGCCCCCTCTTTCCTGGGAACGACCTGGTCGATTAATATTGTGAATTATAATAATGATGATAAATGTTGTTAAAAATATTGAAAGAATTTTTTTGGAGTAGTTGTTGTAATTTTGTTTATTATTTGGATCCCCACTTACCCATTATTAAAATAGTTAGGAGAAAGTACTTGGTTTATATATATATATATATATATATATATATATATATATATATATATATATGTGTGTGTGTGTGTGTGTGTGTGTGTGTATGTTTGAATTATGGGGAGAGGCGTTGGTGGAGGGAAGTACCTTTATTTTGTATATAGATATATATAATAGTGGAATTTGGTGGATGAAAGCACTTTTATTTTATATATATATATATATATATATATATATGATAGTGGATTCTGGTGGAATCAAAAGTCATCAAGTTGTAAGAGTTTGTCGAGTGGGAGCAAATAATTCAATCAAGCATGTGCTTATATATATATATATATATATATATATATATATTATTTTATTTTTGTTTTACTTGATGTTGGTAATCAAATTCTTGCGCATAACATCAGTGGCTGCTACAATTTTGTCCGTGAAATTACCATCCGGTGCACCCGTGTTCAAACAGTACCCCTTCAATTCTCCTATAAATAGGATGCTTAGTTAGAATTGAAATCACACCAGAAATTCAGAAAAATTCTCTTCTATAATCTTGAGCGTATTTCTTTAGAGTTTTAAGAAGCTTTGTGCTTAGTGCAACTTTTCTTAAAGAATATCCTCGCCCTACCAGTCGGAATACTCTTCTTTTACGGTAGGGGATATTATTTGGTGTACTCGTAAGGGGTGTTATTCCTTTTGTATTCATGAAGAGAACTTCTGTTATTCCATTATTTATTATTCTGTTGGAATAACCTGTATACACAGACTACCCTATACTTGGTGAAATTCTTCTGTTATTTCATTCTTTATTATTCTGTTTGAATATCCTATCTGTGAGACCCCGAATTTTATGAAATAAAAGTATTCAATTTTTTTTATTTTGGTAAATAGTTAAATTGATAAAAGTTTAAAGTTAAGGTTAATATGTGAATTTTTTTTTTTTTGCAAAGTAAGCAAGTTGATATAAAATATTCGTTTTGTCGGGGAATATTCGATTGGTCGAGGAATTTTCTTTTTGTCGGGGAATATTCGTACGACGGTACAATCATTGGTTGACCCCGCAACGGAATTATTGTCGAATTGAGAAAACGATAAAAATATTTTTATGAAAATAACGATGGAAGTTTTTGAATTAAAGCGTGGAACTACTTTCATTAGTAAAGGTACGAGATTACGCATGGTTGCATAGTAGCACACGGTATTGATTATTGATGCTTACATGAGAAGTCACTCAGTTATACTCAATTATTGCTACAGTAATTGCTACATCATATCTCTTATATTATTGATTCAATTGTTGTCATAATATCATCTGTATAATATGTTATATTATTAAATCAATAATTGAGACGACAAGTTATAATATTAATGATTAATAATTGTTGAAAGATTAAATATGTGTTGATTAAAAATAAAATGATTTGTGGTAATATTTATTCAATCCTTGATGTATATAAAGAGTCTATTATGAGACGTTTATGGTTAAGGTTAGCTATTCTATGGGGGCCCATATGTCATCATCTAAGAGTCTCTTTCTCCAATAGTAATTACATTTACTAGACGTCAAACCACTTGTCGTTTCATATTACAGGTGTCGAACCAATTGTCGTTTCACATTACAGGTGTCAAACCACTTGCTGTTTCACATTACAGGCGTCAAACCACTTGGTGTTTCACATTACAGGCGTCAAACCACTTTTCTTTTAACATCACCAGTCATCAAGCCGCTTGCCTTTTCACATTACAAGTGCTAAGCTAGAAATCTTCTATAAATAGAGGCCTAGTTCTTTATTATTTTCACTTAATTCATTCCAAAACTATAGAGAGAAAGTATAGAGAGAATAAGAGAGAAAGAAGAAGAGTATTCTCGTTAATACACTACTGCAAAGATTCAATCTCCTACTAAAGTAAGGGGTGTTATTTCTTTTGTATTCATGAAGAGAACTTACGTTATTCCATTATTTATTATTACATTGGAATAACTCAGATACGCCAGCTACCCTATACTTGGTGAAATTCTTACATTATTCCATTCTTTATTATTCATTTAATATCCCGTCATGCAATGCGTTCTGTAACAACAGTTCCATTATTTGTTATTATGTTAGAATAACATGTTTATACGAAGTACCGCATACATGGTGAAATTCTTCTGTTATTACATTCTTTATTATTCTGCTGGAACATCCTGTCTATGCTTTACTCATGACCTGGTTCCATTATTTATTATTCTGTTGAAATAATCTGTCTGTGCGGTCTATCGCATGCCTGGTGAATTCTTCTGTTATTTCATTATTTATTATTCTGTTGGAATATCCTGTTTGTGCGTTTACGCATGACCTGGTTCCATTCTTTATTATTCTTTTGAAATAACATGTCTATGTGGATTACCGCATCCATTGTAAATGATCCTTCGTATTCATACAAATAGTATTTTCATTAAAAATGGGTTTTTGCCAGGGGCAGTTTCATAATTTTTCTGACCCTCAAAAATTCTGGAAAATTTTGAAATGATAATTTGATGAGTTTTCTAGATTGTGTCCAAAAATGGCGATTTTTGAATGTATAGATTAAGAGTTATGGATTTTATGGGAAAAGACTATTTTAAAAGTAAACCCTTATAACGCCTTGTGGTTAACTCCAAAATTTGTGAAATTTTTATTGGGAGTACATGTATATAACAGGAGTATACCCTGTAAATTTCAGAATTTTTGGACAAAAGTATAATTTATGATAAATGTCTAAATATTATGCAGTTTTAGCCATATGAAAAATAGTAAATGAATTTTAAAAATTTTGAAAAAAATAGATGTTCAAGATGGGACTATATTCTGTTAAATCCCAGAAAAGAAATATTTTTGGGACTGATTTGGTATTTTTCATGAAAATGAACTAGTTATGAGTAAATGAATTAAATATGTTATGTGAAGTAATAAAATTGGAAAATAGGATTTTATGGCTTGAGAATCCTATATAGGGTATATGCAGATTTTTGATGAGGGATTTGATCATTGATTATAAAATCTTATAAGTATGGCATTTTTGAATGATTAAATGCATTATTTGATAAAGTGTAAACAATTGAAATAAATTGTTTATAAGTTTAAGAAATGATTAAAATATTGTTATAATATTAGTGATATTAGATTATGAGATTATTAAGTGATTGATAACATTTGGTTATTATTGAACGCTGGATAAATTGTATTATAAATGTTTAATATTTATCCTTTATCTCATTTGATTAATTCTTATATCATTGTTATCATCCTCATGCTTATATTGTGTTCAAAGTCATCTTTGGCCGTAGTGCATAGATGGACTTGGTATGATTATGACCAAGGATTATTCAGTATAATCATGACCGTAATGTTACAAATGATGTGGAAAAAGTCCTCATTGGCCCGTAGTGCATTGATGGACAGTTTTTGGTATGATTATGGCTATGGATTCTCTTCGGCCAAGGGTGCAAAGATGAATTGTTTTATGGCATGATCATGACCGTTTATGAAAACACGATTATCTTTAGCCGTAGTGCATGGATAATTCGTGGTCGTGATATTAACGAATATCCTTAGCCGTAGTGCATGGATAATTCAGTGATATGGATTGATTATCGAGCTGAGTCTCAGTGATGAAATATAAATTCATGGATGTGATATTAACGGATATCCTTGGCCGTAGTGCAGGGGTGATTTGATGATGTGGATTATTTATTAAGCTGAGTCTCAGCGATAAAATATTTATTATACACTTTTAATTCGTAGAAGATAGAAGATATCATGCTCTACTTGACTCTTCTAAAATACAGTTGTATGTCTTCGGCATGTAGTGAAAAGATGAATTGTTAATGAATATCTTTGGCTATAGTGCAAAGATGAATTTATTAGTATGATTATGAGCAGGAATTCTGATTTGGTATAACCATGATTTTTGATGTTTCAGGTGAAGATAGGTGATAAAAATTATCTTCGTCCTGGTTGCGAAGAAGAATTTAGAACCACAATTATGATTATGAGTTATTCATATAATTATGGGATGAGGCTGTTGATTTATTTTACATGGATAAAACAAGATTGGTGTATTTTTTAACATAGAGAAGATAATAGACCTTTATGGTCTATTTGACTCTTCTAATGGATTGCTCGTTCATTTGCAACTATGGTTGAAAAGTTTTATCATCTACCATATGTTCTAAATCTACGATTTATTATTGATGAAAGTTATTGATAATTTAATTATCTTTATTCATGATATTCTTTTACGATTAGTTGTGCTCACCCTTTCTACTTCACAATTCTTTTCGTGTAATAAGAGTGTTTCGTAAAGAGTGTTACTAAAGATTCGAGTGGGGATAACGGGGGGAATAGAGCAGTGGTCTCTAGCGTGAAGGTCCTCCTAAAAGTATAAAAAAGTGTGTTGTATTCTATACAACATTTAGTAGTTATATTTGGTGAATCAAATAGGGTGAGGTGAACCCAACTTTGGAAGGGTGTTTTGCCACTATCATATAAGATGTCTAATGACATACAATCTCGTGTTCTCATAAGACATGGTTGTGCACATTCACTAGCTGAATATATTTACGAGCACTACCTGTATGATCTTGGAGTTTATTTGAAACATAATTTTCACTTGGAGACAATGGAGATATTTATATGTCAAGAGGAGACTCACCATAGGGAAAAAGATAATAGTAATCTTCTCATTTTTCATTGGGGTCTATTGGGTCAACCAAGGATGATTCTGTGGCCATATGATATTTATTATAACCTAGACGCATGGCCTCCCATGTACGAAGGTTTCCTTGAGCACTTCCCAAAGATTTTAATTTTTAAAACAGTTTTTGACTATACTTTTATGTAAAGTACCATTATAAGGTTGTGGTCGAGGCACCACGAGAGTTACATACATTTGTATTAAAACTCAAAGTTAACTGTGGTCGTATTCTATACGACAGTTCAACAGTTGTATTTGAATTTTGTACCATGTATCAACCGGCTCAGAATGGGTGATGTATACCTAATTTTGGGGGCGTCACATTTGGTATCAGAGCTTAGGGATATGGTCGCTGGCGGAAATAAGAGTCTAGAACAAGGAGGGGAGAGACGAGTTATATACTTCGCTAGTGTGTGACTTACCTAAGCTGAAATTGTTTACTTGATAAGTTGACCAATTGTGATATATCAATTAACCTTTGTTTTGAAGATATATTCTAGAATGATATCTGAAATACAAGAGATGAGCAATGGAAAAATCATGATATAGAGGAAATTACCGGGAAGGTACAATCTGAAAAGAAAGCAAGATATTCTCATCTCTTAGAATATCAGGTACGTACGTAAATTTCGAGGGCGAAATTTCATAAGGAGGGGTGATTGTGAGACCCCGAATTTTATGAAATAAAAGTATTCAATTGTTTTTTATTTTGGTAAATAGTTAGATTGATAAAAGTTTAAAGTTAAGGGTAATATGTGAAATTTTTTTTTTGCAAAGTAAGCAAGTTGATATAAAATATTCGTTTTGTCGGGGAATATTCGATTGGTCAAGGAATATTCTTTTTGTCGGGGAATATCCGTACGACAGTACAATCATTGGTGGACCCCGCAATAGAATTATTGTCGGATTGAGAAAACGAAAAAAATATTTTTATGAAAATAACGGCAGAAGTTTTACTGTTAAAACTGTTGAACTACTCGGTTGTAAAGGTACGGTATTACGCTGTGGTTGCATAAGAGCAGCTTTACGGTATTGATTATTGATGCTTATACGAGAAGTAACTTCGCTTATACTCAATTATTGCTACGAGAATTCACGCATCATATCTCTTATATTATTGATTCAATTGTTGTCATAATATCATCTTTATAATATGTTATATTATTAAATCAATAATTGAGACGACAAGTTATAATATTAATGATTAATAATTGTTGAAAGATTAAATATGTGTTGATTAAAAATAAAAAGATTTGTGGTAATATTTATTCAATCCTTGATGTATATAAAGAGTCTATTATGAGACGTTTGCGGTAAGTTTGGATATTCTATGGGGGCCCATATGTCATCATCTAAGAGTCTCTTTCGCCAATAGTAATTACCTTTACCAGACGTCAAACCACTTGCCGTTTCATATTACAGGTGTCGAACCAATTGTCGTTTCACATTACAGGCCTCGAACCAATTGTCGTTTCACATTACAGGCGTCAAACCACTTGGTGTTTCACATTACAAGCGCCAAATCACTTTTCTTTTCACATCACCCGTAAATCAAGCGCTTGCCTTTTCACATTGCAAGTGCTAAGCTAGAAATATTCTATAAATAGAGGCCTAGTTCTTCATTATTTTCACTTAATTCATTCAAGCTATAAAGAGAGAAAGTATAGAAGAAGAGAGAAAGAAGAAGAGTATTCGTTAATACACTACACTAGCAAGATTCAATCTCCTACTAAAGTAAGGGGTGTTATTTCTTTTGTATTCATGAAGAGAACTTCATTATTCCATTATTTATTATTTCATTGGAATAACTTTGATACGTGGCTACCCTGCATACTTGGTGAAATTCTTACGTTATTCCATTCTTTATTATTTCACGCGGAATATCCATGCATGCTCGTTCACGCCTTGGGACCGGTTCCATTATTTGTTATTATGTTGGAATAACCTGTTTATGCAAAAGTCTTAGAATACATGGTGAAATTCTTTTGTTATTCTATTCTTTATTATTCTCGTTGGAACATCCCGCCTATGCTTTTACGCATGACCGGTTCCATTATTTATTATTCATTGAAATAACTCCATGCATGCGAGGCCTATCGCATGCCTGGTGAATTCTTCTGTTATTTCATTATTTATTATTCTGTTGGAATATCCTGTCTGTGCATTTACGTATGACCTGGTTCCATTCTTTATTATTCTGTTAAAATAACATGTCTATATGGATTACCGCATCCATTGTAAATGATCCTTCGTATTCATATAAATAGTATTTTCATTAAAAAGGGGTTTCTTCCAGGGGCAGTTTCATAATTTTTCTGACCCTAAAAAATTCTGGAAAAATTTGAAATGATAATTTGATGAGTTTTTTAGATTGTGTCCAAAAATGGCGATTTTTGAATGTATAGATTAAGAGTTATGGATTTTATGGGAAAAGACTATTTTAAAAGTAAACGCTTATAACGCCTTGTGGTTAACTCCAAAATTGGTGAAATTTTTATTGGGAGTACATGTATATAACAGGAGTATACCCTGTAAATTTCGGAATTTTTGGACAAAAGTACAATTTATGATAAATGTCTAAATATTCGGCAGTTTTAGCCATATGAAAAATAGTAAATGAATTTTAAAAATTTTGAGAAAAATATATGTTCAAGATGGGACTATATTCTGCTAAATCCCAGAAAAGAAATATTTTTGGGACTGATTTGGTATTTTACATGAAAATGAACTAGTTATGAGTAAATGAACTAAATATGTTATGTGAAGTAATAAAATTAGAAAATAGGATTTTATGGCTTGAGAATCTTATATATGGTATATGAAGATTTTTGATGAGGGATTTGATCATTGATTATGAAATCTTATGAGTATGGCATTTTTGAATGATTAAATACATTATTTGATAAAGTGTAAACAATTAAAATAAATTGTTCATAAGTTTAAGAAATGATTAAACTATTGTTATAATATTAGTGATATTAGATTATGAGATTATAAAGTTATTGATAACATTTGGTTATTATTGAACGCTGGATAAATTATATTATAAATGTTTAATATTTATCTTTTATCTCATTTGATTAATTCTTATATCATTGTTATCATCCTCATGCTTATATTGTGTTGAAAGTCATTTTTGGCCGTAGTGCATAGATGGACTTGGTATGATTATGACCAGGAATTATTCGGTATAATCATGATCGTAATGTTATAAATGATGTGGAAAAAGTCCTCATCGCCCGTAGTGCGTATGATGGGCGATTTTTGGTATGTTTATGGCTATGGATTCTCTTCCGCCAAGGGTGCAAAGTTGAATTGTTTTATAGCATGATCACGATCGTTGATGAAAACACGATTATCTTTTAGCAGTAGTGCATGCATAATTCGTGGTTGTGATATTAACGAATATCCTTAGCCAGTAGTATGGATAATTCAAATGATATGGATTAATTATCGAAATTTGAGTCTCAAATGATGAAATATAAATTCATGGATGTGATATTAATGAGATATCCTTGGTAGTAGTGCGGGGTGATTCGATGATGTGGATTATTTATTGTCGAGTCTCAACGATAAAATATTTATTATACACTTTTTAATTGTAGAAGATAGTAGATATCATGCTCTACTTGACTCTTCTAAAATATAGCTGGTTGTATGTCTTTGGCATGTAGTGCAAAGATGAATTGTTAATGAATATCTTTGAGTAGTAGTGCAAAGATGAATTTATTAGTATGATTATGAGCAGGAATTCTGATTTGGTATAACCATGATTTTTGATGTTTCAAGTGAAAATAGGTGATGAAAATTATCTTCGTCCTGGTTGCGAATAGGAATTTAGTGTTAGGTTTGTAATATTCAAGAACGCAATCAAATTGCAAAATAATGCGGAAGCGTGTAAAATCAGAGTTTAAAAAAAAAAAATTACAAACCATATACCCGGATCACCCTTTATGCACAATTATTAATTAAACGAAAAGATAAAGAATAAATCATACCCTTGAAGATCGAGCTTCCTCAGGTACAAGTTCACCTCCAAATCCTTTCGCGTTCAATCTTGAATCCAACGGGTTTGGTTCCTTCCTTTGATCAACGTTAGCCACCCAAATGTTTGGCCTCTAGAGGTGATCCACCAAGGAAGAATAGGAATTCAAGAAGAAGGGTATTCGCTCAAACCCTAGTTTTTCCTATCTCTATAGAAAAGAACGTACTCTCCAACAAATTGGAATTATGTCGTTGTAAAAGTCAACAACCCCTTACACCCATAATAAGACTCCTCTTATTTATAGATGTGGGCAACCCACCTTAACAATTAAGGAATTGGGTTTTATTTAATTAATTAAATTCTTTTAATTAATTAAGCTCCCTAATCTTATTAGGGATAATTAATTAAACTCCTTTAACTAATTTTCTCTCCTAATCCTATTAGGAATAAATGAGAGTACTTATATTAAATTAATTCCTAAACTCTTTTAGAAATTAAAATAATAATAATTGTAATAATATTAATAAGACTCCTCTTATTAATTTATATTTAATATTTCTAAAATATTAAATAATAATATTAAGCTATTTAATTTATTCTATCACCATAGATTAAATTAAATATACATAACATATTATTACGATTATGCCATTAACTTCTTAAATAATTACTCTTCCTTTTATGGTGTGACCCTTTAGGTTCTCCATATTAAACAGGTTGTGAATAAATCAATTAGAACAATTCTAATCTTATTTAAATAAATAAATTAAACAATTAATTTATTTAAATAAATAATATTTATTCTACAATAGGGATAAGCCTCCCTAAGCGATCAACGACTTTCCGAGATAATATAGATTTCAACATTAATCATAAAAGAACCTTTGAGTAAATAGTTACCGATACAATTCAATCCTTCCACCATACAATGTCCCAATTAAATATAAGACATGGAATTATCGTCAAGTCTTATTTTATTTAATTATATGTATTTCGATCCTTAAATGCACAACTCAAATAATGCAAATTAGAAACTCCTTTCTAATTTCATTCGCCTCGCCAAGGACTCTTGGGTTGTCATTTATCGAATCACATAGGACATTTCTCTTCTTTATTAAGTGGTAGATTCTTTATTGATCATACATTATCTCCATGTATAAACTTATTATACCCAAGCATACCCTTTGATATACCCTAAGGGTCTTAAGGAATAAGTCAAAGTATAACTCATTATACACAAGATACTATGATGATCTCAAGTCCAAGGATTACTTCAGACTACTATCACTACAGAATTCCTATCGACAGCAAATAAAACTCCATTAGGTATTCCTTAGCGAGCCACGTTCAAATTGAACTTATTCTCTAATAAGCACCTACATACTTGCTTTAGTGTCTCCACACAAATGATCATGAGATCAATCATCCTCATCCAATGAGCAAGTTAACGTATGTACCAATCTATCCGGATTTACTAATCCCCAATTTAGTAATCCAATGATTGGGAACTATTTTAGTTTTAAGCTTTCTAAGAATTTAGATCTCATTAGAATGATCATCATCATTATTCTAAAAGCATTGCTTAAAACTATGGGTTTATCACATATTATAAAACAAAGATCATGTAGATAATTAAAAGCCTTTAATAAATTAATACTTTTATTAATAAATGAATAAGATTGTTACAAAGTATATGCTTTATCATCAAACATGATTGGCTTGTGTGCATATTACTTTCATTTAGAACCACAATTATGATTATGAGTTATTCATATGATTATGGACAGGAACTGTTGATTTATTTTACATGGATAAAACAGTATTGGTGGACTTTTAACATAGAGAAGATAATAGACCTTATGGTCTATTTGACTCTTCTAATGGATTGCTCGTTCCGCTGCAACTATGGTTGAAAAGTTTTATCATCTACCATATGTTCTAAATCTCTAATTTAATATTGATGAAAGTTATTGATAATTTAATTATCTTTATTCATAATATTCTTTACTGGGCTAGTTGTGCTCACCCTTTCTACTTCACAATTCTTTTCAGGTAATAAGAGTGTTTCCGTAAGAGTCTTGCCGGGTCGAGTGGAGATAACAGGGGAATAGAACAGTGGTCTCTAACTGTGGAGGTCCTCCCTAAACAGTATAGAAAAGTGTGTTGTATTCTATACAACATTTAGTAGTTATATTTGGTGAATCAAATAAGGTGAGGTGAACCCAACTTTGGAAGGGTGTTTTGCCACTATCAAATAAGATGTCTAATGACATACAACCTCGTGTTCTCATAAAACATGGTTGTGCACATCCACCAGCTGAATATATCTACGAGCACTACTTGTATGATCTTAGAGTTTATTTGTAACATAATTTATACTTGGAGACAACAGAGATATTTATATGTCAAGAGAAGACTCACCATTGGGAAAAAGATGATAGTAATCTTTTCATTTTTCTTTGGGGTCTATTGGGTCAACCAAGGATAATTCTGTGGCCATATGATATCTATTATAACATAGACGCATGGCCTCCCATGTACAAAGGTTTCCTTGAGCACTTCCCAAAGATTTTAATTTCTAAAACAGTTTTTGACTATACTTTTATGTAAAGTACCATTGTAAGGTTGTGGTTGAGGCACCATGAGAGTTACATACATTTGTATTAAAACTCACAGCTAATTGTGGTCGTATTCTATACGACAGTTCAACAGTTGTATAAATGAAGTTGTATTTAAATTTTGTACCATGTATCTAGCGACTCAGAATGGGTGATGTATACCTAATTTTGGGGGCGTCACACTATATCTGCATGCATTTTGTGGGACTGGTTCCGACTTCTTTATTATTCATTGGAATATCTTGTCTATTCGTTTTCTTACGGTTTTGTTACGATAAGTGGATTTTATATACACGAATCGATATTCATTTCAAGTTTAAATTCATAGTAATTTTCATGATTTGTGTTCGTTTTAACTCGTTTCATGATATTTTATATGTAGGGTGGTCATGGATGCAATTGGTGAGGAAAGGTGGTCTTTTTGGAGCAAAAGTGGAAAAAAGTTGGAACTTAAAAATTTTGATGTCAGTGGCCATATTTCACGGGCGGCCTATTTTAGAATTTTACTTCACGAGGCGGGGGTCCCGTTTCCTGAACTTTCCTGTTTGGTTTTGACTTCTATTGGGGCTCGGTTTGTTGGGCTCAGCTGGTGCGTTTGGTCTCTAATAAAAGAAGAATTCATCCAGAAGATAGGGCAGCTTACTACTACGGAGAAAAACAACAATCGTATAACACAAAGGCAAGAATTCAAGAGCGATTTCAAGGATTGAAGAGCGAACGTTGGAGGAGTAATTTTCGGAGATTATCACGACGGTTGCAAATCGAGGCTACGTGAAGGGGTTTTCCATAATTCCTCTTTTCTTTCATCTATTTGTAATTGGGATGATGTTTTCAACAAATTATTCAGTTTTTAATTCATTCGTTATGAACTAAATTACTTATTAGACTTATGATGGATCTTTGGGCGTAACGATGATTCTATAACTTTGATTTTCAATTCAATAAGATATTTTCAGTTTATCTATGTTAATTTGTGTGTGAATTTATGAATTGCCTGATCAACAGTTCTTTGTGGATTTGAAAGGAATCGAGAGAGGAGATTGAATCTGCATCTAGTTAATATAGCATGTGTCATGAATTTTGTCGATAGCAGATTTGTGATTATTGTTAAGGTAGAGATACGCTTGACATCGCATGTAATCGTATAAAGAGATAAAACTTCAACCTTTTTTGATTGCAGTTCACATAGAGATATAGTGAGTTGGTTAATTTAGGTGTTTAACGGATTTCTATCTTTATTGTGGATTGATGTTAATATGGTATTAGTGCATCGAGAGGTGGCTCTTACTACGTTCGTGTTCTTGATTAATAAATTGGGATATTGAATTGAGTTGGAATAAAGGTTCAAAAATTAGAGTGAAGCTCAGGGTGAAATCATAAGTCTAATTCTCCATTAATTGTTTGAAATTCCGGATTTCGTTATTGGTGATTGTTTTGTGATAGTTTAATTATTTATTAATTTAGTCTCTTTTATTTATTTTAAAAACCATCGAATTGATTAGTTTAATAAAATTAGGGTTAATACAAAATTGATAATTGTAAAGTTACGATTCTTGATATTTTGTCCTCGTGGGAATGATACTTTATTCACTACTATATTACTTGTTGACCACGTGCACTTGCGTGTTTTTAAGCGTAGTGATTTTACCCAACAAGTTTTTGGCATCGTGGCCGGAGACAATTTACCCGAGATTTTAATATTTATGTTTACAATATCAGTTTAATTAGTCCAGTTTTACTTAAACATTTTTATTTTTGTTTTCTATTTTCGGGTTTTCGACATTGGTTTATGCAAACACGATCTAAACATCCAGACTTGCTTCCTTTTGAGGACGACATTGATGCATTTATTTCAAAAGTCGAGTAAGTGGATTGAGGAAATGAGGAACTAATTCAAAAAATTCGATACTGGAAGGAACGATGGTCGCCAAGACCGTAAAGCGTTGAGGATTTTGCCACACCGAGGGGTGATCGATCCGTAGTCGAGCATTACTAGGCTCGCAATTGTTGCGTAACACTTTTGAAATAAAGCACGGGACTATTCGGATGATGATGCGTAACTCACGTCATTGGGGAATGGCAAACGACCATCCGAATGAGCATTTGATCGCTCGAAATGTGCGACACGTTCAAGTACAATGGGGTGTCGGATGAGGCAGTGAGACTTCGCTTGTTCCCATTCACTTTACGGGACAAGGCGAAGAGTTGGTTACATTCTCTACCACCGGGTTCGATCACTACATGGGAGGATTTGGCTCAAAAATTTCTTGCCAAATTTTTCCCACCGGCAAAGACTGCGAAAATGAGGAATGACATCACAATGTTTGAGCAGCAGAATGGAGAGTCACTATATGAGTCATGGGAGAGATACAAGGAATTACTCAGAAAATGCCCACATCATGGATTGCCCAAGTGGTTACAAATGAACACCTTCTATAACGGGCTACATGGAAATGTCAAAACTAGCATTGATGCGGCATCGGTAAGTGCATTCATGGCTAAGAGTTACGAGGATGCCTAAAATTTGATAGAAACAATGTCAAAATAACTACCGGTGGCCCACAAAGAAGAATGACATGCAAAAGGCGACGGGATCTTGGAATTAGATGGAGTAACAACTATACAAGAAACTCTTTTCAAGACTATCCATGAAGTTTGATACGATGAATGAGAGGGTGAATACGATAGCAGAGGGCTCAAGCTCAACAAGTTCAAAGCAGTGATGGTAGTATGTGAATGTAAAGGGTGATCATCCGACGAGCAAGGTGTAATAAATCCAAAGATCCGATTAGTTCATAGGCAACTACAAATGAATTCCGCAAAATACCTACCAAAACACCTATAACCAGGGGAATAGGAACCACCCAAACCTCTCATGGAGCAATAATCAGCAAACTCAAGCTCCACAACCATCATATCCCCCTGGTTTTCATAGTCATCAACAACAGATTCAACAACAGGACAGGAAATCCGATGGGGAGGAATCATGGGCAAGGTACATGACTAGCAACGATTTGGCTATGAAGAATCAAGCTATTGCTATCAAAAATATAGAGAATCGATAGGTCAAATTGCATTGGCATTGAATAATAGACCACAAGGAACATTACCTATGACACCGAAAGAAAACCAAGGGTAATCATGAAGCAATGTCAAGCGCTTATGTTGAGAAGTGGAAAACACCTCTATGGGAATAGTGCAGAGAAAATTTTAAGAACACGGAGGAAAAGTTGATGACAAGAACGCAGTGGAGGGTAACAAAATGAGGAAATAAAGTCAAACAATGAGCCGATTGTTTATCCTCCACCGCCGTTTCAGCAGAGAGTCTAAAAACAGAAATCGGATAAGCAGTTCACAAAGTTTTTAGATGTGTTCAAGAAACTCCAGATTAACATCCCATTCGTAGAGGCCCTAGAACAAATGCCGAGTTATGAAAAGTTTATGAAGGGGATCCTGTCGAGGAAGAAGAAATGGGAAGACTTTGAAACAAAGTGGCACTAACAGAGGAGTGTAGTGCGTTGTTACGTAAAAAGCTTCCACCAAAAAACTCAAAGAGACCGGGGAGCTTTACTATCCCGCACATGATCGAGAAGTTGTCGCTTAACAAGTGCTTATGTGATTTGGAAAGTAGTATAAACCCGATGCCATTATAAGTATATTCAGAATTGGGTTTGCCCACGCCCAAAGCCTACTTAATATTTCATCGGTAGCCAAGGATAGGTCACCACATATCCGAGAGGCATCAGAGAGGACATTTTGGTAAAAGTGGATAAGTTTATATTCCTCATGAATTTATCATACTGGATTTCGATGAAGATAAGAACATCCCCATCATCCTAGGGAAACCTTTCTTGGCCAGGGGAAGGACACTCATAGACGTGCAAAAAGGAGAACTTACAATGAGGGTCCAAGATCAAGAAGTAAAATTCAATGTGTTCAAGGCCATGAAATATCCCACGGACGAGGAAGAGTGTAATCTAATGGATCTAATGGAGCAAATTACTAGCGAAGATATGAGCAAGAGTTTGATCAAAGATCAGTTGGAAATAACTTTACTGGGGGATGAGGAAAAAGACGACCCAAAATTTGTGGACTTATTATAGATGCTAGACTCGTTGCCACGAGTTAGCCGATTCAGAGCACTGATTGAACCTCTGCACACCGAGGAGACAGTTGTAGAAAAATTGAACCATCATTGGAGGAGCCACCGACATTGGAACTTAAGCCACTCCCTAAACATCTCAGGTATGCATATTTAGGCGATTTAAATTCTTTACCTGTAATTATTTATGCTGCACTTAACGAATTGTAGGAAGAAAAGTTGTTGAGAGTGCTTAGGGATCACAAATCAGCAATTGGATGGACGATTGCGGATATAAAAGGCATTAGCCCATCATTTTGCATGCACAAGATTCTGATGGAGGATGATGCAAGTCCATCGGTGGAGCATCAATGTCGACTTAACCCAATCATGAAAGAAGTGGTCAAGAAGGAAATTCTGAAATTATTGGATGCCGGTGTCATATACCCAATTTCCGACAGTAAATGGGTAGTCCAATTCATTGTGTGCCTAAGAAAGGGGGAATGACGGTAATTCAGAATGAAGACAACGAGTTAATTCCAACAAGGATGAAGAATGAGTTGGAGGGTGTGCATTGATTATAGGAGATTGAATAAGGCAACCCGGAAGGATCATTTCCCGCTACCTTTTATCGATCAAATGTTAGACAGGTTAGCGGGACATGGGTTTTACTGCTTATTGGATGGATATTCGGGATATAATCAAATTACTATTCCTCCTGAGGATCAAGAATAGACAACATTCACTTGAACTTACAGCACCTTTGCATTCAGGAGGATGTCATTCGGACTGTGCAATGCACCTGCAACTTTCCAGAGGTGTATGATGGCTATTTTTTTGGATATGGTGGAGAAGAACGTTGAAGTCTTCATGGACGATTTCTCGGTCTATGGGGACAATTTTGACACTTGCTTAGAGAATCTGGTCATGGAATTCCAGCGGTGTAAGGATACAAACCTCATACTGAATTGGGAAAAATGCCATTTCATGGTTGAAGAGGGCATAATTTTGGGACATAAGGTGTCGACTCAAGGATTGGAGGTGGACAAGGCAAAGTTGGACACGATCGAGAAACTACCTCCACCGAGCTCAGTTAAGGGTATTCGCAGTTTTCTGGGGCATGCTGGGTTCTACTGGAGGTTCATAAAAGACTTCTCTAAGATTGCAAAACCTCTATGCAGTCTTTTAGAGAAGGATGCGACTTTTAGCTTTATTACGGAATGCAAGTCCGTGTTTGAATTGTTGAAGAAGAAATTAACTACAGCCCCCGTGATAGTCGCACCGGACTGGAAAATGCCATTTGAACTTATGTGTGATGCAAGCGACTATGCGGTTGCTGCTGTTTTGGGCTAAAGACGAGACAAGGTGTTTCACGCCATATACTATGCAAGGAAAACACTCACAGAGACTCAAATGAACTACACTACTATGGAGAAGGAATTGCTTGCAGTGGTATACGCGTTTGACAAATTCCGGGCATATTTGATCAGGATTAAGGTAATAGTCTACACAGACCATTCGGCGATTTGGTACTTAATAGCGAAAAAAGATGGTAAGCCACGCCTTATTCGATGGATTCTCCTACTTTAAGAATTTAATTTAGAAATTAAAGATAGGAAGGGGACGTAGAATCAAGTTGCCGATCATTTATCTAGACTGGAAATCCGGAGAAAAAGGATGAAGATAGATGCGCGATCAACAAGACATTCCCGGATGAGCAGTTATTTGGGTTGAATGCAGAGTTTTTGTGGTATGCAGACTTAGCGAATTATGTGGTAAGCAAGGTTCTTCCCCCGGATCTTACACGACAACAGAAAAAGAAGTTTCTTCACGACGTCAAGTGGTACATGTGGGATGAGCCGTATCTATTTAAACAATGTGTCGATAAGATGATTCGACGATATATCCCATACAGTGAAGTCCACAACATATTACAAGAATGCCATTCATCGGCATACGGTGGACATTACGGAAGTGAGCACACCGCAGCGAAAGTTCTTCAATCCGGGTTTTATTGGCCTACGGTGTTCAAAGACGCCCACCAATTTGTGAAAACATGTGATAGATGCCAAAGGGTGGGAAACATATCAAAATGGAATGAGATGCCCCTACAAACAATTCTTAAAGTGGAAATCTTTGATGTATGGGGCATCGATTTCATGGGACCATTCCCGTCGTCTTTGAGCAATCAGTATATTCTGCTCGCGGTGGATTATGTGTCAAAATGGGTTGAAGCTGCAGCATTACCATCTAATGATGCCAAGGTGGTCCTCAAGTTTCTACAGAAAAACATTTTCACGATGTTCTAAGACGCCAAGAGCAATAATTAGTGATGAAGGCGCCACTTCGCAATAAGTCGTTCTGACTCTTTTGGCTAAGTATGGGGTAAATCACAAGGTGGCTACAGCGTACCACCCTCAAACTAATGGGCAAGACGAGGTATCACACAGAGAAGTTAAGAGGATATTGGAGAAAGTCGTAAATCCGAGTCGGAAAGATTGGTCACTTCGATTGGACGACGCATTATGGGCGTACCGAACTGCATACAAAACGCCAATCGGGATGTCACCTTATCAACTTTTGTACGAAAAGGCATGTCACTTACCGGTGGAGCTACAGCACAAGGCTTATTGGGCAATATAGAAATTGAATTTTGATCAAGCCGCGGTAGGAGAAAAGAGGCTACTCCAACTAAATGAGCTCGACAAATTCCGCCTCCAAGCCTACGAGAATGCCAAGCTATACAAAGAAAAAGTTAAAAGGTGGCACGACTAGAAAATCGTGCAACGAACATTCAAGCCGGGTCAAGCAGTCCTCTTGTTGAATTCACGGCTGTGTTTGTTCCCTGGAAAGCTTAAGTCGAGATGGTCAGGACCATTTACTATAAAAACGAGTATTTCCTCATGGTGCCGTTGAACTCTACAGTCGTAATCCGCTAGAAACGTTCAAAGTCAATGGTCAACGGATAAAGCATTATTGGGGTGGCGAGTTGAATTGGGACACCGACAACATCATCCTCGCCGATACACAGTAAAATAGAGAGTAGTCAGGCTGAATGACTTAAAATCAAGCGCTAAGTGGGAGGCAACCCAACCTTTTTTTATTTTTTATTTTTCATAGTTCATGTTCAATTTGTTAGGATAGTTTATGAAGCAGTAGTTAGGACTTGTCAATTATTAAGTTTTGCTAAAAATCTCTGAAAAGTACTAAAAATCTCATTGAAACTACAAGTTGTCATTAATCTAACGTATTGCATGTTTTTGGTTTCAGGAGAGGTCCAACGTGAGTCAAAGAAACAACGATTACAAAATGGAAAAAAATCAGAAAATTTGCATCTCCAAAATTTTTGACCAAAAAGTTTAGCAATAAATTCACGGGCGGGCCAAGTTTAAGTCTTCAATCTGGCAAACAAGTCACAAGTCACGACATACACGTCCCTTCCTTATTTCCCCACACACACGCCTATTGCCATTTCAGTTTTCTTTCTCCTATACATAACCCACGATCGACATCTACTATCAACCCACTTCACCCTTCACAATTCCACTAACCCACACAATCCACCCCACGAATTCCCTTAATCCCACCTTCAAGATTGGGCCACTTCCTCTACCCTACATCACCTCTATATAAACCCTAACCCATACCTCCAATCTTCATCACCACAAATTTCGAATTCTTCATGAAATTGGGGAACATATAGCACAATTTAAAGTAAGTTGCATTCCCTTTGCGTTTTCATCTTCTTTCCACTTATAATCCATAAAAAAAACCTAAGTTTGGGGGAAGAACGGGCTGTGCACGCAAAGTGTTTGATAAATTGACTGAACCAAGTTTAAGAGAAGGAAGTGTGTGCTAGCAAGTTTCAAACATCCAGAAATCAATGGCTTCACAACCAACATCAAAACGCCAACGGGGGGCGAGTTCTAGCACTGCTCCACCGCCACTCACTTATGACCGCCGAAAATTTGTGAGTACCGCCACCGCCGACCGTTACGAGTACATGCAATCTAAGGCACTTACCCCAGAATATGGCTTGGCCCCCGAGGGCAATGATGGGGAGATGATGTCCCAAATTCATTAAAAGGGGTGGGTAAAATTCATTGAACATCCGGTACCCCCCGTGGTTAACCTCGTCAAAGAATTCTATGCAAACGCCGAAGACAAAGCTCCTTTCGAAGCGTTTGTGCGGGGTCGGATGGTTCCATTCAGTGATGACGCTATTAATACGTATTATCAATTGCGGGTGCCACGCCATTATCAGTATGCCCAAATGAGGGATTTTGACCCAGATTATGAGGAGGTTATTACAAATATGACAAAACCAGGCACATCTTGGACCAAAGGTAGGAAGGGCGGAACAGTGTTTAATAGCAAGGACTTGAGCTCGTATGGAAAGATATGGTACGCATTTTTATGTGCGAAATTGCTTCCATCCCAACACACTTCGGACGTCACTAAAGAGAAGGCGTTACTGTTATACGCCATTGTGCAAGATTTCCATATCGACGTCGGGGCCATCATTAATTTCTCCATCCGCTTGCGGCTTTACGGGAAATTTTTCGAGCGGTTTGCCACACCCTTCATCGATTTGTGTGGGTTGCCGCAATGTTTGGGTGCGTTATTCGATGATGAGCCCACTCAACCGCCGCTTGCTTTGCTTGATTCGAGATTGATCAGGCGGTATTCGGTGGTGGCCCGGAGGCGAGTCACATCCACGGGGTTTGGTTTTATTTTTCCATCGGCGCCGAAAGACGAAGTCGATGCCAAGATACCCTTGGGATGAGGATGAAACAATGGGAGAGCACGGACCCGAAAGCGAAGTTCCGCAGATCGAGGCATTTTCTAGCACTCGGTTCCTCGAGTTCCGTAATCAAATGAATGCGATAATGTAAGGCAAGACGCACGAAATGCGGCGATTGGCGATGCGCCAAGATCACATGTTCGATGCCATGAACGCATCTTTTGCTTCATTCAACACAACGCTCCAAAGTTTCAACCCGGCAGCCCAATTTCCGTATCAACAACCCAGTCCATTACCTCGATTTCCTCCTAGTGATTCCGATGAAGAAGAGCACCAACCACACCCCTGCACTTAGACAATTTGTGGAAGTCGTCGTGCATTTTATTTTTATCCAATGAGGGCATTGTCTTATTTAAGTTTGGGGGAGTTTATAGTTTAGTTGGCATTTTTAAATTTTTGTTGTCATATCTAGTTTTGCATTATAGAATAGGTATTTGCATAGTAGTTAGGATTTTTCATTGTTTTCATATATCTATAGTTTAAATCTAAAAAATAAAAATATATATATATATATATATATAATAATAAAATAAAAAAAAATTAGTTTAATAGTTTGTTTGCATATGTCCAATGGTGTCACATTCTACAGGTTATTCTGGCCAATGATGAGATTGTGAATAAGTTAACCAATATAGTATGGATTATTAGAACTATGATATAATTACTATTATGAATCGATTCTTGGACTTGTTTGAAATCATATAAAAAAGGGTAGACTAATAACATCTTTGTCAATTTGCCAAGTTAGTTCAAATTGATACATAAAGGGTTTCTAAAGGATAGTGCTAGCGTGAACCAGAAAATGACAAGGATGGGCAGTGAAGGCTTAAATTAGGCAAGAACCTAAGTTTAGGGGAATATATGCGGGATATATAAGCTTTGAAAAAAAAATTAAGAAAAAAAAAAGAATGAAATACGTTGAGTCTTGTGGTGGTATGAGGTGAAGCACTCCCCATAAACACAAGCGTGAGATGGAGCGTAAAACGCACTCACCAACCATCTATGAAAAAAAAATTAAGAATAAAATGGGAAAAGTGCAAAAAGCCCCCGTATAAAAAAAAGAAAAGAAGAAGAGAAAGTATAAGTATCCTACATGTACCCTTGAATTTGGTTAAGTTTAATTTTAGTTGAATCGTGCCTATCTTTGAGATTTTATAAGTTTGCACTGTATAATTCCTTCTAAGAAGTTGTTTATGTATTGAATTTGGGTCCATATCAGTTATCTTAGATGTTGATCACACACGCACGCTATACCAGTAATAGTTGTTCAAGAATTGAGAATTAATACGTAATTGTGGATCGGGTTTGATAATTTGTATTGTAAAGTTGCTTTTTTTCTCTGAGGCCGATGGGATAAGTTAGTTTATGCGATGTTGTTGGATTTTTAGGCATTTAGATTATTGCATTTCAATGCATGTAGTTGTTTTGTGCTCGGGGACTAACACGGTTTAAGTTTGGGGGATTTTGATAAGTGGATTTTATATACACGAATCGATATTTATTTCAAGTTTAAATTCGTAGTTATTTTCATGATTTGTGTTCATTTTTACTCGTTTCATGATATTTTATGTGTAGGGTGGTCATGGATGCAATTGGTGAGGAAAGGTGGTCTTTTTGGAGCAAAAGTGGAAAAAAGTTGGAACTTAGAAATTTTGAAGTCAGTGGCCATGCCATTGTATGCCTATTTTAGGTTTGTACTTCACCAAGTGGAGTCCTGCTTTTCTGAACTTTCCTGCTTGGTTTCGATTTGTTTGGGCTCTTCATTTGTTGGGCTTCATTTGGTGCATTTGGTCTCTAATAAAAGAAGAATTCGCCCGTAAGAGAGGATGACTTGCTATTACGGAGAAAAACAACAATCGTATAACACAAAGGCAAGAATTCAAGAACAATTTCAAGGATTGAAGAGCAAACGTTGGAGGAGTAATTTTTGGAGATTATCACGACGGTTGCAAATCGAGGCTACGTGAAGGGGTTTTCCATAATTCCTCTTTTCTTTCATCTATTTGTAATTGGGATGATGTTTTCAACAAATTATTCAATTTTTAATTCATTCGTTATGAACTAATTTACTTATTAGAGTTGTGATGGATCTTTGGGCGTAACGATGATTCTATAACTTTGATTTTCAATTCAATAGATATTTTCAGTTTATCTATGTTAATTTGTGTGTGAATTTATGAATTGCCTGATCAACAGTTCTTTGTGGATTTGAAAGGAATCGAGAGAGGAGATTCGAATCTAGACCTAGTTAATATAGCATGTGTCATGAATTTTGTCGATAGCAGATTTGTGATTATTGTTAAGGTAGTAGATACGCTTGACATCGCATGTAATCGATATAGAGCTTAAACTTCAACCTTTTGATTTGTAGTTCACATAGAGATATAGTGAGTTGGTTAATTTAGGTGTTTAACGGATTTCTATCTTTATTGTGGATTGATGTTAATATGGTATTAGTGCATCGAGAGGTGGCTCTTACTACGTTCATGTTCTTGATTAATAAACTGGGATATTGAATTAAGTTGGAATAAAGGTTTGAAAATCAGAGTGAAGCTCAGGGTGAAATCATAAGTCTAATTCTCCATTAATTGTTTGAAATTCCAAATTTCGTTATTGGTGATTATTTTGTGATAGTTTAATTATTTATTAATTTAGTCTCTTTTATTTATTTTAAAAACCATCGAATTGATTAGTTTAATAAAATTAGGGTTAATATAAAATTGATAATTGTGAAGTTAAGATTCTTGATATTTTGTCCTCGTGGGAACGATAATTTATTCACTACTATATTACTTGTTGACCACGCGCACTTGCGTGTTTTTAAGCGTAGTGATTTTACCCAACAGGTTCCATTCTTTATTATTCTGTTGGACTATCTTGTCTGTGCGTTTTACGTCAGACCTGGTTCCGTTATTTATTATTCATTGGAATAACTCGCCTGTATGATCTATCGCATGCCCGGTGATTTCTTTTGTTATTCCATTCTTTATTATACTCAGTTGGTTAAACCTTTGACTTCTATACTCCATGAAATTAGTGGAATATCCTTGATATTTGCGCTTCATCCAAAGATCTTTTCATGAAAATATTCTTCGAGCATTCTTGAATTTTACTCTACAAAGAAGTATCATGTTGACAATTTAGGCGTTATTAGTTCCGGATAAATTAATTCTTGAACTTGTTTTATTGAATTCTTATATCATTGTCATCATCCTCGTGTTTATATTTTGTTGAAAGTCATTTGTGGCTGTAGTGCATAATGGACTTGGAATGATTATGACGTGGATTATTGATTGTAATCATGACCGTAATGTTACAAATGATGTGGTAAAAGTCCTCATTGGCCCGTAGTGCATTGATGGACAGTTGTTGGCATGATCATGACCATTGATGAATACACGAATATCCTTGGGCGTGTGGTACATGGATAATTTGTGGTTGTGATACTAATGAATATCCTTGGTCAGAAAAGTGTGGATGATGTGGATTATTTATTAAGTCGAGTCTCAAATGATAAAAGCCATGAAAAACCTTTTAAATCATAGAAGATAGTAGATTTTATTCTCTACTTGACTCTTCTAATGGATTGCTTGTTCACAAGCAGATTAAACTTGATGTTTGTTATATTTTAACATTTTAACATTTGTTGAAGGCTAATGATAATTTATTCGCATTATCTTAGTCATAATATTTCTTCTTTGGGCTAGTTGAGCTCACCCTTTTTTCTTTCATTGTTCTCTTCGTGAAATGAGAGCGTAGCGAGTGGACTAGTCGGGGAACAGAGTGATGGTTCAGATAATAGCATTAGTATTCCTCACTATTATATAAAATAGTGTGATAATAAATGTAATGAGGACCCCACTGAGTTTGTATATTGTCTAGATGACAATATTTGTATTAAAACTCACAACATATGTTTAGTCGTATTTTACACGACTGTTGTATAATTATGTTGTATTTGAATTTTGTACCATGTATTTGGCGACTAAGAATAGGTGATGTATACCGATTTTGGGTGCGTCACATACCTGCTTACTACTTTCATACAAATTGCGGTATCATGTGCACCTAGGAATCATGTGATCACAGATTTAGTCTATTGGATCTAGATTCGGTTCCCGCGATGGACCTTTTTTAGTTGTAAGCAGCTTGTAAATTTATCTGCGGTGTCTGAATTTTCTCAGATGGTTCTCATACCCACGAGGAAATTGGCATTATTTTGTACATTATTTTCTTATAGATGCTTCGCATCTCAGAAATAAAATCAATCAAACCGAACACTTAATAAAATAGAAGTGTAAAAGGTCTCAATTACTATTGAGCATCAGGGTTTGAAAAATCTCTTTTATAAAACATCACTGCCATATCATGCTAAAAACTGAATTTTTACTAAAATTCAAACCCTGTGTATATAGGTGCGAACGAGGCCTCACACTACTTCCAAATAAGAGCACATTTACCCACACACACATACATTTAGATATGATTTCTGAAAAAGAGTCACCGTGGTAACACGGATGTCGAAGTGCCTAACACCTTCCCTCCGCATAATCAAGTCCTGGACCTAATGAATCTCGGTTTCACCAAACTCGGTTTAGCGATGTCACATCACCGGGTCAATGTGAAAACTTTTTCTCGGTTGTGTTGGTACAACCATTTAAAAAACCAACTGGCAACTCTTAACAGTCCATCGTCGACATTATAAATGTCGGGCCTTTTTCACTTGTTTTTTCAAACAAATCTCACCTAAAATGAGAACACCAAAGAACAAGTAACAAAAAGGGACAACTAATAATCCCAACGTCGATAAATATCTTCAACAAGAATTATCTCTTCGTTTGCTACCTTAATATTTAAAGGTATAGGCAACTTTTTGAGAAGTAATCCTAATCGTCTAGAAAAATCACACGCTATAAACGAACAAGTAGCACCCGAATCAAATAGCACGTAAGCATTTAGGTCGTTGATTAGAATAATACCTGCGACTACGTCCCCTGATGTCATCGCATCTTGGACTGTCATGTTAAAGGTATGGGCCATCGGCCTACCCGGCTGCGCTAGACCCCCAATAGCTAACTTACCGCTATTGGTGCCCTTGTTCTCGTCCGTCCCCTTCTTTGGGCAGTTCTTTGCCATGTGGTTAGTTGACCCACACACAAAGCATACGTGGTTCTTTTTCAGACTTGGACAGTTAGGTACAATGTGCCCCTCCTATCCACAATTGTAGAATACGACCTTCCCCTTGAGATAGACTCCTAAGTGAGTCTTCCTATAAGTCGTGCAGGCCTCCATTCATCTTTTTGGATCTCCTTGCTTCACTCCGGTATTCCCAGAGTTAACCACTTTCCCTTTATACCTTTGGCCACTCCCGCTGGCTCCCTCGATCTTCACTCCCCCATCCACTTTCCCTTTGTTCTTCTTATCTTTATGGTACTGGCTCAACGCCTCGCTACCACCTTCGGCGATTATCGCCTTCTCTAAAATGGTTCCAAACGAAGTACTTTGGAACACATAAATATGGTTATAGAGCCACGGTTTCAAGCCTTGCTCGAACCGTTGTGGCTTCCTAACCTCGGTGTCCACTTGGTGTGGAGCAAACCTCACCAGTTCATTAAACTTGGCAGCGTATTGGGGAACCGTCATGTCCCCTTGTTTCAAGTCTAGAAACCGCATCTCCATTCTCCCTTGCATATTCGTGGGAAAGTAGTTCTCGAAGAATATCTACTTGAACCTCACTCACGTCAAATTCTTGATCCCGACCCTAACCTGATTGACCTCCCACCAAAAGTTGGCCTCTCCCTTCATCATGTAGGTTGCAAAGGCAACCTTCTAGCCCTCGTCGCCATTTGCTATGACAAATGCCTTCTTGATTTCCTTCACCCACGTTTGGGCTTCGATAAGGCCCGTAGTTCCTTTGAACTCGGGCTGACCCACGCTTTTAAAATCTTTAAACGTATTAGCTCGTACTACACCAGCATTTACGGGGATATTAGCCCCAGTTCTATTAAAGGAGGCTGTTAAAAATTAACAAATTCCTACGTGGGATTAACCGGACCTCCCTCCGATTGATTTACATTAGCGCCTTGATTACGTGGTACTCTTCTTGGCGGCATTTTGCTGTTACAATAAATAACACATTTCGTTATTATTTGTTTCCTGTTAGTTAGTAATTATTCAAGTTTAAACGATAACTTAAACATTCATTACTCAACATGTTCCAAAAAACACTTATATTTATTCATACATTGTAGTATAATACTACATCAGTTACATTACACAGCCTAAGCTGATTATATTACTTTCCCGCAATTGCTTTCCAAAAATTGGGATTTGCAAAAGACTACCCTTTGTTATACAAAAGAGGGTTTTACGTCACTACTAGATACACAGTATTTACATATCTAAACTACTCTATCTACTAATAGATTACATCTGCCTCAAGGCATTATCAAAATCCGCCTTGGCAAGACCGACAATAATATCACGGCTGATAGTATACCGCGTCTACCCTGCCTCTATGGGATAGCCAGCTACCTGATGCTGGAAATACGCATGAGAACTCCTATGAATATATGACATTCTCCCTATTTTCTGCTTTTTGGTCTTTAGCTCCCCCCCTGAGCTCAAAGACCTCTTGTTTCAGCTCATGGACCTTATCCTTGGCCAAAACTCTCTCATCGTGTTCATGTTCCCACATGGATTCCACATCTGTCTTATCCTCTAAAACAGCCTGGAGCTCTGCTTTTAGCTCCTTAACCTCCTGACAGTAATGGATGTTTCTATCCGACACTGATATAAAAAGTGACATTATTGACTCCCCCGGAGCTATCTCTGCTGCTATTGCTACTGGGTTGAAGGACACTACCTCCACCTCTTCTTCTAGCATGCCGTCAAACACGGACATAAGGTCTAGGCTCTCTGAGTCTCTAGACTCAACCACTAGAACTTCAAGCTCTACTGCTATGGGGTTCAGTATGATCTCTATCTGATTAACTGACCCTTCATTGACTACCTGTACATCTCTATTCATTCCATTTTCTCCTGACATCTACACAACACAAGTAAATTTGATTAGTACACGTCATTAGAATAATAAAAACACATAACATATATAATGCATTTTTATAGGCTTATTTTCTCATCTTTTATTTCTTTGACTTTTCTTAAGGTTGTGACTTAAGGTTTAAATCCCCCCTTAAGTTTTATAACCTAATGCTTTGATACCAACCCATGACGCCCCCAAATCCGGGTGTCTTCCAACCCGATAGATGGTGCTACACGGTACTACAGTTCACACAAACATTAACATTCCCCCAGATTCTTTATAACCGTTACAATTATTCTTGTCATAATATCAAATATTATCATTAATACTATTACATAGATAATCTACGGGTTCGCCTTAGCCTTCCCTTTATCCTTACCGGATCCGTCGGTCCATTCGATCTTACCTGCATTCATATGGTTCAAGCAAGAGTGAGCTTAACTAGCTCAACAAGTACAACAATTCTAGTAAAATAGCATGCTTGAAACATAGGAATCATATATCTTCAATAACTGAACAATAGTTACGAAGTACTATAGATAATTCAAAATAACACTTCTTTTCTTTCAAAACATTTTACGATGGCAATATTCAGTAAAACATCAATTCCGGTCCAAGACCATGAGCATTTCATAAGTTCTTTGAAAAGGACATCCCGACACTAAGTCCGTAAGTCCAGCATAGCTTACGAGCACATCTAGGTGATCAGCCTATAGTACTCTATGTTGATCAACACTACATTCATTAAACGTGTGTACGTTTAAGTTATGGAAACCTCACGTGCTTGTCGTTTGACGACAAAATAATTTAGCATACTCAGTCTTCATTTGAAAACCACACCAACATAGTTTGATAAAACATTGACAATACTTTGATAGATTATAAGAAATCCAACACATCATAAGTCTGCCGAAAGAATTGGCTTTGACTTCATCAGACATTAACTCATGCGTAAGAATACATGAATCACAAAGCTTGTTCAGATTGAATTGGAACAAGGGTTAGAACACTTGCCTTTAGCGTCTGCTACGGTTACAACACGTGCATTTTAAGTCTTTAAGGTCTCTACAGTAGATGGTAACATCAAATAACACATTAGGTCATGAATAACATACTTGGTTCCTAAAGAATCTTACCCTTCTTCTCAATCTAATTACGTATTAGATTTATTATTATTGGTTCTGGCTTTCCGTTACGTCATTCCTACGTTCACATACAATTGACTTATCTTAACCCTAAGTGATCATACTTGAGGTTTAACCATGTATTAACAATGTTACATAAAGTTCCTTAGTTCATTGTTAATCAATTACCATGCATGCTCTACTTGTAACCATTCTTTACTATATAAACCCTATAGGTGGTCTTTTGGCGCTAGCATTCCTTCTTCTCATATTGCTAACATTTGACGACCATACACTAAGGTTAGAAGGCCGGACTCGGGCTACTTGCCATGAGTCCCCTTCGTTCTGATCGGCTAACATGGCGCCAAACTCCAAAGAGGGTCACAGACTTTTCTTGGTTAAGCTCAGTATGCTTGGGCGCCACCTATTTGGCCTTGGGTGGTCTTGTGATGCTGCCACTCTGTGCACCGTAAAAACTTTGACAAATTTTCAACTTTGCGAAACTCCCGAGCTCGTAACTTCTTCGTTATAAGTCCGAATTGGCTCGTTCAAGAGCCTATGGTTCACAAATTACATACTCTATGTTTTCATGCAAGAGATTTATCTATTTGACTTCGTTAACTAAAAATTCACCTATTTGTCCATTTTTAACGAAAACGATAAACGTTTGTGAACGTTCAGCGCTGGTATCTTCGTTCTAAGTTGGAATTCGATCATTTTTGAGTCTGCAACTCTGTAATGCCAAATAATACTTGTGTCCATCGAAAACCACCGTTTCCAAGTTCAAACACAAAATTCAACTTCCATTCCGAGAATTTCACGAATTCGATGATTATCGTCCAATCGTGTGAATTCCAGTAAAACTTCGTTAAATAAGATTTGTTCATCGTTCCAAATAGATTCAATCCATTAATTAGACCTCTCAACCTACATATTACAACATCTTATTTTCATATTAAGTTATGGCTTATTCTTCATAAGTTTATAACTTAACAAATTATACATTACATGATTTCATTTCTTATGACTAATAATTGTTTTAAGTCCTTTATCCATCATTCTTACCTCTTATCATGCATACTAACTTTATATGATAAGTTCATCATTGTTCTTCATAAGTTTATAAGTTATATAGGTTCAAATTACTTATTCTTGACTTATACGGCTTAAGTCCATTGATTATCCAATTCTTATGAGTTCTTAACATACATGACCATCACTTCTCTTATCAAGCTATCATGGTAGAGATAGAAGACTAATGGCATTGGATCATTTACCTTTGATGACTATCTTTCTTCTTCTCCTTGAAAATCTAACAATGGAAGTTTTAGCTTATTTGTGTTTATTCTCATTAACAATTAAGTTGCTTAGCTTGGATGAAAACTAACAAACAACTAATGAGCCATCTCCTCCTCTATTTAAAGGATTTCTAAAGTTAGGGTAAAAGGGTCATTAGGTTATTCCACCTCCTTACTATTCCATACTTAATCCTTAAGTAAACTTGCTAACCACACAACTTTCTTGCCCACCACACCAAGTTCTTGGTCACCAAGTTCATCCATGGGTTGCCCCATGGATCCTAATTACCCAATGGATCATAGCTTTGGGCTTAGGTTTTAAATTACTTAACTTATCTTTGGGCTTGCAATAATTTGCTTTGGGCTTACATTAATAAACACTTGGGCTTAACATTATTACATCTTGGGCTTGCCCCTTAATGCTTATTGGACTTGCACTTCATACAAGATCCACAATTCCATTTCATTAGACTTTAATCCTTAACGTTCTCAAATAAAGTCCGGATGCGAAATATTACGTTTTCCATACTTGAATTATTATTACATAATCCATCTCACCTCGATATTATAATGTTACGTATTTCTCGGAAGTTCAAAAATAATTCCCGAGCGGAAAACGATGAATAGTGTTTTTTTAGAAAAAAAATTCACAAAGCTTTTATTTTCGTCTTGGAAATTCAAACACCTTAATTCCTTCACGTAGTTAAAATACTACGAAGTTCCGACGTTTCTAGGTTATAGAACAAAATATATTTTACTAACACATAATAATAACTAATAATAGAATTTTATTCATTTAATTATTTAAAAGTATTTTACAAAGGATCTAAATTTCTCGGTCGTTATAAGGATTCCAAGATTGATGAAGTGCCCGAGCCAAATCTATAACTGGATGAGACACGAGATGTTGAAAAAGAGGAGACAAGTGGGGATAATGAAAATAAGGTCGGTGAAGAACTAACTATGAGTACCAATGAGGATGAGCCAATGTTATTAGTGCCCCAAGTTCCTTCTCCGCCAAAGATTAATGGTCTAGTTAGATTTGCAAAACCGTGCCCGCTTGGTAGTCATGTCGTCAACAAGGCTCTTTATGACATGAGAGCTAGTACAAATGTAAAGCCATGGTGGGATAAGGAGGAGGAGAAGATAGAAGAAGAGCCTGTTGTTCTTGCCAAGCCTCAAAGCCCCAATCGAATCATAGGCTCAACGGACGGAAAAGCACCTAGTTATTCAACATTCTCAATTGGGCACATATTTAAACAAAGCATGCTAGGTGACTTTAATTTGATAGCCATCACAAATGGGAACCTACCAAAAGCTACATTATTTCTGATGGATGGAGGGTTGCTCAATTACCGAAGAGGAATTGGATAGCGTTGACCAGACAAAGTTAGGCTGAAAGACTATAATTTAAGCTCTAACTGGGAGGCAACCCAGGAATTTTTATATTTATATGTTTTACTAGTTTATTTAGTAGATAGGAATTAATTTGCTTATTAAGTTCTCATACCAATCCAAGTGCTATTCTAATCCATGTTGTCTCTCTTCATTGCAGGTATTGGAGGTTCAAATTCAAGTGTGGTGCCCAATTTGTTCCATGTGCCTAACCTATTCTCTAAACATAGCGCATAAGGAGAAGGATTGCTATATTTTCAGGGAAATCCTCTGCTTTACTTTTTTCTATTTCAGCCATTGAGGATAATTTCTAGTTTAAGTTTGGGGGGCATTTTAGTGTCGTATTGGATGTAGTTAGTTATTTACATTGTAGTTCGTATATTTACATTTAGTTTTTGCATTTAGTTTCTTGAAATAATTTTTTTTTGAAAATTTGAAATATTAGTAGTTATTTTACTATGTTTATATAGCATTTAGTACATCTTGCATGAGTTCTGCTGTTTGATATTTACAGTTTGTTTTGGCCAATGATGAGATTGGAATTGGGTAGACAAGTATAGTACTGACTATTAGATCTTTGATGTGATTTCTTATTATAAATTGAGTCTTTTTCTGTTTTAAACTGGTATAATAAGGATAGCACAGTAAAAATAACTTGTTGATTGATTGAGTTTAAATTTATACATAATGGGATTCTAAAGGATAATGCTAGTTTGAATGAAAGAATGACAGGAATAAGTAGTGATGGCTAAAGTTAGACAATAACCTAAGTTTGGGGGAATATTTGGGGTATATAAGCTATAAAAAAAAAGGGAAAAAAAGAAAAAAAAAAGTATGAATAAACACCGTGGTGTGCTTGTCTAGTTTTGTGGCCTTTGTTACTTGAGTAAAAGCTTTAGGGGATTGTCTTTACACCTAAGCGCCTAAGGTCTTAATGGTGCTGGAGTCGTTGGTGAAAGCTCGTTAAGGTAGCATTGAAAAGCCTAAGGGAATAAGACATTGCATAGCTATGTGTATATAAACCAAAAAAATAAAATATGAATAAAATGGGAAATAAGAGCAAAAAGCCCCCGTAAATGAAAAATAAAGCATAAGTATCCCATGTTGACCCTAGATATTGGTAATTGCTTGATTTTACTTGGATCTAGCTTGTTTTTGGATTTCTTGAGTTTACATTGTATGATGCCTTCGAAAAGACTTGTTATGTGTTAAATTTAATTTTATATCAGTTAACATTGTTGTGGGGCACACACGCACTATATTAGTGATAACAGTCTAAGATTTGATGATTGATTGGGAAGTTAATGATTTATTTTGATATGATGTATTATCGTGTTTACATGATTTTTCTAAGGCCGATTGATTAGACTTGTTTCTGTCATTACTACTGGATTCGTAAGCATGTAGATTAGTTGCATTGTATAGCATTATTGTTTTGTGTTTTTGCTTGAGGACAAGCAAATGTTTAAGTTTGGGGGTATTTGATAAGTAGGTTTTATACCTACTTATCTGGTATCTGTTACTTGAATTAGTTACTTAATCTCATGTTTCTTAGTTAGTTTTCATGCATTTTGTGCTCGTTTTGTAGATTATATGCTTGGGAGCTGAAATCGCAAAGAATTGGTATAAAATTGCAAAGAAAAGCAATCTGGATATAATTTGGGATTTTATGTTTATTTCATGTTCTTGGCTTGGAACTTGGATTATATTGTATAGATTCTTCTTAGCTTTCCGTAACATCTTGAATCATTTCAATCGGAGTTCGAATGCAAGAGTTATGATATTTGTACCAACAGACGTTGAACTTCACTGTTTTGGGTGGCCATTTACATAACAGTCACTTCCAGCCCAATGTCGACCTTCATCCATTCGTTATTTCTCCATTCTTAAAGAATGAAAGTTGTAGAGCTCGTTGATATCTTCGATTTGATAGGTGGTGGACCTCGTAACTCTTCCCAGATCAAAGGTTATGACCGTTTTACCAGAGGACACTTCAATAGAAAAATGATGCCCGTCGGGGCAGGCTTCTACTAAGGAAAACCCCAGCCGGGGCGGGGGTACCAGCCGAAAAACAAAACCCTAGCTCGCCGGGGTGGGCCCTTTATAAGGATAAACCCCCGCCGGGACGGGGGTACGCATAGAAAAAGTGAATTTTGTCCAAATTTGAGTCCATTAAGGATTGGTTCGATCCGATTGACTCAAGGACTTCCAAGAGGACTTAAAGACTTATAAAGAGACTTATAAAAAGAGGAGAATCACAAGGATTAGAGGGAGGAGAGAGGATTTCATTAGATTAGATTAGAGTAAAATAGGAGAAAACACTAGTTCTTATGAGATTTGGAGATTAAAGCAACTTGGAGACCATTGAAAATTCAAAGTAGGAGCGAGGAGGGAGCTTCAAATCTGCAAACAACAGATTCTATCTTTTTATCTTCTTTTATCTTTGTTTTTTAATGATTATTCAATTGTGGATTCTTAGTTTTAATTCAATAAACTAATTCTTTGTTTGAGAGTATAATAGATCTTATTGTGTAGTTTATTTTAATATGCTTCACTATCAATTATTATGTTCTATCGTGAGGATTGTCTACTGTGATTTGGACTTACTTGCTTAATTGCCTAGCTAACAATTACCGTAATAATCTATATGAACTCGAGAGATGAAGTATAGATTTAGATCTGATCATGATAACATGCGTTTATGATTTCTGCATAGATGGAATTCATGATTCGTGTTTAGGAAAGAGATATGTCTTTACGCCATATGTAATCTAATAGAGAACTTGTGCATTAAATCGTTTTTAATTATAATTCACATAGAGATATAGTGGATTAGTTAATTAGGATGTCTTGCTTAATTCTATCATCTGTGGATTTAAGTAAATATGGGTATTATGCATCGAGAGGTGGTTTTATCTGCTTTAGTGTTCTTGATTAACAATTCAGGATAGAAAATAATTGATGAGAAGTGTGTTAACTTAAATGAAACAATAAGTGAAGTTGTGATCTTAAATATCCGTAATCAGATTTTTAATTAGTGGTAATTAGAATTAGTCTAGTTAAATAATTTAATTTATAACATTAAATTCATTCGTTTAAATAAGATTAGTTTGGTTACGGGTTAGTACTTGGTGATTTTTATTAAAAATTCCTCGTTGAAATGATACTCTACTTTCACTTTATTACTTGTTGACCGCGTATACTTGCGTGTTGTGCGTAATTAGATTTTACCCAACATTGCCTACGTGCACCCACTGATGGGGGGAGATCAGCTCTTTCATAGTTCAAGCTTGGTAGTGAAAACCTGAATTGACTTAATTTTTCTTTTTTCGGAAGGTGGTTTGCAGGTGATTCAAACATGTACCTTTTTACGGCGTCTGAATTGATAAGCTGGGGGAATTCTTTCCCATCCATTTCTTGCAATATGATGTCTCCTCCTGTCAATACTTCCTTGACAATGAAAGGACCTTCCCTATTTGGGGTGAATTTTCCTTTGGATTCATCTTGATTGGCAAGGACTTTCTTCAATACCAAATCATTTTCTTTGAATTGTCAGAGCTGGACTTTCTTGTTATATGACCGAGCAATCCTTTGTTGATATAGTTGCCCATGAAAGATAGTTGTATCTCTTTTCTCATCTATCAGAGATAATTGGTGGTACCGCTCTTTCAACCACTGGTCTTCTTCCATCTAAGCATCTATTAACACCCTCAATGACTCCATTTCCAATTTTATGGGGAGAACTAGTTCAATGCCATAGACTAATGAGTAGGGAGTAGCCCCAGTAGAAGTGCGCATTGACATTCTGTATGCTAACAGAGTCAGAGGCAATAAGTCAGGCCATCCCTTGTGATTGGTGGACATTCTTTGCATAATTTTCTTGATATTCTTGTTGGCTGCTTCGACATCACTATTCATCTTAGGACGATAGATGACGGAATTAAGATGATTGATGTGGAATTTGCTGCATAATTCCTTCATCATCTGGTTGTTTAATCTTGGCATTGTCCAACACAATCACCTCTGGTTGTCCATATCGACAGATGATATATTTCTGATGAAACCAATGATTAGCTCTTTGGTGACCTTGGCAAAAGAGGTAGCTTCTACCCATTTGGTGAAGTAATCAATCATGGTGAAGATGAATCGATGTCCATTACTGGCTTTGGGTTCTATTGGCCCAATCATGTCCATTCCCTACATTAAAAAGGGCCACATCAAACTCATACAATGCAATTTGTTTGAAGGAGTGTGGATGGCATTTCTTTGAACTTGGCATTGATAGCATCTCCTGGCGTGATCATCACAGTCGGCTTTGAGATAAATCCAATAATGCCCCGTTCTTAATATCTTCTTGGTAAGTAAAGGACCGCTTATGTGTGGACCACATACTCCACCATGGACGTCATCCATGAGTGTTTGGGCTTTATCTTTGTCCAAGCATCTTCAAAGGCCTATTCCAGCTTCCCTTTAGTAAAGTGCGTCTCTGCTCAAATAAAATTTCAGGGCCATTTTATGGATTCGCTTTCTTTCAGCTTGACTTGCCCCATCGGGCGTAGATCCATCTCGAAGATATTCTTTGATGTCATGTTACTAGGGCTATTTGATCGGAGGCAATTCATCTGATACTTCTCCAATGTAATTTTCATAGGCTGGTGCCTTTTGGCTTACAAATTTGATATCAGAAAATCCCATCCTATCAAATATGTGGATCAAATACATGCTCGAAATTGACTCATTTATTTAACGAACCAAGTTTATACACCAAATCTTACTCATTTAAACTCAACTCGTTTAACTTTTAAATGAACTCGAACTTGGCAAGTTAAAATATAATATCTTTTTGTAGTAATGATCCTCTTAAGTGAGCAGAATAATCTTAATTTTATTTTTTTTCTTGACTTAACTAAAAAAGTATTTGCATGCCAAGAAAGAAGTGGTACGTAAGAAAATACTTATAGAGTATAGAAAATAAAATAAATAAAATCAATTAACTTTAAGAAAATTAGAACATAATTATATTATCACCTAATTAGTCGGTCAATCCTTTAAAACCATGGACTAAATTTATAATTTCCTCTGGTCCCCATGCATGGCCATGATAGTGGAAGATTTCTACATGGTGAACTTAATCAAGTAGTCATCAGGCCACGACGACTCACTAAGCAAAGAAATTGGAAATTTTTGTATTGTGGAATAAATTCTGCTAGGTCATAGACACATAATTCATACATTTTATTATCTCTAATTTTGTCCTTTTTATTATATTAGTTTATTAAATTAATATGTTTTACTTTATTTTGTAGGATTTAATATTTGTTGCAATAAAGTCAAAATCTTGGTGATCAAACGATATTTAATGCTCTTATTCATGTAAGGAATATCCAAGAATAATTCTACAAAGAGTAGGAAAGAGGTTGAACAATCTTGGTGTGCAAGTCAAATCCAACATGAGAAAGGAAAGTCTATCTAGAATATCTCTTTGAGAAGTTGATTGTCATTAAGAAATTGAAACCTACATGGAAAGGGAACAAAATTGTCCAAGTTCAATGAATCTAAATTAGGGTTCAAAGTTATTTTCCCTATAAAATAGGTCTCTTGTTTTAAAGAGGAAAATGTATTAGGTATTATATTAGTTTAGGTTAGGACTAGAAGTAGATTAAAATTACATCTTCATTGTACGTTCGTTGGATGACCCTTAATTAAAGGGAGTTTTCTTATTTAATTTTAATTTTCTTCTTTTCTTTATTTTGGTTAGTTTAATTATTTCCCATGTCTAGCTAATTTCTTTTATCTAGGATGAAGATGAAATTAAATAATTATTCATGATAATATTTTTCATCTCGTCTATTATTTATGCTTTTATGCTTAATTAATTTTGTCTTCATATTTCGTTATTGAAATACCTTCGTTTTATAGTTCTTATGTGATTTTAAATTAATGAAGAGGTTTTGATAGATTATTGTTAAGATATATATGTGTTTTTCATAATCCATGCTTGCTCAAAGAAGTTTTGATGGGTTATAGTTAATCCTTAAATTTTCATAGTCTATGATTGTCCACGTTAATTGTAAATTACTAAATTAAAGGGAATGGAGGTCAAAATCATAATTGAGTTATAAAAATAGAAGAGATTGAATTATATGTTATATTTATTATTTAATGGATTCGAATTCCTAGATTGTTTCAACATTATTAGTTTTCATAGTCTAGTTAATCAATTTTCAATCTTTATTTCTAATTCGCCTAAAATAGATAGTAAGGAAATATTAAAATTAATCTAGTCTCTGTGGGTTCGACTTGTGCTTGTCAGTTCTTCAATTTGACACTGTGCACTTGCAGTTACATATTTTTATCACATCACTAGGCCCCCATGAGACGAATTTTTCGCAAAAGATTATTATTCAATTTTAAAAATTAATTTGAGATATTTTTAAATTTAAAATTGAGATTATTTATTAAAAATTACGAGACGATAAGTTTTACGATGAATAATACACTTTAAATAGATAATGATATTTTTAAACAAACTAATATTAATTTTGAGTTTAAAAATATTTTAAGTTTATTTCAAAAAAATCAATACTGAAACTAATCCATTATTTGTGGCTCTTTGTACTCTCAAAGGCAATAAAAAAAAAGGGAGTTGGCTATAATTGGACAAATTTTTAAAAGAGTCTCACTGTGTATTGTAAAAGTTTTCTGTTAAATTACGATTGTAATGTATATCAATACATGATATTGCACAAGATTATAATTAATAAGGTTAGCCCAGTATATCAAATGCATTGTTAAAATATTACTAATTATAGTTGTCCAAGTAATCAGGGGCAGATCCGGCCACAAAGTTCAGTGGGGTCAAATTCGAAAAAAAAATCTATTAAGAATAAAAATTATAGCTATATATACATACTTTTCTAAATTCAATATAATTTATCACACTTAAGTCATTAAGTTTTATATATATATATATATATATATATATATATATTCATAATTTTCTTTATAAGGAGAATACTTGAATGGTTTTTTTTATCAATAAATTTTTTTATTAAAAACCCAATGTAGTACAAATGTGACAAATCTAAAAGATTTGGATAAAGTCACACGGAATAAAAAAAAACTAAGTAAATAGGTGTCTTGGAGTTTTAACATCTTGTCTTTGAGTTTTAATTTGTAAATAAAAGAAAAGAAATTGAAGAAAATTAAACAAAAAGCGATCATGTCTTTGAGTTTTGTAATAAAAGAGAAAAAAAATTAAGAAAAATGGTGTCTTTGAGTTTTAGTTAGAAAAGAAAAAAAAATAAAGAAAATGAAAAGAAAAGAAAATAAAGTACGAGTAAAAAAATTCTCTTTTTTTTTCTACAACTAAAAAACTTTACAGGATGTTAGTTAAAAAAGAAAAAAAAGTATGAGAGAATACTTAATTTTTGAGCCAAATATTTTTTTCTTACTTTTGAAAAAAAACTTTAGAAAAAAAATATTAGCTTTGATTTTTTTTTCCCCATTTTAAAACTAAAAAAACAGAGTCAACATTGATGACATTTTTTTCTTTTTGAATAAAAAACAGACAGAGACATGGAAAGAGAAATAAGAGAAGTAGTACTATTTTACTTTAAAAAGTCACTGATACAAAAAGAGGGTGGTGGTGGGAGTGTATAATATGGGGGAAGGGAAGGAGCCAAGGAGCCCAAACGCATAGAAGAAAATTCAGTGGGGGGAGGTGCCCCCTCTAGCCTAGGTGTAGATCCTCCCATGCTCGTAACTCGCAACAAATGACTCGATATATAAAGTCGCAAGATATATTATTCTTCTTTTTAAAATAATTACGCACTTCTTTTCAGTTGATAAATAAAACTATTTTTATGAAAAAAAATAAGAATATTGAAGTTACCAACAACTATCAAAAAAATTTAATTGGTTTTAATTTAAAATTACCAAAAATAAAACCTCGTGGTTCAATTTTATTATCTGGTAATTGAAAACTAAAACCCTTGAGCATTTGAGAAAAATTAAAAAATAATACACACACAATGACCTTTACCAAAAATAATGACTTCAACTATTTTTTGAAGATTCAAGAGCGATAGTGTAGCACCTTTTAGTCCCACATCTAAAATAACAATGGTACCTTTAGTTATGACATATATTTTGGGTGAGCATATGTGGTGGGTTAAGATAACCCAAAAATAGTGATTTAAGCCTTGTTTAGATAGATTTAATTTGATTCGTACTTGTTTTTGGAACTTTGAAGACATCTACTAAGCCAAAGTTATGTAAACAATTATGTGTGATTACGTATTATGTTCAGTTTTTTGTTAGAATTCTCAATTCAGAACAATGTACTTTCTACTCTCAGAAATAAAATTTAGCTTCTTACAAAAATTAAAAAAAATAATAATTAAAAAAATGCGACTCTTTGTCCTCTCAAAGGCAATAATAAGAAAGCTAAAGGGAGCTCACTACAATCAGGGATGAGTATTGTGTGGTTCCAACAGTAAAAAATAGCATACGAGTCCGCTAAAGGGAGTTTACTACAATCAGGGATGAGTATTGTGTGATTCCAAAAAAATAAATAGCATACGATTAAATTTGTGATCCATAAATGAAAAAAAATAAATGCCTCTGGTCCACATGGCATTACCACGGAATGAATAATTTGACGTTAATCAAGCAGTCATCACCACAGAATGAATTTTCCACAAGAAATTGGAAAAAATTAGTATTGTGGAATAAATACTTTTTCACAAGAAACGAATTTTCCACAAGAAATTGGTTCAAGTACTTTTCCGAAATGAATAGGTTTATAGACTAAATTTGTGACCCTAGTTCACACGGCATTACCACTGAATGAATAGGTTCAAAGACTAAATTTGTGACCCTGGTTCACACGGCATTACCACCACCACAGAATGAATTTTCCACAAGAAAATGGAAAAAATTAGTATTGTAGAATAAATACTTTTCCACAAGAAATTGGTTCAAGTACTTTTACGGTTTCAAATTATGTATGAGATAATTATTAATTTTTAAAAGTTAATTTGAGATATTTTAGACTAAAAATTAAGATTATTCATTAAAAATTAGAGACAATAAATTTTACAATGGATAGTAATTTTTATATAATATATAATATTTATTATTTTATTAACTAAATTTAAAGGAATTTATATTAATTTAAAGTTTAAAAATATTTTAAGATGATTTAAAAAAATCAATACTGATCTAATATATTGGAACAGGCGGATTATTAAGTTCTTTGCCAATCCATTATTTGTGGCTCCAAGTACTCTCAAAGGCAATAATAGACTTTTAGTTCTCCTCTGCCCGTCCTTTACGTCCATGAACTAAATTTGAATTTGTGATGCCAATAAATTCCCCGGTCCCCACGCATGTCCATGTTAGTGGAATATTTCCAAATGGTGGACTCAAGTAGTCAGTAATTGGAGGAGAGGATTCAACAAGCAAATAAATTGATAAAAATGTAACCTAAATTTGCATGTGAAAATTAATGTCCTAACTAAATTAAATTCATTAAATCTCAAAATTTTATCAAATTGTGCGATTAATTTTATTAATAATATATATTGGATTTATTACTAACGAATTATCATAACTAAACAAAAAAGTTATTAAAGCTTGAGTTTCATAGTATTTGGATTAAAAGTTCAAACAAATTTTGTAAATATAAACACTAACATAAAATTATATTACAAACTTAAATAAAAGTAAAATAATTATTTTCTCATAATTATAAATAAATAAATCTACACTCGATCAATTCAAAGGTTTAGCTTACTAAATAATTGATCGAATGAACCTATAATATATAATCCAACAATCTATTGTTTAAGTAAATATTTAATAATTACAACTATCTTCTTAAAAATATAGTAATCAAATATCTATCCTATATTTAATTTATTATCTTAATAATTAACATAATAAACTATTATCAATGTAGTTGGTACTGCACACATGGTTATCTGATGAGCTTGTTAATTTAATAAATTCAAAATATCTCTTTGATTTTGGAAAGGAAGAAATATCTCTTGCAAAAATGTACCGACCAATCAGTCTATTACGTGAGCTAATTAAATATGTGCCCCAAACACGACCATATTAGAGAGGATTAGAACAAGTATTTTTTTTTTTCTTTTTTTCTTTTTTTCTTTTTTTCTTTTTCTGCCCCTTTGGGTGGGTTGCTTTGCTTATATTAAATAAGAGCCGGGAGGGGCATCTTCATCAAGCAAATAAATTGGAAAAATGGAGCAACCTTTAAAGAGAAATTTTGTATTGTTTTTTTTCATTATTTTGATTAGTTATGTCAGTGGACAAAGGTTGTTTTGAAGAGGAAAGGAAAGGCTTGTTGGAATTGAAGGAGATCATGGGATTCATGAATCAGTCTTCTATTATCAATAATGAGTTTGAGTTTCTTCTTTCTGATTGGGTTGATATTGAGTGAAAAAATGAGTGTTGTGAGTGGTCACGAGTCACGTGCAACCACACTATCGGACACGTGATAAAAATATCTCTTGGAGATATGTACCTCTACAGCATGAACTCATGGTCACTGAATCTCTCTCTCTTTTTCTCCATTTAAAGAGTTGCAAAGTCTGAATTTATATTTTAGTCGCATTGATGGTTGGACTAAAAGTGAAGGTACATAGTTTAACAATATAGAATATTCAAATGTTTGTACAAATGTTTTTATTTGTTTGGTGTACAAATGTTTTTATTTGTACGTAGTCGCATTGATGGTTGTACAAATGTTTTTATTTGTTTGGTGTACCACTATTTCTAGTGAGTTGCTTAAAAATTATTGCCAATTAATCACTTGAAGGTTGGTGGATATCATGCTATTGGGATCGGAGAAATAGTTGTCCAAACAATATTAATCTTAAACAATATAATTTTTTCATCCTGTTTAAACCTAATAAGAAACAATAATTCAAGAAATTAATAATATGAAAAATTAGAGAACTCCAAAATACAAAATCACTAACTAAAAATCAACTCGATTGGACTACGAATGAATTCCCTATCGTTTAGTAGAAAATTAGTGCTAGAATTTTCAATGGGAATAAGATATTTCTTTTTGTCTTAAAATTCTATATTATATTATATCATCTATACAAGTCAAAGATTACATGGACTATTATTTGGTTTATACACCTAAGAGAGAAAACCCAATAAATACATCATTGAGACGACATTAAAATATCTTATCAATCACTTAAGAGTTGATGCATCGTTGACACAACTTAAAAACCACTCCAATTTAAATGTTATTGTTATAAAACTTTAGCATATTGTAAAAATTTATTCTTATAATTGTTGTATAAATTTAGAGAGAATAAGTAAGAGAAAAGAGAGAAAACTTTCTGAGAAGTTTCTTAAATTTTCATTTAGCAACCTTGCCTTATATGGGCAAGGTGAAGGAGTCACGGGGGAGGGGAAGGAGTTCACGGGAGGAGGAAAGGAGAAGAAATGAGAGTCACAGATTGAGGAGAATAAAGGTCCCCTCCTTAGGAGGGAATCACATGCAATATAACATTTCCCCTGATTCCCTACGATAGAAGATTATGTCTCATTAAAAACCTTGTTAAAAAATTGATTGGGAAAAACTACTTGAAGGGAAAAAAGAAGTACATATCTTTTACATAAATATCTTAATTGTCTGCCTCGTTAAAACCTTGTCAGAAAAAACCCATTGGGATAAAAACCGTGACTAAGGAAAAAGAGTACAGTCTTCCCCTCAAAAGGAATTCATTACTCCTTGATGAAATGTTGTCATAAGTCTTTCAGTTGACATATTCCGATCCTTTTTCGAAGTTTTGCAAACGTTGCATTTGGTAGCGACTTTGTGAATAAGTCAGCTAGATTATAATATGATCGAATTTGATGCACATCTATATCACCCTTCTTTTGTAGCTCATGTGTGAAGAAGAATTTAGGTGAAATGTGTTTTGTTCTATCTCCCTTGATGTACCTTCCTCTAAGTTGAGCAATACATGTAGCGTTATCCTCATACAGAATTGTAGGAATGTCTTTGATTGATGGTAATCCACATGATTTTTGAATATGCTGAATAATTGATCTCAACCAAACACATTCTCTGCTTGCTTCATGTGATAGCCCCGAATCACGGTCCCAAATCACCGCGGATTCGGTACAATCATTCTAACAATATTACTATCTTTGCGGAATATATAAACATAAATTGTTTATACAATATATTACACACTATTTCCCAAGGTCGAGTAACCTTAACTTATACACAATACATAACTTATCTAACACATAATATTATTATCATACAACACTATTACAAATCTAATCGCGCACATTAACTTTAAGTTGGAATTGTCTTAAATCTTTCCTTCTATCCGACGCATTCGTCTTAATCTGTAATGTTTATCATGATATAGCAAGGGTGAGCATGAAAGTTGCCCAACAAGTTTAAGTTCAATAATATAACGATATATCATGATTGAAAGATTCTGAATAATAAGCTGGCTATAATTCAACAATATAATTGTGAACTAGCAGGAAAAAACTTTTGACTGAACAAGTATATAACATGAACAAATATATCTGGACCGAAGGGTAATGAAGGTGATCAGCCTTTCATACCTGACTTATACATGCAATATGTACAGAGTACAATTCTACAATGGCAATCAACAATGATTAACCATAAGCATATCTGAATGAAACAACTCTTAGTAGAGTTACGTAAAAACAAACTTTCCTGAACCGTTGATTACCGCTACACAATTTATATCGCTTTATCCGAAGGCCTAATATTAATAATATAGATCTCCAATATTAGAATAATATCATCACAGTATAATACTACTATATATTGTCAGGAATAAACATGTGAATGCTATTCCTATTTAATATATGATTTGATTATGATATATATGAATGAATATGCAAGTATGCTTGCATTAAGAAAAGCTGTAAAGTCCTTTGATAGATAATAGAAATATATGTACAAGGACTTAGAATGAATTGATCAAATATGTTAGGTTGATCCTACATAAGCAAAACAACTTTGTAAAGTCCTTAAAAAGAAATGATGTATAAGGACTATAAAATATAGAAAGATCATGCTTGTTAGGTTGATCTTATGATGTAATAGATAGGCTTGTCTGATCGTCGAGCACTGCACCAGAAGTCGTAGTCTGCCAAGAGAGTCAAGGTTAACTCGAGAGCTATCGAGGCAGAATAGGAGTATGCAAGATAGTAGATCTCGGAGTTCGTAGACTGCCAGGGGAAATGATGAAGGATCGTGATATATCGAGAAGAGCTTCCTCGGGATCGTAGTATGCTGAGGAAGTCATGATCAGAATCGTAGAGACAGCCTGTCTACGAGCCGACCGATCATCTGTCAAAGCCAAAACAGAAACGTAGACTACACTCAGAGTCGTAGAGTCTATCGATGTCGAAGCCATGTCAAGGATCGTAGACTACACTTTGAGTTCGTAGAGTCTATTAATTACATCCAGAGATCGTAGTCGAGTAAGATCAGATGAAGACAACAAGGACAAGGTAGAAACCGTAGAGTGTCAAGATCTGATCTCGGGATCGTGAGTGTTCTGCTGATGCGGTAGAAGTTGAATCGTAGAGTACAGAACTACGACCTCAACAGAAGTGCTCACAATGCCAAGGCAGAATCGCAGAGCATATACGGTTCTCAACAAATGAGCACTCCCAAAATATCCAAAGGAATGAAGCCTCTGGTTGGAACTGCAAAGATGTATTCCACCTTAAGGGAACCAGAGAGCACTCAACGAATGGCATGCAGGCTAGCAGAAGATCTAAGCACCAACCCAATCAACATCAAGATTGAGTTGTAAGGCCATTCGTGATAAAGTCTTCCACGAGGAGATCCAAAGAAGACTTCAGAAGCTGACTAAGGAAAAGCAGCAAATGCAGTAGCTATCAAGTGAACAGAAGACAACGATCTTGGAAGCAACCAAGATCGTAGTGTTTGCCAAACAAAGAAAGAACTAATGGAAGGTGAACCGAGATACTGGTCAGCCTCTGGAGAGCAAGGCTAAAGTGATTAAGTGCAGGGTCAGTTCATTGATGATAAGTGAACAGGAGATCACAAGGAGAAAGCAAGCTGGACACGCCACAAATCTGAAGTGTCTTGATATTCAGAAGGGGACCAGAGCAAGGAATTAAGCCATCAGTTATTGAGAACAGTCAAAGCAAACAGAAGTATTGAAGCACTGCACAATAGAAGGAAGAGATGTTCTACATTGAAGATCCAATCAATACTCTTCAAGATCGTAGTGTTAACTCTACCAGTCAATAAGCAACACTCAACAAGACACTACGATCAGGTCCTCGAAGACGTGCATTAGAATCATAGAGTTCGAACACCCGAAGACTGAAGCATTGGCAATGGTTCAATCTGAAGGATGGTATTCGGACAAAAGCTTATTGAGAGCATCGATGCAAAAGGACAACCTCTGATAGAGAAATCAGAAGGAGATAATAAAGTCTTCAACCTGCCCAAGGCATTAAAATGATAACTCTGACGGGTAGGTGAAATAGTAGACTGCAATGTCAGATAAAGTATAACATATCACATCAGCAATCTACCTCAAGCAACTCGAGATCTGTAAAGACATTTGAATAGCCTTCAACGGCTACTTTCCAACGGAAGGATTGGGAAGGAGTATAAATGAGAAAGAGCTTCAAAGATCAAGGGCTGCTAGAGTTGCCGAGTTTAGAGAGAAGGTGGAATGATCTAAACCATGTGAGATAGTGAGTCTGAAGGCTCGCTCTGCGATCCACCAAGAACACTAAGAAGTCTGACAAAGAAAGAAGTAGAAGTGTGAGTTCTACTACACAAAGAGTGTTCTTAACTGCCGAGAGAAAGAAGAACATCATGTCATCTTGATGTCCATCATGGGAAGACAGTACAATAGAGAAGAGCTCACAGTCATCTTAGTAAGTCCATCATGATAAGGCATCAAGTATCAAGAAGGGAGATCACAAATGCCATCATGGTGACAAGCATGAGAAAGTTTCTAAGTACCAAGAAGAAAAACTTACAGTCATCTTGGAAACCTATCATGTGCAGCCATCATGTATCAAGAGAAAGATCTTCAAGGCAGTTCATCAAGGGATCATCCGAAGTGGTTGAGTAACCAAAGAAGCTGAGCATCATGCAAACACTCAACTGCACTTCAAGGGTGATCAAGCCAAGCTGCTAAGTATAGAAGATGTTCAGAGCATGAAGACATCTTAGCAGCTCAGACCAACTCCAACAACAACAAACAAACAACTCAACAAAGCCAGGGCCTGAGGGGTCCTTGTCCGATGGGACTAAATGAAGCCAGGGCCAAAAGGGTCCTTGTCCGGAGGGACTAAACGAAGTTCCAAGCCTGCTGGGCTTGAAGAGTTCCTAGGGAACTAGAGGAGTCCCAAGGCTGCTGGCCTTGAAGAGTTCTAAGTGAACTAAAGTACCAAGGCTGCTAGTCTTGATGGAATCTTAGTGATTCAGGGTGCTGCCCATCCTTAGTGGAAATCCTGCTAGTTGAAAGCAGAAGAGTGGATTAGGAGCTTGAGTCTCTGAACCACTTAAAACCCCTTGTGTCTTTTATATTATGTCATTTAAATTATGTACTATAACTACTATGTATGTTTTAACTGCTTACAACTAAACTAACTCTACGAACGATGAATGTATGATTATGAATATATTAATGAAGGGGATCTTTTACTTATTCCATTGTGCTTGAAAAGATTCTTATGTTTGTCATATGCTAATTTAATAGCTATACAAAATAATAGAGAAAAGTATTTGAAATAAAAAGGATCTATTCAACCTCCCCCCCCCCCCCTCTAGATCAATTGTGCCCTCTGGGAACTAACAATTGGTATCAAAGCAGGTTCCCATGCTATATTCAAAAGCTAATCGCTTTGAGTCTGATCCCAAGCACTAACATTATTCTAAACTTAGTTTAGTAGTAAGTAACTTGTTATATGCAGATGAGCTGAGCTCACATATTGGAAATATTGTGTATAGGTCAAATGTGTATATACATCTGAAGCTGCTCAGATTGGTCCATGTTCTCGATTGTTACATCAACAAGACCAATCCTTGCCTATAGTCAATCTTGTGGTCTGAAGACCAGACGAGAGAAAACTCAAGAGACATCTATCCACCAGCCTGAAAGATGAAAAGGCCATACATGCTAAGAATTTCTTATCAAGAGAAGAAAGAAGTTCTTCTCAGACATATGTCTAGTCAACCAACATATGGATGAAAACCTTGGACACTGAAGGATGTCAAAAAATCAAAGATGCTGAGATTCTCCTAGCATGCATCTTCAAGCCACGACTAATTGATTAAAAGGCCAATAGGAGCAATAAGCTGTCAGGAGCAAAAGCAAAGCTATGCACATCGATACCTAAACTCAGTATATCTCAGATAAATGATTGTTAAGTAACTGACAGTAAAAAGGTACGGTTCCTCACTATTATTAATGCATACATCATAACTGTACCTTCTTATGAACTATAACAGTATTCTGTCAGGGAGTCATAATCTACCTAAAAAAGGTGAAGAGAGAATGTAACCTGAGGATAGAAACTCAAATGACTATAAACTTTCTCTCCATCCAAGTTTTAGGTCGAAGATGACATCTTGAAGGAAATCTGAAATGGGTCATAAGAGCATCACAAGCCTAATAAACTTTATGTGAAGTAATCTTTGCTGGTGGGTTAGTATGTATGTACAAGCCTATGCTCTAAGTGTTTGACAACACACAGAGCATGATTAGTTCTGTAAGAGGATCTTGCTAATTCGTAGAAACTGATCACCTGAATGAATCAACTAGATACTCCTAAATCATAGAGTTGATTCTCACTCTGTGAACACTTAAACATTGTGAACATAACCCAGTAAATGATGAATCCATAATGAGTGCATTATTTAATGTCAAATCCTACGCACACTCACCATGCATCTCAAAATGTATTATCTTAAGATAACTGCATGCATGAATATGCCTGTTGGTGATAAATATGATGATTATCCAAATAAGAGGAACATGGGTTTAGAAAACTAACCTAGCAGGACCCATTTAATTATGGGTACCAAAAATAGAAATATATTTAAACCTGCAGGTACTTGGTCAGTCTGACCACACTAAGGAATGATGAAGCAGAAGACTTCATTCAAGAAGAATCAATCAACAGAAGGCTAAGAATAATTCAGAGATGATTCTGATAGAGTTCCTATCTGTCCAAGCCTGTCCTTGAAGACCCTCTGAGCTAACCAGAATGGAGCTCACATGGCTGCCAATCTATATATGAAAGCAGGCCATTCAACCAAAGGTGAAAAGAGTTCTATGTGCTCAAAAGCCAGTCAAGAATGCTATATGAGAAGAATCCTCAAAGAAACTCATTTTTGGGCAACGTGCAACCAATGGATAGTTAACACATCACTGATTATGCAGAGTTAGAAGGAACTGCCATAAAGATAATTTTAAATCTGTAGACAGTTACCAAAAAGCTATCAAACCTTTCTCCCTCCCATTTTCAAAACCCTAGAATCCTCTCAAGAGCCAAAACTGTTAACCCTCCAGAGCCTTACCAAATCATAATCAGCCATCTCTTATAAACTTCTCTAAAATCAAATACCCACATTCATCAAACTGTTCAAATGGAAAACTGACAAATAATCACTAGCATTCAGCTCGAAACCAAATTGTTTGAGAAATCTAAAAGGAAGTTCAGGGACATTCTCGAGCTTAAGAAGAAGGCTGGATTCTCAGAATTCCTTGAGGGAAGTACTCGAGTATACATCGACCTGGTTAAAGAGTTCTACTCAAACACCTCCATAAACTCCAGAACCCTGTCTACCAAGGTTAAAGGTCAGTCTCTGAAATTGAAGTCTTCTGACCTCAATCAGTGCCTAGGTTTTCCTAACCAAGGACTGAAGAACCTGGATGATATTAATACTGAACAAGCAAAGGAGTTCATGGGGTACCAAAGAAACCCTAGCCTGAAAGACATAAAGAAGAAGAAGGAGTTTCCAGAAGAGTATGAGTTCCTTGCTGAAATAGTTGGAAAATGTATACTGTGCAAGAACACTGCACATGACACAATGATCGACCAACAGTTAAAGATAATGTCAGCAATAGTTCTGAAGAAACAAATTGACTTTGGAGCTATCTTGTTCGATCAAATCTCCAACTGGATAGAGAAAGCTAAGAAGAAGAAGTCCACTGAAAAACCCCTAACTAAGGTGTTTCATGGTAGACTGCTGAGTATTGTGCTGAAGAAGAAGCTAGGAGGAAAAATCAAGGATGATGAGGGAGAAACTTTGAATGTGCACAAAGTGATGTCTCCACAATTATTTGTGAACTGGAAGAAGAACCCAAAGGAGAATGTATTTGAAAATCGGGAGCGAGAGTAAAGCCTTTGCAAGGAAGAGGAAAACAGAAGAAGCAGAGAGCTCTGAGTCTGATGACTCGATACCAGTATCAATCACACCAGCCAAGAAGAAATCCAGAGGTGTGAAGAAAACAAAAGCCCCATCAAGAAGTCTCTCCTCAAAGGATAAAGATAAAGAAGAAAAATTCCTAACTGCTGGAACAACAATGAGGAGAAGCACCAGGTTGCTTCATGGGCCAGTCAGTAAGAAAGCTAAGGTGGAAGACAAACCAGCCTCAGCCTCCCAAACCAGTACATCTGCTGAAGAAAAGGACGTAGAATCAGCAGAAGAGGTCAAGGCTGAGCCCTCACAGATCAAATCCAGCAATGAAGGTGATGCTGGATTGATGAATGAAAATTCAGAATCTGCTGATGAAGAGGAATGATCAAGCCCCATGGCTGATCCACAAGGCATTCACTCTAATGATGAAGAAAAGGTTCAAGATGACCAAACTGCATCCCTAAATGCAACTACCTCAATAAGCCCTCAAAATGACTCAGAGAATGATGAGTTTATAGAAGAAGGGACTGCCCTTGCCCTTGCTGAACATGAAGGAAGTTCTTCTGATGAACTAGAGGCTTCTAAGTCTGAAGAAGAAGAGAAGTCTGACTCTCCCATAGCTGAATCTCCAAGAAGAAGGAAGAGCTACAGACTGCAAGCAAAATTTGCCTCCAAGAGGAAAAGTAATCAATCAAATGCCCCCATTGAATTAAGTGATGATGAGTCTGCATCACAGAAAGATAGTGCTGAGGATAGGACCAGAGATGAAGAAAATGAATCAGAGGAAGATCTTGCTGAAGAAAGGTCTAAGAATGAAATGCAACAAGAGGAATTCTCTGCTGAAAATGATCAAGAAAGCTCAGGCTCTGAGAGAGAAGAAATTGAAGAAGATTCGGTTTCAAGACTCGTGAAGCGTATTTAACAAGAAGATTATTCAGTTCTCTCTATTGCAAGATTTAGCAGAAGGATCGTAGTGGAAGTTTCAAATGATCTACCAGATGCTCCATCAGAGAGATGGGTGAACTATAGAAATGAGCAGCTTAAGGTAGTAAGAATGACTACCTTTGACATAGCCAAAAACTGGAACAATATAGAGCTAGACTGCTCAACCATTCTCTACAATCCCGACGACTTACTGATGAGATGGTTCTTCCAGTGGATGCCATGGCTAAAGGCTCACACTGAAGAAGATGGAAACTATCTCAGCTGGCGCTTCTCTCACTTCCCAAGCATGGAACTGGTGGCTCAGAACTTTCTAAGAGTAAAGAAGTTTGCCACCAAACTGATCAAAGACCAGCCCCACTTCAAAGTCTATCGCCATGCTAAAAATCTCTATATCCCCTACGATCGTAGAGTGGATTTTGAAGGACGAAGAGTCATGACCAAGGAGCTGATCGTAGAGTCTATTCACTCTACTGCTGATGATGTTCAAGCCCAAAACCAGAAGCCTCCTTATGTTCAAGCACTACTATCAGACATTCCCTCATCCTCAACTAGTGATTGGAACTCAACGATTATTCAGATTCTCCAGACTTTCAAAAATCTGTCTAAGGATGAAAATCGTAGAGTCCAAACTGATGCTCAACCAGCTGCTGCCCAACAAAAGGATCACACTACTTTGGAGCAGGAACTACAGAAGAGTTCTGATGATATAAGCGAGAAAATATCTCTGCTCACTGAAGAATCACAGAAGCTGACAGTAGCAGGAGATAATTCCTTCCAGCACAAGCTTCAAGCTACTATGGCTGATGTATCTCTCAAACTCCAAGAGAGAGATAATGTAAGACCCCGAAATTTTTTAAATAAAAAGGAATTTCCTTTATTTATTATTTTGACATAGTAAGGGTTGATTTGATTAATGTGAATAGTTAGGGGTAAAATACGCAAATATTTCAAAATAAGCAAGTGGTTATAAAATATTCATTGTTGTCGGGGAATATTCATTTGGTCGTGGAATATTCAGATCGCTGTGGGAATATTCGACGACGGCGTAGCGACATGTGTGGGCCCCATAACTAAAAGCGATTGGATGAGGAAAACGACAAATATAAGTTGGTTAAAATAACAGCGTAGTTGTTATATCAAGTTAAGACCGTTGGAATACCTTATTGTTAAAATACAAGAATACGCGTGGTCGCACAAGAGAAGACACCAGTATTCGCATGTAATTGTTGAATTATTGATTCTTACGTAAAAGGCACTACTCAATAATTTTCATGAATTTATCGCTCAATATTTTATTTTATTGGTTCAATAATTGTTTGCGTTGATATTTTATATTATCATTGTTCAATAATTGTCACCGCACAAAGATTTCCCATTATCGCATCAATAATTCATATTATTTGAATAATATTATTAGATAACATTATTGGCAATGTCTAGAAAGTTCGCCTAAGGAGAGGTTTGGTCACCTAATTGCGCGCCAAGAAGGAGAGATCCTTATCGAAAGCCTCTTCCGGGAACAAAATACTCGGTTGTCATAAATGTGATTCTCGTAATATTATTTGTGAATAATTAATTATTGATTCATATGATAAGGAAATATTTATTTTATATGAATATAAATGATGGATTTATTTATGTGGTTATTAATGAAGGAATTAATGTCGAGATGTTTTATTTTTTTTCGGATTGGAGGTATTAAAAGATCAAATCGGTGTTATTATGACTTTTATTGTGTGAGTTATAATATTTAATCCGACCGTTGGATCGTTGTAATTTTTGGATATGTTATATATATATAAGTTGAGTATATGTCCACAAATTTTGAACCGTTAAAATGAACGAATGATTTGTTATAAATTTTAAGAGGTGTCTCGATTCGTAAAGTAGGGTTATAATTGATTTTGGTGGAAAATTTAGAATTGAGTGGGCCCCACTTGTGGTTGGTGAAAAAAATGTGCTGAATTTTATTTCAAATGTGGTGGGTGGCAATAGTAAAGTGTAAAGCCATCGTAAAAGAAAGTCAAGTCCGCTTCTACGGGCTAACATTTTCCTATAAATAGAGGGCTAAGTTAGAATTGAAAATCACACCGTAAACAAAGTTTTCTCTTTCTCTCTATATTATCGAAGCGTATTTTGTGAGTATTTAGATACTTTGAGAGTTGTTGTTCAAGATAAGTTTCATTCAAAGATCACTTCCGACCTTTCCTTCCAAGTAATCGATTCTTCGAGGTAAGGGATATTATTTTTTCAGAATGATATTATTTCTTCAATATCATTACTTTGAAATGTTGATCCAAGTTTTTATCAAATTTGGAACTTTTTCATGTCTGGGGTTACTATTCATGAGTTACTATTCACGAGTTACTATTCATGAGTTACTATTCACGAAGTTACTATTCACGAGTACTATTCACGAAGCGTGAAAATGTTTTTTTTTTGTGGAATTTCTATCTTTTGGTGTTTGAGTTACTATTCACGATACTGGCACAATTCACGATACTCAAGACTATTCATGTATACGACTATTCACGATACGGCACTATTCATCGAAAAATAAAATTTCTTCTTTTCGTCAAAAACATCTATATTCGGATACTAGCTTTGATCAGATCCATGTTTTGATCATTCTCAATTTTACACCACTATGATTATTTTTGAGGTATTTTTGGACGTGGATAAAACCAAGTATTAATCCTTAATCCTTAATCCTTGTCATTTTGTTTCATCGGATTCGCTTCTTTAAAAATATTTTCATCATCCTCGCCTTAAATGATGATATTATTGAATATCTTCGCCTCAGTAGTGTAAAAGATGAATGATTTTCAAGAATATCTTTGGCCCGTAGTGCAAAAGATGAGCAGTGTTTAAATGAACATGACCGATCGATGAATATCTTTGGCCTTTAGTGCAAAGATGAACAAGTGTTGAGATGAATACGACCGATTGATGAATATCTTTGGCCCGTAGTGCAAAAGATGAATATTTGATTCGAGATGAATATTGATTGATGTTACAGGATAAAATATTGATGATGGACCGTTAAATTCATAGATTATAGTAGATTTCATTCTCTACGTAACTCTTCTATGAATTATTATTTCACCGCGTAATATTGATCCAAACTTGTTGTCTATCAGATTCTATCGATTTTTCCTCGTTGGAGACTAACGATAATTTGTTGATATTATCTTAGTCATAATATTCTTTATCGGGCTAGTTGAGCTCACCCTTTTCCTTGTTGTTCCATTTTTCTTCTCGTGGAGGCGAGAATGTAATGTAGTACTAGCTCTGGGTATGGAATGAAGGTTCTAGAGAGAGTTGTTTAGTAGTCCTCACCATTTTTGTAAAATAATGTATCAATAAATGTGATGAGGATTTATTTGAGTATAGATATTGTCTAGAAGATAATATTTGTATTTAAACTCACAGATATATTGTCGTATTTCACACGACATTTGTATTATTGAAGTTGTAGTTTGCTTCTTGTACCATGTATTTGGCGCACTCGTGAATGGGTGTTGTGTATACCTATTTTTGGGGGGCGCCACAGCTGGTATCGAGCTTAGGATATGATCTCTCCGCGAGAGATCTAGAATAAAACTAGAGGGAGAGACGAGTAAATCCTTCGCTAGTGTGTCCTACCTAAGCTTATTTGTTGGTTGGTCATATATATAGGGTATTATGTGATTTGTTAATTTATTTAATTAACCCTTGTTTTATGATAGTTTTTTTAGAACGGTCACGAGAACGTTAACAATGGAGTGAATGAGATCGTGGAGACACCTCTAATCGCCAACCGTGATAATGTGATGTCAAAGTAAGAAGGAATTAGAGATATCCATGTGGTGAGTGAAGAATTGATAGTCAGCACCCGAGATAATCGCAGAGGTAACGGTGAGAGTGAGGAAGAAGAGGAAGAAGAGGTACCAAGAGAGTTTATTAGAGGTATTTTATGATCGAAATATAGAATTGCAAAATCGTATCCATGAGTTAGAAGAGCAAAGCTAAAGAATTGCAAATCGTGGAGCAAAAGGATGCAACGATTCAAGCTTGTGTTACCCGACACGTGATGCTTGAATGTAAGCACTCTTTTCGCGTAGTATAAGATGATAAAGTCGAATCGAAATGAAAGAAGAAATAACCGAACGAAAGTGAGAATGAGTGATGCATGGGTAAAAGTCGCACGACGCGTTGATATTATGGAAAGAGATGTCCAATCTAAAAAGAGAAGATTTAACGATGACGGAAGACGTTCGGCAAAGAACATCAAGCACCATCAACAAATTCTAGGGAAGAGAACGATCGCCGCTAGATGCTACGATGTGGGAGAGGAGGGACATATAAGGTCAAACTGCTCAAAGCCTTCCAAGGTATGCTATAATTGTGGAAAAGAAGGACATATCGCTTCGAGATTCAGACGATATCGAAAACCCAATCCCAGCGTGAATGGTGACTCAAAAGGATGTCCCGTAAAAGTCAAAGTCAACGGTTCTTGGAAGAGCGTTTGTCGTGACCGGTCAAAATGCGAGGAACCCGAACGGTTAGCACGGGTTAGTTAATTATAAATTCTTGCTAAGTTTATACCTTACTAGATACCCGTTCTACCCATTCTTTTTATCTCTGCTCTTTGCAACGCTTGAACTCGACTACGGAGAAATTAGACTTTGACCTATTTATGGAGAATCCGTTAGAGAAACTTTCATTACATCCGTTGTTTAGAAATCTTGTTTGATTCAGTTGGCACTATCACATTACCGTTAACCTTATTTCTATAGAGATATTTGCTTTTGATGTGATTTTAAGGTTAACTACTCATCATGCCAAATTGATTGCTTTTGTAAGGTTGTTAGTTTTCATATTCCTAAGCAACTCGTTATTCAATTCAAGCAATCAAACCATTGTAATCAAACATTTTCATATCAAGCCATGAAGTCATTCGCTTATTACGGATGTCAAGTTTTCTTAGTCCATGTTATGGATTTGAATAAAGACACGCCGATTTGAATAATATTCTGTTGTTATTGATTTTTCCCGATGTATTTTCAAGAATTTCTCGCTTACTCCCAAAGCCTAATATTAAATTTTGTATCGACTTTGAACCCCAGACAAAACTCATTTCTAAAATCTCATATAGAATGGCTCCTATTGAACTTCAGGAGTTAAAATTCAACTATAGAATTTGGTACCGAGCCTTTATCTTGTGACTTCTTTGTGGAATTCACCTAAGCTTTACTCTATAGGGGACGCCATATTCGTGCGATAGTAAATCGATAGGTATCATTGTGACGCATATCCAAGATTGGGATATGAGTCACATTGAGAGCAACCTAAGTCAAGAATCTAAATACGTAGCTTTTCAGGCTTAGTTGGTTATTATCGGAGATTCGTTGAAGGATATTCTCGAATCGCTATTCCATTATCGCAAATTTGACTCTCAGAGATACAAAATTCGAATGGAGCAAGGAATGTGGGAAGAGCTTCAAGAACTCAAGAGGAGACTCATTTCAAAGACATGTTTCACCATGCCATCCTCGAAAAGTTTAACGTGGTAGCCGACGTGTTGAGTAGAAGATCGTATAAGCACGAGTACGATATTGTCAAAGACTAATTTCAGATAATTTACAAATAATAGAGATGGAGATGAAAACTCTAGATACCCACGTGATGATATATACGAGTATAATCGACTTTTAGTTAAAGTCGCTTTCAAGCCACCCAATCCGAGTGATGCGTATGAAGAGGAAAGTACAAGAAGGAGCTATTCCTAAGCTTAGAATTGATGAAGAAGGAATACTTGAGTCCACTCTAGACTTTGTGTTCCTAACGACTCGATTTGAGGTACAAGATTATGATGGAGGCACACAATACACCATTTGCAATCCATCTCGAAGTACTAAAATGTATCGTGATCTTCGACATACATTTTGGTGGAACAATATGAAGAGAGAGATTGCAAAGTTTATCTCGATGTGTTTAACTTCCGCCAACGTAAAGGTGAGCATCTAGTACCTAAGGGTCCGCTGCAGAACCACTGAGATTCCGGAATGGAAGTGGGAACACATTACCATAGATTTCATGTGTCTTCCTACGGTTTCTCAAGGCATCAATGCTATTTGGGTTATTGTTGATAGATTAACCAAGTCCGCTCATTTCTTGCCGATACGAGAGACTTATTCCTTGAACGCCTTGCTAGTATGTACGTAAATGAGATCGTGAGGTTGCATGGCATGCCTGTATCCATAGTTTTGGATAGTGACCCAAGATTCACTTCATGATTTTGGGTTAGAAAGCTACGGGCACGAATTTATTTATTGGGCTGGGCATACCATCCTCAAACCGGATGGGCAATCGTAAAGGACTACTCAAACTCTTCAAGATATATTAAAACTCGTGGTCCTAGATTTCAAAGGAAGTTGGGATAAGTACTTGCCATGGTGGAATTCTCATACAACAATAGTTATTAAACAAATATAGGCATGGTTCCATTCAAGCATTATATGGACAAAATGTCGCTTCCAATATGTTGGGATGAGGTGGGTGAAGCAACATTGTTGGGACCCGAAAGTTAGTACGTATGACTAATGATTCGACAACGATACAAACCAAGACAAGATCGACAAAAGAGTTATGCGGATCTTCATCGAAAGGATGTGGAATTTAATGTAGGGATCATATATTGTCATGAAGTTGCTCCATGGAAGGGAGTTACAAGATTTGGGAAGAGAGGAAAGCTCAAATCCACGATTTATTGGTCCATTTCAAATTCTTGACCGAGTAGGAAATGTAGCCTATAGACTTCATAATACCTCCAAGTATGTCTCGTGTTCATAATGTGTTTCACATATCAGATTTCAGAATATGTGAAAGACCCGAACCAAGTTATTGAGTTAGAACCGGACGAGATAGCCAAGACTTAACGTATGAGGAGGTACCACAAGATCTTGGATAGGAAGGAGCATGTCCCACGCCAAGAAAGGTCATACCACAAGTTAAAGTTTTGTGGAGGAATCATGCTATAGAGGAAATGACCGGGAATTGAAACGGAAATGAAAGCGAGGTATCCTCACCTTTTCAAACACAGTGTATGTACGCCAATTTCGAGGACTTAAATTTCATAAGGAGGGAGGTCAGTAAGACCTCAAAATTTTTTAAATAAAAAGGAATTTCCTTTATTTATTATTTTGACATAGTAAGGGTTGATTTGATTAATGTGAATAGTTAGGGGTAAAATACGCAAATATTTCAAAATAAGCAAGTGGTTATAAAATATTAATTGTTGTCGGGAATATTCGTTTGGTCGTGGAATATTCAGATCACTTTGGGAATATTCGCAGATATTGCCAAATGCCATGTGTGGGCCCCATAAACGAAAAGCGATTGGATGAGGAAAACGACAAATATAAGTGGTTAAAAATAACGGCGTAGTTGTTATCAAGTAAGACCGTTGAATACGGTTGTTAAAATACGAAGAATACTGTGGTTCGCATAAAGAAACATTACCAGATTGCATGTAATTGTTGAATTATTGATTCTTACGTAAGAAGGCACTACTCAATAATTTTCACATGAGTTATCGCTCAATATTTTATTTTATTGGTTCAATAATTGTCTTTGCGTTGATATTTTATATTATCATTGTTCAATAATTGTCACCGCACAAGATTTCCCATTATCGGATCAATAATTCATATTATTTGAATAATATTATTAGATAACATTATTGGCAATGTCTAGAAAGTTTCATCTAAGGAGAGGTTTGGTCACCTAATCGCGCCAAGAAGGAGAGATCCTTATTCGAAAGCCCTCTTTCCCGGGAACAACTGGTTGGGTCATAAATGTGATTCTCGTAATATTATTTGTGAATAATTAATTATTGATTCATATGATAAGGAAATATTTATTTTATATGAATATAAATGATGGATTTATTTATGTGGTTATTAATGAAGGAATTAATGTTGAGATGTTTTATTTTGTCTGATTGGAGGTATTAAAAGATCAAATCTGTTATTATGTACTTTATTGTGTGAGTTATAATATTTAATCCGACCGTTGGATCGTTGTAATTTTTGGATATGTTATACATATATAAGTTGAGTATATATGTCTACAAATTTTGAACCGTTAAAATGAACGAATGATTTGTTATAAATTTTAAGAGGTGTCCGATTCGTAAAGTAGGGTTATAATTGATTTTGGTGGAAAATTTAGAATTGAGGGGGCCCCACTTGTGGTTGGTGAAAAAATGTGCTGAATTTTATTTCAAATGTGGTGGGTGGCAATAGTAGAGTAAAGCCATCGTGTAGCAGTCAAGTCGCTTCTTATGGCTAACATTTTCCTATAAATAGAGGGCTAAGTTAGAATTGAAAATCACACCGTAAAACAAAGTTTTCTCTCTCTCTCTATATTATCGAGCGATTTTGTGAGTATTTAGATACTTTGAGAGTTGTTGCTCAAGATAAGTTTCATTCAAAGATCACTTCCGACCTTTCCTTCCAAGCAATCGATTCTTCGAGGTAAGGGATATTATTTTTTCAGAATGATATTATTTCTTCAATATCATTACTTTGAAATGTCGATCGAAGTTTTTATCAAATTTGGAACTTTTTCATGCCTGGGGTTACTATTCATGAGTTACTATTCACGAGTTACTATTCATGAGTTACTATTCACGAAGTTACTATTCACGAGTACTATTCATGAAGCGTGAAAAAATGTTTTTTTGTGGAATTTCTATCTTTTGGTGTTTGAGTTACTATTCACGATACGCACAATTCACGATACGATACTATTCATGTATAATTTACACTATTCACGTATACTGACTATTCATCTAAAAATAAAATTTCTTCTTTTCGTCTAAAACATCTATTTCGGATACTAGCTTTGATTCAGATCCATGTTTTGATCATTCTGAATTTTACACCACTATGATTATTTTTGAGGTATTTTTGGATATGGATAAAACCAAGTATGAATCCTTAATCCTTAATCCTTGTCATTTTGTTTCAATCGGATTCGTTCTTTAAAAATATTTTCATCATCCTCGCCTTAAATGATGATATTATTGAATATCTTTGGCCCTGTAGTGCAAAGATGAATGATTTCAAGAATATCTTTGGCCCAGAGTGCAAAGATGAAAGCAGTGTTTAAATGAATACGATCGATCGATGAATATCTTTGGCCTTTAGTGCAAAGATGAGCAGTGTTGAGATGAACACGACCGATTGATGAATATCTTCGCCCAGAAAGTGTCAAAAAGATGAATATTTGATTTGAGATGAATATTGATTGATGTTATGTGGATAAAATATTGATGATGGATCGTTAAATTCATAGATTATAGTAGATTTCATTCTCTACGTAACTCTTCTATGAATTATTATTTCACGTAATATTGATCCAAAACTTGTTGTCTATTGTATTCTATCGATTTTCTCGTTGGAGACTAACGATAATTTGTTGATATTATCTTAGTCATAATATTCTTTATCTGGGCTAGTTGAGCTCACCCTTTTCCTTGTTGTTCCATTTTTCTTCTCGTGAGGCGAGAATGTAAGATAGTACTAGCTCTGGGGTATGGAATGAAGGTTCTAGAGAGAGTTGTTTAGTAGTCCTCACCATTTTGTAAAATAATGTATCAATAAATGTGATGAGGATTTATTTGAGTATAGATATTGTCTAGAAGATAATATTTGTATTTAAACTCACAAGATATATTGTCGTATTTCACACGACATTTGTATTAATGAAGTTGTAGTTTGCTTCTTGTACCATGTATTTGGCGCACTCGAGAATGGGTGTGTGTGTATACTATATTTGGGGGCGCCACAGATAACATCTATCGAAGGCCATACAAGATCAAAAAGGTGAAGCTTCTACGAGTTCGGAAAGGCAAATGAAGGGCAGATTCAAGCCATATCTGATAAGATTGACGACCTAAAGTAGTCTTTCTCAGTGCAACTTGAGCTAGGTCAGCAGGAACTCAAGTTTGAAGTTGCCAACTCCTCCTACCTGATGGAGCATCTTATATCCAACATGGAGCAGCTCTCTCAAATGATTGATGACAAAAAAGGGGAGAAAAAGAGGCATAGAAAGAAGAGGAGCAAGAGGCACTCAAGGAAGAGCAGAGGGATGACAGAGAAGAAGTCAAAGAAGAAGACAACAGCTGCGGTAGAAATCGCAGAGCCTGAGAGGGAGCATGATCAGAAAAATGCTAAAGGGGAGTTAAGCAAAGACAGAAGGTCATCATCCCAGGGGGAGCAAGAGAAAGAAGAACAAACAGAACAAATAGATGAGTAGCTGATCAACAGACATCCTGGAAACATACAAGGAGCCAAAGAGGTACATCTTTAACTAGTTAGGTATGTTCTGGATCCAGGATGTAGAATGTCTTAATATATAAATTGCCATATAAATATAAATGACATTCATAATTATCTATTTTAGAAATACAAATTTCATCGTATATAAGATTCATTCATAACATGCATATGCACTTATTGTTTTTATTATAATCAAATAGGGGAGATTATCGTAAATAAACATGTGAATGATATTCTTATTTAATATATGATTTGATTATGATATATATGAATGAATATGCAAGTATTCTTGCATTAAGAAAAGCTGTAAAGTCCTTTGATAAATAATAGAAATATATGTACAAGGACTTAGAATGAATTGATCAAATATATTAGGTTGATCCTACATAAGCAAAACAACTTTGTAAAGTCCTTAAAAAGAAATGATGTGCAAGGTCTATAAATATAGAAAGATCAAGCTTGTTAGGTTAATCTTATGATGTAATAGATATGCTTGTCTGATCGTGGAGCACTGCACCAGAAGTCGTAGTCTGCCAGGAGAGTCAAGGTTAACTCGAGAGCTATCGAGGCAGAATAGGAGTATGCAAGATAATAGATCTCGGAGTTCAATGACTGCCAGGGAAAACGATGAAGGATCGTGGAATATCGAGAAGAGCTTCCTCGGGATCGTAGTATGCTAAGGAAGTCATGATCAGAATCGTAGAGACAGCCTGTCTACGAGCCGACCGATCATCTGTCAAAGCCAAAACAGAAACGTAGACTACACTCGGAGTTGTAGAGTCCATCGATGCCGAAGCCATGTTAAGGATCGTAGACTATACTCTGAGTTCGTAGAGTCTATTGATTACATACAGAGATCGTAGTCGAGCAAGATCAGATGAAGACAACAAGCATAAGGCAGAAACCGTAGAGTGTCAAGATCTGATCTCGGGATCGTAGTGTCTGCACAGCAGAAGCTGAATCATAGAGTACAGAACTACGACCTCAACAAAAGTGCTCATAATGCCAAGGCAGAATCGTAGAACATATACGTTTCTCAACAAATGAGCACTCCCAGAATATCCAAAGGAATGAAGCCTCTGGTTGGAACTGCAAAGATGCATTCCACCTTAAGGGAACCAGAGAGCACTCAACGAATGACATGCAGGCTAACAGAAGATCTAAGCACCAACCCAATCAACATCAAGATTGAGTTGTAAGGCCATTCGTGATAAAGTCTTCCACGAGGAGATCCAAAGAAGACTTCAGAAGCTAACTAAGGAAAATCAGCAAATGCAGTAGCTATCAAGTGAACAGAAGACAACGATCTATGAAGAAACCAAGATCGTAGTGTTTTCCAAATAAAGAAATTACTGATGGAAGGTGAACCGAGATACTGGTCAGCCTCTGAAGAGCAAGGCTAAAGTGATTAAGTGCAGGGTCAGTTCATTGATGATAAGTGAACGGGAGATCACAAGGAGAAAGCAAGCTGGACGCGCCATAAATCTGAAATGTCTTGATATTCAGAAGGGGACCAAAGCAAGGAATTAAGCCATCAGTTATTGAGAACAGTAAAAGGAAACAGAAGTATTGAAGCACTGAACAATAGAAGGAAGAGATATTCTACATTGAAGATCCAATCAACACTCCTCAAGATCGTAGTGTTAACTCTACCAGTCAATAAGCAACACTCAACAAGACACTACGATCAGGTCCTCGAAGATGTGCATCATAATCATAGAGTTCGAACACCCGAAGACTGAAGCATTGGCAACGGTTCAATCTGAAGGATGGTATTCGGACAAAAACTTATTGAGAGCATTGATGCAAAAGGACAACCTCTGATCGATAAATCAGAAGGAGATAATAAAGTCTTCAAACTGCCCAAGACATTAAAGTGACAACTCTGACGGGTAGGTGAAACAGTAGACTGCAATGTCAGATAAAGTATGACATATCACATCAGCAGTCTACCTCAAGTAACTCGAGATCTGTGAAGACATTTGAATAGCCTTCAATGACTACTTTCAAATAGAAGGATTGGGAAGGAGTATAAATTAAAAAGAGCTTCAAAGATTAAGGGCTTCTAGAGTTGCCGAGTTTAGAGAGAAGGTGGACGGATCTAAACCATGTGAGATAGTGAGTCCGAAGGCTCGCTCTACGATCCACCAAGAACACTCAGAATTCTGACAAAGAAAGAAGTAGAAGTGTAAGTTCTACTATGTAGAAGTGAGAGTTCTACTACACGAAGAGTGTTCTGAACTGCCGAGAGAAAGAAAAACATCATGTCTTGATGTCCATCATGGGAAGACTCTAAGTACAATAGAGAAGATCTCACAGTCATCTTAGCAAGTCCATTATGAGAAGGCATCAAGTATCAAGAAGGGAGATCACAAATGCCATCATGGTGACAAGCGTGAGAAAGTTTCTAAGTACCAAGAAGAAGAACTTACAGTCATCTTGGAAACCTATCATGTGCAGCCATCATGTATCAAGAGAAAGATCTTCAAGGTAGTTCATCAAGGGATCATCCGAAGTGGTTGAGTAACCGAAGAAGCTGAGTATCATGCAAGCACTGAACTGCACTTCAAGGGTGATTAAGCCATGCTACTAAGTATAGAAGATGTTCAGAGCATGAAGACATTTTAGCAGCTCAGCACCAACTCCAACAACAACAAATAAACAACTCAACAAAGCCAAGGCCTGAGGGGTCCTTGTCCGAAGGGACTAAATGAAGCCAGGGCTGGAAGGGTCCTTGTTTGGAGGGACTAAACGAAGTTCCAAGCCTGTTGGGCTTGAAGAGTTCCTAGGAAACTAGAGGATTCCCAAGGCTGCTGGCCTTGAAGAGTTCTAAGTGAACTGAAGTACCAAGGCTGCTGGCCTTGAAGGAATCTTAGTGATTCAGGGTGCTTCCCTTCCTTAGTAGAAATCCTGTTAGTTGAAAGCAGAAGAGTGGATTAGGAGCTTGAGTCTCTGAACCACTTAAAACCCCTTGTGTCTTTTACATTATGTCATTTGCATTATATACTATAACTGCTATAACTGCTATGTATGTTTTAACTGCATACAACTAAACTAACTCTACGAACGATAAATGTATAATTATGAATATATCAATGAAGGGGATCTTTTACTTATTCCGCTGTGCTTGAAAAGATTCTTATGTTTGTCATATGGTAATTTAATAGCTATATAAAATAATAGAGAAAAATATTTGAAATAAAAATGATCTATTCAACCCCCCCCCCCTTCTAGATCTATTGTGCCCTCTGGGAACTAATATATATATAAATATAGAATAATCTAAACACATAACACATAACACATAACCCTATCAGTCTATTCAGCACATAAAACTTAGCATCAAGTCGATTTATTTAAACCGAGTTGAATCAAACAAAATTCTAACATCCAACTTGATTCTAGTCGGACAAAATTTTGAGTCTAAGTTCAATTAAACTCTGCCTAACACTTAACCGTTAACTAAGATAATTTATTATCAGTCAACTTATTTTTCAAAGGCTTGTACAAATTTTCAGATAATTATTACCATTTATCATGAATTTTCAATCATTAATTTTGTATTTAAATGAATTAAATACCACATAATTCTTTTATCATTAATATTTATTTATTATCAAATATTAATGAAATACATGTCATAATATTATAATATATTTATAATATCACAAAGTATTTTTAATACCTTAAAATCATATTTATATGTATGATTTTAAATAATTAAATTCATTATCCAATAATTGCTATTAATATTAAAATATTAATATTTTCATGACAAAATATCAAAAGTTATATTTTATAACTTAAAATATTTTATAACACTTACATCATTTTATATGATTTATAAAACATTAATTCTATTTTCCTTCATTTATTTAATATATTTATTAAATAAATTAATTATCATTAATATTGATTAATTAATGAAATTCATCACAAAATATTAAAAGTCACTTTGAAAATATCTTTAAATATTTTCTTATACCATAATATTATTTTTTATGATTTTTCATGTATTAAAATCATTTTAAATAATTTATTTAATATTATAATTAAATAAATTAAATACCATTTATATTTTAAAAATATAAAATATTTATGAAATATGCTCAAAATAATTAAAAACTATTTTTCAGACTTTAAAATAATTTTTTTGTAATTTATTTTGTATTTTTAATAATTAAAAACCATTTAATTCGATTTATTTAATTAAAAATATTAATTTTAATAATTATCTGTCTCTAAAGGGCCCTATAGAGACAAACCCGTCGCTATAGGTGTTCTTGGTTTGTTCTTGAGTGTTCTTCAGACCTTCATGTCAGTCATCGAGGTAAGTAGTTTGACCAAATTTAAATCCGTGTTCTTGTTGATTCTGGGTTGATACTTTGTATTAAGATTGTAGTATAAGTGTAGCACTTCAACTAGAATAAAGTTGCATGGAAATCATACATCACAACAGAAAGATATCTGCCTCTAAAAATCATGTCAGGCATGTTCTTCATATTCTAGGTTACCCAAAAATGAAGAACAACCAAGGTACCTATTTTGAAGCTTTAAATCATAACCTCCTGGACTTGGTTTGTGTAATCTAGTGGTCCAATAGTGTAGAACACATGACAGGGTATAACGACATAACATCAGATCATCTTAACAACAACAGATCTAAGATATCAAGGCAGGTCAAACTAGTGGTCAGGAAACGGGTCTTAAAGATTCTGGGTTACTCAGAATCTCCTTCCGGCATGTAGGTCAACGGTTGTTTGACCACTATTATCTACTATTCTGTTCAGGATCTGGGTGATCTAAAGGAATAGATTAGTAGTTCATATACCAGTATCCAACATCCAACCAACAACATGACCAATAACATAAAACACTGCAAGATTCAAGGCCTACAAAAGTTGTCGAATTTTCAGCAAAAAGCGAGGTACTTTTAACTCATTTTCGTGAATGGTCAACGACCTTTGACTGATCATAACATGAAATATAGACTTGATCCGACCCTGATTCTAGTTTCAGATCACAGTCTTCATGTCATAGAACAGATTCAAGTTTGCCAATTAGGATTAATATTTCCTAATTAAAATTGCTAATTTAGCAATTAAATTCACAATTGTACATTAGGGTTTTTAACGGAATAATTAGGGTTTAAAAATTTGAAATTAGGGTTTGCTAATTAATTAAGCTTTACCCTAATTAATATTATAATTTATAGCACTTGAGCATTATAATTATCCTTTAAGTTCCCAAATTAGGGTTTTAAATTTCTGAATTAGGGTTTTTAGAACCGGTTTCTAGGGTTTCTTGTTAATCGCTAGGGTTTTCTAATCGAACGTTGACGTTCTTAATATATACTTATGGTTTGTTACATATATCGTTTATCTGGTCAACCCTTGATCCTTAACCACATACTGTACACATATACGACCATATACACAGAACATTTTCACGTATTCCTTTAATCTTGAATAATTCACCTAAATCCTTCACAGAATTTTGAAATCCTCAAAATTTCTATCTCAAAAATATCAAACGCATACCCTAATTTTTTGTCTAGGTTCTAATTTTGAACATTAAATCAATTAATTAAAATTTTTAAAAATTTCCTAAATTCTCTGGTTGTCACATTCACCCCTCTTCTAAAAATTTTGTCCCCAAAATTTACCTTACACCTTACACCTTACACCTTACACCATACTGCTTACACCATTCACACACATTCACCTGCTACCCAATACACCACTCACAAAAGTAAAAACTTTTCAAATTTTGCTGAGGAGTCATATAGACTATGTGTCTGTCATTTTCGCAAAGGTTATATGGAAATTCATCCGTAAACCGTCATAACTTACGAACACAAAGGGTGATTAGCCCGATAATCTTGATCGATCAAGTATCTTTGGTCGGAACAATTTGTTCCTCTTATCCGCCTTAGGCGCACAAAATTTCTTACCTCATTATTATTGGATTCCGCACCAAAATAATTTGGTTCGGGAAACTTCTTTCAATGAACACTTAGAGTTTTCATAACATTAGTCTAGCTGAATCGAATAGTATAAACTCATATAAATAATTCAATTCAATCGAATTATTTAGGTGTAGCCAAACCCCGTAGGCAAATTAAAATTTTTGAAAATATTTTTTGAGAATGACGTCATGATGTCGTACTGTATTAATAGTCCGTTTGAGGATGCCGTCATTATATGACTTTGTCATAACACATCATACAATAGTGGAACAATGATTTTAGATCAAATTCACACTAAGTATTCCTGTATTTACAACTCCATCACCTTTTTATCATCTCTGCACCAGGTTACATGGTACATAAGTGATAAATAAAATATATTTTGATATTTCAAATAATTTGCGTCTAGCTGAAATAAGTAGCATAGACTATTCTTTAAACCGTTTCAAAAATGATTACGAGTCTACATATTTTTTTGAAAAGCACATAGTGCGTATTTAGCTTGATGTCAAAATTTCGAAGTCAAGCATAGCTAGGAGTTTCGAAAAACTTATGTCTCCACTAATAATCATTTGCTTAACAATCTATCTGTTCCTATAATCTTCAATACTCCATTTACACACAACTATACCCAGTTTGTCAAACCACACTTATGAGTTCATTTACTTGCCGCAATCATATGAGTTTAAGAACTTGTCCTAGTCAGACCTTTGGCGTCCATTGGCTGAGGGGTTCATAAACATTTCATATAACTATGAATCAAGAATGTCACATAAGTATGAGTTTTAAGAACTCGTTCTTAAACTTATATTCTCTACCTATAATCTATCTATCTGGTATACACATGAGAAAGGAATCACCCTCTTAACATGCATATATTAAATAGTGCAACACAAACATTTCAATGATTATCATTGTCAGAACTAAGTAGTTGGTACACCGAGTACAATTCCTCGCCCACACAAGGAATCCTACAACTCAGCTGCCGACATGAATCCTCAATTGAATCCCCACCTAACACTAACTCCCTTCTCAATACAAATTTCATTCAACTCGTATTCACAATCCTTTCCTGAATCTGTACCAATTCACACAGCAATCTTGCTGTAAACTTTCCAATCATCAGATTGATTCTTATCCCATACTATAACCTTATCAGATCACGGGGTGATCTCATTGTATATATTACGATTTATTTCTATACTATGATCATTTTATTTTACGATCTCCTATCCCTGCACTTTTAGTCTTTTAGACTCGATCTATTCATCACTACTGTTCAACTTTATTATCAGAGTTAGTGAACTCTGTATTTTTATAACTCGCCGAGATTCATCTTTGAATCTTACTGACACACTAACTCTATTTGAGTTAGTCCTTATCCTAATCACTACGGTTATTGGTCTCAGGTATTCCTACCTAAGCTTCATAACCAATAGCTTTGATACCAACTATGATAGTCCTGAATCCCGGTCCTAAATCACCGCGGATTCGGTACAATCATTCCAACCCTATTACTATATTTGCGGAAGATATAAACATAAATTGTTTATACAATACATTACACACTATTCCCCAAGGTCGAGTAACCTTAACTTATACACAATACATAACTTATCTAACACATAATATTATTATCATACAACACTATTACAAATCTAATCACGCACATTAACTTTAAGCTGGAACTGTCTTTAATCTTTTCTTCTATCCGACGCATTCGTCTTAATCTGCAATGTTTATCATGATATAGCAAGGGTGAGCATGAAAGTTGCCCAGCAAGTTTAAGTTCAATAATATAATGATATATCATGATTGTAAGATTATGAATAATAAGCTGGCTATAATTCAACAATATAATTGTGAACTAGCAGGAACAAACTTTTGACTGAACAAGTATATAACATGAACACATATATCTGGACCGAAGGGTAATGAAAGTGATCAACCTTTCATACCTGACTTATACATGCAATATGTACAGAGTACAATTCTACAATGGCAATTAGCAATGATTAACCATAAGCATATCTGAATGAAACAACTCTTAGTAGAGTTAAGTAAAACAAACTTGCTCGAATCATTGATTACAGCCACATAATTTATATCGCTTTATTCGAAGACCTAATATTAATAATATAGATCTCCAATATTAGAATAATATCATCACAGTATAATACTACTATATATATAAACATAGAATAACCTAAACACACAACACATAACACATAACCCTATCTGTAACGATCGAGAAATTCGGATCCTTTGTAAAATACTTGAAAGAATTAAATAATGAATAAATAATAATATTTGTTATTACTATGTGTTAATATGATGTATGTCGTTCTACAACCTAGAAACGTCAGAACATCATAGTATTTGAACCACGTGAGAGAATTAAACTGTTTGAATTTCCAAGACGAAAATAAACGTTTTCCGAGAAAGTTTCTGAAAAACTCTATTAACCGTTTATCACTCGGGAATTATTTTTGAACTTCCGAGAAATACGTAACGTTATAATATCGAGGCGAGATGGAATATGTAATAATAATCTAAGTATGGAAAACGCAATAATTCGCATGCGGACTTAAATTGAGAGTGTTGGGAAATTAATGTCTAAGGAATGAACTTGTATAATTTAATGGGATGTGCAAGCTCATTAAGCATTAAGGGACAAGCCCAAGTTATAGCAATATCTAGCCCAAGTGTGAGACCCCAAATTTTATGAATAAAGATTTAAATTTCTCGAAATATTTTTTTAAATATTATGGTGTGGATTTGATATAATGTTATAGTTGTGGGTAATATTTATAAATTTTGCAAAGTATAAAAGTTGTTATAAAATATTCGTTTGGTCGGGGAATATTCTTTTTGTTGGGGAATATCCGTACGACGGTAAAATCATTAGTGGACCCCACAACGGAATTATTGTCGGATTGAGAAAACGACAAAAATATTTTTATAAAAATAACGGCAAAAGTGTTCTTTGTTAAAATTGTTGAACTACTCGGTAGTAAAAGTCACGATGTCTGGCGTGGTTGCATAGTAGTACTGGCGGTATTGATTATTGATGCTTACGTGATAAGTCACCGGTTATACTCAATTATTGCTACAATAATTGTCTTTGATCATATCTCTCATATTATTGATTCAATTATTGTTATAAAGATTATCCGTGCATAATATGTATATTATTAAATCAATAATTGAGGCGGCAGAAAGTTATTCATATTATTATTTGCAATATTGACAATGTCTAGAAGTTCTATCAAGGAGAGGTTTGGTCACCTAATTGCACGCCAATAAGGAGAAATCCTTATCGGAAAGCCCCCTCTTTCTTGGGAACGACCTGGTTGTTAAATATTATGAGTTATAATATTAATGATGAATAAGTTCGTGTTGATTAAAGATGAAATTGATTGATCCATTGTGTTAGGATTATTAGTGTTAGTGAAAATTGATATTTATTTCGATAATAATTGATGTCTGGAGTTTATATTGATCAATCGGGTATTCGGGGCACTTTTCATATCGGAGTACTATTCACGGGTTACTATTCACCCAATTACTATTCACTCTAGTATTGTTCACTCGGGTATTTGGGACACTTTTCGTGTCGGAGTACTATTTCGGGTTACTATTCACGGGTTACTATTCACTCTAGTATTGTTCACTCGGGTATTTGGGACACTTTTCGTGTCGGGGTACTATTCACGGGGTACTATTCCCGAAGTACTATTCACGGGGTACTATTCACCCGAAAAATATATTTCTTTTCGGTCCAAATCATATTTGGGTACAATATTATTCCATGAGGAGATGTGATAATTTTTCAGACCGTTGGTTGAAGTTATAATAGTAAATCAATATGGATCATTGGTTGAAGATATAATAGTAAATCAATATGGACCGCTGGTGGAAAGTTATAATACTAAATCAATATGGATTGCTAGTTTAAAGTTTTAATAGTAAATCAGTATGGATCGTTGCTTTAAGTTTTAATAGTAAATCAATCTGGACCGTTCATGAATTAGTTACTATTCAGTCTATTCTCCTATAAATAGAAGCTCATTCCTTCATCATTTCTTACGAATTCACTGAAACTCTAGAGAGAGAAACTATTGAGAGAAAGAAGAAAAGTATTCTGCTACTTCACTACTCTAATATCCAGTTTCTTCTAAGGTAAGGGATATTATTTGTTGTACTCGTAAAGGATATTATTTGTTGTACTCGTAAGGGGTATTATTTCTTTCGTATTCATGAAGAGAACTTTTGTTATTCCATTCTTTATTATTATGTTGAATAACTGTTTATCTAAGCATCGCATACATGGTGAAATTCTTCTAATATTCATTCTTTATTATTACATTCAAATATCCGTCTCAGACGCGTTACGTCGGACTGGTTCCATTATTTATTATTTTATCGTAATATTCATACGTACGTTTTCTGCCGGACACGGTTCCATTATTTATTATTCGCTTGAATATCTTGTTCGTATGCGTTTCTGTGGGAATAGTTCCATTATTTATTATTCGTTGGGAATAACTTTTGTTTCATGCGATCTATCGCATTTATGGTGAATCTTCCGCTATTCTATTCTTTATTATTTTATTGGAATAACATGTTCATGTGGATTACCACATGCATGGTGAATGATCCTTCGTATTCATTCCTTATTAAATTGTGGAAATGATGCATCACGTGGATTCTGCGTAATGGCGCGTAAAAATCCATTTACGTTTCATATATTCTATTATACTCGGTTGGTTAAAGCTTTGGCTTCTATACTCCATGAAATTAGTGGAATATCCTTGATATTTGCGCTTCATCCAAAGATCTTTTCATGAAAATATTCTTCGAGCATTCTTGAATTTTACTCTACAAAGCAAAGATCATGTTGACAATTTGGGACGTTATTGGTTCTGGATAAATTAATTTATAAATCTTTAAAATTTATTCTTGAACTTGTTTTATTGAATTATTATGTCATTGTCATCATCCTCATGCTTATATTGTGATAAACGTCATCTTTGGCTAACGTGCATAGATGGACTTGGTATGATTATGACGAGAGATTATTCAGTATAATCATGATCGTAATGTGACGAATGATGTGGTAAAAGTCTTCATTGGCCTGTAGTTCATTGGTGGACAGTTGTTGGTATGATTATGACCAGGGATTATTCGGTATAGTCATGACCATTAATGATTACATGAATATCCTTGGTCGTGGGAGCGAGGATGATTCGATTTTATTTATTAAAAGTCGAGTCTCGCCGATAAAGTTGATGAAAAACTTTTTAAATCATAGAAGATAGTAGATTTTATACCTTACTTGACTCTTCTAATGGATTGTTTGATCCGTTGGAGTTAAACTTGTTGTCTATTATATTCTATCAGTTTAACATCTTTGAAGGCTAATGATAATTTATTCTGTATTATCTTAGTCATAATATTTCTTACTGGGATAGTTGAGCTCACCTTTTCTTTCACCGTTCTCTTGTGAAATGAGAACGTAGGCGGGACTAGTCGGGAACAGAGATGGTCCTAGATGGTGCATTAGTAGTCCTCACTATTCTGTGAAATAGTGTGATAATAAATGCAATGAGGACTCCATTGAGTGTGGATATTGTCTAGATGACAATATTTGTATTAAAATTCACAACCTATGTTTTGTCGTATTTTACACGACTGTTGTATAATTAAGTTGTATTTGTATTCAGTACCTTGTATCTGACGACTCAAGATGATTGATGTATATCTATTTTTGGGGCGTCACACCAAGTGTTTATTAAGATAAGCCCAAAGATAAGTTAGTTAAATTAACTACTAAGCCCAAAGGGTGATTCAATGGGTAAAGTAGGATCCATAGGGAAACCCATTGGTGAAGTGGAGACCAAGAACTTTGTGTAATAACCAAGTAAGGGATAAGAGTTGTGAGCATCAAGCAATGAATAGTAAGGAGGTGGCTTAAGGAGGTGGAATGCCTTAATGACACTTTTACCCTCACTTTAGAAAGCCTATAAATAGGAAGCTCACAATTCATTAATTGGTTGATTAGTTTTCATTCAACAAACTCTCTCACAAACAACTTATTTGTTAGAGCTAATAAGCACTTTGAAGCTTAACCTTCCATTGTTAGATTTCCAAAGAAAGAGAAGTAGTCTTCAAAGGTAATTAATCTTGTCTCTTCCATCTCTATCATACTAGGATGGTAAGAGAAGTATAATCTAATGAACTTATATGTTGAGAACATATGAGGAGTGGTTATGTAGTGGACTTAAGCCGAGTAAGCAAGAAATAAGCAAGTTAAACCTAAATAAGTTAGGGACTTATGATGATCATATATACACTTGTAAAATAATGAATGAAGATATTATGCTAAAAATATGCAATAATGTTGCTTAAAGGGACTTCAACCAAGAATAAGTTATAAGGAAATGAAAATCATATATTGAAGAATTAGTAAGTTATGAACTTATAAGGATTAAGATATAACCTAATTTGAATATAGGTGGTTGTATCATGTAATTTATGATGGCTAGATAATGAAATGAATGTATTTAGAATGATGATCAAATCATTAGTAATGGAGTTTTGCCGGAATTCACACGATTGGACGATAATCATCGAATCCGTGAAATTCTCGAAATGGAAGTCATATTTTGTGTTTGAACTCAGAAACGTTGGTTTTCGATGGAGACAAGTCATATTTGGCATTATAGAGTTGCTGACTCGAAAATGGCCGGATTCCAACTTAGAATGAAGAAACGAGCGTTGAACGTTCACGAACGTTTATCGTTTTCGTTAAAAGGGACTAATAGGTGAAATTTTAGCAAACGAAGTTGAATAGATAAAATTCTTGCATGAACACGGAGAGTATGTGATTTTTGAACCGTAGGCTCTTGAACGAACCAATTTGGACTTATAACGAAGAAGTTACGAGTCCAGGAATCTCACTATTTGAAAAATCTGTCAAAAATTTATGAGGCTCAGAGTCCGCGCCGCAGCGCGACTCCAAGCCAAAAGTCCGGCGCCACAGCCCCAAAGTGGCATGTGTCCCCTGCAAACTCGCACCGCAGTGTGACAAGTAACAAAGGGACTCGCGCCGCAGCGTCAAGTCCAGTTTCTAGGCAATAATGGGTGATGCCGCAACTCGGAACCAAGAGTAATAGCCAGCGCCGCAGCGCCAGCCTCATGACCTAGATGATGAAAGAGGTTTACATGTTAAATATGAAGAGTAATTGATGAACACTTACAAAAGGATGTTAATGAAACATTGTTAAGACATAATTAAGCCTTAAGTATGAACACTTAGGGTTAAGTTAAGTCAATTACATATGAACGTAAGAATGACGTAACGGAACGCCGGAACCAATAATAACAAATCTAATACGTAATTAGATTGAGAAGAAGGGTAAGATTCTTTAGGAATCATGTATGTTTATTCATGACCTAATTTTTATGTGATGTTATCATTCACTGTAAAGACCCTAAATGACTGACAGTGCACGTGTTATATCTATAAGTAGAAACTAAAGGCAAGTACTCTAACCCTTGTATCAGTTCTATCTGGACAAGTCTTTGTTATTCATGTATTCTCTGCATGAGTTAATGTCTGATGAAGTCAAAGCCAATTCCTTCGGCTAGACTTATGTTATGTTAATCTATCAAGTGTTGACAAGGATTTACCAAACTAATATTGTTGTGGTTTTCAAAAGTAGACGGAGTATGCTAAATTGTTTTGTCGACAAACGACAAGCACGTGAGGTTGCCACAACTTAAACGTATATACGTTTAATGAATGTAGTGTATATCAATATAGAGTACGATAGGTTGATCACCTAGACGTGCTCGTAAGATATGCCAGACTAACGGACTTAGTACCATGATGTCCTTTTCAAAGTACTTATGAAATACTTACGGTCTTGAACCGGAATTAATGTTTTACTGAATATTGTTGTTGTAAAATGTTTTGAATGAAAAGAAGTGCTATTTTGAATTATCAATAGTACTTTGTAACTATTGTTCAATTATTGAAGATATACGATTCCTATGTCTCAAGCATGCTATTTTCCTAGAATTGTTGTACTTGCTGAGCTAGTTAGGCTCATTCTTGCTTGAACCATATGAATGCAGGTAAGAGTGAACGGACCGATGGATCCGGCAAGGATAAAGGGAAGGCGAAGGTGAACCCGTAGATTACATATGTAATAGTATAGGTTTTGGAAGAATAATATTTGATATTATGACAAAGACAAATGTATTGGTTGTAAAGAACCTAGGGAATATAAATATTCTTTTTATATATATAAGACATAACCGTTCTTTTGAGGCATTTCAATTGAATATTTATGTGAACTGTAGCACCGTGTAGCACCATCTGCCGGGTTGGAAGATACCTGGATTTGGGGGCGTCACACTATCAGTCTATTCAGCACATAAAACTTAGCATCAAGTCAGACTATTTAAATCCGAGTTGAGTCGGACAAAATTTCGAGTGTAAGTTCAATTAAACTCGCGCTAACTTATAGCCAATTAACTAAGATAATTTATTATCAGTTAACTTATTTTTCAAAGACTTGTACAAATTTTTAGATAATTATTACCATTTATCGCTGAATTTTCAATCATTAATTTCGTATTTAAATGAATTAAATACCACATAATTCATTTATAATTAATATTTATTTATTATCAAATATTAATGAAATACATGTTATAATATTATAATATATTTATAATATCACAAAGTATTTTTAATACCATAAAATCATATTTATATGATTTTTAAACAATTAAATTCATTATCCAATAATTGCTATTAATATTAAAATATTAATATTTTCATGACAAAATATCAAAAGTTATATTTTATAACTTCAAATATTTTTATAACACTTAAATCATTTTATATGATTTATAAAACATTAATTCTAATTTTCCTTAATTTATTTAATATATTTATTAAATAAACTAATTATCATTAATATTGATTAATTAATGAAATTCATCACAAAATATTAAAAGTCATTGAAAATATCTTTAAATATTTTCTTATACTATAATATTATTTTTTATGATTTTTCAAGTATTAAAATCATTTTTAAAAAATTTATTTAATAATATAATTAAATAAACTAAATACCATTTATATTCCAAAAATATAAAATATTTATGAAATATGCTCAAAATAATTAAAAACTATTTTTCAGACTTCAAAATAATTTTTCATAATTTATTTTGTATTTTTAATAATTATAAACCATTTAATTCGATTTATTTAATTAAAAATATTAATTTAAATAATTTTCTGTCGCTAAAGAGCCCTATAGCGACAAACCCGTCGCTATAAGTGTTCTTGGCCTGTTCTTGAGTGTTCTTCAGACCTTCATGTCAGTCACCGAGGTAGGTAGTTTGACCAAATTTAAATCTGTGTTCTTGTTGCTTCTAGGTTGATACCTTGTATTAAGATTGTAGTATAAATGTAGCACTTCAACTAGAATCAAGTTGCATGGAAATCATACATCACAATGTAAAGATAGATCTGAGCCTCTAAAAAATCATATAGTCAGCATGTTCTTCATTTTCTGGGTTACCCAGAAATGAAGAACAGCCAAGGTACCTATTTTGAAGCTTTAAATCATAACCTCCTGGACTTGGTTTGTGTAATCTAGTGGTCTAATAGTGTAGAACACATGACAGGGTATAACGACAAAACATCAGATCATCTTAACAACAACAGATCTAAGATATAAAGGCCGGTCAAACTAGTGGTCAAGAAACGGGGCTTGAAGATTCTGGGTTACCCAGAATCTCCTTCCGGCGTGTAGGTTAACGGTTGTTTGACCACTATTATCTACTATTCTATTCAGGATCTGGGTGATCTAAAGGAATAGATTAGTAGTTCATATACCAGTATCCAACATCCAACCAACAACATGACCAATAACATAAAACACTGCAAGATTCAATGCCTGCAAAAAGTTGTCAAAATTTTCTGGGCAAAAATTGGGCTGCCCAGAACTCATTTCGTGAATGGTCAACGACCTTTAACTGATCATAACATGAAATATAAACATGATCTGACCCTGCTTCCAGTTTCAGATCAATGTCCTCGTGTCATAGAACATATTCAAAACATAAAACACATAAAACATCTAACACATAAAGATCTAAGGCCACTGACATATGACTGTCAGGCCACTTTTTGAACTTTTTTCCAGATTTGGTAAATCTTTAATTTCGAGCATCTAAATGATATGGATCTAAGTTTTGGCAACCCAGGTCATCAAGTGACACCCTCTAACACATATCTAAACAACAAATAACAACATCAAACATAAGATCTAAGGATTTCGAATTTTTAGGGTTTATACCTTTTAAGCCTTGATTCTTGATTTCTGACTTCATGATGATCTGATCTTTGAGTGCTAACACCTGATCATGGCTTATCTAATCACTCACTCTCACTCTACATTTCGAATTATAGAGAGAGAAAGTCTTGGCCAATAATGAGGAGTAACGTAAGTTTTCTTTACTTATGTCTTTGATCCATTGGATTCAATGTATCTAGTTGCTAGTTGGCATACCTATCTAATATAAAATAGATATAGAGCACATGGGATAAACATTAGGGTGATGATTCACAAGATTTGCAAAATCTTTTGCCTAAGTTTAAGAAAAGGGCATTTTAGTCATTTCCATACAATTTTATTTCTAGAATTGTCATTTGATGCAAACCCTTATGGTTTAACCCTTAGGGTTTGACCCTTGGAGTTTAACCCTTAGGGTTAAAACCTAAGTTTTCCATAATTCACTTCTAGGATTTCTAAATTAGGGTTTTTCAAAAATGAAAATTAACATTTCAAAACTATAATTAGAATTCTCTAATTATACTAAGATTTCCTAATCATAATTCAAGTTTGCCAATTAGGATTAATATTTCCTAATTAAAATTGCTAATTTAGCAATTAAATCCACTATTGTACATTAGGGTTTTTGACGGAATAATTAGGGTTTAAAAATTTGAAATTAGGGTTTGCTAATTAATTAAGCTTTACCCTAATTAATATTATAATTAATAGCACCTGAGCATTATAATTATCCTTTAAGTTCCCAGATTAGGGTTTTAAATTTTTGAATTAGGGTTTCGGATTCCCAGAACTGAAATTAAGGTTTTTAGAACCGGTTTCTAGGGTTTCTTGTTAATCGCTAGAGTTTTCTAATCGAACGTTGACGTTCTTATTATGTACTTAGGGTTTGTTACCGATATCGTTTATACGACCATATACATTGAACATATTCACATATTCCCTTAATCCTGATAATTCTCCTAAATCCTTCACAGAATTTTGAAATCCTCAAAATTCCTATCTCAAAAATATCAAACGCATACACTAATTTTTTTCTAGGTTCTAATTTTGAACCTTAAATCAATTAATTAAAATTTTTAAAATTTTCCTAAATTCTCGGGTTTTCACATTCACTCCTTCTTCTAAAAATTTCATCCCCGAATTTACCTTACACCATACTGCTTACACCATTTACACACATTCACACACATTCACCTGCTACCCAATACACCACTCACAAGTGTAAAAAATTTTCAAATTTTGCTGAGGACTCATATAGACTACTTGTCTGTCATTTTCGCAAAGGTTATATGGAAATTCATCCGCAAACTGTCATAACTTACGAACACAAAGGGTGATTAGCCCGATATGCCCTGTACTGATCAAGTACTACTGGTCGGAACAATTTATTCCTTTTATCCGCCTTAGGCGCACAAAATTTCTTACCTCAGTCTTATTGGATTCCGCACCAAAACAATTTGGTTCGGGAAACTTCTTTTAATGAATACTTAGAGTTTTCATAACATTAGTCTAGCTGAATCGAATAGCATAGACTCATATAAATAATTCAAATCAATCGAATTATTTAGTTGTAGCCAAACCCTGTTGGCAAATTAAAATTTTTGAAAATATTTTTTGAGAATGACGTCATGATGCCGTAATGTATTAACAGTCCGTTTGAGGATGCCGTCATTATACGACTTTGTCAAAACATATCATACAATAGTGGAACAAAGATTTTAGATCAAATTCACACTAAGTATTCCTGTATTTACAACTCCATCACCTTTTTATCATTTCTGCACCAGGTTACAAGGTATATAAGTGATAAATAAAATATATTTTGATATTTCAAATCATTTGCGTCTAGCTGAAATAAGTAGCATAGACTATACTTTAAACCATTTCAAAAATGATTACGAGTCTACATATTTTTTTCAAAAGTACATAGTGCGTATTTAGCTTGATGTCAAAATTTCAAAGTCTAGCATAGCTAGGAGTTTCGAAAAACTTATGTCTCCACTAATAATCATTTGCTTAACAATCTATCTGATCCTATAATCTTCAATACTCCATTTACACACAACTATACCCAGTTCATCAAACCACACTTATGAGTTCATTTACTTGCCACAATCATATGAGTTTAAGAACTTGTCCTAGTCAGACCTTTGGCATCCATTCGCTGAGGGGTTCATAAACATTTCATATAACAATGAATCAAGAATGTCACATAAGTATGAGTTTTAAGAACTCGTTCTTAAACTTATATTCTCTACCTATAATCTATCTATTTTGTATACACATGAGAAAGGAATCACCCTCTTAACATGCATATATCAAATAACGCAATACAAACATTTCAATGATTATCATTTTCAGAATTAAGTAGTTGTTACACCAAGTATAATTCCCCGCCCACACAAGGAATCCTATAACTCAGCTGCCGACATGAATCCTCAATTGAATCCCCACCTAACACTAACTCCCTTCTCAATACGAATTTCATTCAACTCGTATTCATAATCCTTTCCTGAATCTGTAACAATTCACATAGCAATCTTGCTGTAAACTTTCCAATCATCAGATTAATTCTTATCCCATACTATAACCTTATCAGATCACGGGGTGATCTAATCATATATATTATGATTCATTTCTATACTATGATCGTTTTGTTTTACGATCTCCTATCCCTGCACTTTTAGTCTTTTAGACTCGATCAATTCATCTCTACTGTTCAACTTTATTATCAGAGTTAGGGAACTCTGTATTTTTATAACCCGTCGAGATTCATCTTTGAATCTTACTGACACACTAACTCTATTTGAGTTAGTCCTTATCCTAATCACTGCGGTTATTGGTCTCAGGTATTCCTACCTAAGCTTCATAACCAACAGCTTTGATACCAACTGTGATAGCCCCGAATCCCGGTTCCAAATCACCGCGAATTCGGTACAATCATTCTAACACTATTACAATATTTGCGGAAGATATAAACATAAATTGTTTATACAATACATTACACACTATTTCCCAAGGTCGAGTAACCTTAACTTATACACAATACATAATTTATCTAACACATAATATTATTATCATACAACACTATTACAAATCTAATCGCGCACATTAACTTTAAGCTGGAACTGTCTTTAATCTTTCCTTCTATCTGACGCATTCGTCTTAATCTGCAATGTTTATCATAATATAGCAAGGGTGATCATGAAAGTTGCCCAACAAGTTTAAGTTCAATAATATAATGTGTCAGGAATAAGCATGTGAATGATATTCCTATTTACATATGATTTGATTATGATATATATATATATATATATATATGAATGAATAATATGCAAGTATGCTTGCATTAAGAAAAGCTGTAAAGTCCTTTGATAGATAATAGAAACATGTGTACAAGGACTTAGAATGAATTGATCAAGTATGTTCAGTTGATCCTACATAAGCAAAACAGCTTTGTAAAGTCCTTAAAAAGAAATGATGTACAAGGACTATAAATATAGAAAGATCAAGCATGTTAGGTTGATCTTATGATGTAATAGATAGGTTTGTCTGATCGTCGAGCACTGGACCAGAAATCTTAGTCTTCTAGGAGAGTCAAGGAGAACTCGAGAGCTGTCAAGGCAGAATCGCAGTCTCCAAGATAGTTGATCTCGGAGTTCGTAAACTACCAGGAGAGACGAGGAAGGATCGTAGTGTGTCGAGTAGAACTTCCTCAGGACCGAAGTCTGCTGAGGAAGTCATGTTCAGAATCGTAGAGACTGCTTGCCTACGAGCCAACCGAACATCTGCCGAAGCCAAGTCAAAAATGTAGACTACACTCAGAGTCGTAGAGTCTACTGATGCTGAAGCCAAGTCAAGGATCGTAGAGTACACTCTGAGTCGTAGAGTCTATTGATAACATACAGAGATCGTAGTCGAGCAATATCAGATGAAGACATCAAGCACAAAGACAGAAATCGTAGAGTGTCAAGATCTGATCCCGAAGTTGTAGTGTCTGCACAACCGAAGCTGAATCTTAGAGTACAGAACTACGACCTCAACACAATGTGCTCACAATGCCAAGGCAGAATCGTAGAGAAAATATGATTCTCAACTAATGAGCACTCCCAGAATATCCAAAGGAACAAAGCCTCTGGTTGGCACTGTAAAGATACATCCCACCTGAAGGGAACCAGAGAGCACTCAACGAGTGGCATACAAGCTAAATAAAAGATCTAAGCACCAACCCAATCAGCATCAAGATTGAGTTGTGAAGCCATTTGAGATGAAGTCTTCCACAAAGAGATCAGAAGAAGACTTCAGTAACTGACTAAGGAAAGTCAGAAAGTGCAGTAGCTGTTAAGTGAACAGAAGACAACGATCTTGGAAGCAACCGAGATTGTAGTGTTTTCCAAACAAAGAAAGAACTGATGGAAAGTGAACCGAGATACAGGTTAGTCTCTGAAGAACAAGGCTAAAGAGATTAAGCGTAGGGTCAGTCCATTGATGATAAGTGAATTGGAGATCACAAGGAGAAAGCAAGCTAGACGCACCACAAATTTGAAGTGTCTTGCTATTCAGTGGGGACCAGAGCAAGTAGTTAGGCCATCAGTCTCTGAGAACAATCGAAGCAAACAGAAGTGTTGAAGCACTGCACAATAGAAGGAAGATGTGTTCTACATTGGAGATCCAATCAACACTCTTCAAGATCGAAGTGTTAACTCTACCCGATACCAATAAGCAACACTCAACAAGACACTCATGATCAGGTCCTCAAGACATGCATCGTAATCGTAGAGTTCGAATAGTCAAGACCAAGCATCGCAACGGTTCAATCAAGGGTAATATTGGACAAGTGCTTATTGAGAGCATCGATGCAAAAGGACAACCTCTCGATCGAGAAATCAAAAGGAGGAAATAAAGTCTTCAACCGCCCAAGACATTAAAGTGACATCTCTCGATGGGTAGGTGAAACAAAGAGATCGCAATGTCGATAAAGTATGACATGTCACATCGCTAGCCTACTTCTATCAACTCGAGATCTGTGAAGATATTTGAATAGCCTTCAACGGCTACTTTCCAACGGAAGGATTGGGAAGGAGTATAAATCAGGAAGAGCTTCAAAGATCGAAGGTTGCTGGAGTTGCCGAGTTTGGAGTAATGGTGGACTGTTCTAAACCATGTAAGATAGTGAGTCTGAAGGCTCACTCTACGATCCACCAAGAACTCTTAGAGTCAGACAAAGAAAGAAATAGAAGTGAGAGATCTACAATGTAGAAGTGAGAGTTCTATTACTAGAAGAGTGTTCTGAACTGTCGAGAGAAAGAAGAGCATCATGTCATCTTGGTGTCCATCATGGGAAGACTCTAAGTACCATAGAGAAGAGCTCACATTCATCTTAGCAAGTCCATCATGAGAAGACATCAAGTATCAAGAAGGGAGATCACAAACGTTATCATGGTGGCAAGCATGAGAAAGTTTCTAAGTACCTAGCAGAAGAGCTTACAGTCATCTTAGAAACCTATCATGTGCATCCATCGTGTATTAGGAAGAACGATCTTCAAGGCAGTCATCAAGGGGTCAGCCAAAGTGGTTGAGTAACTGAAGAAGCTGAGCATCATGTAACACTCAACTGCACTTCAAGGATGATCACGCCAAGCTGCTAAGTATAGAAGATGTTCAAAGCATGAAGACATCTTAGCATCTCAGCACCAACTCTAACAAACAAACAAACAAACAAATAAACAACTAGTCTAAAAGCTGAGGGGTCCTTGTCCTTGGAGGGACTAAATGAAGTTCCAACTCGCCGGGCTTGAAGAGTTCCTAGGAAATAGAGGAGTTCCAAGGTCGCTAGCCTCAAGAGTTCTTAGTTAATTCAAGTCCCAAGGTGCCGGCCTCAAGAAATCTTAGTGATTCTGTGGTGCCGCCCTTCCTTAGTGGAAATCTGCTAGTTGAAAGTAGAAGAGTGGATTGGGAGCTTGAGTCTCTGAACCACTTAAAACCCCTTGTGTCTTTTACATAATGTCATTTACATTATTTACTATAACTGTTATAACTGCTATGTATATTTTAACTACTTACAACCAAACTAACTCTACGAACAATGTATGTTTGATTATGAATATATCAATGAAGAGGATCTTTTACTTATTCCGATGTGCTTGAAAAGATTCTTATGTTTGTCATCTGCTAATGTAATAGCAATACAAAATAAAAAAGAAAAGTATTTGAAATTAAAAGGATCTATTCAACCCCCCCCCCCCTTCTAGATTTATTGTACCTATTGGGAACTAACAATTGGTATCAAAGCAAGTTCTCATGCTATATTCAAAAGCTAATCTCTTTGAGTCTGATCCCAAGCACAAACATTGTTCTAAACTTAGTTTAGTAGTAAGTAACTTGTTATATGTAGATGAGCTCACATGTTGGAAATATTGTGTATAGGTAAATGTGTATATACACCTGAAGCTGCTCAGATTGGTCCATGTTCTCTATTGTTACATCAACAAGACCAATCCTTGCCTGCAGTCAATCTTGTAGTCTGAAGACCAGACGAGAAAGCTCAAGAGACATCAATGACAAAGAGTCAAGCATCCACCAGCCTGAAAGATGAAGAAGCCATACATGCTAAGAAATGCCTATCAAGAGAAGAAAGAAGATCTTCTCAAACTTATGTCTGGCCAACCAGCAGCTGGGTGCAAACTTTGTAAACTAATGGATGTCAAAGATTTTAATGCTGAGATTCTCTTGGCCTACATCTTCAAGATCACGACTGATTGATTGAAGGTCAACAAGAGCAACAAGCTGTCAGGGGCAAATGTGAAGCTATGCACATCAATGCCTAAACTCAGTATATCTAAGATAAATGACTGTTAAGAGACTGACAGTAAAAAGGTACGGTTCCTCACTATTATACATGTGTACATCATTAATGCACCTTCTTATGAACCATAACAGTATTCTGTCAAGAAGTCATAATCTACCTAAAAAGTGAAGAGAGAAAGTACCCTGAGGATGGAAACTCAAATGTCTATAAACTTTCACTCCATCCAAGTTTTAGGTTGAAGATGACACCTTGAAGGAAACCTGAAATGGGTCATAAGAGCATCACAGGCCAAATTAATTCTATGTGAAGTAATCCTTGCTGGTGGGTTAGTATGTATGTACAAATCCTAGCTCTAAGTGTTTGATAACACACAAAGTATGATCAGTTCTAAAAGAGTATCTTGATGATATGTAGAAACTGATCATCTCCATGAATCAACTAGATACTCCTAAATCGTAGAGTTGATTCTCACTATGTGAACAATTAAACATTATGAACATAACCCAGCAAATGATGAAACCATCATAGATAAAGAGTGTGTTATTAAATGTCAAACCTTACACACACTCACCTTTATGCATATCAAAATGTATTATCTAAAACTAGTTTTATGCATGAATATGTTGTTGGTGATAAATGTGATGATTATCCAAATATAAGAGGAACAGGGGTTTAGAAAACAAACCTAGCAGGACCCATTTAATTATGGGTACCAAAAATAGAGATATATTTAAACTTGTGGGTACCTGGTCTGCCTGACCACACTAAGGAATGCTGAAGCAGGAGACTTCAGTCAAGAAGACTCAACCAACAGATCGGCTAAGGACTACTCAGAAGTGATTCTGATAAAATTTCTATATGTCCAAGCCTGTCCTTGAAGACCCATTGAGCTAACCTGAGTAAAGCTCACATGGGTGCAAATTTGTATATGGGAGCAGGCCATGCAACCAAAGATGAAGAGGGTCCTATATGCTCAAATCAAGAAAGGCATGCTATATGAGAAGAATCCTCAAGGGAGCTCACAACAGAGGATCATTGAGCTTAAGTCAAGTGGAACTCATTATGGGAGCAGAACTTCACACTCACAAGACTGAAAAAGAAGACTACGTTCGTAGTGCTGTCAAAAGATCGTAGAGTGATTAGTCTTGAAAATATCCATGTCCACGATACAAGGAGATCTAAGTGATAATTGTGATTCCAGTCAGAAGGAGATATGCGAGGCTGCCTTCGAATGAACCTAAAGTAAAAGGAATCACATCTATCTGGAAAGACAACATCAACCATGGGAGCAGCGATCTGTTGAGAAACAACAGCACTGAGTTATACTATGAAGAAATGTACCAGCTACAGAGTCCCAAAACTTTGTGGCTGATGAACCAAAATGAAGACCCATAGTCAGTAGGAACGTCTCAAAACGTACTACTGATAACCTTTCAGCCACCCAACTCAAAATTGTGGAGTTCTTATGATCAAACATCTGATCGCGGTGTAGAAGCAGGAGGACACCACGATTATAGCAAATGCAATTATCCAAAGTTGGTAGAGGACCTCCCCACCAGAAAAGGTCAAATGAGATATCATTGCAAATCACTTCTAAAGTATTTCATCTGGAAAGCGCCTCAGGGACAAACCTGACCCTTAGCTCACTCTAAGAGGTTTGCCCTTCATGAGCTACCTTAACCCAGTAGAATTTCTTGATCAATTTCATCTCAAGGACTAAGTCAGTCAATGATCATAGAGTCAAGGTTGAAGAGAACTCCACAATCGTAGTGCAAGCTCAGTGATCGTAAATGATAACTCAACGATCGTAGTCCTACCAAAGGGTACTCCAGTTCACAAGGAGCTTGGAAAATGAGACAATTGCTCAACCATTCAAAATGAAGAGATAAGTTCAAACATATCAGTGATCAAACTATGCTGCATCAAAATGAGGATAGAAGTCAAAGCCATCCACTGCAGCATCTCTCAAAAGTTGATCGTTGAGTCAATAAAGGAAATCGTAGAGTCCATAGCTGCCTTACCATGCTACTCTACGAATCAAAAGGTCAATGGTCAAAGCCACGTCGTTTAAACGTCTACTCTTCTAAAAGGAAATATCTAACTAAAAAGTTATGGGGAGTTACAGCTCATTATTGGGCATCGTGCAACCAATGGTAGGTTGACACATCACTGGTTTTGTAGAGTTATAAGGAACTACCATAAAGACAATTTCAAATCTGCAGACAGTTATCAGAAGCTATCGAACCTTTCTCCCTCCCATTTTCAAACCCTAAAATCCTCTCAAGAGCCAAAATAGATTAACACTCTAGAGCTTTATCAAATCACAATCAGCCATCTCTTATAAACCTCTCTGAATCAAATACCCACATTCTTCGAACTGCTCAAATGGAAAACTGGCGAGTAATCACTGGCATTCAGCTCGGAACCAAGTCGTTTGAGAAATTCGAAAAGAAGTTCAGAGTCATTCTCGAACTTATGAAGAATGCTGGATTCTCAGAATGCCTTGAGGCTAGCACTCGAGTATACGTTGACATGGTTAAAGAGTTCTACTCAAATGCCTCCATAAACTCAGGAACCCTTTCTACCAAGGTCAAAGGTCAGTCTCTAAAGCTTAAATCTTCTGACCTTAGTCAATGCCTAGGTTTTCCTAACCAAGGACTAAAGAGCCTTGATGATGTTGATACTGAACAAGCAAAGGAGATCATAGGGTACCAAAGAAACCCTAGTTTGAAAGACATGAAGAAGGAGTTTCCTGAAGAGTACGAGTTCCTTGCTAAAATAGTTGGAAAATGCATGTTGTGCAAGGACACTGCACATGAGACAATGCTTGACCAACAGTTGAAGATAATGTCAGCAATAGTTCTGAAGAAACAAATCAACTTTGGAGCTATCTTGTTCGATCAAATCTCTAAGTGGGTAGAAAAAGCTGAGTTGAAGAAGTCCACCGAAAAACCCCTGACTAAGGTGTTTCATGGTAGACTGTTGAGTATTATGACGAAGAAGAAGCTAGGAGGGAAGATCAAGGATGATGTGGGAGAGCCTTTGAATGTTCACATAGTGATGTCTCCACAATTATTTGTGAATTGGAAGAAGAACCCCAAGGAGAACCAACGGCTGACAACTGGGAGCAGCAGCAGGGCCTCTACAAAGAAAGGGAAAACAGAAGAGGCAGAAAGCTTTGAGTCTGATGATCCTATACCAACAGCAACCACACCAACCAAAAAGAAATCCAGAGGTGTGAAGAAAACCAAGGCCCCTCCAAGTAGTCTCTCCTCCAAGGACAAGGATAAAGAAGAAAAAGTCATAATTGCTGAAACAACAAAAAGAAGAAGTAACAAGTTACTTCAAGGCCTATTCAGCAAGAAAGCTAAGGTGGAAAACAAACCAGCCTCAGCTTCCCAAAATAGTACATCTGATGAAGAGAAGGACGTAGAGTCAGCAGAAGAAAAGGAGACAGATGTCAAGGCTGAGTCCTCACAGACCAAATCCAGCAGTGAAGGTGAAGCTGGATTAATGAATAAAAATTCAGCATCTGCTGATGAAGAGGAATGCTCAAGCCCTGTGGCTAATCCTCAAAGCATTCACTCTGATGAAGAAGAGATTCAAGATGACCCAACTACATCCCTAAATGCAACTGCCCCAACAAGCCCAGATAATGGGTCAAATGATGCTGATTCTAAAGAAGAAGAACGAGCCCCTTCCAATCCTGAAAGCCCTCAAAATGACTCAAAGGGTGATGAGTTTACAGAAGAAGGGACTGCCCCGAATGAAAATCATAGAGTCCAATCTGATGCTCAACCCGAAGCTGCCCAACAAGAGGATCAAACTATTTTGGAGCAGGAACTACTGAAGAGTTCTGATGAACTAAGTGAGAAAATATCTCTACTCACTGAAGAGTCACAGAAGCTGACAGCGGCAGGAGATAATTCATTCCAGAACAAACTTTAAGCAACTATGGCTGATGTATCTCTAAAACTCCAAGAGAGAGATAACATTTATCAGAAGGCCATACAAGATCAAAAGGTAGAAGCTCTACGAGTGTAGAATGTAACAACCAGATATTTTCTATATAAATAAATAAGAAATTTTCATGATAAAATTTTTTTTTATTATTATTTTAAAGATGAGGATTTGTACAAGATGATATGTATATGTAATTATGTAGTAAATAAAAATATATTTATTACATGAATGTTTACAAATAATTTTATTTTAGAATTATTGACTATTATAAAGTTTATTCTTTTAATAATTAATTTTATAGTAGAAATGTTTTTATTAATTATTTTCTATGAAAATATAAATATATTATTTAAATAATATATGAAAGGATTTTCTTTGAATAATTATAATAATTATTTTATTGTATGAATTTTGGTATAGATTATTAGTTAATTATTTTACCTTAATTATTAAGGTTAAGTATGGAAGATAAATAAGATATGGAATCCAAACCCTAATTTTGAATTTGGAATAAGGAAAGAGGATAATAATATAATATTAATTATATTTCAGTGTTATAAGTATGTATGTTGTGTGTGTAAGGATAATGTGTGAAACAGTTTAAGGTAGCATGAAAAATCCAAGTATTATTTTAATAAAACCCTAATTTGAAACTCAATTATGAGTTAGAAACTGTTACGTAATTGTGTTAAATGAATTATGTTACGTTTTATAGAATTTAAGGTTAATTAGAGAAACCCTAATTAATATTTAGAAATTTTAAATTTCTAGAAACCCTAATTTCATAATTAGTAAATCTAATTTGTTAAATTGGTAACCTTAATAGCCTTCAATGGCTACTTTCCAACGGAAGGATTGGGAAGGAGTATAAATCAGGAAGAGCTTCAAAGATCGAAGGTTGCTGGAGTTGTCGAGTTTGGAGTAATGGTGGACTGTAATAAACCATGTAAGATAGTGAGTCCGAAGGCTCACTCTACGATCCCCCAAGAACACTTGGAGTCAGACAAAGAAAGAAGTATAAGTGAGAGATCTACAATGTAGAAGTGAGATTTCTACTACTAGAAGAGTGTTCTGAACTGCTGAGAGAAAAAAGAGCATCATATCATCTTGGTGTCCAACATGGGAAGACTCTAAGTACCATAGAGAAGAGCTCACAGTCATCTTAGCAAGTCCATCATGAGAAGACATCAAGTATCAAGAAGGGATATCACAAACGTCCTCATGGTGGCAAGCATGAGAAAGTTTCTCAGTACCTAGCAGAAGAGATTACAGTCATCTTAGAAACCCATCATATGCGTACCCATCGTGTATCAAGAGAAACGATCTTCAAGGCGATCATCAAGGGTCATCCAAGTGGTTGAAGAATCAAGAAGTCGAGCATCATGTAACACTCAACCGCACTTCAAGGATGATCACGCCAAGTCGCTAAATCTGTAAGATGTTCAGAGCATGAAGACATCTTAGAAATTTCAAAGACCAACTCCAATAAACAAATAAACAAACAACTCAGAAGCCAGGGCCTGAGGGGTTCTTGTCCGAAGGGACTAAATAAAGTTCCAAGCCTGCTGGGCTTGAAGAGTTCTTAGGGAACTAGAGGAGTTCCAAGGCTGCTAGCCTTGAAGAGTTCTTAGTGAATGAAGTCCCAAGGTGCCGGCCTGAAGGAATCTTAGTGATTCGTAGTCCGCCTTCCTTAGTGGAAATCCTGCTAGTTGAAAGCAGAAGGATGGATTAGGAGCTTGAGTCTCTGAACCACTTAAAACCCCTTGTGTCTTTTAAATTTTGTCATTAAATTATGTACTATAACTGCTATTACTGCTATGTATGTTTTAACTGCTTACAACCAAACTAACTCTACGAACAATGTATGTTTGATTATGAATATATCAATGAAGGGGATCTTTTACTTATTCTGATGTGCTTGAAAAGATTCTTATGTTTGTCATCTGCTAATGTAATAGCAATACAAAATAAAAGAGAAAAGTATTTGAAATTAAAAGGATCTATTCAACCCCCTCCCTTCTAGACCTATTGTGCCTACTGGGAACTAACATAACGATATATCATGATTGAAAGATTCTGAATAATAAGCTGGCTATAATTCAACAATATAGTTGTGAACTAGCAGGAATAAACTTTTGACTGAACAAGTATATAACATGAACAAATATATCTGGACCGAAGGGTAATGAAGGTGATCAACCTTTCATACCTGACTTATGCATGCAATATGTACAGAGTACAATTCTATAATGGCAATCAACAATGATTAACTATAAGCATATCTGAATGAAACAACTCTTAGTAGAGTTAAGTAAAAACAAACTTGCCTGAACCGTTGATTACCGCTATGCAATTTATATCGTCTTATCCGAAGACCTAATATTAATAATATAGATCTTTAATATTAGAATAATATCATCATAGTATAATACTACTATAAAACTTAGCATCAAGTCAGATTATTTAAATCTGAGTTGAATCCGATAAAATTCTAACATCCCGACGGTCTAGTCGGACAATGTTTTGAGTATAAGTTCAATTAAACTCTGCCTAACACTTAACCATTAACTAAGATAATTTATTATCAGTCAACTTATTTTTCAAAGGCTTGTACAAATTTTTAGATAATTATTAAAATTTATCATGAATTTTCAATCATTAATTTCGTATATAAATGAATTAAATACCACATAATTATTTTATCATTAATATTTATTTATTATCAAATATCAATGAAAAAAATATCATAATATTATAATATATTTATAATATCACAAAGTATTTTAATACCTTAAAATCATATTTATTTGATTTTTAAACAATTAAATTCATTATCCAATAATTGTAATTAATATTAAAATATTAATATTTTCATGACAAAATATCAAAAGTTATATTTTATAACTTCAAATATTTTTATAACACTTAATTCATTTTTATATGGTTTATAAAACATTAATTTATTTTTCCTTAATTTATTTAATATATTTATTAAATAAACTAATTATCATTAATATTGATTAATTAATGAAATTCATCACAAAATATTAAAAGTCACTTTGAAAATATCTTTAAATATTTTCTTTTACCATAATATTAGTTTTCATGATTTTCATGTATTAAAATCATTTTTAAATAATTTATTAAATATTATAATTAAATAAATTAAATACCATTTATATTCCAAAAATATAAAATATTTATGAAATATGCTCAAAATAATTAAAAACTATTTTTCAGACTTTAAAATAATTTTTTATAATTTATTTTGTATTTTTAATAATTAAAAACCATTTAATTCGATTTATTTAATTAAAAATATTAATTTTAATAATTATCTGTCGCTAAAGGGCCCTATAGCGACAGAGCCGTCGCTATAGGTGTTCTTGGCCTGTTCTTGAGTGTTCTTCAGACCTTCATGTCAGTCACCGAGGTAGGTAGTTTGACCAAATTTAAATTCGTGTTCTTGTTGCTTCTAGGTTGATACCTTGTATTAAGATTGTAGTATAAGTGTAGCACTTCAACTAGAATCAAGTTGCATGGAAATCATACATCACAACAGAAAGATATCGGCCTCTAAAAATCATTCAGTTCGTTTCTTCATTTTCCGGGTTACCCGTAAATGAAGAAAACGACAAGGTACCTATTTTGAAGCTTTAAATCATAACCTCCTGGACTTGGTTTGTGTAATCTAGTGGTCCAATAGTTTAGAACACATGACAGGGTATAACGACATAACATCAGATCATCTTAACAACAACAGATCTGAGATATCAAGGCCGGTCAAACTAGTGGTCAGGAAACGGGTCTTGAGGATTCTGGGTTACCCAGAATCTCCTTCCGGCGTGTAGGCCAACGGTTGTTTGACCACTATTATCTACTATTCTATTCAGGATCTGGGTGATCAAAAGGAATAGATTAGTAGTTCATATACCAATATCCAACATCCAACCAACAACATGACCAATAACATAAAACACTGCAAGATTCAATGCCTGCAAAAAGTTGTCAGAATTTTCTGGGCAAAAACTGGGTTGCCCAGAACTCATTTCGTTAATGGTCAACGACCTTTGACTGATCATAACATGAAATATAGACTTGATCTGACCCTGCTTCCAATTTCAGATCACAGTCCTCATGTCATAGAACAGATTCAAAACATAAAACACATAAAACATCTAACATATAAAGATCTAAGGCCACTGACATATGACTGTCAGGCCACTTTTTGAACTTTTTTCCAGATTTGATAAATCTTTAATTTCGAGCATCTAAATGATATGGATCTAAGTTTTGGCAACTCAGATCATCAAGTGACACCCTCTAACACATATCTAAACAACAAATAACAACATCAAACATAAGATCTAAGGATTTCGAATTTTTAGGGTTTATACCTTTTAAGCCTTGATTCTTGATTTCTGACTTCATGATGATCTGATCTTTGAGTGCTAACACCTGATCATAGCTTATCTAATCACTCACTCTCACTCTACATTTCGAATTATAGAGAGAGAAAGTCTTGGCCAATAATGAGGAGTAACGTAGGTTTTCTTCACTTATGTCTTTGATCCAATGGATTCAATGTATCTAGTTGCTAGTTGGCATACCTATCTAATATAAAATAGATATAGAGCACATGGGATAAACATTAGGGTGATGACTCACCAGATTTGCAAAATCTTTTGCTTAAGTTTAAGAAAAAGGCATTTTAGTCATTTCCATACAATTTTATTTCTAGAATTATCATTTGATGCAAACCCTTAGGGTTTAACCCTTAGGGTTTGACCCTTGGGGTTTATCCCTTAGGGTTAAAACCTATGTTTTCCATAATTCACTTTTAGGATTTCTAAATTAGGGTTTTTCAAAAATGAAAATTAATATTTCAAAATTATAATTAGAATTATCTAATTATACTAAGATTTCCTAATCATAATTCAAGTTTGCCAATTAGGAATAATATTTCCTAATTAAAATTGCTAATTTAGCAATTAAATCCACAATTGTACATTAGGGTTTTGGACAGAACAATTAGGGTTTAAAATTTTGAAATTAGGGTTTGCTAATTAATTAAGCTTTATCTGGTCAACCCTTGATCCTTAACCATATACTATACACATATACGACCATATACACAGAACATATTCACGTATTCCCTTAATCCTGAATAATTCACCTAAATCCTTCACAGAATTTTGAAATCCTCAAAATTCCTATCTCAAAAATATTAAACACATACACTATTTTTTTGTCTAGGTTCTAATTTTGAACCGTAAATCAATTAATTAAAAATTTTAAAAATTTCCTTAATTCTCGGGTTGTCACATTCACCCCATCTTCTAAACATTTCGTCCCCAAAATTTACCTTACACCTTACACCATACTGCTTTCACCATTCACACACATTCACCTGCTACCCAATACACCACTCACAAGAGTAAAAAAAAATCAAATTTTGTTGAGGAGTCATATAGACTAATTGTCTTTCATTTTAGCGAAGGTTATATGGAAATTCATCCGCAAACCGTCATAACTTACGAACACAAAGGGTTATTAGCCCGATATGCCCTGTACTGATCAAGCACTACTGGTCGAAACAATTTGTTCCTCTTATCCGCCTTAGGCGCACAAAATTTCTTACCTCAGTCTTATTGGATTCCGCACCAAAACAATTTGGTTCGAGAAACTTCTTTCAATGAACACTTAGAGTTTTCATAACATTAGTCTAGCTGAATCGAATAGCATAGACTCATATCAGTAATTCAATTCAATCGAATTATTTAGGTGTAGCCAAACCCCGTTGGCAAATTAAAATTTTTGAAAATAGTTTTTGAGAATGACGTTACGATGTCGCATCTTTGTATTAAATTCGGTTTGAGAATGCCGTCATTATATGACTTTTTGTCATAACACATCATACAATAGTGGAACAAACGATTTTAGATCAAATTCCAACTAAGTATTCCCCGTATTTACAACTCCATCACCTTTTATCATCTCTCGCACCAAAGTTATATGGTACATAAGTGATAAATAAAATATATTTTGATATTTCAAATCATTTATGTCTAGCTGAAATAAGTAGCATAGACTATACTTTAAACCGTTTCAAAAATGATTACGAGTCTACATATTTTTTCAAAAGCACATAATGTGTATTTAGCTTGATATCAAAATTTCAAAGTCTAGCATAGCTAGGAGTTTCGGAAAACTTATGTCTACACTAATAATCATTTGCTTAAAAATTTATCTGTTCCTATAATCTTCAATACTCCATTTACACACAACTACACCCAGTTTGTCAAACCACACTTATGAGTTCATTTACTTGCCACAATCATATGAGTTTAAGAACTTGTCCTTGTCAGACCTTTGGCGTCCATTTGTTGAGGGGTTCATAAACATTTCATATAACTATGAATTAAGAATGTCACATAAGTATGAGTTTTAAAAACTCGTTCTTAAACTTATATTCTCTACCTATAATATATCTATCTGGTATACACATGAGAAAGGAATCACCATCTTAACATGCATATATCAAATAGCGCAACACAAACATTTCATTGATTATCATTGTCAGAAATAAGTAGTTGTTACACCAAGTACAATTCCCCGCCCACACAAGGAATCGTACAACTCATCTGCCGATATGAATCCTCAATTGAATCCCCACCTAACACTAACTCCCTTCTCAATACGAATTTCATTCAACTCGTATTCATAATCCTTTCCTGAATCTGTACCAATTCACATAGTAATCTTGCTGTAAACTTTCCAATCATCAGATTGATTCTTATCCCATACTATAACCTTATCAGATCACGGGGTGATCTCATCGTATATATTACGATTCATTTCTATACTATGATCGTTTTGTTTTACGATCTCCTATCCCTGCACTTTAAGTCTTTTAGACTCGATCTATTCATCACTACTATTCAACTTTATTATCAGAGTTAGGGAACTCTATATTTTTATAACCCGCCGAGATTCATCTTTGAATCTTACCGACACACCAACTCTATTTGAGTTAGTCCTTATCCTAATCACTGTGGTTATTGGTCTCAGGTATTCCTACATAAGCTTCATAACCAACAGCTTTTGTGACGCCCCCAAAATAGGTATACAACACCCATTCTGAGTCGCCAAATACATGGTACAGAAAGCAAACTACAACTTCAATAATACAATTGTCGTGCAAAATACGACAACACATACTGTGAGTTTAAATACAAATATTGTCTTCTAGACAATATCCACACTCAAATAAGTCCTCGTTACAATTATTCAAACACTATTTTACAGAAATGGTGAGGACTGCAAAAACATCTTTCTAGAACCATTACTCCGTACCCCGACTAGTTCCTGCTATGTTCTCACCTCCTGAGAAAAAATGGAACAAAAAGGAAAAGGGTGAGCTCAACTAGCCCAGTATAGAATATTATGACTAAGATAATATACAACAAATTATCGTTAGTCTTCAACAGGGAAAAATCGATAAAATATAATAGCCAACAAGTTTTAGATCAACAATCGCGGTGGAAGCGGTAATCCATTAGAAGAGTCAAGTAGAGAATGAGTTCTACTATCTTCTAAGATTTAAAAGTCCATCATCAATATTTTATCCCCTGTAACAACAATCAATATACATCTTTAATCAAATATTCATCTTTGCACCACTGAGCCAAAGATATTCATTTCATATCACCAGATTGGTCATGTTCATCTCAACACGTGTTCATCTTTGCACCACGGGCCAAAGATATTCATCGATTAATCATTTATCTCTGTGACCATGGTAGAAGATGTGACGCCCCAAAATTAGGTATACGCCACCCATCTTGGGTCGCCACTTACATGGTACATAAATTCAAATACAACTTACTAAATATAACTGCTGGTATAATATCTGACATAAACCGTGAGTTTGAATACAAATTTTGTCTACTAGATATTATTCAAACTCAAAAGGAGTCCTCATTATGACTATTATCACACTATTTCACGTAATAGTGAGGACTACTAATGCTATCCTCTCGGACCATTACTTCGCTCCCCGACTCGTCCCAAACTATGTTCTCATTTCCTCAAGAGAACAATGAAAGAAAGGGTGAGCTCAACTAGCCCAAAGAAGAAATATTATGACTAAGATAATGCGTAATAAATTATCATTAGCCTTCAACAAAGATTAAACCGATAAAATACAATACACAACCGGTTTAATCTGCAATTTGAATTAGCAATCCATTTAAAGAGTCAAGTAGAGAATAGAGTCTACTATCTTTTAGGTTTTAAAAAGGTTTTCATCAATTTTTATCATTTGAGACTCAAATTTTAATAAATAAACCACCACATCTAATCATCCTCGTACTCACGGTCAAGGATTTTCATCAAATTATCAATGGTCATGACTATACCGAATCACCCCCCGGTCATAATCATACCAAAAACTATCCATCATCGCATTTAAGCCATCGAGGACTTTTGTCACATCATTTATATCAAGTCATGATTATACCGAATGATCCTCGGTCATAATCATACTAAGTTCATCTATGCACGTAAGCCAAAGATAACATAATATAACATGAGGATGATGACAATGACATAATAATTCAATAAAACAAGTTCAAGAATTATTTAATCCATGAATTATTAACGCCCAAATTATCAAAACATGATGTTCAAGTCAGAGAGTAAAATTCAAGAATGATCGGAAGAATATTTCCATGAAAAGATCTTTGGATGAAATGCAAATATCAAGGATATTCTACTAATTTCATGGAGTATAGAAGTCAAAGTTTTAACCAACTGGGTATAATAAAGAATGGAATAACAAAAGAAATCACCATGCATACGCAGATTGCAGATGATGTAAAAGTTATTCCAAATGTAATAATAATAATCGGAACCAGTCGTGAAATTCACACGCAAGACAGGATGTTCCAAATGTAATAATAAAGATGGAACCGGATCCGGTGTAAAACACATGATAGGATATTCCAATGAGAATGATAAAAACGTAACTGTGTCCGGTAAAAAACACACGCATGCAGGATGTTCCAACAGAATAATAAAAAGCGGAACCCGTGTGCGGTGTAAAACACACGCATGTGATGTTCCAATGTAGAATAATAGAAGAATGTCACCAAGTATAGGGGTAAATCAGGCATACACAAAAGTTATTCCAATGTAATAAATAAAATGGAATAACATAAGGATTTCACCAAGTATAGGATATGCCGCATATCAAGGTTATGTATAGGGTATATCACTTTTACAAAAGTTATTCCAATGTAATAATAGTGAATGGAATAAATGAAGTTCTCTTCAAGAAGAAAGAATAACACCCTCACCGTAAAAGAACTGAATATAGAAGTAGTGAAGTAGCAGTAATACTCTTCTTCTTTCTATAATTTTCTCTATAGCTTCTCTCTATAATTTCTCTCTCTAGAGTTTCAATGAATTCGTAAGAAAATAATGAAGGAATGAACTTCTATTTATAGGAAAATGGAATGCATAGTAAGAATTAATCCATGAACGGTCCAGTATTGATTTACTTTAATCGACGGTCCATATTTAAAGAAAAATCTTTTAAATAAAATATAATATATTCTATTTATATAAAAACATTTTACTATGCAGACACTATGCAATACTATGCAAAACACTATGCAAAACACTATGCAACACTATGCATAATAAAATATAATATATTCTATTTATAGAATAACTTTAATAAAGTATTCTATTTTATATAAAAGATGTTTCGCATTTTATTACGTTAATAATACTTAATAAAACAAAAGCGTCATTATCATTATAATAATTCATATTATTAATAAACAATAATGGAATCAAACCGAGTGACTTCTCACATAAGCATCAATAATCAATACCGCAGTGCTACTATGCAACCACACACGACATCTTTGTACTTTTACTACCGAGTAGTTCAACAGTAACCACGGTAAAACTTCCGCCGTTATTTCAATAAAATATTTTTGTCGTTTTCTCAATCCGACAATAATTTTATAGGTCCACCAATGATTGAGTAGTTGCATTTAATATTCCCCGCTAAACCGAATATTCCCCGACCAATCGAATATAATATAACCACTTGCATACTTTGCAAAATTTATAAATACTACCCACATCTATAATATTATCTCAAATTCACACCATAATATTAAAAATTATTTCGACAAAATTTAAATCTTTATTGATAAAATCTGGGTCTCACAATCTCCCTCCTTATAGAATTTCCCTCGAAATTAGTGGTACGCACTGATATGATAAAGAGATGAGGATACCTTGAATACCTTTTATCGTTAAAAATATTAAATTCATCTTCGTAATCCTACTAAAGATATTCATTAACAATTCATCTTTGCACTCCAAAGCCAAATATATATAATCAAAACCAATAATACCGAGACTCAATTTTAATACTATCACAATTATGAATTATCCATGCACTCATGGCTAAGGATATTCGTGTTTTCAATTACTACCATGATGATTATACCGAATAATCCTCGGTCATAATCATACCAAGTCCATCAATGCACTACTACCAAAGATGACTTTTTACCACATCCATGAATTAATATTTCATCTTTGAGACTCAAATTTCAATAATTAATCCATATCATCGAATCATCCCCGCACTACGTGCCAAGGATATTCATTAGTATCACGACCACGAATTATCCATGCACTACTACCAAAGATAATCGTGTATTCATTAGTATCACGACCACAAATTATCCATGCACTACTACCAAAGATAATCGTGTATTCATTAGTATCACGACCACAAATTATCCATGCACTACTACCAAAGATAATCGTGTATTCATTAGTATCACGACCACAAATTATCCATGCACTACTACCAAAGATAATTGTGTATTCATTAAGATATCACGACCACAAATTATCCATGCACTACTACCAAAGATAATTGTGTATTCATTAATATCACGACCACAAATTATCCATGCACTACTACCAAAGATAATTGTGTATTCATTAGTATCACGACCACAAATTATCCATGCACTATGGCCAAAGATAATTGTGTATTCATTAGTATCCGACGCACCACAAATTATCCATGCACTACTACCAAAGATAATTGTGTATTCATTAGTATCACGACCACAAATTATCCATGCACTACTACCAAAGATAATTGTGTTTTCAATTACTGTTATGATTATACCGAAAAATCCCTCGGTCATAATCATACCAAGTCCATCTATGCACTTTCTGAGCCACAGATGACTTTCAACATAATATAAACATGAGGATAATGATATAAAGAATCAATCAAATGAGATAAAGGACAAATATTAAACATTTATAATATAATTTATCCAGATTCAAGAATATCCCCATGTTATCAATCACTTAATAATCTCATAATCTAATAACATTAATATTATAACAATATTTTAATCACTTCTTAAATTTATAAACAATTTTTCTCAATTGTTTACGCTTTTACCATATAATGCATTTAATCATTCAAAATGCCATACTCATAAAATATCATCACCAATTATCAAATCCCTCATCAAAAAAATATGCATATACTCTATATAGGATTCTCTAGCCATAAAATCCTATTTTCAACTTTGTTACTTCACATAACATATTTAACTCATATGTTCGTAACTAAACTATTTTCATGAAAAATATCAAATCAGTCCCAAAAATATTTCTTTTCTGGGATTTAGCATAATATAATCCCATAATGAAAATATATTTTTCTCGGAATTTTTAAAATTCATTTACAATTTTTTAAAAATCAATTTCTAATTAATTCCTTAAGAAATTAGCTACCTCAAGTTTAACTCCAAAAATTCCCAAATCTTGGCAGGACCTTACAAATGTTAACGTGAGCTTCTAGTTTAAATTTCATGGTCATCGGAGTTATAGAACTCTGGTTATAGCGTTTTTTGTCGGAAAAACCTAAATATTAAAATAGTCATAACTTGCTCATTTTAAGTCAGAATGAGCTCATTTTTGGACAGGAGGTACTTTATACCATATACCTTCATGTCCCAAAAACCCAGAATTTTTCTCATAATTTAAGTGGCCGAAACAGTCCCTTAAAGTTTCTGGGCAGTAGCATTTTTGAAATTTACAGCTTTGGCCTCCTTTTCTAAAATCAGTCCACACAAAAATCTACAACACCTTTTCTAGTAATTCCACTTGAATTAGTTAGGTAACTCATAGATCTAACTCTAGGTCTTGACCACATTCAAAAATTCAAAATATAATAGGAGATATGGTCTATTGAATTTCATGTTACGTTTTTCACCAAAATCTGATTTTTCAACCCTTTGTGATTTCTAAGAAACTTTCATGTTTTCACATAATAACCACATAACTCATCATAAAACTTACTAATACCACGAATACCCATGATTTTCATTAGTCCAATGCTTTTATTATGACTTTCATCATAAACCACGTAAACTGTTCATTTAGTTGAAGAAATATTTGAGGGTTTAAGAAATGGGTTTTTGTACTGGGGTCAATACAAAATTCGATTTCACGCTCTAAGTAGGCTAAGAAGTCTTCAAGAATACACCAGGAAATTTATTAATAATAGAAATATCATTCAAAAACTGTGACTCTCATCCAAGACTTGGATAAGACGTCACATTGATACCAACTGTGACTTCTATCCCTTAACCTAGATAGCACCTCACAATGATACCTATAAACTTGCCATCTTCATTCACGATGTCGCCTATGAAAGTCCCGGTTTGGTGCATTCCACACAAGGAAGTCAACAACGAAAGGTTCGGGGCTTTTTACTTATGGCTTGATATGACAATAATTGACTTTAGTAGTTTGGTTATGAATATAAAAGCTAACAACCTTACGAAAAGAATGATGAGTAGTTAACCAATTGATTCCTAAAATACCATCAAAGGCAAATATTTTTAAAGAGATAATATCGACAGGTAACGTGAAAGTGTTTATTTGAAACAACAAGATTAATAAACAGTGGAGGTAACGAAGGTTTCTCCCAACGAAGTTTCAACCAATAAGTTAAAGTCTAACTTCTCCGGAGTCAAATTTAAATGTTGAACGCAAGCAAGCGAGATAAAATAATGGGTAGAACCCCAGATCTTATAAGGTATAGACTTCGCAAGAATTTATAATTAACTAACCCGTGCTAACTTCGTCGAGTCACTTGCTTTTTAAGAAGTCATGAAAACGCTCTTCATGAAATCACCGACTTTGTTTTTGTCCAGATCCGCCTTTGGTGCCACTATCCCAAATTTGGACTTGACTTCACTATACGACAAAATCGAGCTAAATGACCTTCTCTTCTTGAAATTTCCACTTCTATTATCTTTGCCATGATTACCAATCAAGTGGTTACCATTCTTAGCATGATAATTTCCCCACGATGGTTATCATTGTTTCGATAGCCGTTGCCACCAAAGATGATTATTATCGTATTGTTGGTCGTTACCTTTTGTTTGATTTGAATCAACACTCTCATGTGCTTCATTGCTTATCTCAAAGATTTTCGGATATCATTCTCAAATCTTGTCACAAAACAAGGGTTAATTAACATATCACATATTATCCCTATACTCTAACCGACCAATTAAATACCAAATAAATTTAGGTAGGTCATACTAGCGAAGGAATTCCCTGTCTCCTCCTAGTTCTTATCTCACATCTCGGCCAGGATCATATCCTAAGCTCGATACCAACCGTGACTCTGGACACCAACTTATGTCAAGACCTCACATTGGTACCTATCACCACACCGAAGACTCAAGGCCCCTACTTGAGAGTCTGCGGCGGTGCATTCCCATCATCAACAGAAGTCACCAAATGAGAGGCTGGGGCTCTTCACACTTATGGCTCGATACCAACCGTGACGCCCCCAAAATTAGGTATACGCCACCCATCTTGGGTCGCCACTTACATGGTACATAAATTCAAATACAACTTACTAATATAATCGTAGGTGGTACAATACGACATAAATCGTGAGTTTGAATACAAATTTTGTCTACTAGATATTATTCAAACTCAAAAGGAGTCCTCATTACAGCTATTATCACACTATTTCACAGAATAGTGAGGACTACTAATGCTATCCTCTGGACCATTACTTCGTTCCCCGACTCGTCTCAGCTATGTTCTCATTTCCTGAAGAGAACAATGAAAGAAAGGGCGAGCTCAACTAGCCCAGTAAGAAATATTATGACTAAGATAATGCAGAAAAAATTATCATTAGCCTTCAACAAAGATTAAACCGATAAAATACAATACACAACCGGTTTAATCTGCGGAATTAGCAATCCATTTAAAGAGTCAAGTAGAGAATAGAGTCTACTATCTTTTAGGTTTTAAAAGGTTTTCATCAATTTTATCATTTGAGACTCAAATTTTTAATAAATAAACCACCACATCTAATCATCCTCGCATCACACGTCAAGGATTTTCATCAAATTATCAATGGTCATGACTATACCGAATCACCCCCGGTCATAATCATACCAAAAACTATCCATCATCGCATTACATGTGCCATCGAGGACTTTTGTCACATCATTTATATCAAGTCATAATTATACCGAATGATCCTCGGTCATAATCATACTAAGTTCATCTATGCACGTAAGCAAAAGATAACATAATATAACATGAGGATGATGACAATGACATAATAATTCAATAAAACAAGTTCAAGAATTATTTAATCCATGAATTATTAACGCCCAAATTGTCAACGATAATCTTGTTTTTAGAGAGTAAAATTCAAGAATGATCGGAAGAATATTTCCATGAAAAAGATCTTTGGATGAAATGCAAATATCAAGGATATTCTACTAATTTCATGGAGTATAGAAGTCAAAGTTTTAACCAACCTGGGTATAATAAAGAATGGAATAACAAAAGAAATCACCATGCATGCGATTTTGATGTAGACAAAGTTGTTATTCCAATGTAATAATAATAACGGAACGGTGTGTGAAATTCACACAAGCGGGATGTTCCAATGTAATAATAAAGATGGAACCGGATCCGGTGTAAAACACATGATAGGATATTCCAATGAGAATGATAAAAGCGGAACAAAATGTAAAAAACACATGCATGTGATGTTCCAACAAAATAATAAAAAGCGGAACCAGTCCGGTGTAAAACACATGCATGTGATGTTCCAATGTAATAATAGAAGAATGTCACCAAGTATAGGTAAATAAGCAGCATACAAAAGTTATTCCAATGTAATAAATAAAATGGAATAACATAAGGATTTCACCAAGTATAGGATATGCCGTATATACAAAGTTATGTATAGGGTATATCACTTTTTACAAAGTTATTCCAATGTAATAATAGTGAATGGAATAATGAAGTTCTCTTCAAGAAGAAAGAATAACACCCCTTATCGTAAAAGAACCTGAATATAGAAGTAGTGAAGTAGCGAGAATACTCTTCTTCTTTCTATAATTTTTCTCTATAGCTTCTCTCTATAATTTCTCTCTAGAGTTTCAATGAATTCGTAAGAAAATAATGAAGGAATGAGCTTCTATTTATAGGAAAATGGAATGCATAAGAACTAATCCATGAACTATCCAGATTGATTTACTTTTAATCGGTCATCCATATTTAAAGAAAAATCTTTTAAATAAAATATAATATATTCTATTTATATAAAAATATTTTACTATGCTGCAGTATAACTATGCAATACTATGCAAAACACTATGCAAAAAACACTATGCAACACTATGCATAATAAAATATAATATATTCTATTTATGAATAACTTTAATAAAGTATTCTATTTTATATAAAGATGTTTCGCTTTTATTACGTTAATAATACTTAATAAAACAAAACGTCATTATCGCTATATAATAATTCATATTATTAATCGACAATAATGGAATCAAACCGAGTGACTTCTCACATAAGCATCAATAATCAATACCGGTGTACTTCTATGCAACCACACGACATCGCACTTTTACTACTGAAAGTAGTTCAACAAGATGCAGTAAAACTTCCGCCGTTATTTTAATAAAATATTTTTGTCGTTTTCTCAATCCGATAATAATTCTATTAATGAGGTCCACCAATGATTGAGTAGTTGTACATTTAATATTCCCGCTAAACCTAATATTCCCCGACCAATCGAATATAATATAACCACTTGCATACTTTTGCAAAATTTATAAATACTACCCACATCTATAATATTATCTCAAATTCACACCATAATATTAAAAATTATTTAAACAAAATTTAAATCTTTATTGATAAACTGGAGTCTCACAGAAGATATTTAGTAATATCATCATTTAGGAATGAGGATGATGAAAAATATTTTAAAGAAAATGAATCCAAATTGAAACGAAAGGACAAATAGTAGGATTCAGTATAATAGTTTATCCAAGATCAATAATACTTCATAAATACCAATTTTGAAGCAGAATTCAAAAATAAAGATCAAAACATGGATACAATCAAAGATAGTAACCATAATAGACATCTTGGACAAAAAGAAGAAAATTTCATTTTTCGGTGAATAGTGTCGTATTCATGAATAGTGTTGTATACGTGAATAGTGCCGTATACGTGAATAGTAACCCCGACACAAAAAGTTTCAAATTTGATAAAAATTCAGATCAATATTTCGACATAATGATATTGAAGAAATAATATCATATATGAAGAAAATAACATCCCTTACCTCAAAATATCAGTACTTCTGATAGAAATATCGGTATAAGGCTGAAGGAAACTTGCATTAATGAATAGAAACTCACAAAGTATCTAAATACTCACAAAATACACTCAATAATCTAGAGAGAGAAAGAGAGAAAACTTGTTTCTGGTGTGATTTTCAATTCTAACTTAGCCCTCTATTTATAGGAAAATGTTAGCAGACTTGACTTGCAACCTGATGGCTTTACCTGCTACTAGTCCCACCCACCACATTTGAAATAAATTCAGCACATTTCTTCACCAACCACAAGCGGGGCCCACTCAATTCTAGAATTTTCCACAAAAATCATTTATAAACCTAATTTCTGAATCAGCCACCTCTTAAAATTCATAACAAATCATATGTTCATTTTTAACGGTTCAAAATTTGTGGGCATATACTCAACTTATATATGTATAATATATCCAAAAATTACAACGATCCAACTATTCGGATTAAAAATTATAACTCACACAATATATCTCAAAAAACTTTGGTTTAATTTTTAATACCTTCATTCGGAAACAAAAATCTTGATAAAACACCTCAACATTAACTCCTTCATTTTTAACCACAATAAATATATCCAATATTTATATCCACATAAAATAAATATTTCCTTATCATATGAATCAATAATTAATTATTCACAAATAATATTACGTAATCACATTTATGACAACGCATAGTTCCCAAGAAAGAGGGCTTTCAATAAGAATTTCTCCTTATTCGACGCCGCAATTAGGTGACAAACCTCTCCTCGATGTAACTTTCTAAACATTGCCAATAATGCTATCTAATAATATTATTTAAATAATATGAATTATTGATCCGATAATGGAAATATTGTGCAAATGACAATTATGAAACAACAATAATATAAAATATCAACGCAAAGAATTATTAAATCAATAAAATAAAATATTGAATAAAGAATTCATCGTAATAATTATTGAGTAGTGCCTTCACGTAAGGATCAATAATTCATCAATACTTTGTGCATCCGCGCCAGACATCGTATTTTAACCACGGGTATTCCAACATTGTTAACGATAACAACTACGCCAGTTATTTATAAAAACTCAAACTTGTCTTTTCTTTATCCGAGCAGTTATTACATTATGGGGCCCCTAAATGATCTAGGTAAATTGCATTTAATATTCCCCGACAACAAGAATATTCCATGACCAAACGAATATTCCCTGACACAACAATGATTATTTTATAACCAATTGCATATTTTGCAAAATTTGCACATTTCACCCATAACCAGAGAATTATATCAAATTAATACCTTATTATTCACAAATATAATTAGAGAAAATTGATTTTATTTATAATAAGTTGGGGTCTTACTGACTTTGATATTAATCTGTGATAGCCGAATCCGGTTGCCCAAATCACCGATGGATTGCATAATCATTCTAACAATATTACTATATTTGCGAAAGATATAAATATAAATTTTTTATACAATACATTACAAACTATTTCCCAACGTCGAGTAACCTTAACTTATACACAATACATAACTTATCTAACACATAATATTATTATCATATAACATTATTACAAATCTAATCGCGCACATTAACTTTAAGCTGGAACTGTCTTTAATCGTTCCTTGTATCCGACGCATTCGTCTTAATCTGCAATGTTTATCATGATATAGCAAGGTTGAGCATGAAAGTTTCCCAGTAAGTTTAAGTTCAATAATATAACTATATATCATGATTGAAAGATTCTGAATAATAAGCTGGCTATAATTCAACAATATAATTATGAACTAGCATGAATAAACTTTTGACAAAACAAGTATATAACATGAACAAATATATCTGGACTGAAGGGTAATGAAGGTGATCAGCCTTTCATACCTTACTTATACATGAAATATGTACAGAGTACAATTCTTCAATGGCAATCAGCAATGATTAACCATAAGCATATCTGAATGAAACAACTCTTAGTAGAGTTAAGTAAAAACAAACCATCCTGAACCGTTTATTATCGCTATGCAATTTATATCGCTTTATCCGAAGACCTAATATTAATAATATAGATCTCCAATATTAGAATAATATCATCACAGTATAATACTACTATATATATAAACATAGAATAACCTAAACATATAACCCTATCAGTCTATTCAGCACATAAAACTTAGCATCAAGTCAGACTATTTAAATTCGAGTTGAATCCGATAAAATTCTAACATCCCGACGGTCTAGTCGGATAAAATTTTGAGTCTAAGTTCAATTAAACTCTGCCTAACACTTAACCATTAACTAAGATAATTTATTATCTGTCAACTTATTTTTCAAAGGCTTGTACAAATTTTCAGATAAATATTACCATTTATCATGAATTTTCAATCATTAATTTTGTATTTAAATGAATTAAATATATATAATTTTTATCATTAATATTTATTTATTATCAAATATTAATGAAATACATATCATAATATTATAATATATTTATAATATCACAAAGTATTTTAATACCTTAAAATCATATTTATATAATTTTTAAATAATTAAATTCATTATCCAATAATTTCTATTAATATTAAAATATTAATATTTTCATGAAAAAATATCAAAAGTTATATTTTATAACTTTAAATATTTTTATAACTCTTAAATCATTTTTATGATTTATAAAACATTAATTTTATTTTTCTTTAATTTATTTAATATTTTTATTAAATAAACTAATTATCATTAATATTGATTAATTAATGAAATTCATCACAAAATATTAATTGTCACTTTGAAAATATCTTTAAATATTTTCTTATACCATAATATTATTTTTCATGATTTTTTATGTATTAAAATCATTTTTAAATAATTTATTTAATATTATAATTAAATAAATTAAATACCATTTATATTCCAAAATATAAAATATTTATGAAATATACTCAAAATAATTAAAAACTATTTTCAGACTTTAAAATAATTTTTCGTAATTTATTTTGTATTTTTAATAATTAAAAACCATTTAATTCGATTTATTTAAATAAAAATATTAATTTTAATAATTATCTATCACTAAAGGGCCCTATAGCTACAGACCCGTCGCTATAGGTGTTCTTGGCCTGTTCTTGAGTGTTCTTCAGACCTTTATGTCAGTTACCGAGGTAGGTAGTTTGACCAAATTTAAATCCGTGTTCTTGTTGCTTCTAGGTGGATACCTTGTATTAAGATTATAGTATAAGTGTAGCACTTCAACTAGAATCAAGTTGCATGGCAATCATACATCACAATGTAAAAGATATCTACTCTAAAAATCATGGTAGTTCGTTTCTTCATTTTCGTGGTTACCCGAAATGAAAAAATGACCAAGGTACCTATTTTGAAGCTTTAAATCATAATCTCCTGGACTTGGTTTGTGTAATCTAGTGGTCCAATAGTGTAGAACACACGACAGGATATAACGACATCACATCAGATCATCTTAACAACAACAGAACTAAGATATCAAGGCCGGTCAAACTAGTGGTCAGGAAACGGGTCTTGAAGATTCTGGGTTACCCAGAATCTCCTTCCGGCGTGTAGGTCAACGGTTGTTTGACCACTATTATGTACTATTCTTTTCAGGATCTAGGTGATCTAAAGGAATAGATTAGTAGTTCATATACCAGTATCCAACATCCAACCAACAACATGACCAATAACATAAAACACTGCAAGATTCAAGGCCTGCAAAAAGTTGTCAGAATTTTCTAGGCAAAAACTGGGTTGCCCAGAACTCATTTCGTGAATGGTCAACGACCTTTGACTGATCATAACCTGAAATATAGACTTGATCCGACCCTGCTTCCAGTTTCAGATCACAGTCCTCATGTCATAGAACAGATTCAAAACATAAAACACATAAAACATCTAACACATAAAGATCTAAGGCCACTAACATATGACTGTCAGGCCACTTTTTGAACTTTTTCCAAATTTGATAAATCTTTAATTTCGAGCATCTAAATGATATGGATCTAAGTTTTGGCAACCCAGATCATCAATTGACACCCTCTAACACATATCTAAACAACAAATAACAACATCAAACATAAGATTTAAGGATTTCGAATTTTTAGGGTTTATACCTTTTAAGCCTTGATTCTTGATTTCTGACTTCATGATGATCTGATCTTTTAGTGCTAACACCAGATCATGCCTTATCTAATAACTCACTCTCACTCTACATTTTGAATTATAGAGAGAGAAAGTCTTGGCAAATAATGAGGAGTAACGTAAGTTTTCTTTACTTATGTCTTTGATCCATTGGATTCAATGTATCTAGTTGCTAGTTGGCATACCTATCTAATATAAAGTAGATATAGAGCACATGGGATAAACATTAGGGTGATGACTCACATGATTTGCAAAATCTTTTGCTTAAGTTTAAGAAAAGGGCATTTTAGTCATTTCCATACAATTTTATTTCTAGAATTGTCATTTGATGGAAACCCTTAGGGTTTGACCCTTGGGGTTAAAACCTAAGTTTTCCATAATTCACTTTTAGGATTTCTAAATTAAGGTTTTTCAAAAATGAAAATTAACATTTCAAAATTATAATTAGAATTATCTAATTATACTAAGATTTCCTAATCATAATTCAAGTTTGCCAATTAGGAATAATATTTCCTAATTAAATCCACAATTGTACATTAGGGTTTTTGACGGAACAATTAGGGTTTAAAATTTTGAAATTAGGGTTTGCTAATTAATTAAGCTTTACCCTAATTAATATTATAATTAATAGCACTTGAGCATTATAATTATCCTTTAAGTTCCCAGATTAGGGTTTTAAATTTCCAAATTAGTGTTTCGGATTCCCGGAACTGAAATTAGGGTTTTTAGAATCAGTTTTTAGGGTTTCTTATTAATCGCTAGGGTTTTCTAATCGAACTTTGACGTCCCTAATATATACTTAGGGTTTGTTACAGATATCGTTTATCTGGTCAACCCTTGATCCTTAACCACATACTGTACACATATACAACCATATACATAGAACATATTCACGTATTCCCTTAATCCTGAATAATTCACCTAAATCCTTCGCAGAATTTTGAAATCCTCAAAATTCATATCTCAAAAATATCAAACGCATATACTAATTTTTTGTCTAGGTTCTAATTTTGAACCTTAAATCAATTAATTAAGATTTTTAAAAATTTCCTAAATACTCGGGTTGTCACACTTCATGTATAGCGAGAATCTCTGAGTGATTTGAAGATTTAGCTGTCATGGTTTACTTTGTGGATTTCCAGGATATAACTGTATCACAATAAATAAATACAGAACCTGTTTGTGATCTTCCATTGTCTGATAAATATCCTGCATCGGCATATCCAACCAATCGCGACGTTGAATCTCTTGGATAAAATAACCCAAGATCAATACTTCCACGGAGGTATCTCAAAATGTGTTTAACCCTATCTCAATGTCTCTTAGTCGGAGAAGAATTGTATCTTGCTAACAAGTTGACAGCAAAAGTAATATCAGGTCGTGTACAGTTTACAAGATTCATAAGAGCACCTGTTGTACTTGGGTTTGGAACTTCAGGTTCAAGAACTTTTTCCATTGCACTTAGGTATGGAACTTCAGGTCCAAGAACTTCTTCCCCACTTTCTAGAGGTCGAAATGGATCTTTATCAACTTCTAAAGATCGAACAACCATCAGGGTAGTCAAAGGATGAGCTTTATCCATATGAAAATGACTAAGAATCTTTTCAGCATATGTGGATTGATGAACAAAAAATTCCAGATGCTAAATGCTCCACTTGTATTCCCAAACAGAATTTTTTCTTTCCAAGATCTTTCATTTCAAATTCATCTTTTAAATAAGTAGCAGTTCTTGTGAGTACTTCAGGAGTACCTACAAAATTCAAATCATCCACATATACAGCAATGATGGAAAATCCACTTTGTGATTTCTTAATAAAAACAAATGGACATACATGATCATTTATATATCCATCTTTTATTAAATAATAACTAAGTCGATTATACCACATACGACCAGACTGTTTCAACCCATACAATGAGCGTTGTAACTTGATTGAATATATGTGACTGGGCCTTTGTGATTCAGCCATTTTCAATCCTTCAGGGATTCTCACATAAATCTCACTGTTAAGTAAGCCATATAGGTATGCTGTTACAACATCCATCAGACGTGTTTCCAAACCTTCCATGGTTTCCATACCTATCAGAAAGCGCAAAAGTGACTCCATCCATTACGTACTGGAGAGTCTGTAGCCTGATAATCAATATCAGGTTTTTGTGAAAACCCTTGAGCTACAAGTTAGGCTTTTTATCTCACAATTTCATTTTTCTCATTTCGCTTTCGTACAAATACCCATTTGTTTCTAACCGGGATTACACCCAGCGGTGTTTGGACTACTGGTCCGAATACTTCTCTTTTCAATAAAGATTGTAGCTCAGTTTGATTAGCATCTTTCCATTTTGGCCAATCTTTTCTTTTCTGACATTCTTCCACGTTTTGTGGTTCAGGATCCGTGTCAGGAATCAAAGTAATATCTGATGCTATAGAGAAAGCAAATATATGGTCAATCATGACTTTGATCCGATCCCATATTTTCTCATCATGTACATAATTTATTGAGATCTTTTGGTGTTCATCTCTTATCCCTTCACTGAGATTTTGAACCTCTTCTGAGGCTATTCTCACTCTTGGAATAAGTGCTACTTCTGGAGCGGTTTGTACCTCTTCTGGGGCTATTCCTACTCTTGGAATAAGTGCTACTTCTGGAACGGGTACTCCTTCTGGGATTCCCTTATTTGCTTTTGATTTTCGTGGTACAATGTCTTTTGCACCAACCGGTCTTCCACGCTTCTGGTGTGGTTTAGATTCTTCTATTACCTTATTTGTTAATTCTCCAAAAATTGATTTTTCAATAGGTATTTCTATATCTGCTGGAGTATTCACTGCAGGTGCATATGACTTTATCATTTTTCTAACATCATTAAATGCATCTAGCATTTGATTTGCAATATTTTATAAATAAATAATTCTTTGAACTTCAATTTCACATTGTCCTGTACGAGGATCAAGTGAATTCAATTTTGATGCATTCCATGATATCTCAGAGGGTTTTTTTTTATTTATTTAAAACTTTCCCTCCTCCTAATGGTGGAAATACAAATTCATCAAAATGACAATCTAGTAAAAACATCTCCAATTAAAAGCTCGAGATATCTGATAATAGAAGGAGGATCGAAACCAACATAAATACCTCTTCTTCGTTGGGCTCCCATTTTAGTTCTTTTATTAGAGATTCAGCTAAACTATTTTGTGTATGAATATGAGGAACATAATGTTCAATGGAGATTCCAATAGTCATACAAAAATCATTAAAAGTCATTGATAAAAATTCAGCTGCGTTATCAAGTTGAATTGACTCGATTGGATTATCCGAGAACTGAGCCCGTAACTTGATTATTTGAGCAAGAAGTTTTGAGAAGGCAAAATTTCGAGAAGAGAGAAGACAAACATGAGACCATCTAGTTAAAGCATCTATTAAAACCATGAAATATCGAAATAGGCCAAACAATGGGTGAATAGGTCCATAAATGTCTCCTTGAATTCTCTCTAAGAATTTTGGGGCTTCTTTATAAACTTTTACTGGTGATGGTCGAACAATAATTTTCCTCGAGAACACGCAGAACGAGGAAATTCACTACTAGGGAAAACCTTTTTATTTTTTGAGAGGATGACCAATAGAATTTTCAATAATACGACGCATCATAGAAGTACCTGGATGACCGAGTCTTTCATGCCAAAGCATAAAGAATTCGGTATCTAGAATTTTTGGAATCATAATAGTATGAGACTCAATTGCTCTAATTTTCATAGTATATAATCCAAAAGAAATTGAATGAAGTTTTTCTAGGATATTCTAATTTTCAGAAATAGTAGAAGTGATGAGAAGATATTCATTAAAGATTGTCTGACACATGTAAAAACATAAATAAGAAAAGTTACATTTCATATATAATTTTATTCATGATAAACACATACCACTTATAGAATGAAAACTAATAATATTATACATGCATGGTGTTTAATTAAAACAAAAATTAAACGATATCCCAAAAGATACTTTTAGAAGGTTTAGTAATATCAACAACATTTTCCTCATTGTTGGTCATTGGTGGAACATCAACAATATCCAATTGATGATTAACAAAGTTTGTTTCTTCCTCCATTACTTTGTTCTTTTGAGACTCCTGGAATAAATTAACCAGATGCCTCGGCGTACGACAGGTACGTGACCAATTCCCATTCATCCCACACCTAAAACAAACATCTGGTTTGTTCTTTATTTGTGTTGCATTTTCTTTATTTTTACCCGACTCAGACTGTGAGACCCCAGATTTTATGAATAAAAATTTAATTTTCTTGAAATAATTTTTTTTATATTATGGTGTTGATTTGATGTAATGTTATAGTTGTTGGTAATATTTATAAATTTTGCAAAGTAAGCAAGTGGTTGTATAATATTCGATTGGTGGGGAATATTCTTTTGTTTGGGAATATCCGTGACGACCAATACAATCATTAGTGGACCCTACAATGTAATTATTGTCGATTGAGCAAACGACAAAAAATACTTTATGAAAATAACGGCGGAAGTTTTACTGAATTAATCTTTGTTGAACTACTCGGTAGTAAAGTAAAAGTACGATGTCTGGCGTGGTTCCATAAGTAGCACGATATATTGATTATTGATACTTATGTGAGAAGTTACTCAGTTTTACTTATTTTATAGACTCCAATTTACCTATTTTTCAAAATTATCGATAGAATTTATTTAAAGGTAGGGCCCACATGTGGGCCCCATATGTGTTGAAAACTGATTTTGGAAATAGGGGTGTGGGGGAAGTATACGTAAAGGGGAGGGATTTTATATATATATATATATATATATATATATATATATATATAATATAATGTTAGTGGAGGATGGTGAGAATGATGTGTGTGGATGTGGATGTGTGTGATTATGAAATGTTGGTGGAGAGGGAACATGTGGGCCCACTGGTGTTGAAAATGAATTTGGAGAAAAGAAATCTAGCAAGTTATTTGGGTGGAGAAATTTTCAACAGTAAGTAAATGGGGGAGTGGTGAAGTGTGGGTGTGTGAGAATAGTAAATATTTAAATATATTAAATGTGGGTGAGTGGGTTATGGTGGGGGAGTTAAGAAAATGGTGGGGTGGGTGATTGATATGTATTTATAATTGTATATATTATATATGGGTGAGTGGGTTGTGGTGAGATTGAAAAGTTGGCAAGATAGGTGTTATAATTGTCAAGCTTTCACCTTATTGGTGGAATAATCCAATAATGCATTCAATGAGCCCATTTTTTTCAGCTTGACAGGTGATGGTTTTGTGTTCTTCTCTTTTAATTGGTTAGTACCTTGAAAATTATGTATGAGTGATAGGATTTTTTTCTAGCATAACATGTGTTTATATATATATAAATATATATATATATATATATATATATTATATTTTAATTATTAGTTGATTGAAATCGATTCTGCAAAATAAGTTCGTCCATGAACAGTACCCTTCCATTCTCCTATAAATAGAAACTCATTCCTTCATTATTTCTTACGAATTCACTGAAACTCCAGAGAGAGAAATTATAGAGAAACTATAGAAAAGTATTCTGCTACTTCCCTACTCTAATATCAAGTATTACTTTACGGTAAGGGATATTATTCTTTTGTATTTAAGAAGAGAACTTCTGTTATTCCATTTCTTTATTATTCGGTGGAATAACTTTGTATACGCTGAATACCCTATACGTGGTGACATTCTTCATTATTACATCTTTATTATTCCGTTGGAACATCCATGCTCTGCTGCTATACGTGGGACTGGTTCCGCTTTTTATTATTTTGTCTTTATTATTCCATTGGAACATCCTGTTCAGGCTTTACTACTTCTAATTGGTTAAAATTTTTATTATTTCATTCTTTATTATTCATTGGAACATCCCGCTTGATTGTGATTTTCACGACTGGTTCCATTATTATTATTCCGATTGGAATAACTCGCCTATCTCTAAATCTGCGTGCATGGTGATTTCTGTTGTTATTCCATTCCTTATTATTCTCAGTTGGTTAAAATCTTGACTTCTATACTTCATAAAATTAGTGGAATATCCTTGATATTTACGCTTCATCCAGTATTTTTCATGGAAATATTCTTCTGAGAAATCTTGAATTTTACTCTACAAAGCAGTATCATGTTGACAATTTGGACATTATTAGTTCCTGAATAACTTAATTCTTGAACTTGTTTTATTGAATTCTTATATCATTGTCATCATCCTCATGTTTATATTTTTTTTTGAAAGTCATCTATGGCCTGTAAAGCATAGATGGACTTGGTATGATTATGACCAAGGATTATTCGGTGTAATCATGACCGTAATATTACAAATGATGTGTAAAAAGTCCTCATTGGCCTGTAGTGCATTGATGGATAGTTGTTGGCATGATCATAACCATTGATGAATACACAAATATCATTGGCCCGTAGTGCATGGAATTTGTGGTCGTGACCCTAATGAATATCCTTGGTCGAAAAGTGCGGGGATGATGTGGATTATTTATTGTCGAGTCTCAAATGATAAAAGTGATGAAAACTTTTAAATCATAAAAGATAGTAGATTCTATTCTCTACTGACTCTTTTAATGGATTGCTTGATCCATTGTAGTTAAACTTGATTTGTTATATTTTATCGGTTTAACATTGTCTTTGTTGAAGGCTAACGATAATTTATTCTCGCATTATCTTAGTCATAATATTTCTTCTTCGGGCTAGTTGAGCTCACCCTTTCTTTCACTGTTCTCTTCAGGAAATAAGAACATAGCAGGGACTAGTCGGGGAACGGAGTGACGGTCCAGAGGATAACATTAGTAGTCCTCACTATTCTATGAAATAGTGTGTTAATAATTGTAATGAGAACTCCTTTTGAGTTTGTATAATCTCTAGTAGACAATAATTGTATTCAAACTCACAGTTATATTTTGTCGTATTGTACACGACAGTTGTATTAGTAAGTTGTATTTGAATTTTGTACTATGTATATGGCGACCCAAGATGGGTGATGTATACCTAATTTTGGGGGCGTCACACAGACACTTGCCACTTCTAGTGGCCTGAATTGTCGCGGTTCTAGAATTTGTTGTTATGATGGCCTCGTTTATTCTTTTGCCCCCAAGGCTTCTTATTATATGGCCATCTATTGTCACGTTTATTCTGTTGGAATGACATGATGTTAATATCCGGCAATGGGATAACACCTGTTGGCCGTACTTGATGTTTTTTCAATAACAATTCATTATTCTTTTCTGCAACAAGGAGGATAGACAATAAGTTACTGAATTTTGTGAACTTACTTTGTCTATATTGTTGTGACAGAATTATGTTGGTGGGATGAAAAGTTGAGAGCATTTTCTCTAATAGTTGGGTTTCAGAAACTGGATCTCCGCACAAAGCCAAAGTAGAGGTTATTCTATAAACATTGGAACTATATTCCGTAATTGATTTATAATCTTGTAGACTTAAATTAAGCCACTCAAATTTGGCATTAGGGAGAACAATCAATTTTTGGTGGTCAAATCTTTCTTTCAGTTGTGTCCATAAAGACAAAGGATCTTTGATTGTTAAATACTCAGTCTTTAATTCTTCATCAATATGGTGACGAAGAAAAATTATGGCTTTTACATTTTGTGTCGAAGTAGCTGTATTTTCTGATTCAATGGTCTTTTCTAACTCATTTGCACTAAAGGTGCAATTCTGCATCAAGTGCCCAAGCCAAATAGTTGTCTCCAGAGATTTTCAAAATAGAAAAATCTATTTTTGCCAAGTTTGCCATCTATTCTGGGTTAAAAAATAATTTTATTATTTATTAAAATAATAAATAATTGCATGTATGATATAGAAAAAAAAAATAAACTATACCACAACCTCAAGTGGTGATAAAATGCAAATATAAATAATCTTATATTTACGTTATTAGCATATTATTTTAGTAAAAAGAATATGCAATCATTAATGTATATATATAAGTATTATAGTTCAACAAAAATATATTTATATACAAAAATGCAAATGGATCTTCACCCGGCATGCGGTAGTTCGCATAGACAGGTTATTCCAACATAATAATAAAGAATGGAATAACAGAAGAATTTCACCATTCATGCGGAATCACTGAGTAAAAGTTATTCCAATGTAATAATAAAGAATGGAATAATGTAAGAATTTCACTGTGTATGCAGTATTCACACATACTGAGTTATTCCTATAATTTAATAAGCGGTAAAAAAGTTCCTGTCAAGTCTTGTAAGATTTACAAGGATAGATGGTACCATTGTAAATAACCGAATTTAAAGATGGACAATAATAAATAAATATAACTTGACAGTTAAAGAATATAATAGGCGGCAAAGCCAAGCCAATTGTAAGAATAAAATTATATTATTGGTGGCACAGCCAAACCGGTAATGTAATAATAAATTGCAAGAATTTAATTTTGCCGTCTCAGTTGGTTAGAGTTTCGTGCTGATAACGTGTTATAAAAATTTAGCATATTGTAGAAATATATTCTTATAATTGTTGTATAAATTTAGAGAGAATAAGTAAGAGAAAAGAGAGAGAAAACTTTCTGAGAAGTTCCCTAAATTTTCATTTAGCAACCTTGCCTTATATAGGCAAGGTGAAGGAGTCACATGGGAGGGGAAGGAGTTCACGGGAGGAGGAAAGGAGAAGAAAGAAGAGTCACGGATTGAGGAGAATACAGGTTCCTCCTTAGGAGGGAATCACATGCAATATAACAGTTATTTTATTTTTTTCCTTTCTTTTCTCTAGTAGAGTACCAAACATAAAGTACACATATCAAATTAAATGATTAATTTAAACCAATTTAATTAATACATTATAACTTTTAGAAGTAACAAATATTTTGGAACACCCCAAAAATGTAAAGTGTGACATCTAACTAAAGGAAGATGATAGTTTATTTTTAATTTATTAATAATTCTATTTGAAGAACCTATATTTGAAAAAAATTCTTTTAAAATAGAGACTTTCCAAATACCAGAATTTTCACTAAAGTCAATATTCAAAATTTTGAATTATATTTCAAATTTAAATTTCAATAGAGTCAATATTCAACATTTAACGAGATAGAAATTTGATTTTGAATTATATTAAACTCACTAATGTTACAAGCTTTCTCAGTCATGGCTATATTTCTAATTAAACCAATGAAAAATATTGTATGTTCTCTAAATCTTTATAATTCTATTTTCTTTTTGATAGGTTTGACATCTTTGCCTCATCTAGAGATATTAGATTTGAGTTTGAATTATTTTGGCGGGAGTATTCCTTCATTCATATGGGAATTATCTACTCTAAAAGCTCTGTATTTGAGGGGCATTGGGCTTGATGGATCTTTACCCACGCAAGGTAAGTGAACTCACCAATCTTGCAAGTCTTCTCAGCCATGTTACTTAATAGGCCGGTGACTAAACTATTGGGCTGCACTTTTAAGGTTTCTATTAAAATTGCTAATAGTAATTTGGAATGGGCCTTTTTCTTGTCTTAATTTGAGGTAATTTAGGTGGCCCGACCAATTGAACAATGAATTTTTTGTTCAAGCTTATTTCATACAATCAACTATAGTATATATTTCACATCCGAATCTATCTTTTTTTAAAATAAAAAATAAAAAATAAAAAAATCTATCTTTCCAAATTTATTGTGACGACCCCAAAATAGGTCCAATCCATCCAACCTATTCTGAGTCGCCAAATACATGGTACAGAAAACAACTACAACTTTATTACTATAATTGTCGTGCAAAATACAACAACACATATGTTGTGAGTTTTGATACAAATATATACCAACTGTGACTCTCATCACAACCTTGGATAGCACGTCACAATGGCACCTTACATAAAGGTACAGTCAAAAATTGTTTTAGAAATTAGAATTTTTGGAAAGTGCTCAAGGAAACCTTCATACATGGGAGGCCATGCGTCTAGGTTATGATAGATATCATATGTCCACAGAATTATCCTTGGTTGACCCAATAGACCCCAAAGAAAAATGAGAAAATTACTATCATATTCTTTCCAATGATGAGTCTTCTCTTGACATATCATTATCTCCATTGTCTCTAATTGAGAATTATACTTCAACCAAACACCAAGATTATATAGGTAGTACTCGTAGATATACTCAGCAAGTGGATGTGCACAACCCTGTCTTATGATAACACGAGGTTGTATGTCATTAGACACCTTGTATGATAGTGGCAAAACACCCTTCCAACGTTGGGTTCGCTTCACCCTATTTGATTCACCAAATATAACTACTAAATGATGTATAAAATATAACACACTTTTCTATACTGTTTAGGGAGAACCTCCACAGCTAAAGACCACCGTTTTATTCTCCTGTTACCCCTGCTCGACCCAGCTACACTCTTATTACCTGAAAGGAATTGTGAAGCAGAAGGGTGGGCATAACTAGCCCACTAAAGAATATCATAACTAAAGATAAATAAATTATCAATAGCCTTCATTAGTAATAAATCAGAGATTTAGAACATATGGTAGATCATAAAACTTTTCAACCATAGTTGCAGCGGAACGAGCAATTCATTAGAAGAGTCAAATAGACCATAAAGTTTATTATCTTCTCCATGTTAAAAGTCCACCAATAATGTTTTATCCCTGTAATATCAATCAACGGTTTTGGTCCACAATCATATGAATAACTCATAATTATAATTGTGGTTCTAAATTCTCTTCTCATCCGTGATTTAAGATAATTTTCATCATTGTCTTTACACGAAACATCAAAGATCGTGGTTATACCAAATCACAGTTCTTGTTCATAATCATACTAATAAATTCATCTTTACACTACGGGCCAAAGATATTCATCAACGGCTCATATTTGCACTACAGGCCAAAGATATTCAACAACAGGACATCTTTGCAATACGGCCAAAGATATTCATCAACAGTTCATCTTTGCACTACAGAACAAATATATTCAACAACAGGACATCTTCGCACTACGGCCAAAGATATTCATCAACAGTTCATCTTTGCACTACCGGCCAAAGATATTCATCAATATATTATATTTTCACTACAGGCCAAATATATTAATATCTCAAAGAAATATATAATCATTTCAGAATTTATATAAACAATAATTATAACCATGTTGATCAATTCACCTTTGCACTTAAGCTAAAGATATTCAATTATAAATTCAATGGTCATGATCATACCAGTCAACAATTCAACTTTGCACTACTGGCCAAAGAGAACCCATAGTCACTATTATACCAATAATCTACCCATCTTTACACTCAAGTCAAAGAGAAATTTCATCATCAGGATTAAAAAAATGTTATATATGATAATAAAAACAATATGATCAACAACTGCATTTATTTTCAAGAGTAAGATTCATAAATCAACGATAATTTGGTCATAAAAAGAAACCAATTTTGTCGTGAATAGTACCCATGAATAGTAACTCATGAATAGTAACTCATAAATATTAACTCATGAATAGTAACTCGTGAATAGTACTCTGTATTCGTACATAGTACCGTATACGTAAATAGTTCCATATACATAAATAGTGTCCTATACGTGAATAGTGATGTATACATGAATAGTGTCGTATACGTGAATAGTACCGTATACGTGAATAGTAACCCCAACACAAAAAGGTAGAAATTCCACAATAAAATATATACCAATATTTCGGTATAATGATATTGAAAGAATAACATCATTTTGAAGAAAATAACATCTCTTACTATCCCTTACAATCCCTTACCTCAAAAGAGTAGTACCTCTGATCGGAATATCGAATATGACGCTGAAGGAAACTTGCACTGAATAGCAACTCAAAGTATCTAAATACTCACTAAATACGCTCGATAATATAGAGAGAGAAAGAGAGAAAACTTGTTTCTGGTGTGATTTTCAATTCTAACTCAGCACCCTATTTATAAAAAAATGTTAGAATGTCAAGGTGAGACTTGACCGCCACTACGATGGCTTTACCTGCTACTATTCCCACCCACCACTTTTGAAATAAAATTTGAACACATTTCTTCACCAACCAAAGGTGGGTCTCACTCATTCTAGAATTTTCTACCAAAAATCATTGATAAACATAATTTCTGAATCAGTCACCTCTTATAATTCATAACAAATCATACGTTAATTTTTAACGGTTCAAAATTTGTGCACAGATACTCATCTTATATATGTCTAACATATCCAAAAATCACAACGATCCAACGGTCAGATCAAAATTATAACGCACGTAATAGAGCTTTAAGAACACTGATTTGATTTTCAGACTATAAGTCCCTCGTTCCAGTTTCACTTAAACAGTCACCACGAAAAATTCACAAAGAATATTTAGGTGATTCAAATTTCTACGTTTAGCTTACAACCAGGGCTTTCTTTTGATATATGGCTCATCTCCTAACTCATTATACACAAAGAGTTATAGATTTTACAAATTCAAGTAATAAACTAATTTTTTGAAAATTTCCAAATTCGTTCCTCATTTCGACAAAATACTAATAAAACACCTCAGCATTAATTCCTTCATTTATATCCACATAAAATAAATATTTCCTTATCATATAAATCAATAATTAATTATTCATAAATAATATTACAGAATCACAATTATGACAATCAGTTCTTCCCAGGAAAGAGAAGGCTTTCCAATAATGATTTTTCCTCACTAGCGCGCAATTAGGTGACCAAACCTCTCCTTAACAGAATTTTCTAGACATTGCCAATAATGATATCTAATAATATTATTCAAATAATATAAATTATTGATCTGATAATTTGAAATACTGTGCAGTGATAATTATTGAAACAACAATAATAAAAAATATCAACGCAACAATTATTGAATCAATAAAATAAAATATTGAGCAAAGAAGTTACTATAACAATTATTGAGTAGTGCTTCTTTACGTAAGAATCAATAATTCAAAATATCGTGCAACACCGGTGTGCTTCTTGTCGCAACAACGCCAGACATTTTTTACTTTACCCACCGGGTATTCCAATAGTGTTAACGGTAACAATTACGCCATTATTTATAAAAACTCAAATTTGTCATTTTCTTCATCTGACAGCTTATTCATTATGGGCCCTAAATGGTTTCTTGGCTCGTTGCATAAATATTCCCGACAACAAGTATATTCTACGACCAAACAAATATTCCCCGACAATAATAAGTATTTTATAGTCACTTGCTTATTTTGAAAAAATTTCAAATATCACCCTTAACTTTAACTTTTTATCAATTTAAATATTTACTAAATAGAAAAATTGAATACTTTTATTTCATAAAATTTGGGGTCTTACAATCTCCCTTCATTATGAAATTTCGTCCTCAAAATTTACGTACCTAGTATTTCAAAGAGTTGAGATTACCTTGCTTTCATTTCAGATTCCATCTTTCCTGTCATCATGATTTCTCTATTGTTCATCTCCTGTATTTTAGATATCATTCTAGAATACAACTACAAAACAATTGTTAATTGACATATAACAATTTGTTAACTAATCAAGTAACAAAAATCAGCTTAGGTATGACACACACTAGCGAAGGATATTACTCGTCTCTCCCTTCCTAGTTCTAATCCAGGATCTCTGCCAGAGATCATATCCCTAAGCTCTGATACCAACTGTGACGACCCCAAAATAGGTCCAATCCATCCGACATATTCTGAGTCGCCAAATACATGGTACAGAAAACAACTACAACTTTATTACTACAATTATCGTGCAAAATACAACAACACATGTTGTGAGTTTTGATACAAATATATACCAACTGTGTCTCTCATCCCAACCTTGGATAACACATCACAATGGCACCTTACATAAAGGTACAGTCAAAAATTGTTTTAGAAATTAGAATTTTTGGAAAGTGCTCAAGAAAACCTTCGTACATGGGAGGCCATGCGTCTAAGTTATGATAGATATCATATGTCCACAGAATTATCCTTGGTTGGCCCAATAGACCCCAAAGAAAAATGAGAAGATTACTATCATATTCTTTCCAATGATGAGTCTTCTCTTGACATATCATTATCTCCATTGTCTGTAATTGATAATTATACTTCAACCAAACATCAAGATTATATAGGTAGTGCTCGTAGATATACTCAGTAAGTGGATGTGCACAACCCTGTCTTATGATAACACGAGGTTGTATGTCATTAGACACCTTGTATGATAGTGGCAAAACACTCTTCCAACGTTGGGTTCGCTTCATCCTATTTGATTCACCAAATATAACTACTAAATGATGTATAAAATATAACACACTTTTCTATACAGTTTAGGGAGAACCTCCACAGCTAAAGACCACCGTTCTATTTCCCTGTTACCCCCGCTCGACCCAGCTACATTCTTATTACCTGAAAGGAATTGTGAAGCAGAAGGGTGAGCATAACTAGCCCAATAAAGAATATCATGACTAAAGATAAATAAATTATCAATAGCCTTCATCAGTAATAAAACAGAGATTTAGAACATATGGTAGATGATAAAACTTTTCAACCATAGTTGCAGCGGAACGAGCAATCCATTAGAAGAGTCAAATAGACCATAAAGTCTATTATCTTTTCCATGTTAAAAGTCCACCAATAATGTTTTATCCCTGTAATATCAATCAACAGTTCTGGTCCATAATCATATGAATAACTCATAATCATAATTGTGGTTCTAAATTCCTCTTCCCATCCAGGACGAAGATAATTTTCAACACCTGTCTTTACTTGAAACATCAAAGATCATGGTTATACCAAATCACAGTTCTTATTCATAATCATACTAATAAATTCATCTTTGCACTACGGGCCAAAGATATTCATCAACAGTTCGTCTTTGCACTACAGGCCAAAGATATTCAACAACAGGACATCTACGCACTACGGCCAAAGATTTTCATCAACAGTTCATCTTTACACTACAGGCCAAATATATTAATATCTCAAAGAAATATATAATCATTTCAGAATTTATATAAACAATAATTATAACCATGTTGATCAATTCACCTTTGCACTTAAGCTAAAGATATTCAATTATAAATTCAATGGTCATGATCATACCAGTCAAAAATTCAACTTTGCACTATTGGCCAAAGAGAACCCATAGTAACTATCATACTAATAATCTACCCATCTTTACACTCAAGTAAAAGATAAATTTCATCACCAGGATTATAAAAATGTTGTATATGATAATAAAAATAATATGATCAACTGCATTTAATTTCAAGAGTAAGATTCATAAATCAACGATAATTTGGTCAGAAAAAGAAATCAATTTTGTCATGAATAGTACCGTGAATAGTAACTCGTGAATAGTACTCAGATATTAAATACATAATCGTAGTATCGTAAATAGTTCCATATACATAAATAAGGTCGATATCGTGAATAAGATCAGATACGTGAATAAGACCGATATCGTGAATAGTAACCCCGACATAAAAAGGTAGAAATTCTACAATAAAATCCATACCAATATTACTAAGATAATGATATCGAAAGAATAACATCATTATAAAGAAAATAGCATCCCTTACTATCCCTTACAATCCCTTACCTCAAAAGAGCAATTACCTAAATTGGAATATCGAAATACGATTTGAAGGAAACTCAGACCTGAATAGAAAACGCTCTCAAAGTATCTAAATACTCACTAAAAATTTCGATAATATAAAAGAGAAAGAGAGAAAACTTATTTACGGTGTGATTTTCAATTCTAACTCAAAGACCTTATTTATAGGAAAATGTTAGAACGCCGAAGCAGACTTGACCTGCTACCTGATGACTTTATCTGCTACTATTCCCACTCACCACTTTTGAAATAAAATTTGAGCACATTTCTTCACCAACCAAAGGTGGGGCCCACTTATTCTAGAATTTTCCTCCAAAAATGTAAGACCCTAACTTTTATGAATAAAGAATAATTTTCTCGAAATATATTTTTGAATATTATGGTGTGAATTTGATATAATGTTATAGTTGTGGGTAATATTTACAAATTTTGCAAAGTAAGCAAGTGGTTATATAATATTCGATTGGTCAGGGAATATTCGTTTTAACAGGGGAATATTAAATGACGGCACAATCATTCAGTGGACCCCACAACGGAAGTATTGTAGTAGTTAGAAAATGATGTAATTATCTTTTTATAAAAATAACGGTAAAAGTGTTACCGTTAAAAGCCGTTGAACTACCCGGTAGTAAAAAAGTACTGAATAATGCATGGTTGTATAGTAAGACACCGGTATTGATTATTGATGCTTACGTGAGAAGTCACTCAATTATACTCAATTATTGCTATAGTAATTGTTGCATCATATCTCTCATATTATTGATTCAATTATTGTCATAGTATCACCTGCATAATATTTATTATTATTAAATCAATAATTGAGACGACAAAGTTATTCATATTATTATTTGAAATATTGACAATGTCTAGAAGTTCTGTCAAGGAGAGGTTTGGTCACCTAATTGCGCGCCAAAAAAGAGAAATCCTTATCGGAAAGCCCCCTCTTTCCTGGGAACGACCTGGTTGTTAAATATTGTGAGTTATAATATTAATGATGAATAAGTTGTGTTGATTAAAGAAGAAATTGATAGTTCCATTGTGTTGGGATTATTAGTGTTAGTGGAAATCGACATTTATTTCGATAATAATTGATGTCTGGATAAATGAACAATTAATTGCTATTATTTTATAAGCTTGTAACTATTTATTCACATGTGTGTACTATTGATTCACATTCATGTACTATTAGGGGAGGTGGTGCAAGATTGATAATACTTGCATGACTAAATTAAAAATGGAGGTATAGTTGAAGGTACTATACTTTAATTAGTTTTTTTCACATGATTATACTATTGAGTCACATGAATGAACTATTAATTCACATTATTTACTATTAGGGGAGGTGGTGCAAGTTTGATAATACTTGCATGACTAAATTAAAAATGAAGAAAAAAGAGGAAGGTATTATACTATAATATTTCGACCCCCAAAACGTGCAATTATCGAAACTATATTTTCCTATAAATAGAAGTTCATTTTTCCTTCATTTCTCACCAATTCACAAAAGCTTTAGAGCAATTATTATAGAGAGAAATTATAGAGAGAAAGAAGAAGAGAAGTCTGCTACCTCACTATTCCAGTATCCAATTTTTCTAAGGTAAAGGGTATTATTCCTTCGTATTCATGAAGAGAGTTATTTTCTTTCAATACTCGTAAGGGTTGTTATTCCATTCTTTATTATTTTGTTGGACTAACCTGTCTGTGCTGTCTATCGCATGCCTGGTGAATTTCGATGTTATTCCATTCTTTATTATTCTGTTGGAACATCCTATCTGTGCGGATTACGCATGACCTGGTTCCATTCTTTATTATTCTGTTGGAACATTCTGTCTGTACGGATTATGGATGACCTGGTTCTAATTTTTATTATTCTGTTGGAATAACATGTCTGTGCGGATTACGCACGCCTGGTAAATTCTTCTGTTATTCCATTCTTTATTATTCTATTGGAATAATCTGTCTACGTGGATTACCGCATGGCGGCAAAAATCCATTTTCGGTTTCATATATTCTATTATACTCAGTTGATTAAACTTTTGGCTTCTATACTCCATGAAATTAGAGGAATAGCCTTGATATTTGCGCTTCATCCAATATCTTTTCATGGAAATATTCTTCTGAGCATTCTTGAATTTTACTCCACAAAGCAGTATCATGTTGACAATTTGGACGTTATTTATTTCTGGATAAATTAAATTATAAATCTTTACAAATTTATCCTTGAACTTGTTTTATTAAATTCTTATATCATTGTCATCATCCTCATGTTTATAAAATGTTGAAAGTCATATGTGGCCTGTAGTGCATGGATGGACTTAGTATGATTATGATCAGGGATTATTCGGTATAATCATGACCGTAATGTTATAAATGATGTGGTAAAATTCCTCATTGGCCGTAATGCATTGATGGACAGTTGTTGGCATGATCATGACCATTGATGAATACACGAATATCCTTAACCCGTAGTGCATGGATAATTTGTGGTCGTGATACTAATGAATATCCCTTGGTCAGTAAAGTGAGAGATGATGTGGTTTATTTATTAAGTCATTTTCAATGATAAAAGTGATGAAAAACCTTTTAAATCATAGAAGATAGTAGATTTTATTCTCTACTTGACTCTTCTAATGGATTGCTTGTTCCGCTGCAGTTAAACTTGATGTTTATTATATTTTATCAGTTTAACAATGTTGAAGGCTAATGATAATTTATTCTGCATTATCTTAGTCTAATATTTCTTATTGGGCTAGTTAAGCTCACCCTTTCTTTCACTATTCTCTTTAGGAAATGAGAACGTGGCCGGGACTAGTCGAGGAATGGAGTGACGATCCAGATGATAGCATTAGTACTCCTCACTATTCTATTAAATAGTGTGACATTAAATGTAATGAGGACTCCATTGAGTGTGGATATTGTCTAGATGACAATATTCTTATTAAAACTCTTAGATTATGTTTTATCGTATTTTACACGACTGTTGTATAATTAAGTTGTATTTGAATTTTGTAACATGTATTTGGCGACTCAAGATGGGTGATGTATACCTATTTTGGGGGTGTCACAGTTGGTATCAAAGCTTAGAGATATGATCCCTGGCTGAGATATGAAACAAGAATTAGGAGGGGAGAAACGGGGAATTCCTTCGCTAGTATAACCTACCTAAGTTTATTTGGTATTTATTTGGTCGGTCAGAGTATAGGGATAATATGTGACATTTCAATTAACCCTTGTTTTGTGGCAGTATTTGAAAATGACATCCGAGAATGTTGAGAATAAGATGGAGCATGAGAGACCGTTGAGTCTCCACAGATCAATAATCAGGATAATGTGCATCAGGAAGGCGACAATCCTCATGCAAACAACAATACTGACCAAATAATGAACGATGGAATGTTCAGAGGCTTTATTCAATTCATGCAACATTAGGCGAGAGTTGCTCCTGTCCAAAATGTAGGTGGAAACACTGGAAACTCTCAGACGGTCAACGCTAAACAGTTCAAGAAGCTGGGACCACTGGAGTTTATTTGAGAGCCAATACCACTTAAGGCGAAAGCGTGGATAAAGTAGATCACCAAGATATTTGATGTTTTGGGATGCTCCGAGGAGCAAAAGGTTCCATTTGTCACCTTTATGTTGCGAGGAGAGGAAGATTACTGGTGGGAATCGGTAAAGCGTACTCAACCTGCCGCACTGAAGATGTCTTGGGAGAAGTTCCAAGAACTATTCAACGACAAGTACTTTCCCAAAAGTATTCGTCACATGAAAGAGGTAGAGTTCATCAAGTTGGAGCAGAATAATATGACTGTGTCACAGTACGAAGCTAAGTTTGTCGAGTTGTCCCGGTTTGCGTCTCACTTGGTTGATAATGAGGAGAGAATGACGTGGATGTTTCTAAGAGGTTTGAAACCTGAGATACGTCAATACTTAATTTCTCACAAACTATGTTTGTGTTCGGATGTTGTTAATAGGGCTCAGTTATTGGAGCGCGATAACGTGTCAACTCAACCAAGAGAAAGCAGCCGGCAAAATGATAATACCAGTGGTAGCAGTCATCGAAGCGGTGACAAAAAACGTGGAGGAAATCAACATGCCATAAATGGTAACCACTTCAGTGGTAATCATGGCCAAGACAGTAAAAATGGACATTTCAAGAAAAGGAGATTCAACAATGATGGAAAGACGTCAGCACTAACACCCATTGTTAAGGAAGGAGAACGACCACCTATCATATGCTTCAAATGTGGAGGGGAGGGACATATCAGTCCAAACTACGCGATGTCCAAAGCGTGTTATAATTGTGGAAGAGAAGGTCACCTAGCCTGATTTTGTCGTGCACCAAAGACAAGTCCAGCTGGGATGGAGGCACCAAAGGCCATCCCAAAAAAGTCAAAGCCGGTAGTTCAAGGGAGAGCGTTTGTCGTAACCTCCCAGAAAGCAAAGAACCCAAACGAGGTCATCACGGGTAAGCTTATCATAAACTCTAGCGAAGTCTATGCCTTATTTGATACCGGTTCTACCCATTCTTTTATTTCTCCTACTGGTGCTCAACGTTTAAATTTGAATCCGGAGAAATTAGACTTTGACTTATCGGTTAAAACTCCGTTGGGAGAAACCTTTATTACATCCACTGTTTATAAGTCTTGTTTGATTCAAATCGGTAACCGCACATTACCTGTCGATCTTATTTCTTTAAAAATACTTGTATTTGACGTGATTCTAGGGATTGATTGGTTAACTACTCATCATGCTAAAATTGATTGTTTTCGTAAGGTTGTTAGCTTTCATATTCCTAATCAACCTATTATGCGAATTCAAGCGACCAAACCATTAAAATCAATCACGGTCATCTCAAGCCATAAAGTTATTCGTTTATTGAAAAATGGATGCCAAGCTTTCTTAGCTCATGTCACAGATTTAAACAAAAATACGTCATATTTGAAAGATATTTCTATTGTTAATAAATTTCCTAACGTATTCCCTGAAGAACTTCCTGGCCTACCCCCAGAGTATGAAATTGAATTTTTTATCTACCTTGAACCCGGTACAAAACCCATTTACAAAGCCCCATATCGAATGGTTCCTATTGAACTTCAGGAGTTAAAGACCCAATTGCAGGAATTGTTAGACATCGGTTTCATTCATCCTAGTACGTCTCCTTGGGGTGCTCCTGTTCTATTCGTGAAGAAGAAAGATAGAAGTATGCGACTTTGTATTGATTATCGGGAGTTGAATCATGTCACCATCAAAAATAGGTACTCGTTGCCTCGCATTGATGACCTATTTGACCAGTTGCAAGGCACCAAATTCTTTTCAAAGATTGATCTTCGTTTCGGATATCATCAGTTGAAGATTAAAACTGATGACATTCAAAGGCGCTTTCGAGAACCTCGATGACGGGCATTATGAATTCTTAGTCATGTCTTTTGGGTTAACTAATGCTCCTGCTGCCTTCATGGATATGATGAACTGAGTATTCAAGTAATATTTGGATCATTTTGTGGCCGTCTTTATTGATGACATCCTCATATACTCCAAAACCCGTGAAGACCATGAGCAACACTTGAGGCTGATACTCCAAAAGCTTCGTGAAAACAAGCTATATGCCAAGTTTAAGAAATGCGAGTTCTGGCTTGAGGAAGTTGCATTCCTTGGGCACGTGATATCAAATCATGGGATATCTGTTGACCCGGCAAAGATTGAAGCAATTCAAAGATGGGAGCAACCTAAATCAGTGACCGAAGTACGTAGCTTTCTCGGCTTAGCTAGTTATTATCGGAGATTCGTAGAAGGGTTTTCTCGAATCGCTACTCCATTAACTCAGCTGACTCGAATAGATACAAAATTCGGTTGGAGCGAGGAATGTGAGAAGAGTTTTCAAGAACTCAAGAGGAGACTCATTTCAGCACCTGTTCTAACGATACCATCTGGCTCGGAGGGATTTGCCATCTATAGTGATGCTTCAGGCAAAGGGTTAGGATGTGTTCTCATGCAACATGGGAAAGTCATAGCCTATGCCTCATGACAACTCAAAGAATATGAGAGGAATTATCCTACTCATGATCTAGAGTTAGAAGCAGTCATTTTTGCGCTTAAGATTTGGAGGCATTACCTGTATGGAGAGAAGGTGGAGATCTATACGGATCATAAAAGCCTCAAATATTTCTTCACTCAAAAGGAACTCAACATGTGATAACGACGATGGCTTGAGTTGTTGAAAGATTACGATCATACCATTCAATACCATCCTGGAAAAGCGAATGTAGTAGCTGATGTATTGAGTAGAAGATCATATGCGGGTACGAGTGCATTATTATCAACGCAAAGGCCCATTTTATATGACTTACAAAGGATGGAGATAAAGTTAAAGACTCCAGGGACCCATGTGATGATGGCGAATATACGAGTAGAAATGACTTTAATCGATAAAGTTAAAGCTGCTCAAGCTACAGACCTGGAGCTGATGCGTATGAGGAAGAAAGTGCAAGAAGGTGCTATGCCGGAAGCAAGAATCGATGAAGAAGGAATACTTCGAGTCAACTCCAGACTTTGTGTTCCTAACGACCCTGATTTAAAGTATAAAATTATGATGGAGGCACACAACACACCGTTTGCAATCCATCCTAGGAGTACCAAAATGTAGCATGATCTCCGTCATACATTTTGGTGGAGCAATATGAAGAGAGAGATAGCACTGTTTATCTCAAAGTATAAAATCATGATGGAGGCACACAATACACCGTTTGCAATCCATCCTGGGAGCACCAAAATGTATCGTCATCTTCAACATACATTTTGGTGGAGCAATATGAAGAGAGAGATAGCGGAGTTTATCTCAAGGTGTTTAACTTGTCAATGAGTCAAGGCGGAGCATCAAGTACTAAAAGGTCCATTGCAACCACTTGAAATTCCAGAATGGAAGTGGGAGCACATTACCATGGATTTTGTTACTGGTCTTCCCAAGGTTTCTCAAGGCATAGATGCAATTTGTGTCATTGTTGATAGATTGACCAAGTTTGCTCATTTCTTACCTATACGAGAAACTTATACACTTGAACGTCTTGCTCGTATGTACATAAACGAGATTGTAATACTACATGGTATGCCGGTATCCATTGTTTCTGATCGAGACCCAAGATTCACTTCAAGTTTGGGTTAGTTTGCAAAAAGCTATGGGCACAGATTTATGATTTAGCTCGGCATATCATCCTCAGACGGACGGGCAGTCAGAGAGGACTATTCAAACTCTTAAATATTTATTAAGACTTTGTGTCCTTGACTTCAAACGAAGTTGGGACAAGTTCTTACCATTGGTGGAGTTTTCCTATAATAACAGTTATCAAGCACGTATTGGCATGGCTCCATTTGAGGAGTTGTATAGAAGAGAGTGTCGTTCTCCAGTATGCTGGGATGAGGTAGGTGAAGCAACGTTGTTGGGACCGGAGTTGGTACGTATGAGTACGGAAAAGATTCAAACGATCCGACAACGTATAAAAATCTCACAAGATCGACAAAAGAGTTATGCTGATCGTCATTGAAAGGACGTGGAATTCGATATTGGAGATCATGTGTTGTTACGTGTTGCTCCATGGAAGGAAGTTACGAGATTTGGAAAGAGAGGAAAGCTCAACCCTCGATTCATTGGCCCATTTTAATCCTCGATCAAGTAGGGCGTGGCTATAGACTCACGCACTTACCTTAAGTATGTCTCGTGTTCATAACGTTTTCACATATATATGTTACGTAAATATGTGAAAGACCCGAACTACATTATTGAATTAGAACCAGACGAGATAGAGGAAGATTTAACATATGAAGAGTTACCTGTTAAAATCTTGGATAAGAAGGATCATATTCTATGCTCTAAAGTTATACCTCAAGTCAAAGTTTTGTGGAGAAACCACGATGTTGAGGAAATGACCTGGGAGTTAGAATCTGAAATGAAATCAAGGTATCCTCACCTCTTCGATATACTAGGTACGTACCCTAATTTCGAGGATGAAATTTCATAAGAAGGGGAGGTTGTAAGACCCTAACTTTTATGAATAAAGAATAATTTTCTCGAAATATATTTTTGAATATTGTGGTGTGGATTTGATATAATGTTATAGTTGTGGGTAATATTTATAAATTTTGCAAAGTAAGCAAGTGGTTATATAATATTCGATTGGTCGGGGAATATTTGTTTTAACAGGGAATATTCGTACGATGGCACAATCATTGGTGGACCCCACAACGGAAGTTTTGTCGTAGTTAGAAAATGACAGAATTATCTTTTTATAAAAATAATGGCAAAAGTTTTACCGTTAAAATTATTGAACTACCCGATAGTAAAAGTACAGTAATACGCATGGTTGCATAGTAGCACACGGTATTGATTATTTATGCTTACATGAGAAGTCACTCGGTTATACTCAATTATTGCTATAAATAATTCACGCATCATATCTCCGATATTATTGATTCAATTATTGTCACAAAGATCATCTCGCATAATATTTATTATTATTAAATCAATAATTGAGACGACAAAGTTATTCATATTATTATTTGCAATATTGACAATGTCTAGAAGTTACATCGAGGAGAGGTTTGGTCGCCTAATTCGGCGCTTAATAAGGAGAAATCCTTATCGGAAAGCCCCTCTTTCACAGGAGCGACACGGTTGTTAAATATTGTGAGTTATAATATTAATGATGAATAAGTTGTGTTGATTAAAGATGAAATTGATAGTTCCATTGTGTTGAGATTATTAGTATTAGTGGAAATCGACATTTATTTCGATAATAATTGTTGTCTAGAGGTTATATTACCAATCGGGTAATTAATCGGATAAATGAGCAATTAATTGCTATTATTTCACATGCTTATAACTATTTGTTCACATGTGTGTACTATTGATTCACATTCATGTACTATTAGGGGAGGTGGTGCAAGATTGATAATACTTGCATGACTAAATTAAAAATGGAGGTATAGTTGAAGGTACTATACTGTAATTAGTTTTTTTCACATGATTATACTATTGAGTCACATAAATGAACTATTAATTCATATTATTTACTATTAGGGGAGGTGGTGCAAGTTTGATAATACTTGCAGGACTAAATTAAAAATGAAGAAAAAGAGAAAGGTATTATACTGTAATATTTTGACCCCCAAAACGTACAATTATCGAAACTATATTTTCTTATAAATAGAAGCTCATTCTTCCTTCATTTCTCACTAATTCACAAAAGCTTTAGAGTAATTATTATAGAGAGAAATTATAGAGAGAAAGAAGAAGAGAAGTCTGCTACCTCACTATTCTAGTATCCAGTTTTTCTAAGGTAAGGGGTATTATTCCTTCGTATTCATGAAGAGAATTATTTTCTTTCAATACTCGTAAGGGTTGTTATTCCATTCTTTATTATTATATTGGAATAACCTGTCCATGCGAAGTACCGCATACATGGTGAAATTCTTCTATTATTCTATTCTTTATTATTACATTGGAATAACTTTTAATGCCTATGCGATTCCATCGTATGCACGGTGAATTTCGTTGTTATTCCATTCTTTATTATTATGTTGGAACATCACATGCGTGTGGATTACGCATGACTGGTTCCATTCCTTATTATTCTGTTGGAACATCACATCATGCAAGGATTACGCATGACACGGTTCCATTCTTTATTATTATTTGAAAAAAAAAACACATGCATGCGGATTACGCAAGCCTGGTGAATTCTTCTGTTATTCCATTCTTTATTATTCTGTTGGAATAATCTGTCTACGTGGATTACCGCATGGCGGCAAAATCCATTTGCGGTTTCATATATTCTATTATACTCAATTGATTAAAGTTTTGGCTTCTATACTCCATGAAATTAGTGGAATATCCTTGATATTTGTGCTTCATCCAATATCTTTTTATGGAAATATTCTTCTGAGCATTCTTGAATTTTACTCCACAAAGCAAAGATCATATTCGACAATTTGGACGTTATTGATTTCTGGATAAATTAAATTATAAATCTTTACAAATTTATCCTTGAACTTATTTTATTAAATTTTTATATCATTGTCATCATCCTCGTGTTTATAAAATGTTAAAAGTCATATGTGGCCTGTAGTGCATGGATGGACTTGGTATGATTATGACCAGGGATTATTCGGTATAATCATGACTGTAATGTTACAAATGATGTGGTAAAAGTTCTCATGGACCGTATTGCATTGATGGACAGTTGTTGGCATGATCATGACCATTAATGAATACACGAATATCCTTGGCCCGTAGTGCATGGATAATTTGTTGTGACGCCCCCAAAATAGGTCCATTCCATCCAACCCATTCTGAGTCGCCAAATACATGGTACAGAAAACAACTACAACTTTATTACAACAATTGTCGTGCAAAATACAACAACTTAAATGCTGTGAGTTTTGATACAAATATATTCCAACTGTGACTCATGTCCTAACCTTGGATAGCACGTCACAATGACAACTTACATAAAGGTACAGTTAAAAACTGTTTAGGGAGAACCTCCACAGCTAGAGACCACCGTTCTATTCTCTTGTTACCTCGTCAACCCAAATACACTCTTATTACACGAAAGGAATTGTGAAACAGAAGGGTGAGCACAACTAGCTCAGTAAAGAATATTATGACTAAAGATAAATAAATTATCAATAGTCTTCATCAGTAATAAATCAAAGATTTAGAACATATGGTAGATGATAAAAAATTTCAATCATAGTTGCAGCGGAATGAGCAATCCATTAGAAGAGTCAAATAGACTATAAAGTCTATTATCTTCTCCATGTTAAAAGTCCACAAACAATGTTTTATCCCTGTAACATCAATCAGCAATTCCTGTCCACAATCACATGTATAACTCATAATCGTAATTATTGTTCTAAATTCCTTTTCTCATCCAGGACAAAGATAATTTTCATCACCTGAAACATCAAAGATCATGGTTATACCAAATCACAGTTCATGTTCATAATCATACTAATAAATTCATCTTTTGCACTACGGCCAAAGATATTCATCATCGCACCATCTTTGCACTATACGCCAAAGATATTCATCAAAAATCATTCATTTGCACTACGGGCCAAAGATATTCATCAATAAGTCATCTTTGCCAAAGATATTCATATCTCAAAGAAATATATAATCATTTGAATTTATATAAACAATAATTATAACCATGTTGATCAATTCACCTTTCAGACTTAAGCTAAAGGTATTCAATTATAAATTCAATGGTCATGATCATACCAGTCACAATTCAACTTTTCACTACTGGCCAAAGAGAACCCTAGTCATGATCATACCAATAATCTACCCATCTTTACACTCCAGTGAAAGAGAATTTCAACATCAGGGTTATAAAAATGTTATATATGATAATAAAATCAATATAATCAATGTATAGTTTTAATCTCCAGAGTAATATTCATAAATCAACTATAATTTGGTTAGAAAAAAAGAAACCAATTTTGTAGTGAATAGTACCTGTGAATAGTAACTCATGAATAGTAACTCGTGAATAGTAACTCATGAATAGTAACTCATGAATAGTAACTCGTGAATAGTAAATCGCGAATAGTAACTCATGAATAGTAACTCGTGAATAGTAACTCATGAATAGTAACCCCGACATAAAAAAGTTCTAAATTTGATAAAAAGTTCAAACCAATATTTCAACATAATGATATTGAAAAAATAATATCACTTACGAAAAAAATAACATCCCTTATCATCCCTTACAATCCCTTACCTCAAAAAAAAGAAAAGATTGACGAATTGAAATAATAATGAAACGAACTTGCACCGTATAGCAACACTCAAGATATCAAAATACTTACAAGAATACACTCGATAATATAGAGAGAGAAATAGAGAAGAAAACTTCAGTTTCTGGTGTGATTTTTAATTCTAACCTAAGCACCTATTTATAGGAAATTGCTTAGAACATCAAAGCAGAAAATATAATAAAATAATAATATTATTATTATTATTATAAAATCTCCTACGCACATCAGCTGAATTCAAACATCAACCACCCACTCAAAAAAATAAGAAAAACGTTTTTCATAAATAAAATATTTAAAACTTCCAAAAATTAATTATTCAGGAATTTCGGAACTTCAATAATTCATAATAAATATCCCTTTTATCAAAAAATTCGAATCTCGCATCTTTTTATAGGAAATTCAATTCTCTACAACTTTGCAGAAGAAAGTTTTTCCAAATTTCAAACAAAAATTGACCTAAATCCATAAACGGGCGATTTTACAAGCTATAATCAAATTTCAGTCAAGAAATGGGGTCCACCGACACACAAAACATGTGTTAACCATTTAATGCAACAAAAATACTCTTCATCCTCATATACTCATATATCCCACATTCATTGTAAAAATATCACCATTATTATATTATAATAATATAATAAAATATTATTTTATCAGAAAAGATAAAATGTCAATTTTTAACAATTGTCACTTTAAAAATTTTCTCCATCTATATCCACATAAAATCAATATTTTCCTCATCATATAAATCAATAATTAATTATTCACAAATAATATTACAGAATCACAAGATCGAAACCGTGTAGCTCTGGAAAGAGGGGCTTCCAATAAGAATTTCTCTCTTCTTGGCAAGCCTTGATTAGGTGACCAAACCTCTCCTGAAGATGTAACTTTCTAGACATTGCCAATAATGTTATCTAATAATATTATTCAGATAATATGAATTATTGCTTCGATAATGGAAAATATTGTATAGTGATAATTATTGAAACAACAGTAATAAAAAAAAAATTAACGCAGCAATTATTGAATCAATAAAATAAAATACTGAACAGTAATTACTGTAACAATTATTGAGTAGTGCTTTCTTACGTAAGAATCAATAATTGGTGCAATACTGGTGTCTTCTTGTCTTGCAACAACGCCAGACATCGTGTTTTAACCACCGGGTATTCCAACAAGATAATTCTGTGAATAACTACGCCTGTTATTTATAAACAACTTATACTTATCGTTTTCTTCGTCCAATCGCTTTCCGAATTCACGGGGCCCACAAAAGACTCAAGCGCATATTGTCAGCATTTAATATTCTCAACGGGAAGAATATTCCACGACCAAAACTAATATTCCCCGACAACAACAATGAGTATTTTATAACCACTTGCTTATTTAAAATAATTACATATATCACCCTTCACTTTAACCTTTTATCAATTTAACCATTTACTGAATAGTAATTATAAGAAAAATTGAATACTTTTATTTCATAAAATTCGGGGTCTTACATTTGTGGTCGTGATACTAATGAATATCATTGGTCGTAGTGCAGGGATGATGTGGTTTATTTATTAAGCTGAGTCTCAACGATAAAAATGATGAAAAACCTTTTAAATCATAGAAGATAGTAGATTTTATTCTCTACTTGACTCTTCTAATGGATTGCTTGTTTTATTTCTGATTAAACTTGATGTTTATTATATTTTATCGGTTTAACATGTTGAAGGCTAATGATAATTTATTCTCGCATTATCTTAGTCATAATATTTCATCGGCTAGTTGAACTCACCTTTTCTTTCACCGTTTCTTCGTGAAATGAGAACGAATAGAGACTTGTCGAGGGGAGCAGAGTGACGGTCCAGATGATAGAATTAGTAGTCCTCACTATTCTTTTAAATAGTGTGACAATAAATGTAATGAGGACTCCATTGAGTGTGGATATTGTCTAGATGACAATATTCTTATTAAAACTCTTAGATTATGTTTTGTCATATTTTACATGACTATTGTATAATTAAGTTGTATTTGAATTTTGTACCATGTATTTGGCGACTTAAGATGGGTGGTGTATACCTATTTTGGGGGCGTCACAAAAAATATTGATAGACATAATTTCCGAATCAGTCACCTCTTAAAATTCATAACAAATCATACGTTAATTTTTAACGGTTCAAAATTTGTGGACATATACTCATCTTATATATGTCTAACATATCCAAAAATCACAACGATCTAACCGTCGGATCAAAATTATAACTCACGCAATAGTGCTTTAAGAACACTGATTTGATTTTTGGACTATAAGTCCCTCGTACCATTTTCACTCAAACAGTCACCACAAAAAATCCACAAAGAATATTTGGGTGATTCAAATTTCTACGTTTAGCTTACAACCAGGGCTTTCTTTTGATATATGGCTCATCTCCTAACTCATTAAAAACAAAGAGTTATAGATTTTACAAAATCAAGTAATAAACTAATTTTCTAAAAATTTCCAAATTTCGTTCCTCATTTCGACAAAATACTAATAAAACACCTCAGCATTAATTCCTTCATTTATATCCACATTAAATAAATATTTCCTTATCATATAAATCAATAATTAATTATTCACAAATAATATTACAGAATCACAATTATGACAACCAAAGTTGTTCCTGTGAAAGAGGGCTTTCAGATAAGGATTTCTCCTCACCCTGGCAAGCAATTAGGTGACCAAACCTCTCATCGATGTAACTTTTAGACATCGCCAATAATGTTATCTAATAATATTATTCAAATAATATGAATTATTGATCCGATAATGAGAAATCATTATGGCAAATGACAATTATTGAAACAACAATAATATAAAATATCAACGCAACAATTATTGAATAAATAAAATAAAATATCGAATAAAGAATTATCGTAATAATTATCGAGTAGTGCCTTCACTTACGTAAGAATCAATAATTCAAAAATATTGTGTAACACCGTAATACTTCTGTGCAACAACGCGTAGACATTTTACTTTACCCAAGGGTATTCCAAATGATGTTAATCTGTAATAATTACGCCATTATTTATAAAAACTCAAATTTGTCATTTTCTTCATCCGATAGTTATTACATTATGGGGCCTGCAAATGGGTCATGGTCACAAATGCACAAATATTCCCCGACAACAAGAATATTCCACGACCAAACAAATATTCCCCGACAATAATAAGTAGTTTATAGCCACTTGCTTATTTTGAAAAAATTTCACATATCACCCTTAACTTTAACTTTTTGTCAATTTAACTATTTACTAAATAGAAAAATTGAATATTTTTATTTCATAAAATTCGGGGTCTTACAATTATTCTTAAAATTAATTAAAAATATAGTAATGATGATTTGATAGTACTTAATTTATTAAGAGATTTATTAAGGGAATTGATATTTCCGCAAGTGGTCCCTACCACTGAAATAAATAATTTTTTTGTGCCTCCTTTTCCCTCTTATGATACAATACCCAATTCCCACCTCTCATCCTTCAATTCGCTTTTAACTCTTACCCTCTAGTCATCTACCAGTATTTCAAATTCATTATTAAATCTCTATTCTTTTTTCGAACTTCTTGAGTTAGTTTAGTTAATTTTAATTTTAAAACTTTTCATTATGTAATCGTAGAGGGCCTCGTCCGCTGTAATTGTATGGTGATGAGAATAGAAAAAGAGGAGAGAAAACACACTTAAGAAATGACCTAAATCATCATTTGTCTCATCATTTCAACAGTTTAAAAGCAAATACAACTTGATCCCTAACAAAAAAAAGTTGCATGGTTCCTAGAAACCCATTTGGAAGGGTGAGCTATGTTGGATTAGTTTAGAAGTAGACATGTGGTCGGAGATAGAGGTGAAATTTTAGAAAATAAGTCAGTAATTCTTTTTTGCTGAAAAGATTTGGCTACAACCCATAAAGTAGTTTGCTGAAACTATATTGAAGAGAAGACAAAATTTTGCTAAATATCCAATATGAGTAGCTCAGTCCACATGTATAACTTTTCACAGGAGGGGTCGTCAATTATTATTATATTAAACTCACCAAAGTTACAAATCCTCTCAACCACTGCTATCTAATTTTTTTATTTTTTTGACAGGTTTCGCATCTCTCCGTCATTTGGAGATCTTAGATTTGAGTGAGAATCTATTTGGCGGGAGTATCCCTCCATCCAAATGGTCATTATCTTCTCTAAAAGCTCTCTCTTGCTGGCAACAAATTTAATGGATCTTTACCTATGCAAGGTAAATTCTTTGATTTAGAAAATTTGGGTTGATGAACAATTAACATATTTATAACAAACTGGAGTAAATGGTGGACGAGAATATATTTTACATAAAGTTTTGATACACAGACTTTGTTTCTTTTCAATTTTATTGCTTTGCACATGTTTAATTATTATGTCAAACCTTGAGGAAAGAAATCAATCATTATTATTCTTTTTTTTAACTTCTTCAAAACCTTAACATATTTTTCTTTTACATTAGAATATATACAATTATGATGAACATTACAATCGCTTGTTTTCGTTTCAGGTGTTTGTGAACTGAAGAAGCTTCGAGAACTAGATTTCAGTTTCAACAACCTTAAAGGAACCCTTCCTCCATGTCTAAACAATTTGACCTCTCTTAGGCTTTTAGATCTTTCTGCAAACCAATTCACCGGTAACATTTCTCCATCTCTAATAGCTAGTCTCACATCTCTTGAGTTCATTGATCTAAGCTATATAATAATTTCGAGGGTGTGTTCTCACTCAACTCATTTGCCAATCATTCCAAGCTTGAGGTGGTCGAAATTATAAGTGATAACACAAAGTTTGTGGTAGAAACAGAATCTACAGTTTGGATTCCCATGTTGTTTCAGTTGAAGGTCCGTGTGTTGTCAAACTATAATCTGAACAAGCTATCTGGTGGAATTCCCGAGTTTCTCTTTCACCAGCACAGATTAAGGGTGACCTCTCCGGTAGTAACTTGAATGGAAGGTTCCCTTATTGGCTGCTTGAGAATAACACGGAATTAGAGGTTTTAGATCTGCGAAAGAATTCTTTTAATGGTCTCTTTCATCTACCGCCATTTAGCAATTTTAGTTGTTCTTGGATGGATTTATCTGAAAATCACTTCAGTGACCAAATTCAGGAAAACATAGGGCAGATACTTCCATATATTTATTATTTCAACTTATCTGCAAATGCTTTTGAAAATGGTATCCCAACTTCTATGGGTAACATGAGTGACTTGGCTTTCTTGGACTTATCTGCTAATAAATTTTCAGAAGAATTTCCACATCAAGTGGTAAAAGGTTGCCAATTGGATCAGTTGATATTGTCATATAACAAGTTTGATGGAGAATTCCCTTTAGCACTATTCAACTCAACCCTGATGTGGGTCTTAAATTTGGACAACAATTTGTTCACAGGAAAACTATTAAATGGTCCTACAGATAGATATTTGTTGGATATCAGTAACAATTTCTTCTCGGGTTCGATCCGTAGCTGGATTAATACTTCTTTTCCCGCATTTGTTGTCCTGCGAAATAATTTATTTCAGGGCCAACTCCCTTCTGAACTAGGCCGAACATATTTCCTTGATGCCTCCTATAACAATTTTTCAGGATCTTTACCTCTTTTGACTGAATCACCCACTTTGAATTATCTTCGTTTGTGGGGAAACAGATTCACTGGGTCAATACCAGAATCTTATGTTAATTTATCACGTCTATTAACTTTGGATCTCAGTGATAACAACTTATCTGGAGGCATTTCAAATTGTGCACTCCCCAATTTAAGAATCCTGCTTTTGGGAAGGAATTACTTTACTGGCTTTATTCCAAATCAGTTGTGTCATTTGACAAACATAAGCTTGATGGATCTCTCTAGTAACTCTCTTTCGGGTTCCATACCAAACTGTTTATCTAACATAACTGGGCCTAACGAACTTGCCTTTGATTATGATGACAAACATACTTGGTATTTCAGGTATACAAATTACCAGTATGAAACCATTTTAAAGATGCCACCCAATTTTCATGGTAGAAATGATTATACTCGGAGAGAACAAGAAGAAGTGGATTTTGTTACAAAAAGCAGGTCTGGCTCCTATAGGGGTGGCGTTCTTAATCTCATGTCAGGATTGGATTTCTCATGTAACAACTTGACTGGCGAAATCCCAATCCAAATGGGAATGCTTGTTCAGGTTCTTACATTAAATTTGTCCCACAACCAATTAGTTGGACCCATTCCAAAAGTTTTCTCCAGCTTGGCAAATATAGAGAGCTTGGACCTTTCTTTCAATAGTTTGAGTGGAGAAATTCCATTAGAACTAGTTGATTTAAATTTTTTGGAGGTTTTTATTGTGGCTCACAACAATGTATCTGGTAGAATTCCTGAAAGGAAAGGACAGTTTGACACTTTTCCAAAAGAAAGCTTTGAAGGGAATCCATTTCTATGTGGATCACAGGTTGAGAAGAAATGCACACCCCTTGCTACTCCATGCTTGCCGAATGCATCTTCAGATGAAGGCGAAGAGAAATGGTATGAAATTGATCTTGTTTTCTTCTGTGCAATTTTTGTTGTGACGCACTTTGTGTTCTTGTTAGGAGCTGCTACTGTTCTATATATAAACCCTTACTGGCGAAGAAGGTGGTTTCATCTTGTTGAGGAATGTATGTACTCATGTTACTACTTTCTTTGTGATTCTATGCGTAAACGATCTCTTGATCTGTAGAATCAAATTTTATGTTGATCTGGTTGAGAAATGTATTTACTACAGATTTTACAGTGTCCATAAAATAAATGCAATCATTGACAAATGTAGCTTTGAATCTTTAAATGAGTCAAGTCACTTGAATGTGTAATATGTTTTTGTAATCATTGACAAAAGTAGCTTTGAATCTTTAATTTGTACAAGGTAATCCAATATGTTACAATAACATTTAATTTATTTCATGGATATATAACGGTTACAACCAATTCAATGTTGTCCTTGAAAGTGAATGTCATTTGAATCATAAATCGAGAGTCAAGTCACTTAAACATATAATCCAATATGTTACAATAACATTTCATTTATTTTATGGATAACAATTACTCCCTACATAGATACAATTTGACTTTTGAGGTCAAACGACAATGTATTAAACTTCAAATTGATGTGAATTTATTTAATTTTAATTGATATAATTATTATAATTGTATAATATATAACAAAAACTATTAATCACAAAATTTATTTCACTATAATTTTTTATGAGTCACATCAATTTGAAGTTTAATATATGTTATCATTTAACCTCAAAAGTCAAATTGTATAACTAATTTTGATGTCCTGTAGAGCTTATTGAATTATGACTTTGGTTGATGGGTAGACTCAAACCTATGACCCTACATAGTAAAGGAAAATATGGTACATTAATTTTTCATGTAATTATTACATTTGTTATGATATTGATAGAAGTGACCACTTTAAAGAAAATATGGTACTGAATTTTTAGATAAAGATACTATATATAAATATGAATTGAGATTGTAAATATGAAAGAATTAATTAATATAAATACTCTATATATTTTATATGTTTTCAATACTATAATTCGGTCGGGTCTATATTGGCCGAACAACCTATTGACCAAACTCGGTCCGAATTTTACTTCGGACTTGAATTTTTGTTCAAACTTGATTCGGCTCACTCCCAAATCAAATTTGAGTTAGTTTTTAATCGACCGATTGATGTGATTATGGACTTAACCATCTCAATTGACAGTCCTCATTACAAAGTCAAAACATTTAAATGTGCATATGAAGTATGAACAAAGAGGTAACCTAAAAAAAAATTTATTATCTTCATATAAATGTGCATATTAAGTATGAAAGATAATTTTTTTTGGACACAGCTAAACAATCAAATGACATTCACTTTAATGGACACCAGTGAATTGTAAAAAATTAGATATATCGGCAGTATATATTCTCAAAAATAATGTCAACTAAATTCATGTCAGTTATCTTTGGTAAAGTTAGTTTTTCAATCAAATAATATCGGCCTTGGAAATAGGGTAGCATGCAATGGAATGGGACACAAACTTAACCGATTATTAAGTTATGCATTCACCTTGGTCATGTATTTTTGCACAACAGAAGGTATGTCAAAACTGGATTTTTAGTTGTCGAAGAAAGTTCCTTCGAGAGTCCTCTCATTCAATAAGTTCATGGGATTAGTTTTGAATGCATCGTCTTTATTTGGCACACCAACAAGTACAACACCCCATCCCTGCAAATAATCATCCCAAATTTCAGGTTGTAACCAATATTAGACCAACGGCTCTAATCATTATAGCAATTGGAGAGAGAGCTTGCACCATGAACACATTCAAATGCAGAATCATAGCAGTGACGTTTCCAGTACATTCAATGCTCTGATCCACTCCACCATCAGTCATCTCCGCTATCACCTAACACTCAAATATCAAACGCCAATCCCTAAAAATCGCAAAAATGATATTGATGCTTCATTTCAAGACAATCCCGAGTTAGCCCAAGATATCTTTACTCCAATTATAGGAACATGTTGATAATGCTAGCTGCAAGCACTCTTTTGGACTTTTTGACTTTTCATGGACTTAAATTAACAAAATAATATTTTTGTAGAATTATGAATGGTGCCTTAGTTGCTTTGTTCAGTCAATTTACTAGGATATCGATGTGCATTAGAGGAAAGATAAAGTTACAATCTCTTGTTACCAACCTCTTGAATGGCTTGTTGTAGTCTTTCGGGTTCACAAACTCGGTAACACCAAATTTCTTGCGCTGATGGAAGGAATACGCGCAAACACCTTTATCCGAAAACAAAACAAAACAAAGTTAACTACCAAATAAAATAAATGCATAAACATAGTTTATATTACTGGATCCATCATCCAGATAATACAAACATTATTCGATTTAAAAACTAAAATTGGTAAAAGAAAGCAAAATATGGTACATAAGTATGTTTCTGCAAATCATCATCATACTCACCATCCTTGAATCTATTGGGATTCATATTAATTCCAATAATCCTTGAAGCACCTACAATCCGAGCTCCTTCAGCAGCCTTTATTTTGTTAAAAAAAATATGAGTAAGCAATATTCTTTACTTTCTTTCTTTTATTCCTAGTCACGTGATCAGGAGAAGCAAAAACTAACAAAAAAGGACAAAAATTTAACACACAAGTCTTACAGTTCCCAGTCCGAAAATAGCAACGGTGGAACCCTTAGTCGGTTTGGCAGCGTTCAAGGTAGCGCCCATACCTTTGAGCATAATAAAAATGCATCAATTGAAGACAAAGTTACAATTACATTTTTAATATCATTATTATCAGAGAAAAAAACAAATTTATTTTCATGTGGATATTCCACAGCTAAGAACACACTTTGTCAAGTGGAGCCGCAGGGTTTATTAGCAACATAACCAACATGAACAACAGTGTACTGGCTAAAGGTGGAGGTGCCAAGAAAGTGATATATAGGCTATCCATTTTTCGAGAGCCTCGACTTTCCAACCTTATCGGTATTTATCCTGAGGAGATCACACATATTGTTCTCTTCTGATTTACAGTGACGGTAATCTCTACATTCCTCTGTGAATATAGGGAGCACATGATACCCTTGGTTTGAGGTTTGTCACACCCTCACCTACACTCGACAATTCTATAGGCATGAAAATCAAAGAAATAAATATCAGATTAAAAAGAAGTAAATAAAATTGCTAAATATAAATTTAAAAAGATAAAACTACGATTATATTATAAAGTTAAATAACATCTGTTTTCTTAGGTTTTCAGAATTTTCTTTATATAAATTGAAACATTTATTTCATACCCTCGGGTATCATGACCTAATATGTGAGGAAACAGAGAGAATTTTGCCCCTGCCACAATAGAGAACACAATATCCGTTAATACAATATACTCCATGTACAAGCAATGGTTATAAGTTAGTAATGGGGTGGATATGGATTTATCATATGAATGCAAGAATCAGTGGGAAATTAGACTAATAATGAGAGATATCCTCTAATAAGTTGTTACTACCTTAAATTAATCAACTAGAAAATAAAAACAGTACTCCAAATATGTTATTACAAACAACAAGAATCTCAAAGTATTCTGCTAAAGCAAGATCAGCAAAACCACTATGCAACATAATCATTCTAAGAAGGGTGATCACTACTCCACATTCAATGCCATCATTATGAGATCTAATAAGCATAAGTTTCATATGGAATGTGTTTTATTATCTAGGCATCCCAGAAGTAGACATCATGGCGCAACGAGGTGAAGAAGATCTTTATACGAGCTTCCATCTTTTGTGAACTTCATCTACCAATAATGGCTTCCCAACTAATTCCCATGCCACAGTAGCTACAGAATGCGTTCACAATCAAAAAAAATATCAATAGTTAATACAAGAAACAATGGTCACATTATTAATTAGGATGAACGAAATTGCGATCAATCAAGCATTCTAGTTTTGCAAGTCGTGTAGGAGTATTTTTTTTTTTAATTTTGGCTGATGTGATAAACAAATTAGCAGCCGTACTCGTCAATGACGTCGCTGAAACCTTTAGCCCAAAGTTCAATTCACATTGAAAACATGTGAGATTTCTCCTTTAATGTGAGAGATTTATTTCTTTTGATATTAGTTGATATCGATTATGAAATTATGTGTATCTGCTTCTCACCATAGTGTGGGTTTTACAAAAAGAAAAAACATAATAAGCCATACTTATACTAAGTTAAAACTTTAAATTCACTGAATAGATTATAACCAAAAGAAACTACAATCAATTTACTACTAACTCCAGTTTAATAAATTCAAAAATGTAGTTATATATGCTTTTAGTTCTAAAAACAGTCAAGTTGACAGAAAAGAAAAAAAAAATCAAAACCGAAACTTTTTTTTGGGAATTTAGGAGTCGATATTTATAAATATTTGTTGATATCCTTCTAAAAGTCAAAATTGATTGATTACCACATAAATCTGACTTAATATCATCAGGTATCGTCTTTAAATGAACACCCAAATAGAGGAGTATTTTTAAAGAATGGCATAAATCACATCCAAACTTCTAGATTCTATCCAAAATGTTCAAGCTTTCTGAAAATGAGCCAAATGCCAATTGAATTGGTGTTTGAATTTGAAAATCAAATCAGACGCCAATTCAAATGACGTTGGACCAAAATTAATAAATTAACTTAATCAAATTATTATATTAACTTAACTATTTTTTTTAAAGCAGATTTGAAAAAAAAAAAGGTGGTAGTGCAACTTTTTTTTAACGCCATTTAAAATGGCATTTGAACTTCATATTTTTTTTAAATCAAGCAATCTTTTTTAAATGAGACTTCAACTATTTGTTTTTTTATTTTTTGTATAAATCAAATTTTGGGAAAAGGAGAATCATTTTTAACGCCACTTCAACTGGCGTTTGAAACCTTTTTTTTAGAAGAAATTTTAGGTAGAAGATGTAGAGAACGCCAATTCAAGTGGCGTTCAAAAAAAACTTCCTAACTCATCTTCTTTCAAATTTACTTTATAAAAATAAAATAAAATAAAAATGGTTCAAACGCCATTTCAAGTGGCGTTAAAAAAAATTCATTGCCACCTTTTTTTCAAATTTGCTTTTAAAAAAAATAAAAAGGGGTTCAAACGTCAATTCAAGTGGCGTTCAAGTCTCTCTCTCTCAAATTTGCTTTCTCACATCTTTGTTTTAAAAAATAGTAATAATAGTAATATTTCAAACGCCAATTCAAGTGGCGTTAAACGTTGAATAGATATTTCAAAAAAATTCAATAGGCGTTTAGCCCATTTTTTCATTTTTAAACTTGTTCTTTGATAATAGAGAATTATAAACTTAAAAGCATGCAAGCAAGAATTAATATCAAAACCCAGAATTTTGTAATATCAATTCACAAAATATTTTAATCTTCGGATCAGAAACCGAGAAATTAAACCCACACACCAAAAAAAAACAACCTGATAAAATGAGTAAATGAGAAATTACCCTTACAACGTGAACTGACCGGCGTAGTTATGTGCTTATTTATTATTACTATGATTTATGAAGAAAATGATATAGTTGAGACAATAGTTATGGTGAATGATACTTAAAAATCGTTTTAAACTTGTTCTTTGATAATGATTAAAACTTAGCGGAATAAATGTTTGTTTTAAGTGGTTGAGCACTTAAAGCTCTAAATGACATGATTATTTTTAAGTAGTTGAAGACTAAAGCTCTAACTCTTCTACTCAAGTAGGATATCCACTAAGGATATACATTACAACTTCACGAATCACATAGATTCCTTCAGACCGGCGTGATGCAGGAACTTCTTAGTTCACTCTTGAACTCTTCAAGTCCAATGAGACTTGGCTTTCTTTTCTTATAGATTCACTCTGAACTCTTCAAGTCCAAGCAGACTTGGTACACTTCTTCGATTGGTTGATAATGTTGAGTTCTTGATGGTTGCTACTCGATTCTTGTGTGTAAGCACTTGTTCTAAAAAATGAGTAGGTGAACAAGCTTTGAAATATCTCGGATCGTAGAGTTGAGCTTGAGAGAGATGTTCACGTTGTTTGTTGATGCTTGCTTTATTTTCTCTCTCATCTGTCATCTGATCCATATATGTGATCTTGAAAACTATTCGTTGGATCCATCCGTTGAGGCATTGAATGCGTTCGAACTTTTACATCTTGTGATAGAGACATTTACGCACATCTTCACGAATTACGCATTACGCCCATTGACACCTTGATTTGCTTTCTCACCTACCACCTGAAAAGGTGTTTTGTCCCTCTTACCCATGCTACTATCCTTAGCTTCTTCAATACGCTTCTTTGTTGCATACTAAGGATATTTCATATACTTTGGGACTAATGAGTACTGCAGCGTCTAGAATTCATTCCTCATATGTTGAAATCTACCTTTACACAAATCACGAGGCTCGACGTTTTCTAACATGAGACAGATGATGCTCTACGATTTGGATTGTGGTACTCTACGATTCAGATCGTAGCGTCTTGACTTCTTTGCACTTCTACGATGCTATCGATCGAGAGCACTCGATTTCCTTAGACCTTTGCACACTCGATCTTCACTTGATCGTGTTGTTGACTCTACGATCCGAGAGCACACACTACGATCGTTGACTTGTAAACTCCATGTTTCCTTCATCACATTACGATCGTGGAGTTGGCTCGACATAACGTTGGGATCACTCTACGATTTTCGAAGAGTCCCTTCAAAGGCGGGCACACTCACGATCTTGAAGCTCTACGTTTACGCCTTGACCTGCAATGTTGATCGGATGATACACTATGATTTCTTGAAGCCTATCTATTACATCTCAAGATCAACCTAATGACTTTGATCTTTCTATCTATACATTCCATTCTAGAATGATACACGTTAAGATCTTAGATCAACCTAACAAATTTGATCTATCACTAAGTTCTTGTACATATATTCTTGGAAGGACTTTACAAATAATCATGAGCATATACATTAAAACATCAAATCATAATATGCATTCTCCCAACAATCTCCCCTATTTGATGTTGACATAATCAAGGAGATTTGTTGTCATGATTATTAGTGACTAGATGCGTTTTGGGGAAATTTAAACATGACTTAGTATTTTGGTTGAGCAATTTGAAATTTCTAGAGAATAAGCATGAATTTATTAATGACCAGGAGATATTACAGTTTGGCATTACATCAATAGGAAATTGAAGTTTCAACTTATCTCTATTTCTTTGACCTCTTTCGTGGAGGTGGGTTGGCATACTGCTCAGCCCTTCTTTTTCTGTGGGCTTCCTCGTTTCTGGCTAACTCTTCCAGCTCGCTTGGACTTAGTCTTGGATTTTTTTCATGCTTGTACATGAATGCAGGATCTCCAGTTGGCATTCTTATGCGTACAGTAGACACATCTTGTGAGCTGGGAGTTAACTCCTGGCGTCTTAAAGGTATAGCCATTAAAATTCCCTGCTGATCAGATCGTTGAGTCTGATGGTGAATTTGTCTTGCAGGAGGGCTTCGTGATGCTTGAGCATGAAATTGTCCTCTTCCCCTTTCTTGAGTTCCATGACCTCCTCTGCCTTTACCTTGACATCCCTGTCCTCCCTGAACTCCTTTCCCTTTATTCTCCCCCTTTATGTCAGCATCAAGGGTTCGAATATCTGCAGACAATTGATTAACACCTTGGACAAGCTCATTCAGTTGGCTTTGTGTCTGAGCAATGTCCTCTCGACTTTCCTTGATCTGTTTTTCAGATCTAGCTTCTTTATTTCGGAGGGAAATGAGAACAATATCATTATGTCGTTCCTGATTGACATAAGATTTCTGGAAGTCATGGACAGAAGCTTTCAAGTTGATAATATTCTCCAGCATCAGGGTATGTTGACTGTCTTGATGTTTCTGTATTTCAAGAACAGCCTCTCTTTGCTTGGTAGCTATCTGGAAGTGAATCTCATCTATGTCCTTCATGCTCTTAAGAATTTCTTGAATAATTTCTCTCAGCTTCTTTGTAAGCTCAGTATTCAGAGTGCTAGGGAAATTATTTGCAGCTGTGATCATTTGATTCAGCCGGATATTAATGAGATCGGGTGAGATTCGGACTTCTTTCTATAGACTTGACCATTTTCGGAGGTTTCTTTCAAGTCATCCTTTGTAGGCAGGTTTGGGAGAGTATCATTGGCTTGAGGATTGTTGATTGGAGGGGTTGTTTCTTTGGGATTGATCTTGCAAGTTGTAAAGAGCAAGATCAAGACTAAAGTAGTCATTTGATGAGGAGGATGGTATATCGGATGGAGGGGCTTGGGTTTGGATGTTTGGGACAAGTGTCTCTACGATCTCTATTTGGGACTCTACGATGGGTCTAGAGTGCGGAATCGTAGAGTTGGTAGTTTAATGGGAGCAAAGTAAGGTTGACTTCATTTGGTTCTTGATTCTGAGAATTTTGGGATTACTGATTTGGAAATTGATTGAGTGGGTGAAGAATCACTTCAACCATCGAGGAAATTCATAGAATTGGTGAATGAAGATGATGGCAAGTGATTAACTTTGAAGAGATCGGGGATCATCGATTACCTCAAGTTTATCCTTGGATGAAGAAGAATGGTAATGGCGACTTCTTGGCAAAGTTGACTTTCCACAGGAATCCATGAGCGAAAGGCGAGATGGTTGGATACTCTTTGAAGCTCGAACATGTGATCCCATGAGTTCGAGATTTGAGCTTGATGGTATGCCATCATGGGTAGGTAAGAAAACATTTGATTGTATGAGATAGCTTCTATATCCATCTTTACCCATATACGGTGATTGATTTGAGCTCATCATCATCATCATCATCTTGTTCTTCTTCTTTGTTCTCTTCTGAGGATTCCATTATCTCAATGGTCTCTGGATGGTCTTGCACTGGTTCATCTTTATTTTGTGCAGGGACCTCTTCTTCTGCCATGTGGATATCATGAGGCTCCCCCTCAGCATGATTATCTTCTTGAGAGTTCAGAAACTCCCCCTCAGCTGGAACATCTTCTTGAGCTGCAGACATCTCCCCCTCAGCCGGTGTATTCTCTATCATGAGAATTTCAGGGATCTCCCCCTCAGCTGGAGCACTGTCCTCTTGATTTGCTCGGGACAGTTCTTCTTTTGCATCCACACTCTTTGCTTCCTTTTTCAGCACCTTTTCATTTTCAAGAATGTACTTCTTGACCAGCTTTCTTCTTGATTTTCTGGGTTTAGCCACAACTTTAGGACTCTCTTGAATCTCAGCTTTGTCCTGTTCAATAGCCACTATACTTGAGACATCTCCTTCCTTGCGTGCCATACTTGGTCTGGCCTTTGTGAACAGTAGAGACTCTACGATAGAGGAGATTGATGGCCTTTTGGACTTATATGGCCGACTTTGTTCTTCTTTAGGATCACGTGATATGGTGGCTTGATCCTCATCGACTTCATCTTCTTCTTTGCTTCCTTCTTAGCATCCTCGAGTCTCTATATCGAGAGGACTCTACGGGAATATCGAGTTGTAGATCCTTGAGGCTCTTCTATCATCAGCCCTTAGCTTCCTCTTGCCCTTACTTTTTTACGGTAAGGACGAGAGGGTTCTCCTTGTTGGCTTCTCCTTCTTCTTGACTTCCACGACAACAGACATGTTTCTGGAAAGCTGCGTCCTTGATTCCCAGTTCTTCCTTGGACTCGGTCATCATTCGTATATACTCGGTGGGGTTTCTCTTCCAGTTTTCAAACAAGCTGTTTTGGTCATTCTTGATTTGGGTTTATGGCTTCTCCCTCTTCATCCCCAATTTTGTCACCCGATTCAGATTGCGAGAATGATACTTAAGAAACGCCCATATAGCATCTTACGAGGGCTTTTTGATTTCTTGAGTTGATGATCCACTTCTTAGATCCACTCGAGCAATCTGACTCCATAGTTGAGTTGTATACCATAAAACATGGCCGTCATGAGCTTAAGTTGAGCTTCATTCACCGAGTCATGACCTGAGCTCTTATAGCAGATGCATTTCCCAATAATGTCAGCCAAAAACTCGTACCTTTGTGGGAACTCCTTCTTTTTGTACCCTTTCACAAAGGGGTTTTTCTTGTGATGTATTTTTCTTAGTCCCTCTTGGAAGTCTATGCTGTCTAAGAATGGGTGCCCTTCATTCTTGAAACCTAGGGCAGATTGAAGTCTTACGCCTTTAGTTTAATTTCTACTTCCCTTACTCTTGTAGTGATGGTGTCGTTTTCAAACACACCATTTTGTAGAACTCTTTCACTAGCTTGGGATAGATAAGGGTATACGTGCTCGAGCCTCTCGAGACCGGCCTTCTTCTTAGTATTTAGGGTCTTGTGAAATTTTGGTGGAGCTATTTTGAAACTCGTCAAAAAGCAGTGCATGCCGGATACCACATTTGAAGCAGCCATTGATTCTGTAGTTGGAAGTGAAATACGTTTGAGCTTTCTGCTGATTTAGGGCTTTTGCTTTGAGAGAGTGAGAGAGTGAGAGAGAGAGATAATCTTTTGGACTTCAGATTTCAAAATTGTGATTTCAACTTGTACTTGTAACTTCCCTCTCTTCTTTTTTGTTTAGTGGGATAGGTGTCGATTTTTGCTTGGCCCTACAATTTTGACTGTGCAAGAATGTACTAATTTTCCCTTGGCTTCTTCAGAGCTGAGGTGTCCTTAGGAAGACTACGATCGTTGAGGTAGTCTTATGTTCGTTGAGTCTGTCCTGCGATCGTCGAGTCTGTCCTGCGATCGTCAAGTCTTTCGATTCATTGAGAGTACATCCTACGATCGTCGAGTCGATCAATCGATCATTCATTTAGTCGTCCTACGATCGTCGAGTCGACCAGGATCCTTGTGATGAGTTTTGACTAAGCATTCTTTTAAGGTAACTCGGGAAGGGCTGACCTCTTGGAGAGATTCAAGGTTAGGTTTGTTCCTGAGGCACCTCTTAGAGAGATTGCTTTGTTATGAAGCTTGTCATCACAGGATACATTTTTGCTTTGTGGATGGGGCTTGTGTCATCGTTGAGTCTGCACTATGATAGTTAAGTCTTTGCTACGATCGTTGAGGTAGTTTTCTTTTTAGCTCTACGATCGTGAGCTTTCCTTGATCATGTCTACGATTTTGAGTTCAGCCTTTGTATCTGTCATGGTTAGCACAATCTAGAGCATATATTTCATGGTTGTAGATTTAGCATTCCTAGCTCACTTATTAACTTATTAAATCTGGATTCATCTAGTGGTTTTGTAAAAACATCAGCAAGTTGATTTTCAGTAGGGATATATTGTAAAGATATAGTTCCATTTTGCACATGATCCCTAATGAAGTGATACCTTATTTCTATATGCTTAGTCCTAGAATGCATTACAGGATTATGAGTTATTGTTATGGCACTTGTGTTATCACAGTGTATGGGAATAGATTTGAAATCGAACCCATAGTCAGCTAGATGATTTCTCATCCATAGGATCTGAGCACATGTTTTGCCGGTGACAATATATTAAACCTATGGTTGAAGTAACCTTTGAGTTTTTCTTTTTGCTAAACCAGGACACAAGTCTATTTCCTAGCAATTGACAGGTGCCACTAGTACTTTTTCTATCGATTTTGCATCTTTCAAAATCAGCATCTGTAAATCCTGTTAGTTCAAATGAGGATTCCTTGGGATACCAAAGCCCCAAGTAAAGGTGTACCCTTGAGATACTGAAGATCCTCTTTCTGGTGAGATAAATGTGACTCTTTAGGGTTAGCACTGAAATCTAGCACATATGCATGTTGCAAACATTATGTATGCAGTCTCTTGGCGATTAGGTATAAAGAGAGCCTATCATACCTCTGTATTGAGTGATATCAATACTTTTACCTTTCTCATCCTTGTCGAAGCTTGGTTGCGAGGAGCAATTGTGTTTTTTCATGGGAGAGGCTGATTCCATGCCATACTTTTTGAGTAAGTCTTTGATGTACTTGGCTTGGTTTATGAAAATTCCTTCTTCAGACTGCTTTACTTGCAGTCCAAGGAAGAAGTTCAGCTCACCCATCATGCTCATTTCAAACTTGCTCTGCATTAGCTTAGAGAATCTCTTGCATAACTTTTCGTCGAGTAGAGACCAAAAATAATATCATCAACATATATTTGAACTAGTAAGACTTTATCTTTATGCTTTCTAAGAAAGCAGTGTGGTATCTACTCTACCTCTAGTGAACCCATTTTCGATTAAGAAGTTAGTCGGTGTTTCATACCATGCTCACAGGTGCTTGTTTAAGACCATATAAAGCTTTATCTAATCTATAGACATAATTGGAAAGAGATGGATTGATGAAACACGGAGGTTGCTCTACATAGACTTCTTCTTGGAGTTCTCCATTTAGAAATGCACTCTTGACATCCATCGAAAGATTTTGAACTTCATGTGGCGTGAAAGGCAAGAAAGATTACGATGGCTTCTGAGTCGCGCAGCGGTGCAAATGTCTCATCGTAGTCGATACCTTCTTCTTGAGAATAGCCCTTTGCCACTAATCTTGCCTTGTTTACGGTTATGACCCCATCTTCATCCATTTTGTTTACGAAGACCCACTTAGTTTCTATCACGGGATGACTCTTTGGTCTTGGTACCAATCTCCATACTTTGCTTCGTTTAAATTGGTTGAGTTCTTCTGCATGGCTTCTATCCAATTGGAGTCTTCCATAGCATCCTCTATCTTCTTTGGCTCTATTTTGTGATAGGAAGCTTAGATAAAAACATTCATTACGAGTAGTAGACTCTTGTTTTGACTCTAGCCTTTTCGGATCTCCAATGATTAGATCACGAGTGTGTGTCTCTTGCCCATCTATTGCGGATTGGGACATACGTCACGATGCCTTCTGTCTTAATTCTTAAGGTCTATATCTCTTCTTCTTGGAGTGGAGGCTCATTTGTCTTGCATGGACCTCTCTACGATCACATTCTCATGCTCTCTGATTTCACTTTATCGGCACTACTGATCGTAGTGTTGAGCTCAACGACTTCATTCAGTAGTGTGTACGCCTTGCTATCGGTCGTAGTGTCTTGAAGCACTTATTTTGTCTAAGTCGGTTTCATCAAAGATGATGTGTATTGAGACTTCAACATTCGGTGTCTTCTTGTTGAACACTCTATAAGCCTTGATATGCATGGCATATCAAGAAAGATCCTTAAATCGACTTGGGCTGGAATTTTGTCGGATCTTGCTTTCCATTGTTGAGAATGTAGCATACACAACCAAAGACATGGAAGTAGGCGACACTTGGCTTTCTTCCTTTCCACGGTTAAGTGAGGCGTCTTCTTGATCGTAGAGTGAATTAATGATCTATTACTGCGTGTAGCATGCGGTGTTGGCGACTTACGCCTTGAAGTATTGATGACGGATGAAGCTGCTGCTAGTAGAGTCCTTCCACCTCTATCGAGTTCTATTCTTTCTTTCAAAAAACTCCATTTTGTTGAGGAGTTCGTGGAGCTTGAGAAGTTGTGGTGATGCCATTTATGAAAGAGAACTTGTCTATTTAGAAATCGAATTCTCTTCCATGATCACTCCTTATGGCCTTGATTTTCTCTCCTTTCTCGTTCATTACCGATCTGAACATCTTGATTAATTCGGAGACTTGTTTCATCCTTTGAGGTTAGGAAGAATACCCGTATGAATCTGGTGTAGTAAATGTAAACTATGATTAGAGAGTATCTTTTTCCTCAAGACTAGTTGTTGGGATTGGCCCAAAGAGATCCATGTGGAGTAGCTGCGAGGGCTTGTTAATAGAGTTAGCGTTTTGCTTTTGAATGAGCTTTTGGTTTGCTTTCAGGTGGCGGGCATTGCATGGCCTTTCCTTCACGAAGTTGAACTTGGGTAGGCGACTACTAGGTCTTTTGATGCGGTTTGGACATGCTTTTGAAGTTTAAGTGAGACAACAACAAATCATGCTATAGCTTGACTCATTTCTTGAGATGCTTTTGCTAGAAAACATATTGTCTCATCGAGCTTAGTTGACCAAGATCCTTTGTGTAGACATTTCCTTCTCTTGTCGGTTAGCTTTCTGACGAGATGTCTTCAAATCTACGACTTGACATTGGTTGTTGAGGAATGTCATTTGATGACCCTTGTCGAGAGTTGGGTGATACTTAGAAGGTTGTGTTGAAGACCTTCCACATAGGCTACTTTCTTTGAAAGATCTTGCACCATTGCCGTGTGAGCCATATCCTCTTGTCTTTTGCCGAGCCGTTATCTCCAAAGATGGTGAGGGACCCTCCTTTTCTATGTAGTTAGATAGTAGGGCTTTGTTCCTGTCATATGCCTTGAGCATCCTTTGTCCGGATACCATGTTGAGGTCGTGGAGCTCTTTTCTGTCAAAACATTTGAACCTTCATTTTGGTACCCATATTTGCATGGGTCCTTCATTGTTAGTGCCTTTGGGGACCCAAATCATCTAATCTTGGGTCTCACATGCATGGAGTTATAATAACATTTTGTAGCCCTATGACCATATTTATTGCATATGAAACATCTATTATGATGCATGCTGTGTGTGTATGATGATTCATCTTCCACTTGGACTCGTGTGGTTCCTTAGTTAACCTTATACATTAAGCGATTCTCTTTCTTCCACGTGTCCTTAGGTTTCATAAATAGTGATGAGTGTGCCTTACCTCTCTTGTACCTTCCCGGTTGATTCGTAGAGTTGGTCTTGCTTGACTCTACGATTCTTGAGGTTGGTGAGTAGAGGTTGGAGTTACTCTTCTCCTTTATGAAGCCCGAGCCGGCGTGAGATCCTTTACTTCTCGAGTATAACTAGAAGCAGTAGAAACAAGGTTTGGGCTGGCTCTTTCAGCTGTGAGGATTTCACAAAGCGATGCCTCTACCAAAACTTGAGGCATTACTAGTGCTAGAATTTCCATTGTCTTTTCCACACATGACTCGAGATGGATTCCCAAAGCTAAACTTTATTACGTCGAGCGTGCTTCTACGATTAGAGAAGCGAGCGGTCCATGGATGATGAGGATTTGTTCCATGCAGAGATAGTCTTCTCTAGATCCTCAATTTTAGAGGTTAGCTTAGACTCTCTTTGAGCATTGAGTGTGTTTGTCTGTTTTAAAGTTTCATTCTCAGCCTCAAGCTTGGAAAGAAGATTAGTACATAGAAGGGTTGTTTCAAGCTCTTCTTGAACTTTTTTCTTCTCCTCTTGAAGAAGTGAATGATCTTTAGACAAGACTCTAAACCACTTCATGTATTGATGTAGATCAATGGTTATGTCATGCAAAATAGTTCTTAAATCACTTATATCTACATCAGGAGAGTTAAAATCAAATACCTCATCCAGACTTACATCATGTATGTTGAGATTTTGGTTGTTCTTTGCATGTTTGGCCATTAGACACAGATTGGCCATTTGTGGTTCTTCTTCATCTCCGGAGTCAGTATTTGAGTCATTGTCTGAATCACTCCACGATCCTCCAGCTACCAGACCTTTGTCTCTTTTCTGAGGCCTCTTGTTTCCTTTGTATTCCTTCTTTGCATGAGTTTTCTTCTTTAGTTCTTCTTTGATAGGTTTGTTGCAGTTGGCGATGAAGTGGCCAGGCTTTTTGCAGTTGTAGCATAGGTCATTCAATTCATTTGCTCCTGGCTGATGTAATTGCTGACCTTCTTTGACTTGTTGATTCTGCCTTGTCGCATGAACCTTCTTAGTCTCTTTACCAGCATAGCGAAGTCTTCATCATCGTCTTCATCATAATCAGAGTCAATCTCAGTGTTGACCTTTGATGCACCTTCATTAGCCTTGAGAGCAACACCCTTGTCTTTCCTTCTTCCTTCTGATAAGGTTTCAGCACGTTGGGTCGACTCCGGTTAAGTAGGTCGGGAGAGATTGCCATATATTTGTTGATGTTGTCGTCTCATTAAGATTCTTTGATTCTCTTATTGATGTGGTCTTGGCATCCCACACTTTCGGTAGAAAGCTCTCATGAACTTTATGGTCGGATCTTTGTTAGGATAGATCTTCCCATACGCTCGTAGAGAGTTGAAGCGAGCGTTGAATCTTTCATAGGTGGCGGTCACATTTTCTCCTTGCACGTGGCGAACATTTAAATCTTCTTTGTGTCAAGAGAGGCTATTTGTTCTCTCTTACTTCTTGGTTCCTTCGTGCATGATCATCAGTGCTTCCCAAACTTCCTTAGCTGTTTTTTTGTTTACAACATTTTCAAACAGATCGTCCTCCAAGGATTGGAATTGGATGTTCTTTGCCTTTTTGTCAAGTTAGATGACTCTCTTCTCTCTGTATCATCCATTCTTCTTTAACTTTGATTTGTACTCTATTTGGATCGTCAGTGGTTGGTGCAAGCTTTGTTGGTATATAGGGCCCATTAAGAACGGTCTCAAATAGATCTTCATCTATTGAGTCCATGTAAGCTTGCATCGACTTTCCGATTAACAAATTTATCCTTGTTGCACATTGGTGGCTTCTTTGCCTCCCGGTCTGGATTAAGCTTGATGCGAGTGCCATTGGATCTACTAAAGCTTATAAGTTATAAAATAGAAACACCTTTGATACCAATTGTTAGTTCTAGTTGGCCTGATAGTTATCTAGAAGGGGGGGGTTGAATAGATATTTAAAAATCTTTTTGTTTTAAACTTGTTCTTTGATAATGATTAAAACTTAGCGGAATAAATGTTTGTTTTAATCTTCTTTATCAAGCAATGGAGTAATGAGGTGAGGCGGTTATGGCGGTTATAACGAGATATAGCGGTTATGGTATGAATGTAATGACACGATCGTTTTAAGTGGTTTGAGCACTTAAAGCTCTAGTCACTCTTCACTCAGCGAGTAGGATATCCACTAAGGATATACATTACAACCACGAATCACACAGATTCCTTCTAGACCGGTGATGCAAGAACTTCTTAGTTCACTCTTGAACTCTTCAAATCCGGCAGACTTGGCTTTCTTATAGTTCTCTGAACTCTTCAAGTCAAAGAGACTTGGTACACTTCTTTGGTTGGTTGATAATGTTGAGTTCTTGATGGTTGCTTGCTACTCGGTTGTTATGTAAGCACTTGTTCTAAAAGGCGAGTAGATGAGCAAGCTTTTGCAATATCTCGGATCGTAGAGTTGAGCTTGAGAGAGATGTTCACGTTGTTTGTTGATGCTTGCTTAGTTCTCTCTCATCTATCGATCTGTATATATGTGATCTTGAAAACTATCCGTTGGATCCATCCATTGAGGCATTGAATGCGTACGAACTTTCTCATCTTGTGATAGAGACATTTTTGCACATCTTACGAACTACGCATTACATTGCTTGACACTGCTGTGATTGCTTTCTCACCTACCACACGAAAAGGTGTTTTGTCCCTCTTACCCATGGTACTATCCTTAGCTTCTTCAATATCGCTTCTTTGTTGCATACTAAGGATATTTCATATACTCTGGACCGATGAGTACTGCTGACGTCTAGAATCCATTCCTCATATGTTGAAATCTACCTTTACACAAATCGTGAGGCTCGACATTTTTTACGGCGTATGGGGCAGATGATGCTTTACGATTTGGATCGTGGTACTCTACGATTCGGATCGTAGCGTCTTGACTTCTTTTGCTTATCGCGATGCTATCGATTCGAGAGCACTACGATTTCCTTAGACCTTTGCACACTACTGATCTTCACTTGCTCGTGTTGTTGATTCTACGATCTCGAGAGCACACTACGATCTTTAACTTATAAACTCCATGTTTCCTTCATCACACTACGATCGTGGAGTTGGCTCGGAAAGACGTTGGGATCACTCTACGATTTTGAAGAGTCCCTTCTCGATCTTGAGCTCTACAAAGCGATAAGGCACACTCGATCTTGAAGCTCTACGTTTACTTTGATCTTTCTATCGTACATTCTATTGTTGATCGGATGATAGATCTCAAATTTCTTATCAACTATCTATTACACATATCTTACTTGGAAGAACTTTACAAAAAATCATGAGCATATACATTAAAAACTCAAATCTAATATGCATTCTCCCAACAAATTTTGTCTTATTTATACTGGGCAGGTATTTATTCGACGTTAATATCTCAAATTTAGATAAAATTCATGTTAAACAAAGTTTATAGTTATTGATTTTTAACTTTTTGTTGTAGTATTTTTTTTGTTGGTGAAATATATGCATATATAGGTGGGACATCGTTCAAAGTGGACACCGTTCAAGAACAAGTGGCATTTAATATAGTATAGAGTTGTAATTGCATAAAAATGTCATTTGAAATGCAACTTACTTTTATAAACTATCCAAATGAATTGTCTTGGATCTGACATCTCATACATCCCTCTTCCCTAGCTACCAACCAGCCTACCAACTCATATATATCAGATTATGAATGTAAGCTACTTCAAAGGCAATAATAGAAAAGGGATTGGGTTCTCTTCAATTGGGCAAGTTTTTAAAATAACTGTGAATGTTAGCATTAACTAAAACTTGGGTTTTCCTCTTTTCTACTTGGCATTTGTCCCTTCATCCTCTATGAGAATTGATGGGTAATAAGGGGAAGAAGGTAAGATATATCTCAGCAAATTACATTAACAAGACCTCAGGTGTAGATTTTTTCCAGGACGCTCATTTTTTTTATTTTTTTTTGTAGCTCAAATTATGAAATAAAATGGTGTAAACCCCTGCAAGTAGATGCTTTGTTTTCCGTTTGCTTGACAAATGTTGTAACGAAACTAGTCCAAGCCTTTTGTATTTTGTTTTTTTCTTTAGCAATAAAATTTCTTTGCCATTTACTAAAAATAATAGCATGCATGTAACAAAAGATGAAAATTAGAAAGAAACTATGTTAAAATAATGGCTTAGTAGATCAACAAGGAAAAGATGTTCTTAGCGCGCTGTAAATTAACTGATCTATTAATGAGTCCGACCTTGCTTGACTCAACTAGACTAAGCCCGACTCAAGCTCGACTTGAGTTGGAACAAACACATTTGCCTGTTTAGTTAAATGAGTCAAACTCAAACACTGGAATGTCTGCCCCGAGCCCGGCTCATTTAGGCTAGACTTGTTTAGTCCCGGTTTATTTAACATTTGATTAGTTGTTTTTTCTTATTTTTATACTAAAATAGTTCTTAAAAAGAATCATACATAAGCTCAATATGTCCGATTCGCTTAAATCGTGCTCAAAATCGACTCATTTATTTAACAAACCAAATTTGTACACCAAATCTTAGACTCATTTAAACTCAACTCGTTTAACGTTTAAATGAACTCGAACTTGGCAGGTTAAAACATAATATCTTTTTGTAGTGATGATATTCTCAAGTGAGCAGAATAATCTTAATTTTATTTTCTTTTGGACTTGATTAAAAAAGTATTTGCATGTCGAAAAAGAAGTGGTACGTAAGAAAATATTTATGGAATATAGAAAATAAAATAAATAAAATCAATTAACTTTAAGAAAACTAGAACATAATTATACCATCACCTTTGTCGTCGGTCAATTCTTTAGGTCAATGGACTAAATTTATAAATTCCCCTTGTCCCCATGCATGGCCATGATAGTGGAAGATTTCTACATGGTGGGCTTAATCAAGCAGTCATCACGCCACGACGACTCACTAAGCAAAGAAATTGGAATTTTTTTGTATTGTGGAATAAATTCTGCTAGCCCCCATGAGACGAATTTTCCGCAAAAGATTATTATTGAATTTTATAAGTTAATTTGAGATATTTTTAAATTTAAAATTGAGATTATTTATTAAAAATTACGAGAAGATAAGTTTTACAATGAATAGTACACTTTAAATAGATAATAATATTTGTCATGTTGTTGACTAAATTTAAAAATTACGAGAAGATAAGTTTTACAATGAATAGTACACTTTAAATAGATAATGATATTTGTCATGTTGTTGACTAAATTTAAAATTTTAAATAGATAATGATATTTGTCAATTTTGAGTTTAAAAATATTTTAAATTTATTTTAAAAAAATCAATATTGAAACTAATCCGTTAATTGTGGCTCTTTGTACTCTCAAAGGCAATAATAAAAAAAGGGAGTTGGCTACAATCGGGCAAATTTTTTAAAAAGTCCCACTATGTGTTGTAAAAGTGTTCTATTAAATTAAGATTGTGATGTATATCAATATATGATATTGCATAAGATTATAATAAGGTTAGCCCACTATATCAATTAAATGCATTGTTAAAATATTATTAATATAGTTGTCCACGTAACCAGTGGCGGATTCGGCCACAAAGTTCAATGGGGTTAAATTCAAAAAAAAAATATGTTAAGAATAAAAATTATAGTTATATATACATACTTTTCTAAATCTAATATAATTTCTCAACACTTAAGTCATTAAGTTTAATATATATATATATATATATATATATATATATATATTCATAATTTTCTTAGAAGGAGAATACTTGAATGATTTTTTTTATCAATAATTTTTTATTATTAAAAACCAATGTAGTACAAATGTGACAAATCCAAAAGATTTGGATAAGGCCATATGGAATAAGAGAAAACTAAGTAAATAGGTGTCTTGGAGTTTTAACTCCTTGTATTTGAGTTTTAATTTGGTTATAAAAGAAAAGAAAGCGAAGAAAATTAAACAAAAAGAGATAATGTCTTTTGACTTTTGTAATAGAAGAGAAAAAAAAATAAGAAAAATGGTGTCTTTGAGTTTTAGTTAGAAAAGAAAAAAAAAAGATAAAGACAAATGAGTGTATTTCGAGTCAAAAAAATTTCTCATTTTTTTTACAATTAAAAAATTTTACAGGGTGTTAGTTAAAAAAGAAAAAAAAGTACGAGAGAATACTTAATTTTTGAGCCAAATATTTTTTTCTTACTTTTGAAAAAAAACTTTAGAAAAAAAATAATATTAGCTTTGATTTTGTTTTCCCCATTTTAAAACTAAAAACACAGAGTCAGAACTAATGACATTTTTTTCTTTTTGAATAAAAAACAAACACACATGGAAAGAGAAATAAAAGAAGTAATACTATTTTACTTTAAAAAGACACTTATACAAAAAGAAAGTGATGGTGGGGGTGTGTACTATGGGGGAAGGGAATGAGCCAAGGGAGCCCAAACGCATGGAAGAAAATTCAGTTGGGGCAGGTGCCCCCCTTCCCCATGCGTAGATCCGCCCCTGCACGTAAGTCGCAACAAATGACTCGACATATAAAGTCGCATGATATATTAATTTTTCTTTTTAAAATAATTACACACTTCTTTTCGGTTGATAAATAAAACTATTTTTATGAAGAAAAAAAAAGAATATTGAAGTTACCAACAACTATCAAATTTGTTAACTGGTTTTAATTTAACATTACCAAAAATAAAACCTTGTGGCTCAATTTTATTTTCTGGTAATTGAAAACTAAAACCCTTGAGCGTTTGAGAAAAATTAAAAAATAATACACACACAATGACCTTTACCAAAAATAATGACTTTAACTATTTTTTGAATATTCAAGAGCGATAGTGTAGCACCTTTTAGTCCCACATCAAAAGTTATGAGGAAAATATATTTGTATATAAGTAATTAAGTACCTAAAATTTATGATATTTTGGGTGAGCATGTGATGGATTAAGATGACCCAAGAATAATGATTTAAGCCTTGTTTAGATAGATTTAATTTGATTCGAACTTGTTTTTGGAACTTTGAAAACATCTATAAAACCAAATTTATGTAAACAATTATGTGTGATTACGTATTTTTTGTTTGAATTCTCAATTCAGAACAATGTACTTCGTACTCTCGGAAAAAAAAAATTAGCTTCTTACAAAAATTAAAAAAAAAAATTAAAAAAATGCGACTATTTGTCCTCTCAAAGGCAATAATAAGGAAGGTAAAGGGAGTTTACTATAATTAGGGACGAGTATTGTGTGGTTCCAAAAAAAAATAGCATACGAGTCCGCCGGTCCTTTAGGTTCATCCACTAAATTTGTGATTCATAAATGAAGAAAAATAAATGCCCCTGGTCCACACGTTATTATCACGAAATGAATAATTTGACGTTAATCAAACCGTCATCACCACAGAATGAATTTTCCACAAGAAATTTGAAAAAATTAGTATTGTGGAATAAATACTTTTCCACAAGAAACGAATTTTCCACAAGAAATTGATTCAAGTACTTTTCTGGTTTCAAATTATGTATGAGATAATTATTAATTTTTAAAAGTTAATTTGAGATATTTTTAGACTCAAAATTAAGATTATTCATTAAAAATTAGAGATAATAAATTTTATAAAAGAAAGTAATTTTTATATAATTTATAATATTTATTATTGTATTGACTAAATTTAAAGGAATCTATATCAATTTAAAGTTTAAAAATATTTTAAGATAATTTTAAAAAATCAATACTGATCAAATATATTTGAACAGGCGGATTATTAAGTTCTTTACCAATCCATTATTTGTGGCTCCAAGTACTCTCAAATTTGTTCTCCTCTGCCCGTCCTTTACGTCCATGAAATTTGTTATGCCAATAAATTCCCCGGTCCCCATGCATGTCCATGTTAGTGGAATACTAGATACAATACAAACCCCCGCGTTGCGGTGGGATTATTCAAATTTTTAATAATAAATATGTGCGTACAATTAATAAATTAAAATATAATAAAAAAATAGTATATTATTGTGCGATGATCAAATTTTACATGAAAAACAAATGAATATACATTATAGGGGTAGTGGTGAGAGTTTCTTTGGTTTGTGCATGATTACACTCTAAGTATATATTATTGCTTTTTAGTTTTAGTAGCAAATTAAGTGACCTCGATTTATGAACAAATCATTTTTCTACTACTTTGCGCCTCAACTTAACTTTTTACAATCCATAACAAAAAGAGAAGAAAAAGGTATAAATATATAAATAACTCAATGACCGACATGAACTTAAAAGATTACCAAAAGAGATCAAACAAAATATATCATTGATGCAGAGAGAAGAAGAAAAAAAATTGATATAATGATTTACATATTTCAAATCCTGATTCTAGTAGGTAGCAGCATTCTATAATCAATTAATAAAAGGGAAAGTATAATTTTTTGTTCTCTGAAGTAAACAATCATGCTTACTACAAAAGTTTTACTGCAAAATGTGTGAGGGAAGCTTGAATCAAGCTAAATAAACATTGACAAAATTTACATGAACAGTGATATAATATGTAGCGTAAATTGCTAGTATAGCATCAGTTATGCACCATTACTGACTAATCTCTCATTATCTCATCATTTACATGCATACTTACATGTTTGTTCTATTTATAATATTAACAAATTAAAACCAAAATACAAACTTAAAATGAAGATACTAAATAATCAAATTAAGAAATAAACTCAGTTTCTTACTGTTGATATAAGAAACGTGAATAACTCTAATCTAAACACAAACTTTCCAATCGAAAAATCCACCAAAATTTTCAATTAAACACGATTGACAACACAAATATCAGATCAATCAAATCAATTGCAAACATTATTCCGCATATCAGCAACTAAATGCAAATGCAATAATCTCAAATTTTAGCACATAATATCTAAACATTTAGAAAATAGGCAAACCAATGAAATAATTCCACCCGCTTCTGGGTTATGTTTCACACTCCTACATATAGGAGTAACCTGTAATTAATAATGTGTGTATATAATAGAAGAAAACAGAGGAGAGACAAACGTAAAAAAGAAGAAAAATTGACGTGAAGAAGAAGAAGAAGTCATAGTTCTTTATTCACTTATGAGAATAAATAATTAGCTTCGATTAATATACGTATATATATGTATGTATATGCATGGAGGATTAGGTCAAGTGATCATTAACATTATTTCAAACTCTAATTCAGTTAGGAAGTTTTACCCATATAAAATTGTGCTCATTGGTTGTTGAAGAGATTAAATTCTACTTGGTTTATTATTATTTATCCATAATTTAAAAAAGGATAGGATATAATTAAGATAATTGGTTTGTTATTATTTTTCCATAATTTAAAAAATGATAGGATATAATTAAGATAATTGGGACATAATTAAAATTATTTAAAATGGACAGATGTTGAATTTGTAGAAGGACATATGTCAATATATGGTGTCATGTATTGTGATTTAGTATATACTAGATCTAAAAACCAGTAGCGTTCTTGGTGGGATTATTTAAAATTTTAATAATAAATGTGTGCATACAATTAATATATTAAAATATATAAGAAGATAGTATATTATTATACGATAATCAAATTTGACAAAAAAAAACAAATAAATATACATTATAGGGGTAGTGTGAGAGTTTACTAGGTTTGTGTGCATTACACTCTAAGTATGTGATTATTCACTTTTAAATTTAGTGGCAAATTAAATGACCTCAACTTGTGGACAAATCATTTTTTCTACTCTTCCATTTTTCTATTTTTTTCAATTTTTCTTGACCAAAGTGTAGCCAACCGATTTATTTTCCCTGTCATTTACTACTTTTGTATTTTGTTTACTGCAAAGAAAGGGTTGCCTCAACTTAACTTTTTACAATCCATAACAAAAAGAAAAGAAAAGGGTATGGGAAGGTTTAAAAAATCTCTTAAAAATACAATTTTTTGTATGTATTTCAGGAAAAAAATTAAAAAAAGCCACAAGTTTAATTAATGGAATATGTTCGTTATTCAATTGGTAATACTCTCCCTTTTGAATCTTATGATCAAGAAAATTTATGCTGCCTTTTGAAGTCAAGAAAGCAATATACCCAAGAGTACTACTTAATAGGTAAAATAGCTCAGTCTGCTAAGTGTATTCAGGACAGCTTTAGTTTGGCAATCTCTGAATATATAAACACTGCCGGGTGGCTTATTAGTTTTCGGTGTCAGTCCTGTGTAGCTTACCGGAAGTCATGCATGTCAACGGTGGTCAATGAATGTTAGCAATAATAGATTGGTCTTTTAATTTTTTTGGATCCTAGGATTAGTATAAATACATCATTGTACTCACTACAGAGAATCCATTAATTGATAGCATCATAAGCCCCTTTTGATCTTCTCTCTTCTCTTTACAATTTATAAATAAACGTCAATACTGTTAAGTTCAACTTTTCTATTATGAAAGACATTAAAGAGCCTAGTTGATATTGAGAGTTACTCTAGAAATCTACATAGATGTTCATCACATTTCTACGTATTAATATCAAAAGAAATATAATTTCTAGGTGTTGCTACAAGTAAACCTGAATACTCTTCCACAGTCTATGTGGCATACTTGATTTTTTTCATGGAGCAGAAAAAGAAAATTGTAGATGCATAACCAAACTTCCCTAATTTAGCAATATATTTGGGTAAAGAGTACAAAAAAAGGATTAACAATTTTGACTTAGAAGCTGCTGCATGATGGCATAACTTCAGATAATAAAATGAGCCAACTTTTGTCTCTTCACCAATAATTAGATAAATATCTCGCTTAATACAACATCATACAAAATAAGTAACAAAACATATTTTGATAAAAATGGCGTAATAATATTAGACAATAAGAGACATAACTAAGTAGATAGCTAAGTTCTAAATGTTAGTTATTGTAAATTGCTAGCTGCCACTTTTGCGATCTGTCTAAAAACAATTTCAGATTCGCTTATCTCGACAGATAGAGATGGGAATATGTCAAAATTTGACCATTCCCCATCTCGTGATGTACCCGTGTGGATTACTCCAAAGGGACGCCGAAGAATTGCTAAGCCTTGTCAAACATTACCACAAATAGAGTAAAAAAAAGCTAAAAAACTCAAACACATAATAACCTACACAAGCCCGATATCATATTCATATGAAATTTTAATCAATTTTTGTATCCATAAAAAATAAAAAAATAACACTCAAAGATAACCACCCCCTCACTTAAAATCATACAAAAACTTTTCATTTGAGAATAAAAAGAAAAGAGAGAAAGGCAAAATTACCCACCTTGTCAGTATCCACATCTTGAGTAATAGCATTAATGACTTCTTCGCTATTTGTGTCAACTTCATCAGCCAATGCTTCCCTTAGCTCTTCGATCTCTATGTATCCGTTTTTCTATGGAAATCCAGCCTAAGAAAAATTGAAGATTTTCAGAAGAACAAAATGGTGATAAAATCAATGATAGAAAGACATTAAAAAACTTGGAATAATCATTATATCTAAATTCAAGATTAAGAAACAACATGAGAAATTAAAAAATCAAAAACCATGAAAAACAACATTTATAGAGAGGGAAAAAATAAAAAATCTGATAATATACAGATATCATTAAGGACTACCTAAAAGATGATTCTCCAAGCTACCCATTGGCATGTACTCATAAACCAAAAGTCTCTGATCCCCATCAGTGCAATAGCCAATCAACATGACAAGATTGGAATGGTGAGCAGACTTAACATAAGAACCTCCACAATAAATTCTTGGATCCCTTGAAGCCCGTTAAGATTAAGCTTTTTGATAGCAACAACAACGGGTCGTGAATTATGTTGAGACCTCTGCGAATGAGTAATGGAAGTTCATCCGAAACTTACGGAGTTCAAAGCATCAAACCATAAGGATTTCTTGTGGGTTTAATGGTGTCGTACACTCATATTAACAAATAGGAATTTATGGTCATGCACCTGATAGCATTAGCGACCCTCTTGGAAATAAAAGAATTGATAGAAATTAAGAGAAAGCAATTATTTGGATGATCATATACAAATAGCCAACCGAGGAATATCGCTTATGGATAGATAATTGGTTGGCATCCTTTTAGGCCTCTTAAACAAAGATATCAAGAAGTGCATATGATGTATGGCGATTCGAGATGAAGATAGAATAGGCGATGCTAAAGCAACCAACGATGAGCTAAACTCCATATAATGTGGAATGATTTCTAACCGAAACCAAAGGAATTAATGTACGTGGATACATGATTGGCATCTTATTGGGCCTCTTAAACAAAGATATCAAGATTTTTTATGACTTGACCGATTCAGATGAACCTAGAATAGCTTATAAGCAATTAATAACTTGTCTTTCCATCATCCAACATAGGAGCTGAACTTCATATGACCAAAGTTGCAACCTTTCGCTATCTTGCTATCCATTTTTCAGTGACCTACATTAATAAATATAGCATGAACCAAGTATATACCATAAGCTCATATTATTGCAGATTTATAGCCTGGATACTTGTCTTAATAGGTTCACATCTTGCTAGGTTTCAGAAAGACCTTGATTTCATTTAGATAATAAAGGAGATATACCTAGCAATACCCAATTTCTAGCATTTGGGTAAAAAAAATCAGAAGAGATAATGACACGGTAAAAAGGCTTTCAAATAGAAAGGAAGAAATTATGAAGGAAAATAACAACAAATAAAAGCTCTACAGAAATCTTGAAAAGACATTCATATAATTGGGATTTAATGCTTTAACTATCTTAACCCTGTCAGCAGAATTCAACAAATTCAAATTTGTGAACAGAACCCGGACAAGCAAGATTGTACACAAAATTCAACAAATTACCAGCACAAATATAACACAACCATCATTTAATTTTGAGTTAAAGTTGGGTGGTAAAACTTAATGCCATTTCTCTTCACCAAATTTGTGAACAGAACCCGGAATCAGCAACCAAATCAAGAAATCTTCAAGAAAAAATCAATCTTTGTGATCAAATTAATACTTTAAGAGAAAAAAAATCTTAGAGAATCCTTCAAGAAAGACCCAATCTTTGTGATCAAATCAATACACAAATTTCACCACAGAATTCTTCGAGAAAAACCCTAGAGAGCCCTTTAAGAAAGACCCAATCTTTTTAATCAATACCAAAATTCCACCAGAGTTCTTCAAGAAAAACTTAAGACCCACAAGAGAGTTTAAAGAGAGAGGTTTGCTCACCGTGGTTTGCTTCTTCATAGGGTCCGATTCATGATGTTCATCTTGAACCAATACGGAATGAATTGTCTCCTGTTTCGCTCGCCGTGGTTACAAATCGCTACTTTTTGCAGAAGCTTGTTTAAATAGGAATTGTATATGTTGATAAATCTGGATTGGAAGAAAAAATTGCTGAAACTCAAGCAATGGATAGGGAAGTACGGAGAAAGGAATTTGAACGCCAAAGTTGAAGATATGATTCCAGTTGTTATTTGAACGAATTTGAACGTCAAAGTTAAAGATAGGATAGGATTCCAGTTGTTATTTGAACGTATTTGAACGCCAAAGTTGAAGATAGGATTACAGTTGTTATTTAAGAGGGGAACTGTTGTGAAGGGTATTTTGGTAAAGGATATTTAGGAACATTAATTAGGATGGACAGGTATTGAGTTTTTAGAATGATAGATATCAAAATAATGTGTCATAGACTGTGTTTTAGTATATATAGATAATAGATTTCCGCATGGTGGACTCAAGTAGTCAGTAATTGGAGGAGAGTTTTCAGCAAGCAAATAAATTGATAAAAATGAAACCTAAATTTGCATGAGAAAATTAATGTCCTAACTAAATTAAATTCATTAAACCTTAAAAATTTATCTAATTGTGTGATTAGTTTTATTAATAATATATATGAATATTTTTGAAACATTATAACTGTAAAATTAGTTAAACATTTATATTGGATTCATTACTAACGAATTATCATAACTAAACAAAAAGTTATTAAATCTTGAGTTTCATAGTATTTGGATTAAAATTTCAAACAAATTTTATAAATATAAACACTAATATAAAATTATATTACAAACTTAAATAAAATTAAAATAATTATTTTCTCATAATCATAAATAAATAAATCTACACTCGATCAATTCAAAGGTTTAGCTTACTAAATAATTGATCGAATGAACCTATAATATATAATTCAAAAATCTGTTGTTTAAGTAAATATTTAATAATTTCAACTATCTTCTTAAAAATATAGTAATCAAATATCTATCCTATATTTAATTTATTATCTTAATAATTAACATAACAAACTATTATCAATGTAATTGGTACTTCGTACAGGGTTATCTGATGAGCTTGTTAATTTAATAAATTCAAAATATCTCTTTAATTTTGGAAAGGAAGAAATATCTCTTGAAAAAATGTACCGACCAGGCAGTCCATTACGTCGGCTAATTGAATATGTGGCCCAAACATGACCCTATTAGAGGATTAGAACAAGGCCTTTTTTTTATTTTTATTTTTATTTTTGTCCATTTCTGGCCCTTTGGGTGGGTTGCTTTGCTTATATTAAATAAGAGCCGGGAGGGGAATCTTCATCAAGTAAATAAATTGAAAAAATGGAGCAACCTTTAAAGAGAAATTTTGTATTGTCTTTTTTCATTAATTTGGTTAGTCATGTCAGTGGACACAAAGGTTGTTTTGAAGAGGAAAGGAAAGGCATGTTGGAATTGAAGGAGATCATGGGATTCATGAATCAGTCTTCTATTATCAATAATGAGTTTAAGTTTCTTCTTTCTGATTTGGTTGATATTGAGGGAAAAAATAAGTGTTGTGAGTGGTCACGAGTCACGTGCAACCACACTACCGGACACGTGATAAAAATATCTCTTGGTAAAATGTACCGCTACGGCGTCTTCAGTAGGAACTCATGGTCACTGAATCTCTCTTTTTTTTCTTCCATTTAAAGAGTTGCAAAGTCTGAATTTATCTTTTAGTAGCATTGATGGTTGGACTAAAAGTGAAGGTACGTAGCTTAACAATATAGAATATTCAAGTAGTTGAATTATTATTATTTTTCTGTTTTTTTATACCAAAAAAGAAAGAAGTTAGGAGAATTTCTATTCTTTTTGTTTATTTTAGCCTTATTAAGTTATTTACATTCTTTATTGACTCATTTTTTAATTGAAAATTATTTTTACCTACATCAATAGTCCTTTTTTGTACAAATGTTTTTATTTGTTTGGTGTACCACTGTTTATAGTGAGTTGCTTAGAAATTATTGTCAATTAATCACTTGAAGGTTGGTGGATATCATGCTATTGCTATCGGAGAAATAGCTGTCCAAACAATATTAATATGAAACAATATAATTTTTTCATCCTGTATAAACCTAATAAGAAACAATAATTCAAGCAATTAATAATATGAAAAATTAGAGAACCATCACAAACAATAACAAAATCCAATATTAACTTAAAAACTCCCTTGATGGGATGAATAAAAATCATATGATCGTTGTCTAACAAATCTTCTACTATCAACAAAATAAATAAAATTACAGGCATAAACTAGCTAAAATTGATAATGTGGGCAAGGAAATCGTAAATGTCACAGTTTAGGTTTCGTGTTATTGTTGGGAGAGAGAAATCACGAAAAGACGAAATTGATTGATTGATTGAAGAGGGAGAACGGCAGTTGAGCGAACGACATCTAACGACGTGGCAGAACCCCTAGAATCAAGGGAACCCGTGTTAGGGTAATGAGGATTCCAAGAGCCTGAGTCCTTGAGTTGAGAGAATGTCCAAACCCCTTTGGTGCTTTTGTGGAATCTCAAGCCTTTAAGTCACCAAAAGATTCCCTTTGATCTTCCAAGAGTCCAAGTCTTCAATCTCAGGAGAAGTCCCTTCCCGATGGAGTGGAAGAGATATTTATAGGATTTTTTGGAGAGTGGTCATGTGATAGCACATGTCCTGGAGAAATTCCAAATTACCCTTAGTCATCAAAGTAATGCCCAGATCGTCTCGCGCCTTCCTACCACCAATCCAATCCTCAATCAATTCCCAAAATGAGTCACCTCCACGTGCTTCCGCTTTCGGGACACGTGAAAGATTCTCTCAGATCTTCGCTTCTTTATTTTCTATTCTTCCGTCTTTCCATTTAATCATAATATCTTAACCTTAATTTGTGCATTTAATTCAATTAGGTCAATTGAACCCTAATTTGCACTTGGGCCCACATTTGCCCTCACTGGCGAGAGTCGCGTCCTTGGAGTGACGATGATCGCAAAAAATACTTTAACTTTGTGAATATCGCTTCAATTTTCGAAAAATGCTCGATCTTGCAAGTCTTGAAAACAGAAAATCATAGGAGACGTAACCTATGGAGCTCTCCCAATATATCTTTGGAAATCCTCTATCAAATCTTTCCAAACCTTGCATAATATTTGTTTCCCTAATTAATTTTTTATATGTATATATATACATATATTGAAACTAAATCAAAATAAATTATATATTTGTCAAATAAAATCAAATCTTATTTTGATTTGTAAATAAGATCAAATCCTTCTTTATAGAAAATCAAATCATTCCTATTATTTTGGAAACAAAATCAAATTATTTTATTTATATACTTATAAAATAAAATTAGGAAGAAATTATTTTACGAAAATATTTTTTGAAAATCGAGAAATTTTTTTTTTAAATAAGAATAATTTAATTTGATAAAATAATATTATTATTTTTTAAACGCAAGATCTTTTCTCCTTAATTGGTGATACTGGCGTAGTCATTTATGGGATTGACAGAATTGATTCCACTAGACAAGTATAGCAAATTAGCAATTGATTTTCTTTGGACATGTATTTTAGAGAAAGAAGGCGGAAAAAAAAAAACTAAAGGGAAAAGAAGCAATTGCGAGTAATAGTGGTAGTGAAGCTTTGGGAAGATAAACAAATGAAACAATCATGAAGAATCGACAAGCGAAAAATCAACACATTTACAATTCAAAGTGAAAATGAGCGAATTCTTCCGTGAACGCGAGCTTCATTTTCAAAACCAAATCATTATTTTAGCTTTGTGAGAATTCCTTGTGAAATCGTGATTGGTCATTGCAAAATATTTCCATATAAAATGAAATAAAAGTTCGCAAGTCGGGATACTAAAATGATTGAATCAAGGCATCTTTTTGATTGGCTATAATTCTAACTTTCCATAAGTAATATTATGGGAAGGACTCTAGAATAATGGTATGATGCTTGGGTCGGGTCGAAATGATAAACAACCTCTTTTCCTCAATTTATAAAATGGATATACAAATGACAAATCCTATATCCCATGCATATAATTCTCTAGTTATGATTGAAAGCGTAAATTCAAAGAACGATAATTGTCTAGTTAATTACCTTATATTTATCACAATTACCCATGTAATTTCCAAATTGTAAGACCCCATAAAATATTCCCCTCGTTCATATATATATTTTGAGAATCGCTAATCTCCAGGAGAACTTTATTAGCAATTCATGAGTTTTTTTTTTTTTTTTTTTTATCAAATTCAACACATTCTTATTAATAATTAATTGAGTAGTACTCTCGGATAGTATGATACAACAAACTTTATATAGAATTCCCTAAAGATATATAGGCATGCTCGGTGCTCGATGGAGCTAATATATAAAATATTGTTTTATAATCTATATGTATGCATAATTGATTGACTTTTGTAAAAGTAATAATCATGTCATATGATACATTTATAATTAAAACCCATAGGATCTTACTCCTATATATATATATATATATATGCAATAATCTTCCTAATAAAATTTTTTTATCTTGATACACCAAGTCTTTCCTTTTATCAAATCAAATATTAATTTTTATTTCCAAAATAAAATCAAATCTTAATTTTATAAAATCAAATCTTAATTTTATTTTTTGAAATTAAATCTTTCTTTATTTTGGAAAATCAAATCAAATCTTTCTTAATTTGAAAAGAGGATTTTTTTTTAAAACAAATCAAAATCATAAAATCATATAAACTAAAATCATATGATTATGCATGATAGCCATAGTCCCTTTCTATTCACGCCAAAGTTATTTGGTAGAACCCTTAGTCCAATTTATTTTTTATTTTATTTTTTTTGGTGAACCCTATACAAAAATGAGGTAACCATTTTTTTTTTGAATGTTGGCCGATCCCTATTTTTTTTTTTTTTGAAAATAAAATAAAATACAATCTTATTTTATTTTTTCAAAAAAATAAAAAATAAAATATATAAATAAATAAATAAAATATTTACTTATCTTATTTTTGAGAGGTCCTGTTGCTCCATGATTAATTACTGTGCTGCTTCCTTTTTGCCATAAGAAAGATCCGTTGAAGCTATACATGCCTTCACCTCATCCAATGACTATCAGATTAACACCTCATGAAACTAAAAGAAAATAAGCCCATGAAAAGAATGAACATGATTAACCCCACTCTTGCTTCCCAATGCCAATTATTTGGTTCCTTTCAAACTGTCTGCTATATCCCATGAGTCATCAAGTCATGTAGCCTTCTCCCTCCTTCCCGTCATTCTTGATCGATCCGGCATTACCCAGTGATTCTACACAATGATTCAATGAGAACACAAGCGTCAAAGGCTCCTCGTGGTGCGAAAAAAAAAGAAGATATTCCACCATCTCTTCTTCTAATAGCCCATAAGACCATCAACAATCAATTCTCTTGGGATAGAAATCACCTCATTTGTGACCGACAAATTGAGACTGGTATATATATATATATATATATATATATATATATACTTCTTTTCTTTTTTTTTAGACCAGAGAGAAATTGATTATAACGGCCCTCTAATTCATAATTCGTTTCGATTGTTGAAGGTGACTTACTTTCAAGAAAAATCTTTGTTTTCATAATTCTTTTATTTAGTTGGAATTTGAGACTCTTTTCATGTATAATTATTTTATTTTGTCGATTGATTGTTTGTTTGTTGGTTGATGTTTTTGTTTAATTTTTTCTTAGTTGTTTCATCGATTTCTCTTTTCGGTGATTGTAGTTTTTCTTTTTTAGGGCCATTTCACCATACTTGGGATCTTGGCTCGGATATTCTCAAAGAGAAAATAACCTTTGCAAGGAGGAGGATTTATTAGAGCCATTTCACATTAACAAGGTCATTGGCTCGGATATTCGGAAGAAAGGAACACCTGCGAGGAGGAAGGATCTATTAGAGCCATTTCACCTTAACAATGTCATTGGCTCGGATATTACGGAAGAAAGGAACAACCTTGAGGAGGAGGAATTTATTAGAGCCATTCCCCTTAACAAGGTCCTTGGCTCGGATATTTTGAAAGAAAGGACAACCCATGAGGAGGAAGAGTTTATTCCGAGCCATTTCACCTTAACAAGGTCGTTGGCTCGGATATTTTTGAAAGAAAGGACAACATCGCGAGGAGGAAGAATTTATTAGAGCCATTTCACCTTAACAAGGATCTTAGTTTGGATGTTAGGTGAAGTAGCATTCATTCCAATCAGTTGATTCGACGAGTAAGGAAAAGTTAAATGTAAGAGGGAGAGCTCCTTGGGTGGCTAAATCCTACAGGTCAACCCTTAGGGAACCAAACCTAATGGCCTCCTTTTTCATATTTCCCGTTCTTCTTTTACCCTTTTTTATTTGAATGGCTCCTAATGCTTGTGCTCTTTTTTTTTTTTGGTGTTCATGATCTTCCTTCCAGAATCCAAGGTGTCCGTGATCTTCCTTTCCCAAATCCAATCTTCTTATTTAAGTTTCATACCCTCTCTCTTGTTATGGTAAGCACTTAATTTCAAATGCTCATTCACTTTCTTTCTTTGTTTCTAGAATTCTCATGTTATATTTTCTTGTTGAGAGCTGACTCCGTTGAGCGTTCCATGAGACCCAAAAACTACTAAGGAGGTTCCTTTCATCAGCCGATGGGAAAGGCTCCCTTTATGGGTCTTCCGGCGTTTTCGGGAGCAAGTGAAAAATTATGATCGTCTAACCTTTCCTCCTCACGAGAAAGCGGGCTTATTTCTATATGCTACGGCTTGCGCATGTAAGTTTAGACGACTTTCCTGCTTACGCTTCGCATTCCTCGTATGTGTATAGAAAAACAGAATACCCTACTGGTCCATTCATTTCATATTCGACTTATCCAATCGTCTTGAGGGTGGCAACATTGGACAGATGAGGTTTCGCAAAATTCGATTATGTGGATATACCAAGAGAGCACATTTTGCGTTGCATTCAATTATGCGAGGATCTTCGTATCCAAGCAGGACCAAGATGCTCTTACTGAGTCTTGATTTCACGTACCGTGTTCTTCCACATGTACATTTGTCACTTTGCTTGGGGAGTTCACCCCAACTCTAGAGGATGTCTATGTCATCTACCAGTAAGCATTTGCCCCCTGCGCGTGAGTCAGGCCTTTGGTGAGATGATCGTGCAAAATATTTTTAAGTGTTGAAGTCTTCATTTCTTGAAGCTTGATGTTTTGCAAGCCTTGAAAACAAAAGTCCTAGGAGAGTGAACCTCTAGGGGAGCAAACCCTAGGAGGGCAAGCCCTAGAGGATCTCTTCAAGGATATCTAGGTATCTTCTAACTTTCCTTGGACATGTCTCCCTTCTATGCTAGGTTGGATCTTTTTATTTCCAATCATCATGTTGTTGCACTTCGTTCGGAAGTCATTTCACGTCTCCATGAGGATGACTTACTTTATGTAAACTTTAGGAGCTTCAAGATGACATACATAAATTGAAGACCAAGCTTTTGGGAAATCGAGTGACTACCCAAGACCTTGAAGGCTCGATAGCTCTAATCTGAAGGCTCATGGTACCACACCATTGTCGACTTGAAGGCTTTAGTTATTCCCTTCTCTTTAGTTCGACAGGTCATGGCCTTTAGATCATAAACTTTCATAGTTTTTTCCATTTCCTGTATCAGAAAATTTATGTACATATATTTCATTTATCAAATTGTAGTTTCTTTTATCCTTATTGATTGCCTTTAATTTGAACGATTCTTTAAAACTCAATATTTAACATTGAATCTTAAGTTGTTCGAATTAAGACTCCAAGACACCAATAGGCCTCATAAAACAGCAAACATGAATCTATTCAAGAAAAACATGTTTTTTTTATGCAAACTAACACTTGAATCTATACTTCCTTTTTTTTTAAAGAGATTAGAAAAAATATTCAAGCATAAGTGGAAGTTTGACAATTTATTGATAACAAAATTGCTTTTAACGAAAAGCATAACGTTTCAAATAATAAATCCTCGATTACTTTTGAAGTTGAAAGTATAACTTATGCGGTTCGAGGACTTATAATCAGTGCCTCGATTACTTTTAAAGTTAAAAGTATAACTTTTTGGGTCTAAGGACTTATATAAGTGGTGCCTCATTCACTTTTAATGATAAAGTGTAACACTTTTCGAGTGCCTCGTCACTTGGATCGTCAATTTTTTGCAGAAAGTGCGATCTACGAGAACTTGAAATCGGGTGCCTTGTCACTTGAGTCGTCCGTTTCTTGGCAAGTGCGTCTCACGAGGACTTGAAATCGGGTGCCCTCGTCACTTGGGTTGTCCAATTTCTTGGCAAGTGTAGTCTCTACGAGGACTTGACCACCATTTAGAGTGGACCACCATCTTGGGTGGATTTATATATATATATATATATATATATATATATTTCTTTTAATTAAATCAATTCTTGTGCCTCAACCTTGGTCATCCAATTACTTGGCAAGGGATACTCCACGAGGACTTAAACCACCATTTTGGTGGACCACCATCTTAGGTAGATTTTTAATTCATCATGTAGTTCGAGTTTTTCGATGGTAGAGAGCAGTATTTGGGTTCTTGACTTACGGGATTGAACCATGGGTGATAGTGTTACGTTTCTTCTCCTAGTTCAATCTCCCCGTAAATCGACTTCTCATGGTATATCCTCCATTGGTATAACAGATCCATAGTGGAATATCCTGCGTATTGGTGGTATACATGTAAGTCCTGGTCTTCTTTTCATCTCTTCCATTACAACCAATGCGGGGTCTTGAGGCTTCACCACTCCATGCTCAACCCATTGTTAAATGCAGGCTCTCGAATTCCTTCTCATTGCATGTAATAGCCTCCGGAACTGGCATTCTGGTATACTTGTCACCATGCTTTTCTCTGCTTCGCTTAATTTTCTCATTCTTCTCCCTCTTGCCCCCTTATGGTTTTGACTGAGAATCAGCCAAAGCCACGGTTGCTGTCCTCTTGCTCTTCCATATAACCATCGCATGGCTGGTGGGAAATGTCATGATTCCTCCCAAGTCTTGTGCAAAAGATGAGAGGGTCGCAAATGAATCACAAGCTTTGGTAATGAGGTGGGGCTTGAAGGCGTCTAAAGCACCATTGTTGCATATACTAACAAAGTTCTTTTCTTGATTGGCTCTGCACACCTTCGCGTTCGGGCCCTGAACTCATCAACATAATCGACAACTCCTCATTCGATTTACGCTTGAACCGCATAAGCTCCACAATGGTTACTGTTTTTCGCATTAGAAAAATTTCTTAAAAATTGTAATTTTAAGTCATCCCAATCATGGGTGACCCCTCTCCAAATTGTAGTACCAACTAAAAGGCCTTTATCCGTCAAAGTCTTGTTGAATTCCGCATCAACAAGTTGTGGTTGTTCACTTGGCCATCATATCAGAACCCACGGAGACATTGACTCTACAAAACAGCAATATGTTCCCTAGCATTTCCTTTTTTCCCGTTGTATTTTGGAAATTGCGGGGGGTGCTCAATATACCCTGTTGGGTAAGGTTGCCTCCGAATGTGTGCAGGGTAAGGAGGAGTAAAGTCCAACTCCGAGGGTCGAGATGTATGTCTGCGAAGTTGATTGATCACGTCAATCATATCATCCTTCGTCACATCTGGGCTTAAGCGTAAACTCTCGGGGTGTTGTGATATCTTTCTTTGCATCGGCGGTGTGTATGGTAGAGAAATTGGTTGATGGACACTTGCATCATGAGCAGTGCATTGGTGGAAGTTCTTTGGCTCATTCGCTGGACATTGCTTGGAATGGTTGGTATTTGCACCTGTGAAAATGATGGAATAGTAGCTGAGATGATGTTTGCCTGAGGTTGGCTTGCTTCCATCCTAGGTTGTGGCACGTCACCACTGTTCTGGGCTTCCAAGTTGATTATTGGAACCAATTGACTTTCCATTAATGGAGGTACAATGTGGTTCTCTTTGTTGTTGCTACCATTATTGTTGTCTTCCACGCCTACTTGTTCCCCATGCAAACTTCCTGGGAACATGGCCTTGAAAGTGGGAATCTGCATCAATTGCTGGCGGAAATTCCCCATCTTCTCTTGCTTCCTCTGCATTTCCAGCATCATGGCCATCATCATTCCTTGCCCTTCTCGTGCTTCCTTCAATGCCTTGAGCATCTCCAGTTGCACATCATTTGTCGGGTCTCCACCTGCATCCTTGCATTGCCTTCTTGCGTTGGTTTGTTGTTGATTGGCCATATGTAGTGACGTCGAACTTCCTTTCAGGCGTCTTGATAAGTGGTTGGTCGAAATCGGTTTCGCGCTTGGAAAGCTTGAGTGGCTTGCCTTGGAACTGGATCCGGTGAGGTAATGTTGTTTGTTGGTGAAGCAGCTCTTCCTGTAGTTCTCCCACTTCGAGTTGTGGGCATACCCTTCATGAATTCTACACCTCCCCAGCAGAGTCGCCAAATAAATGTGGGCAAGGAAATCGTACCTTGCTAGGGTTAGGGTTTCGTGTTGGCTGAGGAGGAGAGAAATCCACGAAGATCACAGAATTGATTGGTTGATTGAAGAGGGGAGAACGACAGGTGGGCGATTACTCCAACGACGCGTGGCGAGAACCCCTAGAATCCGGAACCGTGTTAGGGTATGAGGATTCCAAGAGCCTTCTTGAGTCCTTGAGTTGAGAGAATGTCCAAACCCCTTTGGTGCTTTTAGGTGGAATCTCCAAGCCTTTAAGTCACCAAAAGGGTCCTTTGATCTTCCAAGAGTCCAAGTCTTGATCTCTGGAGAAGTCCCTTCCCAATGGAGTGGAAGAGATATTTATAGGATTTTTGGAGAGTGGTCATGTGATAGGCACATGTCCCCGGAGAAATCCAAATTACCCTTAGTCATCAAAGTAATGCCCAGATCGTCTCCGCCTCTAGCCACCAATCCAATCCCTCAATCAATTTAAAATGAGTCACCTCCACGTGCTTACGCCTCGGGACGCGTGAAAGATTCTCTCGAGATCTTGCTTCTTTATTTTCGGCTCTTCCGTCTTTCTATTTAATCATAATACGAACCTTAATTTGTGCATTTAATTCAATTAGGTCAATTGAACCCTAATTTGCACTTGAGCCCACAGATAAATAATCTTACCAACAATTATAAATACGTACAAAAACTAATGTTAGGAAACTATAATACTCAATCACACTGTTTAAATTGAAGATTAAGATACAAAATCACTAACTAAAAATCAACTCGATTGGACTACGAATGAATTCCCTATCGTTTAGTAGAAAAGTAGTGCTAGAATTTTCAATGGGAATAAGATATATTTCTTTTTGTCTTAAAAATCTATATTATATATATATCATCTATACAAGTCAAAGATTATATGGACTATTATTTGGTTTACACACATAAGAGAGAAAACCCAATAAATACATCATTGAGACGACATTAAAATATCTTATCAATCACTTAAGAGTTGATGCATCGTTGAGACAACTTAAAAAACCACTCTAATTTAAATGTTATTTCATTTTTTTCCTTTCTTTTCTCTAGTAGAGCACCAAACATAAAGTACACATATCAAATTAAATAAATTAAATGATTAATTTAAATCAATTGAATTAATACATTATAACTTTTAAAAGTAACAAATAATTTGGAACACCCCAAAATGTAAAGTGTGACATCTAGTTAAAGGAAGAGGATAGTTTATTTTGAATTTATTAATAATTCTATTTGAAGAACCTATATTTGAAAAAATTCTTTTTAAATAAAGACTTTCCAAATACCAGAAATTTCACTAGTCAATATTCAAAAATTTGAATTATATTTCAAATTCGAATTTCAATAGAGTCAATATTCAACATTTAACGAGATAGAAATTTGATTTTGAATTATATTAAACTCACTAATGTTACAAGCTTTTCCCGTCATGACTATATTTCTAATTAAACTGATGATAAATATTGTATGTTCTCTCAATCTTTATAATTATGTTTTCTATTTGGTAGGTTTGACATCTTTTCCTCGTCTAGAGATCAGAGTCGGTCCTGGGTTTTTCAAGGCCCAGGGCAAAAAATTTCAAATGTGCCCCCTTTATACAAATTAAATTAAAAAAATAAATAAATAAACTAATTATTTTTATTAAAATTATAAGAATTTACAAAAGATAAGAAAGAACACTTTAAAATGTCCTCGAAGCAAAGAATCATAAAATGTACCTACAAAATAAAAATATCAATGAAATCGGTAAAACTAATGAAATATACATTTGTAGTTGGCAAGTTTCTTGATTACACAATTTAACTTTTATTTTTCAAATTACTCCACTAAACTAATTATTATTTTGAAATTGGGTTATTCAATTAAAAAAAAAATAATCGGACGTTAATTTTTGTCTACAAAACTAATGAATTACCCATTTTGTAGTTGGCACGCTTTTCTTGATTACACAATTGAACTTTTAATTTTTAAATTACCCAATTAAACTAATTAAAAAATGATTGTTTTAAATATTTTAAAAATAATTATTATTTTAGTAAAAATATTAGAAACTTTAATTTTTTTCCATAAAATGAGTAAAGTTTCATAAAATATAGATTTAAAAAAATTAAAGTTTTATGAAGCGTTATTGATTTTTTAAAAAAATCTCTTTTTCCTTTTGAAAATAAAGTTTATTTTTTTGAATCTATATTTTATAAAAATTTACTCATTTTTTTTAAAATATGAAGAATTTTCAATTTTTTCTTGAAAATAATATTTATTTATAAAAATTATTAATTTCTTTTTTTGAAAAATTGAATCAATTTTTTATTTATCATTTTCTATTTTTTTAATTTTAATTTCTATTTTAGTTTTTATAAAATTCTAATATTAAGAATGGGTCATTCTGTTAAAAATTAAGTAGACATTAATTTAATTTAAAATCACTTTAATTTGTTTGAATCTATATTTTATGAAACTCTACTCATTTTATGAAGAAAAAAAAAAGTTTCTAATATTTTTTACTTAAAATAATAATAATTTTTTAAAATTTTAAAATTAATTATTTTTATTGGTTTGATGAGGTAATTTGAAAAATTAAAAGTTCAATGGTGTAATCAGTAAAATGTGCCAACTACAGTGGGTAATTCATTAGTTTTGTAGATAAAAAATTAACGTCCGTTTATTTTTTTTTTAACGAAATGACCCAATTTCAAAATAATAATTAGTTTAGTGGTGTAATTTGAAAAATTAAAAGTTCAATGATATAATGAGTAAAATCTAAAAACTACAGTGGATATTTCTTTAGTTTTGCCCAATGAAATCTAAACCACAAAACATCATTTAAAATATCTTCGTTCTTGACTTTTGATCTAAAATCATCAATTATACTATCATATTTAATATTTTCTAACATATCATTTTTAATACATAATATCGTTAATCTTTTTATTATATTATTTTTTTTATACACAAATACATAAATTTATAAAAAAATTGAGTCACTCAATCATGTAGGCTTGGACGATTCTTCTGGTAATTACTTGCCCAGGGCCGGCTCTGCTAGAGATATTAGATTTAAGTAGGAATGATTTTGGTGGGAATATTCCTTCATTCATATGGGAATTATCTACTCTAAAAACTCTATATTTGAGTTATAACCATCTTAATGGATCTTTACCCATGCAAGGTAAGTTTTCTTTCTTTCTTATGATTTGACCAGAAATCGTCCTATTAATGGAACTTTACACAATTACGGTAAGTGAATTATTCACTCGCCTTTTCCTTGCAGATACTCATTTGTTATTATTAATATATGAGTATTTATATTGCTATTACGTACTACTGCTAATAATAGTATATGGGTATTTGTTATTATTAGTATATCGTTGAGGCCACATTAAAAAATCATGTAAGAACTTAATATCATACACAAACATAATTAAGAACTTTATCTGAAATATATTATTTTTGTATTATATATTTATATATGTAAAAAAAATTAATTAAATAATTGTTAAACGAGTCGGCCTTAATCGAGTCAAGCTCGAGCCGGTCTTGAGTCGGGCTCGAGTTGAACACCACACTGTTCGAGCTCGACTCGCTTAATTAAACAAATTTTAGGTCTTGTTCGAGATTGGCTCGCTTAATTAAATGGACTTTAGGTCTTGTACAAGTTTGACTATTCTGATTAACAATTTCAAAAGTTCTGATTTTTAACTTGAAATCGACACAATTTTTTTTAATTTAAATTAGTACAATAATAAATATTATAAATTATTTAAAAAGTATTACTCATTATAAATTTTATTGTTTCATAATAATTAATAAATCATTTTAAATTTAAATTTAAAAATATTTTAAATTCATTTTCAAAAGTCAATAATAATTGTATACTTTAGAACAAAGGGAATATTTTAATCGATAAGTTGACATGTGATCGAAAATCTTATGCAGAAGGTTTTATTTCAACATATATTTTAACTCTCTTTTTTCGTACGTATTTAAGGTTTTTAGCGCCTCCTTATTAATTTTATGGGAAAACATATACAATTACCTTTGTAACCTAAAAAAGATTATCATTTCCTTTGAAAATTTTATTATTACAAAGGAATTTTTTTTTCTTTCTAAAAGATAAAAATGTATTTAGCTCTCATCCATTACACATTTTCTTCAATTTCATCTAATACATTAATGTTATGTTTGGATTTGAGTAATAAAGGTGGGAATAGAATGACTCATTCCTATGGAATGAAAAAAGTTGTGTTTGGTTGCGATTAGAATGAAAAAAATTGTGTTTGGTTTCTTGGGAGAGGGTGAGCATGAAATAACTCATTTCAACTAGAATGGAATTAATCATTCCATTCTTTCAATCCAAACATAGCATAATTATTTGATCTTAACAATTTTGTTAGTAATGATCAAAATATGTTAATAGAAAGTTGATGATACTAAGATCAATTCTACAAAAATATTTTCACTGTTAAAAGTCTTTTCATCGATTAAAATTTTGATGAAAAATTCACATGTTTATCAAATGGTGAAAAAATATCGGATTACATTTATTTTTGAAATAAATATGCTATTTAATATAAATTTTAAACCTATTTCTTTTCATTGACAATAAATATACAGAATCTCACTCATTAATTTATTACTACCTCCGTTTCAAAAAATATTTATTATTACAAAGGGATTTTTTTTCTTTCTAAAAGACAAAAACGTATTTAGCTCCCCTCCACTATACATTTCCTTCAATTTTATCTAATACACTAATGCTACATTTGGATTGGAATAATAAAAGTGGAAATGGAATGACCCATTCCTATAAAATAAAAAAAATTGTATTTGGTTGAGATTAAAATGAAAAAAAATTATTTTTGGTTCCTTGGGAGAGGGACAACGCATGGAATAACTCATTCCAAATAGAATGAATTCCTTCAATCCAAACGTAACATAATTATTTGATCTTAATAACTTTGTTAGTAATTATCAATATATGTTAATAGATAGTTGATGATACTAAGATCAATCCTACAAAAAAAATTCATTGTTAAAAGAATTTTCATCCATTAAAATTTTGATGAAAAATCTGAAAGTAGTATGCATACAAGCCAATCATGTATGATGATAAAACATATACTTTGTAATCAATCTTATTTATTTATTAATAAAAGAATTATTTATTAAAGGCATTTATTATCTACATGGTGCTGTTTTAATAATATGTGATAAACTCATAGTTTTAAGCAATGCTTTTAGAATCATGATGAGATCATGCTAATGAGATCTAAATTCTTAGATAGCTTAAAACTAAAATGTTCCCAATCAATGGATTACTAAAAAGGGGATTAGTAAATCCGGATAGATTGGTATATATGTTGCTTGCTCATTGGATGAGGATGGTTGATCTCATGATCATTTGTGTGGAGACACTAAAGCAAATATGTAGGTGCTTATTAGAGAATAAGTTCATTTGAGCATTGACTCATTAAGGAATATCTAATGGAGTTTTACTTGCCTGTCAATAGAAATTCCTGTAGTGATAATAGTACAAATGATCCTTAGACTTGAGATCATTTTAGTATCTTATATATAATGAATTACACTTTGACTTATTCCTTAAGACTCTTAGAGTATATCAAAGGGTATGCTTGGGTGTAATAAGTTATATATGAAGATAATGAATGATCAATAAAGAATCTACCACTTCTAGTAAAAGAAGAGAAATGTCCTATGTGATTCGATAAATGACAACTCAGGAATCCTTGGCCAAGGTGAAATGAAATTAGAAAGTAGTTTCTAATTTGCATTCATTAGGAGTTGTGCATTTAGGAATCGAAATACATATAATTAAATAAAATAAGACTTGATGATGAATTCATATGTCTTATATTTAATTGAGACATTGTAGAGTAGAAGGATTGAATTATACAGTAACTATTAACTCAAAGGTTCTTTTATGATTAATGTTGAAATCTATATTATCCGGAAAGTCGTTGATCGCTGGGAGAGGCTTATCCTCATTGTAGAATAAATATTATTTATTTAAATAAATTAATCGTTTAATTTATTTATTTAAATAAGATTAGAATTGTTCTAATTGATTTATTCACAACTTAGGTTTAATATGGAGAACCTAAAGGGCCACACCATAAAAAGGAAGAATAATTATTTAAGAAGTTAATGGCATAATCGTAATAATATGTTAAGTATATTTAATTTAATCTATGGTGATAGAATAAATTAAATAGCTTAATATTTATTATTTAATATTTTAGAAATATTAAATATAAATTAATAAGAGGAATCTTATTAATATTATTATTATTATTTTAATTTCTAAAGAGTTTAGAAATTAATTTAATATAAGTACTCTCATTTATTCCTAATAGAATTAGGAGGAAAATTAGTTAAAGGAGTTTAATTAATTATCCCTAATAAGATTAGGGAGCCCATTTAATTAAAAGAGTTTAATTAAATAAATAATACCTTATTTTAATTAAAATAGGGTTACCGATATCTTTATAAGAGAGTCTTATATCGGATATCGGATATACGTAATTCAATTGTTTGAAAGACGCCTTTTTCTATAGAGATAGGAAAAAACTAGGGTTTGAACCAATACACCCTTCTTCTTGAAAATTAATCTTCCTTGGTGGATCACCTCTAGAGGCCACACACTTGGGTGGCTAATATTGATCAAAGGAATGAATCTACCCGGAGATTCAAGGAGATCGCGGAGAAGTAGGAGTTGAACTCGTACCTGTGGAAGCTCGTATGTACAAGGGTATGATTCCATAACTTCTTGTTCTTCGTTTTAATTAATAATATGCATAAAGGATGATCCGGATAAATAGTTTGTGAAAAATTTTAAAATCTGATTTTATTACGCTTCCGCTAATTTTTGCAATTTGATTGCTACTTTGATTTTCACAAAACCTAACAAAATCTACATGTTCATCAAATGGTGAAAAAATATCGGATTACTTTTATTTTTGAAATAAATATGCTATTTAATATAAATTTTAAACCCATTTCTTTTCATTGACAATAAATATACAAAATCTCATTAATTTATTACTACGTCAATCTTTACATTTCTATTTTCTTTTTGGTAGGTTTGACATATTTGCCTTATCTAGAGATATTAGATTTGAGTGTGAATTATTTTGGTGGGAGTATTCTTTCATTCATATGGGAATTATTACTCTAAAAGCTCTATATTTGAGTGTCAATGGACTTGATGGATCTTTACCCATGCAAGGTAAGTTCTCTCTTTCTTATGATTTGACCTAAAGTCGTCCTAATGGAACTTTACACAATCAAGGTTGGTGAAATATAAACTCACCTTTTTCTTGCAGCAACTCATTTGTTTTATTAGTATATGAGTATAATAATAATAATAATATATAATAATAATAATTATTATTATTAATATTATTATTATTATTATTATTATTATTATTATTATTATTACAGTTATTATTATATTAAACTGACAAATATTATATGTTCTCTCAAATTTCCCTTTCTTAAAAATTAATTGTGTTTATAAAAAATTATCTAATATTTTTTTAATTAATAATAAAATAAAACAACCTAATATATGTTTGAATCGTAGCTTCGTAGAGTCAAGATTGTTGTTGAAGACATGACACGGGTGATCCATGTCCTTAAGGTCTTTATCGCCCTCACCGCGAATGGTTTGTTATGAGTTAAATGCGATATACCTCCATGATATACGACAAGTTTCGGAGTTAAACAATTTTGTGATAGCAATTCATAAATGTTTCGGTCGAATATTTCTTTGTGATAGTTATATGTTTATAGAAAAAATTAACTGAAAGAAGAGAGAATTTCATGTGCAAGCTTGCTTCTTCTCTTGTAAGTATACTCCATTCCTCATATATGTATATCTCTTCATATATCTACACATATAGATATATATGTATACATATATAATAGTAATAACTATTATATATATCTATTTTAATTACATATTATTATAGATATAATGTTGTAAGTTACACATTAGTCATAATGATGTAAGTTACAAATTATTAATAATAATGTAATTTAAATAGAAAAATGGAGAGTTTCTTTTGTTTCAACTAGTAATCATTTATTAATTATAATGGAACTAAGACAAACTAGTTTTTACAAACAACTTGCACCTTATCAAATGTTTCACTTAAGTCATTGATAAACACAAGTCATTTGATTCCAACTTGAACCAAATGAATTACTCTCATTCTCTAGGACATTAAGTTACACCTTTTATACTTACTTAAATTACATCCACAAAATGAGTTTTATCAAACTCAAATATGACAAATAATAAGCCTCAAAAGTATAAAATAAGGTGCAATATATAACAATCCCCCACTTGTTTGGAAAAACTAATTTTCTTCCAAACACTTTTCTATCAAACAACTCCAAGGCTTGTATGCATAAAAGAAGGTGTGACGAACATTGAACCTTCCCATAGTGTAAATAACTCAAAGTCACATCGAAGTTGATGTTGTCCGTAGATTGAACCTCTACTTCTATATGATATGACCGAAATTATCGCGCACACAAAATCCTCCTACCACGGTGAATATTCTCAAAGCATTGCGCTATTATGGCCATGCGCAATATCCCGTTTCATGAACCTCTAAGAGAGTAAACCACAACCCTCTATAAGAAGCGGCTCCACTTCTAGTTCATATAGGCAAAGTGTTTCACGTGTGTTTCTGTTGCTAAGAACACAACTACTTTGTTAAGAGTATAACTCAGCCTCGGTCGTGCAACAAACGTTACTATCTTAAACTACATATGGAACCACATCGATAGTAACACAGTCAGCAACTGTGACTTGTTTTTCCCATTGAAGCTATAAACTAGGGGTAACCTAGGAATAGGTTGGGTTCCCATCACCCCTGACTCAAAGTGGTTTAAGTTCCATATCACAAGTAGTTAAACTTACTAAGATTTCGTCAAAGTCTTAGTAAAAAGATAAGTCAAGTCGTCACTTAACTTTCTCATAGATAAATATTATAGTACCTTCTTGTATCAATTATCTAACAAAAATTATGTCTATGACCAATATGTCAAGACTTACCATTAAAGGTAATCTCATATGTTCTATACAAAATAATTTCATTATCACATCATAATGAACTAAGCAATGGAAGTGGCCACAATTTGATGTTTTAACAACAAATTTCGATTCCGTTTGCTTTCTCCATCATATAAAGCAATAGTATTACTTGCTACTCCAAGTAAATTATACCCTTCACAAAGAGTAATAATATATCCACCTACTTGTGGAAATATAAGAATATATTCATCTACTTGTGAATATTTTCTTACTTAATTAATCAAGATCACAACCATGAAAGATTAATAACATTAGATCCATTTTGTGAAATGAGAAATACTCATTTGTTTCTTTCTCATCTAAGAAACAATACCCAAGATTGGGTGAAAATTCACCTACTTGTAAATTTATAATTTCCCTCACTAAACTATAAGTGACATTTATGTGATCTATTAAAACATTGGAAAATCTAACAAAAACCAATTTTAAATCATTAATATACTAAGTTTAAAACTGTAGGTAATATCTGATCTTGTGCATTGCATATCAAACATAAGACCCCCACTAGCATATGTGTACTTCAGATTTACAATAGCTATATCAGAATTAACTTCCAGTATACCACCACTATTAAAGAATTATTAAATTCTTCAATCTCAAGGTTTATCAAACTTAGTTCAGTATTGCGTCTCAATATTATTAAACTGGTTTTGTTGAAATTTTCACTATGTTTTCACATAATACTAAGATAACATCTATTTTACAAGTCTTTCAACATAAAGACAAAAATAGATATTTCTTAAACTACTCATTTACGTTAACAATACTATGTAAAATGATCAACATATCATTAATATACACAAAACTATCACATTATAGTTTATACAATTATATTGTTAGTGTAACATATAAATAATTCTATATCCGATAAAATCCCAAGGTAAATATGCACATATTATCACATAATATGTATCCACTTTAATATTTATAACTTAGTTTCAAACTCACTATTGAACTAAATCACTATAAATATTTTGGATCATATTTATTAGGCTAATAAAATAGGTATTTTATTTACTAAATTATTATATTGATTTCCTTCACCAAATCAATATTGCTCTTTCTAGGTTCAATTTATAACTTTGTTGAACCTTAGATAATTAATTAAGTGAAATAAGTTCACACTTCAATATTATTCAAAAGTTTGTGTTTCAAAGACTTTCATTTCACGTAACTACACAATCAAATCGAATTTCGCAACAAGAAATTATAAGCCTTACTATTTCTTACATAAATAAATTTATGCTCCAAATAGTTCAAAGACCAAAATAAAAATCTTAAAGAATCACCCCACACTTTAAATAATTGAAATCTCATTGAATAAATTCACTTCACAATATTATGCTCACTACTTAAAATAAATTTTAGATTAATTGACATTTTATGTGACAATGTTCCTATAAATATTACTTCCACGTGAGAATATTATGAACACTTCTCAAAATAAAAAATAAGTTCGTGTACATTTTATGTATTAGTTATTCATATAAAGATTGATCAACTTAAAAATCTTTTAGAACACCCCTACATAAGAAAACAAGCTCTTATTTTCTCGAAATTACATAAAATCTCAAATCCAAAAATTATTTAACATAAACACTTAATAAATTATACATGTACATTTTTCAAGTATACCAACACGTAACACTTGACTCTATGTAAATAGTATAAAATTCATTATATACAAATTATAGCACAACTCATCATATTGCACAAATTTATTTGCATATAAAATATAAAAATTTATATTTACTTTCTAAAAAATTAATTTATCACACAAAATTAATTTATGTAGAAAGCAAATAAAATTCACACAAATGAATTAGTATATCCTCAAGTATTTTCTTGTCCCAACTTGGATAGAAAATATCATAAACAATACATCTTTCTACATTTATAATATAGAATTCAAGACAATCTTCATAATAATATGAAATACTTGAACTTCGCTATATTTATAAAATTCAAAAAATAAATGTTTATCTCAATTAGAATATACAAAATTCATATAATCAAATTAAAATTTTCTACTTCTTGGACAAGAAGTACACATAAAAAATAAATCAATATATATCAATTATGATTATCCCAAAAATACTACGAATATCATTTCTAAGTGTTTTCTCAACATCAAAATCATATTGTATACAAGATTTACTCAACCAAATCTACTTCTACAATCTCTCTTCTAACTATTAGTTGATAATTAATTTATTATCCACAAACAAAGTAATCTATTCAAAATTGATGCATACAAATACTAAGTAATATTACACACTAAATATTACCTCAAAATAAATTTACTTTATTCTCAAAATAAATTAATTTACCTCAAGAAGAACATAAATTTACTTTATTCTCAAAATAAATTAATTTACAACTAATTTGTTATACATAGAGAAAAGTAAATTTCACAACTTTTACTACTAAACACTAATAATAAATTAATTTCAATTAGTTTACAAGAATAATAATTTTCTTAAAACTCATGCATATACACATTTAGCAATATTATCTACTCAAAATATTATTAGTCAATATATATGCACAAGTTAAAGTTTGTTCCACCATGAACAATTATCAAATTATCTCCAAATCAAATAAAACTAATCAAATTAATTTATTATATATGATCATTAGCAAAACAATACATACACATGCAAATATCATCAGCACATGATATATAGTACATCACATATATACCATTCATGTATATATACTTATAAAATGATAAACAAATATCATTTATAAAAATAAAGACAATCGTTAAAAAACATACCTTTTGGAATTAGATCCGAAGAACACCGCAATCTCTTTAGAAAAAATTTTAGGCATCAATATTTGGTGTTTTCCATGACGACTCTTCATCTTTTCCATATCAATTTACAAACTTATAAATTGCAAATCCTTTCAATTTCATTTTTCTCCACAATCCATCTTCTAACATGAATTATCAATAAAAATAATTAGCTTAATATCTCAATATATTACTAATTATCATAAAAATTCCATTGATAAAATAGATACAAGAAAAATGGCACTAATTATCTTTGAAAACCGTGTTGTCTTCCATCTCACCAAAATTATGACTCTAACAAATACCATAAATGTGACGCCCCCAAAATAGGTCCATTCCATCCAACCCATTCTGAGTCGCCAAATACATGGTACAGAAATAACTACAACTTTATTAATACATTTGTCGTGCAAAATACGACAACATATATACTGTGAGTTTAAATACAATTATTGTCTTCTAGACAATATACATACCCAAATAAATCCCCATCATAATTATTGATACATTATTTTACAAAAATAGTGAGGACTACTAAATAACTCTCTCTATAACCATCATTCCATACAGAGCTTGTACTCGCTTACATTCTCGCCTCACGAGAAGAAAAATGGAACAAAAAGGAAAAGGGTGAGCTCAACTAGCCGGTAAAGAAGAATATTATGACTAAGATAATATACAACAAATTATCGTTAGTCTCCAACAGAGAAAAATCTAATAGAATACAATAAACAACCGGTTTTAAATCAACAAGCTGCAGTGAAACAACAATTCATTAGAAGAGTTAAGTAGAGAATGCAAACTACTATCTTCTATATATGAATTTAAAAGTTCATCGTCGATATTTTATCCCCTGTAACATCAATCAATATATATACGGAATCAAATATTCATCTTTCACTACTGAGCCAAAGATATTCATCATTGATCATGTTCATCTAAACACTGTTCATCTTTGCACTACTGGGCCAAAGATATTAATCGATCGGTCATATTCATCTCAACACTGTTCATCTTTTTGCACTTCTGGTAGAAGATATTCATCAAGAAATCATTCATCTTTGCACTACTACGGGCCAAAGATATTCAATAATATCATCATTTAAGGCGAGGATGATGAAAAATATTTTAAAGGAAATGAATCCGGTGAAACAAAAGAACAAATATTAAGGATTCAGTATTTTAAACAATCCAAGTTCAAAAATACTTCATAAGTAATCGAGTGGTGTAAAATTCAAGAATGATCAAAACATGGATACAATCAAAGCTAGTATCCGAATAGATATTTTGGACAAAAAGAAGAAATTTTATTTTTAAATTGAATAGTCTGAGTATTCGTGAATAGTCTGAGTATCGTGAATAGTAACTCACACCAAAAGATAGAAATTTCCCAAAAAAATATCTTCACGCTTCGTGAATAGTACTCGTGAATAGTAACTTCGTGAATAGTAACTCATGAATAGTAACTTCGTGAATAGTAACTCATGAATAATAACTCGTGAATAGTAACCCTAGATATGAAAAAGTTCCAAATTTGATAAAATTTCTAACCAATATTTTGGCATAATGATATTGAAGAAATAATATCATTTTTGAATAAAATAACATCCTTACCTCGAAAGACCAAGATCTTTAAATTTAAACACCGAATATAGGCTATAACTTGAACTTGCACCGTATAGCAATACTCAAAGTATACTCAAAATACTCACAAGAATACGCTCGATAATATAGAGAGAGAAAACTTCAGTTTCTGGTGTGATTTTCAATTCTAACCTAAGCACCCTATTTATAGGAAAATGCTTAGAACACCAAAGTAGAAAATTTAATAAATTAATATTATAATTTTTCCACAACTTCATACGCACACTAACAATATGAATTTAGTCTCCTAATCACATGTTAAATGAGTTTCAAAAATGAAAAAAACATTTTTGTAATTAAAAATATTTTAAACTTCCAAAAATCAATTATTTCGGAACTTTGGAACTTCAATAATTCATAATAAATAGCCCTTTTATCAGAAAATTCGAATCTCGCGATTTTTTATAGGAAATTCAATTCTCTACAATTTTGCAGAAGAAAGTTTTTCCAAATTCCAAACAGAAATTGACCGAAATCCACAAAGCAGGCGATTTTTCATTTATAATTAAATTTCTATCAATAATTGTGTCCACCAACACACAAAATATGTGTTAAACATTTATTGCCACAAAAAATACTCTTCCTCCTCATATACTCATATATCCCACATTCATTATAAAAATATCACCGTTAATATATTATTAAAATAATATATTTAAATGAATTATTTTATCGAAAAAGATAAAATTTTAATTTTCAACAATTGTCACTTTAAAAATTTTCCATCTATATCCACATAAAATCAATATTTTCCTCATCATATAAATCAATAATTAATTATTCACAAATAATATTACAGAATCATGATCTTGTGCAATCGGTAGTTCAGAAAAAGGGGCTTTTAATAAGGATCTTCTCTTCTTGAGTGCGCATGATTAGGTGACCAAACCTCTCCTTAGGCAGAACTTTCTAGATATTGCCAATAATGTTATCCAAAGTAATATTATTCGATAATATGAATTATTGTCCGATAATGGAAAATACCGTGTAATGACAATTTATTGAAACAACGGTAATATAAAATATCAATGCAGCAATTATTGAATCAATAAAATAAAATCTTTGAGCAAGAATTATCGTAACAATTATTGAGTAGTGCCTTCTTACGTAAGAATCAATAATTGGTGCAATCTGTGCATATGTCATCTTGTTCAACAACGCGCGTATTAGTGTGTTTTAACCAAGGGTATTCCAACAAAGATAATTGAGAATAACTACTGTAGTTATTTATAAACAACTTATATTTGTCGTTTTCTTCATCCAATCGCTTTCAGTTATGGGGCCCACAAAAGATCAAGGCCGTCATACGAATATTCCCCGAAACGATCTGAATATTCCACGACCAAACAAATATTCCAAACAATAATGAATATTTTATAACTATTTGCTTATTCAAATATTTGCGTATTTTACCCATAACTTTCCACATTAATCAAATCAACCCTTACTATTTTAACATAATAAATAAAGAAAATTCCATTTATTTTAAAAAAAAATTCGGGGTCTTACAATAAAGACCTTAAGATTGTTAGAATCGTAGCTTCGTAGAGTCAAGATTGTTGTTGAAGACATGACACGGGTGATTCTTGTCCTTAAGGTCTTTATCGCCCTCACCACGAATGATTTGCTATGAGTTACACGCGATATAACTCCAGGATATATGCCAAGTTTCGGAGTTAAATAATTTTGTGAGAGCAATTCACAAATGTTCCAGTCGAATATTTTTTTGTGATAGTTATATGTTTATAGAAAAAATAAACTGAAAGAAGAGAGAATTTCATGTGCAAGCTTTCTTCTTATCTTGTGAGTATACTCCATTCCTCATCAGAGCCGGCCCTGGGCGGCCAGGGCCCATAGTTGAGTGGGGCCCAAATTATTTTATAAACTTATGTATTTATGTGTATAAAAAAAATAAAATAATAAAAAGATTAACGATATTATGCATTAAAAATGATATGTTAGAAAATATTAAATATGATAGTATAATTGATGATTTTACATCTAAAAGTGCAACAAGAAGACATTTTAAATGATGTTTTGTGGTTTAGTTTTCATTGGACAAAACTAAAGAAATACCCACTGTAGTTGGTAGGTTTTACTGATTATATCATTGAATTTTTAATTTTTTAAATTACACCACTAAACTAATTATTATTTTGAAATTGGGTCATTTCGTTAAAAAAAAATAAACGAAAGTTAATTTTTTATCTACAAAACTAATGAATTACCCACTGTAGTTGACACATTTACTGATTACACCATTGAACTTTTAATTTTTTAAATTACCCCATCAAACTAATTAAAAAATAATTATTTTAAATATTTTAAAAAATAATTATTATTTTAAGTAAAAAAATATTAGAAACTTTTTCTTCATAAAATGAGTAGAGTTTCATAAAATATAGATTCAAACAAATTAAAATGATTTTAAATTAAATTGTCTACTTAATTTTTAAAAGAATGACCCATTCTTAATATTAGATTTTTTTTTTAAAAAACTAAAAGCAGAAATTAAAATTTAAAAACAGTAAATGATAAAATAAAAATTTATTCAATTTTTTCAAAAAAGAAATTAATAATTTTATAAATAAATATTATTTTCAAGAAAAAATTGGAAAATTCTTCATATTTTAAAAAAATGAGTAAAATTTTATAAAATATAAATTAAAAAAAATTTATTTTCCAAAAGGAAAAAGAGATTTTTTTTTAAAATCAATAACGTTTTATAAAACTTTAATTTTTTAAATCTATATTTTATATATTTTATGAAACTTTACTCATTTTATGGGAAAAAAATTAAAGTTTCTAATATTTTTTACTAAAATAATAATTATTTATAAAAATATTTAAAATTAATATTTTTTAATTAGTTTAATGAGGTAATTTGAAAAATTAAAAGTTCAATGATGTAATCAGTAAAACGTGCCAACTATAGTGAATAATTCATTAGTTTTGTAGATAAAAAATTAACGTCCGATTATTTTTTTTAACGGAATAACCCAATTTTAAAATAATAATTAGTTTAGTGGGGTAATTTAAAAAATTAAAAGTTCAATTGTGTAATCAGTAAAACTTGCCAACTACAGTAGGTATTTCATTAGTTTTACCGATTTCATTGATATTTTTATTTTGTAGATATATGTGATGATTCTTTGCTTCGATGACATTTTAAAGTGTTTTTCTTTATCTTTTGTAAATTCTTATAATTTTAATAAAAAAAATTAGTTGATAATTTATTTAATTTTTAATTTAATTTGTATTTTGGGACACACTTGAAAAAATTTACCCTGGGCCTTAAAAAACCCAGGACCGACTCTGTTCCTCATATATGTATATCTCTTCATATATCTACACATATAGATATATATGTATACATATATAATAGTAACAACTATTATATATATCTATTTTAATTACACATTATTATAGATATAATGTTGTAAGTTACACATTACTCATAATGATGTAAGTTACAAATTATTAATAATAATGTAATTTAAATAGAAAAATGGAGAGTTTCTTTTGTTTCACATAATTAAATAAGATTACACCTCTTATGCTTATAAAGCAACTAGTAATCATTTATTAATTATAATGGAACTAAGACAAACTAATTTTTACAAACAACTTGCACCTTATCAAATGTTTCACTTAAGTCATTGATAAACACAAGTCATTTGATTCCAACTTGAACCAAATGAATTACTCTCATTCTCTAGGACATTAAGTTACACCTTTTATACTTACTTAAATTACATCCACAAATGAGTTTTATCAAACTCAAATATAACAAATAATAAGTCTCAAAAGTATAAAATAAGGTGCAATATATAACAATATCTTTAAATTTATCATCATAAATTTATTATTATACCAGCATTACATAACTAGCAACACTCGTGAATATGATAATCTTAATTTAACATGCAAAATTTGTAATCGGGATAATAATTTAAAAAATTCAATTATTTTTCTTTTCTCTAGTGGAGTACCAAACACATATCAAATTAGAGGGTAGGTCTACAAAATTAATTTAAACCAATTGAATTAATACATTATAACTTTCAGAGGTAACAAATATTTTGGAAGACCCCCAAAATGTAAATTATGATTTTAGCGGAATTTTTTTTTGTAAAGTATGACATCTAACTAAAGGAGGAGGATAGTTTATTTTTAATTTATTAATAATTCTATTTGAAGAACCTATATTTAAAATAGAGACTTTCCAAATACCAGAAATTTCACTAGTCAATATTCAAAAATTTGAATTTTATTTCAAATTTGAATTTCAATAGTCATCTATATAATAAAACATAACTCATTTTGAATTTTTCACTTGACAAAGCACAAAAACGGTTCAGATTCATTTTAACTTAATTCTTTCAACTTAATCTAAAGGCTCATATTTCTTCCGGCCCAAATCAAATTCACCCATACAACCTACTCTCTCTCATGTTCACACACAAAATCTTTCTCTCTCCTCTCTTCTTCACACACAAATAAATAATAATAATAATAATAATAATAGTACTAATAATAATTATAATAGTACTACTACTACTACTACTACTACTAATAATAATAATAATAATAATAATAATAATAATAATAATAATAATAATAATAATAATAATAAAGATTAGATCCATTCTAATTAATTTGGTGAAAAAAACACAAATACGGTTTAGATTCATTTTAATTTTAATTCAAAATATTAATAACTATAATTATAATTATACTACTACTACTACTACTACTACTACTACTACTACTACTACTACTACTACTAATAATAATAATAATAATAATAATAATAGTAATTATTATTATAATAAGAATAATAATAATAATAATAATTATTATTATTATTATAATTATAATAATAAATTAATAATAATAATAATATTATAATAGTGATAATAATAATAGTAATAAAGTAATAATAATTATACTAATAATAATAATAATAATAATAATAATAATAATAATAATATTAATTATTATTATTATAATAATAATAATAATAATAATAATAATAATAATAATTATTATTATTATTATTATTATTATTAATGTGGTGAATTATGATAATTGTTATTGATGATTGTAAGTTTTGTAGACAAATTTAGATTTTTCTGGATATCTATTTTTAACGGAAAATTAATTATTGTGACAGTGTGGTAAATTATGATAATTGTTATGTCTAATTGTAAGCTATTTTAAGCTGCAAAGAGTCTTTACATAATATAGTATTTTTTGAATTTTAATCTAATTTTTCATTACACCGTGCCTTCATGCACGTGCAATTATTAGTATTCAACATTCAAGGTAAGTGAAGTATTTAAGGAGATGAAATTTTGAATTATATTAAACTCATCAATTAATGTTGCAATTAAGTCTTCTGTTTTTTTTTGGCAAAACTAATGATTTGACCATCAAAGTTGGCACGTTTTATTGAATACCCGATTGAACTTTTAATTTTTCAAATTAACTCACTGAACTAATTTTTATTTTCAAATTGGGTCATTCCGTTAAAAAAAGTTGACAGACGTTAAAATATTGCTTATGTGGCGCTGATGTGGCAAAAAAATAAAAAATATTGCTTATGTGGCAAAAAAAATCAAAAATAGATTTTAAAAATAAAAAAATTAACATTTTAAAGTTTTAAAAATAACAAAAACATAATAAAATAAAACAAAAATAATAAAATAAAAATATCTTTTCTTCTTCAACTAAAAAGATTTAACCATCTTGATTATTTGGCAAAAAACAGAATTTTTTAAAAACATAATTTTTTTTAAAAATAACAGTTTTTTAAAAACAGATTTTGTTAAAAATAGATTTTTTTAAAACAGACTTTTAAAAAAACAAAATTTTTTAAAACAGACTTTTTATAAAAAATAGGAATTTTTTAAAATTAGAATTTTTAAAAAATAGATTTTTTTAAAAACAGACTTTTAAATAAAATAGTTTTTTAAAAAAATAGATTTTTAAAAACAATAGAATTTTTTAAAAATAGATTTTTTAAAAGCAGAATTCTATAAAAATATAATTTTTAAAAACAAATTTTTAAAAAAATAGAATTTAAAAAAAAACGGAACTTTTTTAAAAAACAGATTTTTAAAAAATAGAATTTTTTAAAAAAAATCTGTTTTAAAAAAGTATATTTTTTAAAAATTTTTTTTTTAAAAATTATATTTTTTAAAAATTCTGTTTTTTAAAAAAGTCTGTTTTTTTAAAAACTGTTTTTTACAAAAAAATCTGTTTTATAAAAATTCTATTTTTAAAAAAATCTGTTTTAAAAAATATCTGTTTTAAAAAAAAAAAAAATCTATTTTTTAATAAATTCTTTTTTTAAAAAAATTCTATTTTTAAAAAATTTATGTTTTTAAAAAATTTGTTTTTGCCAAATAATCAAGATGGTTAAATCTTTTTAGTTGAGGAAGAAAAGATATTTTGATTTTTTGTTTTTGTTTTATTTTATTATGTTTTTGTTATTTTTAAAACTGTAAAATGTTAATTTTTTTATTTTTAAAACCGGTTTTTGATTTTTTTTACCACATAAGCAATATTTTTTATTTTTTTGCCACGTCAATGCCACAAAAGCAATATTTTAACGTCTCTCAACTTTTTTATAACGGAATGACCCAATTTGAAAATAACAATTAGTTCAGTGAATTAATTTAAAAAATTAAAAGTTCAATCTGATATTCAATAAAATGTGCCAACTTCGGTGGCCAAATCATTAGTTTTGCCGTTTTCTTTTTGATAGGTGTGACATCTTTGCCTCATCTAGAGATATTAGATTTGAGTGGGAATTATTTTGGTGGGAGTATTCCTTCATTTATATGGGAATTATCTACTCTAAAAGCTCTATATTTGAGTTATAACTTTCTTAATGGATCTTTACCCATGCAAGGTAAGTGAACTCCCAATCTTGCAAGTCTTCTCAGCCATGTTACGTTACTCAATAGTTGCTCATAACATAATTCTAATGCATTTATGACAAAATGTATGCTTTTGTAGTAATAAATGTACTTCGTGGGAGCAATTTGTGTTGGTCAATGGTCCTCACCCATTAATGGGTCAAATGAAACATCTCACCAACTCTCTTCATCATTTAATGCTCATCATTTAATACTACTCCCCTCCATTCGGTTATAAAAAGGAAGCAAAGCAACAAGAAATGATACACCCAAAACACAAGTTCTCATCCGAGAGTAGAGAGAAAAAGAAAAGGGTGGGTAAGAGAAATCCTATCCAAGGAGGATGGATGAAAGTAATCCCATCCAGAAGAGGATGAAAGAGTAAGAAAAAGAGAGAAAATAGAGAGAGAGAGAGAGAGAGAGAGAGAGAGAGAGAGAGAGAGAGAGAGAGAGAGAGAGAGAGAGAATTCAAATAAAATGGTGTTTTATTTGGGTTCTGTAGCGCCCCCAAATTCGGGTATCTTCCAACCTGACAGATGGTGCTATACTGTACAACATTCATACATTCATTCAATTGAACAGTCTCAAAGAACGAACATAACTTCTATATATATTTAAAGTAATATTTACATTTCCTAGGTTCTATTCCCATTACAAAGGTTCTTTGTCATAATATCAGTTACATTACAACAATAGACCTATACTATTACAAGACAGCTTAACAATCTGTCTTAGCTTTTTCTTTATCCCTTTTCGATCCTTCGGGACGTTCAGTCTTAGCTGCATTCATATGGTTCAAGCAAGAGTGAGCATAACTAGCTCAGCAAGTATAACGATTTAATAATAACATGCTTGACACATACAAATCGAATATTCAATAACTGAACAATAGTTATGAAGTACTATTGATAATTCAAAATAGCACTTCATCTTTTCTTTCAAAATGCTTTACAATAATAACAATATTTAGTAAAACATTCACTCCGGTCAAAGACCCGAGTATTCATTCTTTATTGGAAAAGGACAACCCTAAGCAAGTTCCAGAAGTCGGAGATATTACTTATGAGCACTTCTAAGTGATCAGCCTATTGTACTCTATGTTGATCAACACTACATCCATTAAACGTATGCACGTTTAAGCATTTGGCAACCTCACGTGCCTGTCATTTTACCGACAAAACATTTGTTTAACATTTCAGTCTTCTTTTGAAAACCATATCAAGTAGTTGACAAAAGATAGCAACATTTGATAATACATGAATAGATTATCAATACATCAAGTCTAGCCAAAGGAATTGACTTTAACTTCAACATATCTCAATTCATGCGAAAGAATACATGAACCTCAAAAACTTGTTCAGATTGAAGCGAGACAAGAGTTAGAATACTTGCCTTTTAGCGTACGCTACTACAGATATTAACTTTATGTTCAAGTCGTTCAAGTCTCTACAATACATGATCACATAATGCTTTACATTAGGTCACATATAATCAAGTATGTGTATGACTATATCATACCCTTATCTCAATCTAATTGTGTATTAGATTCAGTTATTATCTGTTCCGGTTTCTCATTATCCTTGCATTTATATTCGACTAGGTTATCTCAACTTTTATACAACATCCTTAAGGTTTAACAAAGTTTAACAATGTTACATTACATTCCTTAAGTTGGGTTTACTTTTAAACCAATTAGCTTTCTTTTCTTTGTACTTAGAAACATTCATTATCATCCTTGTTACGAGTGCAGTGTATTTGTGGCCACTTTATATTTACATCTCATGCACATACATGAGCTTATAGTAGCATTGTCCCGGACTTGGCCATGCGCACCTGAGTCCTTACTTAATAATGAAGTACATTGCAACACCACACTCCGTAAGAAGATTTTTGTCATATGAAAGTTGCATGGCGCCACAAATTATTACTACTGCCATTACATTGCATGACTCTCTTGCAAGGTGCTCTCGGACTTTGTTATGCTACTGTGGCGTGACTCATTTAGTTTAGGGTTGGCCATGGCCAACTCTGTGCACCAGAAAATAATTTCAGTTTTTGAATTTTGTGAACTTCCCGGACTCATAACTTCTTCGTTATAAGTCCGAATTGGCTCGTTCAAAAGGCTACGGTTCACAAATTACATAATTTACGCGTTCATGCAAGAATTTTATCTATTTGAATTCGTTTGCTAAAAATTCACCTATTAGTTCATTTTTAACGAAAACGATAAACGTTCGTGAACGTTCAACGCTCGTTTCTTCATTCTAAGTCGGAATCCGGTCATTTTCGAGTCCGCAACTCTTAAATGCCAAATATTACTTGTCTCCATTGGAAAACAATGGTTTTGTGATTAAAAACAAAATTTGACTTCTATTCCGAGAATTTTACGAATTCGACGATTATCGTCCAATCGTGCAATTTTCGGCAAATCTTCATTCTTATGATTTGTTCAACATTAAAAATGAATTCCATTCATCATGTGAACATATCAACATACTTATTACAACAACCTATATTCATTGTTGGATTTTTTGACTTATTCTTCATGAGCTTATAACTTGTCAATTTATAAACTACTTAAGATTTGATTATTCATGACTTATGACAATTAAAGTTTCTTAATCATCATACTTTACATGTTCTTCACATATAACTTTACTTATGTATATATGATACATATAATCATATAAGTTCTTAATTCATTTCTCTTAATAAACTCATTACAAGTTCATATTTTCATACTTAACATTCAAGGTTAACTTATAATAAGTTTATAACTTTTATAAGTTCAAATGACTTATTGCCAACTTATGTGGCTTAAGTTCATGACTTACAGATTCTTCTTGCTTCTTATCATTCATGTTTCTTAATCCATCTTTTCTTATCAACCTATCATGGTAGAGATAAAGATATTGGAGAAGAAGTCTTACTTTTTTTTTGTAGTCTTGGTAAGGTAGCTTTCTTCTTCTTCTTACTTATGGAAGTGACTTATTTGTAGCTTATTCTCTCTAACACTTAAGCACTTTTGAAATGTTGGATTGTTTGAACAATTAATAAATGGCTTGTAAGCCTTCTCTATTTATAGATTTTCCAAAGTTAGGGTAGTTTGGTCTTTAAATCATCCCACCTCCTTAAGCCACCTCCTTACTATTCATTACTTGGCTAGCACAAAACCTACCCTTTGCTTGACCACCACTCATAAGTCTTGGTCATTACTTCTTAAGTCTTGGTCATTACATTAACTTGATCACCACATATTAACCATATTGATATGGTTTGCCCCATGGGTCATACAACTCATGGATTCTAGTTTGGGCTTACATTAAATCAATCTTTAGGCTTTACATTAATAAACACTAGTTGGTTCATTAACTAATAATTGGGCCTCTCCCTTTAATTCACTTGGACTTGTATTAATTCAATCAACCTTTGCAAGTCCATTAGCATTACTTAATACATATAGTTTATGTATTATTTTCGTATTCTAATTCATATAGGATTTCTATACGATATTTCTTCCTTCATACAAACTCGTATAATACTTCGTATTATACTCATTTTCATTACTTTGTACAATACTAAGGTATCACACCAGTATCACTTATTCATTACTACTTCGCCTTCCTTAACGTTTATAAATTAAGTCCGCAAGCGAAATATTACATTTTCCATAACTAGATTTTTATTACATAATTCATCTTACCTTGTTATTCCATCATTACGTATTTCTCGGAAATTTAAAAATATATCCCGAGCAAATACCGATGAATAGTTTTTTTTCAGAAAATCTCTCGGAAAACTTTTATTTTCGTCTTAGAAATTTAAACACTTTAATTCATCCACGTAGCTCAAATACTACGACATTCTAACATCAATAGGTTATACAATGACAACCATCTTGATAACACATAGAATAGAATTTTATTATTATTTAATTTAATAAAATCATTTTACAATAAGATCCAAATTTCTCGGTCGTTACAGGTTCCATCACATAGTTATTGTGGTAAAGTAATTTAGGTTTGTACTCAAATTAAGATATCTTTTTATTCTCTCATATTATTCTAGTGAATTGTTCGGAGTTTGTCCTGTGATTTTTACCTCTTAGTTTTAGAGGGTTTTCCACGTAAAATCTTGGTGTCTCGTTGTTGGATATTTTTTACTTATTTCCTGCAGTGGTTATTATTTTGGTGGAGCTGTAAATTTAATCTGTTTGCCATGTGCTGATATTTTATCCATCTAATTTATCAAAGACAACAGTATTTGGGAGGTGATTTTTTTCCTAACAACTGGTATCAAAGCTAAGGTTTTTTGTTCGGTTGTTTTTGATAAATTTTATGGAGGAATCAGTCGGAGCCATGATTAAATTGACCTCTTCAAATTTTTCGATCTGGAAGCCCAGGATGGAGGATATCCTTTATTGCAAGGATCTGTATGATCCGTTGGAGCTCAAGGGTAAGAAGCCCGCGGATAAGTCTGAGGCTGATTAAAATAAAATAAATAGGAAGACTTTTGGTCACATCCGGCAGTGGATTGATCAAAGTGTCTTCCACCATGTTTCGCAGGAGACAGATGCTCACACTTTATGGACAACACTAGAGTCTATGTACGAGAAGAAGAATGCACAAAATAAAACTTTTGTCATTCAAAAAATTGTGAATCTAAAGTACAAGGATGGGAGCAGTGTGTCGGAGCATATGAGTGAGTTTCAAGGTTTGGTGAACCAGTTGTCCACCATAAAGTTGACTCTTGATGATGAGATTCATGCTCTTTTGCTTCTCAGTTCGTTGCTAAACAGTTGGGAGACTTTGGTGGTGTCTCTAAGCAATTCAGCTCCAGAAGGAAAAATGACCATGCAGATGGTCAAGGACAGTCTTCATAATGAGAAGACAAGACAAAAGGAGCAAGGTGTGAATTTTGAGACACAAACACAAGTTTTCGTCATGCAGAGTAGCGGCAGAAATAGAGAGAAGAGCTCTCCTGAAGATGACAAATCCAGGAGAAGGTTGAGAGGAAAAGAGATAATTTGTTTTCACTGCCAGAGACCGGGTTAATAAGGCGAGAGTGCAGATTTTTAAAAAAGGAATAGTCTAAGGAATAATATGAGGATAAGGACTCAATTGTGTATCTATCCGACGTTGATGTAACCCTTGTTAGTGATGGTAAACCCAAGTGTCAAGTTAATGAATGGGTTATTGATTCAGGTGCTTCGTTCCATGCTACTTCGCGTGGTGAGATCTTCACATCCTACACTAGTGGTGATTTTGGCTATGTACGGATGGGAAATGGTAATGCATCCAAGGTTATCGACATTAGAGATATTTATCTGAAGACTAACAATGGTGGCATATTGATGCTTAGAGAAGTTAGACATGTTCCGGATATCCGCCTTTGTTGACTTAGTCATATTCTAGCCTTATGTTTTGATGATGAAATGTTCATGTACTAAATTGTTTTATGGTATTTCACGTATTTTGGTGATAAAGAGCTTTGATCGGATATTCAAGACTTTGAAGGAATTTCTCTTTTCTAGGAAAACAAATGTAAGATTAATTGCATAATAATTAATTTTTCATTTAAAGGCTCTAGGACATTTTATTGTATTATATATTATTAAATGTCTTAAATGAAAAATATTTTTAAATGATCTTATGAAAAAAATGTTTTTGGGAATAATACATATATTAAATATCTTGTCTAAATATGCACTTGATAGCAATATACTTTTGGAGTATGATATGTGTATTAGATATAATGCTACATGTGGATATGCATGATCTCTTAGAATTTTTAAAAGAATAGTAGCTAGTTTTTATTCTACATACATGCTAGCCATATTTTGTTTGGAAGATGATGTATACTACACGTGGATGAGATTTGCTAGAAAGACTAAAAAGCTTGCAACTTTATCTCTTAGTGATTTGATAGCTACTACGGTTCTCAAGGAAATGTAATTATTTTAAAAGACCTTGAGCCTTGAAATAAGGGAATGATCATTATATCTTTCTATATACCTTTTACTTGAAGAGATAGAAAGTCAAATGTCTATCATGAGTCACTTTTGAAACAATCTTTGAAGTTGGTTGGAACTATATTCCTAATGCAATGCTTGATTTGTTCCACAATATATCAACTGGAACTTGACTACCGTTGGGAACTTGACTTGTCATCTATCCGATTTCTGTGGATTAATTTGAACATACATTTTTTTTGGATAAGGAACCGCAACGTGAATATTATTAATTAGTAGTATTATTGGCTATATAAATCGGTGTTTGCATATTTAGAAGATACATAACTCACAAATTTATACTTTGCAATAATACATCGATATTTTTGAGCAATATATATTCATCCAAAGGCAACGTGTGATCAGCTAAGTGTTTTAATTTTCTGATATTTATTAGCTGATACTTGGTAAGAAATTAATTGCTTATTTATTTTGTGCTACTTGATCATTGCATATAATTGAGCCTTTAATTGTTAAATTAATTATTCTTGCATTGATCATAGGCCTCTATATTGTATTGATTTTTCTATTGTTAGACTAAGTGTGGTCTAAAGGTTTTAATCCTGGTGGATTAGAAAAGTAGTTTACAAACAGGTTCAAGGAAGCAAAGGTGCTTGAAGGGTGCATAGGTGCACAAAGAGCAAGAGAGCTCAAGGGAAATTTATTGTTAATTAATTTTTGTTAGAATCTGTTTTGTAATCTATATTTATTTATAAAGAAATAAATAAAGTGAGTCTCCAATACTAGTTGGTATTGGACGTGGACTAAAGCTATTATCATAGAGGGTAATAGTTGAACCACGTAAAAATCTTGGTGTTGATTTTATTATTTGCTTTACTTAAAATCACATAAGTTAATTAATTATCTTAATTTGACTACTTGCATTATATTTAGATAATTCTTTAACATCAAGTATTTTATTAAAAGGCTATATTAATTTGAGAACCGATTTCAATCATTTTAGTAGCTTTGAAATTAATTGTTTTTAAAAGTTGGCCATAGATTGCTTCCTACACTTATTCAACCCCCCTTCTAAGTGTGCCTAGTTAAATTTCATTTTGTATCGAGCTTGGACTCTACTTATCTTGGTCTTAAAGGTGACTTGTAGGAAAGATCGACATAGCTTACGATTCGAAAACAACAATCAAGAAGGTCAATCAACCAATAGACCTCCTTTCATTGCTTTTGCACGTAAAATTACATCTTCTGGAAATTACGAATGAGGATCTATCTTAAAAGAGATCCTTGGGAATGGTGGGTTGTGGAGAACGGACCAGTTGATCCACGAAGAGATGACGGGACACCAAAGATTCTGCTAGAAATGGATTCCACCGAAATCTACATGGTCTCATATGATTTAAAGGCTATGAACACACTTCTCAGCGGCATGGTACAATCCGAGATAGATAAAGTCTCCTCATGCAACACTGCCAAAGAGATCTGGGATACCTTAGTGGTAAGTCATGAAGGTACTTCAAAAGTACGAGAAGTCAAGCTAAGTATGCTTATGCACGATTATGAAATGTTCAAGCTCGAAAAAGATGAAACCATCAAGCTAGCTCAAACAAGATTTCTAGTCCTTATAAACTCCTTGAAATTGCTAGACAAGACTATTCCTCAAAGTGAGATCAACAGTAAGACTTATTGCCTCAAAGTTTGAAATCACTCTTCAAGAAGTTGCTATTTCTTCCATGGATACTTTAACCTTGTTTGGTGAACTAGAAGAATATGAACATCGATTAAAGAGATATGATGATGAGGAGGAAACTCCTCAAGAAAGGTCTTAACTCTTCATCGCAGAGATAATGAAGAGGAACTTGATGATAACTCCGATGAAGAAATAACGATGATGTCAAGGAAACTCAAGGGGTTACTACAAAGGAAAAACAAGAGGAGAAATACCTTCAATTCAAATAAATTCAAAGGAAAGCAAAATGAAGAGACGTGCTTCGAATGTGGACGCCCTGGCCACTTCAAGAAAGACTGTTTTCAACTAAAGAATAAAGGGAAGACCAACTACAAAGACAACAAGAAGAACAAAGTCTTTATTACTTGGAGTGATGAAGAATCCGAAGTGGAGATCGATGCTAAAGATGAGATAGCGCAACTATGTTTCGTGGGAGTTGAAGGTGAATCGAATCAGGTATCTCCTAATGAACTAAATTCTTTAGAAGAAGAAAATAAGAAGTTAAGAGAAAAGAATGCAAGCTTAAAAGGATTAGTTAATACATTAATGGATGAAGTAGATTCACTAATAGATGAAAAGAAAGAAATTGAAAAGGAATCCACATGTCAAGAAGAAAAGGTTTTGATTGCAAAGATTTATTATTTAGACAACTTTAATAAAATACTTTTCAATAAGGTGAAATTCTTAAATAATGAAGTCCAAAAATTGACTAATGAGTTAAAAATGAGAGATGTGTGTATTGATGCATTTAGTGATAAATCTCCTATTAAAACATGTCTTAATGATGAACTTCAAAAAGAAATAGACTCACTAAAATCATCTCTTGCTAAATTTGTTCAAGGTGAAGAAAATCTAAATGTCATATTAGGAAAACAAAGACCTAGTTTTGAAAGACAGGGAATTGGTTTTAATTCTGTGCATAAAAAGAGTAATATGAAAATGTTAAACTCAAAATCAAGTTTTAGCTTAAATTATTGCTCTCCTTTCACAACTTGCAAACATTGTGGTATTAAAGGTCATTTAGATATAAATTGCTTTAAGAAACGAAATAAGGTGAAAAAGGTATGAATTAAAAAGAGTGACTTACTTGCTACTAACACAAATGGACCCAAAAAGATATGGGTACCAAAAAGATGAACTATCTTTTCTTGACAGGTATGTTTAAAAGCAAGAGTTCCATCTCAAAAATGGATTCTTGATAGCGGATGTTCTCGTCACATGATAGGTGATAAATCAAAGTTCATGGAACTAGACATCAAGAAAAAGAATGGAACGGTCACGTTTGGAGATAATCGAACTTGCGAAATCATCGGAAAAGGTAAAATTAGAAATGGCAAGGTAAGTATAAATAATGTTCACTTTGTTAACGAACTTGAATTTAATCTTATTAGTATTAGTCAATTAATTAATAATGGTCATCAAGTTAGTTTTGATAAAGAAAAATGCACTATTTCTCATGGTACTAACAATATCACTTTAGTTTCACAAAGAGAAGGAAATATATATACTATTGACTTTGAGCAACAGGATGAAGAATTATGTCAGCATCTCAGATAAGATGAGGCTAATTTGTGGCACAAAAGGATGGGACATGTTCACATGGACTTAATCAAGAAACTATCCTCAAAGAATCTTGTCAAAGGGTTGCCGAAAATTAAATATGAAAAGAAGGGAATTTGTGTTCCATGTCAACTCGGAAAACACGTAAGAACATCATTTACGGCAAAGAACATGGTATCAACCTTTCTCCTTTACAACTACTTCATCTTGATCTATTTGGACCAGAAAGACATTCCAGTATAAATGGTAAGTTTTATGCTTTTGTAATAGTAGATGATTTCTCTAGATACACTTGGGTATTATTCTTGAGAACTAAGGATGAAGCATTTAAAGAGTTTGAAAGATTAATAAGAAAAATTGAAACAAAATATAGTTTCAAACTCATTAGAATTAGAAGTGACCATGGCACTAAATTTCAAAAAGATTTTATAACCTTTTGTGATCAAAGAGGTATTAGCCATGAATTCTCAGCACCAAGGACTCCTCAACAAAACAGAGTGGTGGAAAGGAAGAATATGACTCTACAAGAGACATCTAGAACTCTATTACAAGAAAGTAAGCTTCCAAAGAAATTTTAGGCCGAAGCTGTAAGTACATCGTGCTATGTTTTAAATAGAGTACTCATTCGTCCTATTATTTTGAAAACACCATATGAGCTTTTAAATAATAAAATTCCCAACATAAGTTATTTTAAAATATTTGGTTCTAAATGCTTTAATTTAAATACAAGTGACAATTTGGAAAAATTTGATGCTAAGTCATATAAAGGAATATTTATTGGCTATTCTTAAAATAGTAAGGCGTATCGCATCTTCAATATTAAAAAGTCATGTGTAGAAGAATCTGTTCATATTACTTTCAATGAAACTAACAATGATCTTCCAAAAGAAAGTGAAGATGATACAGGTAATTTGGAGATAGTCAACATTTTAGCAAACCGAAATGAACAAAATAGTAGGCCGAATGAACAAATTCAGCAACCTGAAATGAATGATCAGCATGAACATGAACCTGAAGATTTGTAGGATGCTGAAAATGAGTCTAATGATCAAGAGGAAGTTATGCATGATATCCCAATGCCAAGAACAACTAGATACATCAAGAATCATCCTCCAGAAAATATTATTGGAGATATCAATAAAGGTATAACCACAAGGAGAGGTTTACAAAATCACTGTGCATTTTATGCATTTTTGTCACAGGTTGAGCCAAAGAATGCAAAGGATGCTATAATTGATGAGAATTGGCTATTGGAAATGCAAGAAGAACTTCAACAATTTGAGAGGTGCCAAGTGTGGGAACTAATGTCTCCTCCAAAAGATGTTTCTATCATTGGTACAAAATGGGTCTTCAAGAACAAACTTGATGAGCACGGGACAATCATTCGTAACAAAGCTAGATTGGTAGCTCAAGGATACAATCAATAGGAGGGAATTGACTATGAAGAAACTTATGTACCAGTAGCAAGGCTGGAATCAATTCGAATTCTATTAGCTTTTGCTTGCTATAAAAAGTTAAAGCTTCATCAAATGGATGTAAAAAGCGCATTCCTTAATGGATACATCAATGAAGAAGTATACGTCAAACAACCTCCTGGATTTGAACACGAAAAGTATCCTAATCATATGTATAAGCTAAAGAAAGCTCTTTATGGCTTGAAACAAGCTCCAAGAGCTTGGTACGAAAGATTGAGTAAGTATTTCTTATCAAATGGGTTTGTTAGAGGTAAAATAGATTCTACATTGTTTATTAAACATAAAAATGTCGATATTATTATTGTTCAAATATATGTAGATGATATAATATTTGGTGCTACTAATGATTTCCTTTGTGAGTGGTTTTTCAAGTGCATGCATAAAGAATTTGATATGAGCTTAATGGGTGAACTCAACTACTTTTTGGGACTTCAAATCAAGCAAACAAAGGACAAAATTTACATCCATCAAACCAAATACACAAAAGAACTACTCAAGAGATTTGGCTTTGAAGGATCTAACTCGAAAGGTACACCAATGAGCACATCAATAAAACTCACCACTGACGAGAAAGGTATTGATGTAGATATAACAAAATATCGAGGTATGATTGGATGATTACTATATTTAACTGCTTCTAGACCCGATATAATGTATAGTGTTTAATACATGTGCAAGGTTTCAAGCTAAACCAAAAGAATCACACTTAAATGCTGTTAAAAGGATTTTGAAATATTTAAGTGGTACAATAAACTTAGGGTTGTTTTATCCAATTTCCAATCATTTTGAACTAATTGGCTATTCAGATGCTGACTATGCAGGATGTCAAATTGATAGAAAAAGTACGAGTGGTGCTTGTACTTTCTTGGGACAAAGTGTCGTATCGTGGCATAGTAAGAAGCAAACCTCGGTTGCTTCTTTCAACTCATCGAGGGTGAATACCTAGCTGCAGGAAGTTGCTGTTCTTAGATATTATGGATGCGACAAACTCTATGTGATTTTGATATATTATGTGATTGCGTGCCTATTTATTGTGATAATTCAAGTGCTATAGATATATCCAAAAATCCTGTGTTACATTCACGTACAAAACACATTAAAGTGAGACATCATTTTTTACGTGATAATGTGTCAAAAGGTTTAATTAAATTGATTTTTATTCCAACTGAAAATCAAATTGCAGATATTTTTACTAAACCTTTGAGTGAAGATAGATTTTGCATGTTACGTAGAGAACTTGGGATGTGTACTGCATGATTTTATCCTAATATTGCATGTATATCGTATTAACTGTTATTCATTAGGATAATTATGTTTTCGGCTGGTCACTTAATGGATGCGAGAATCAAGGCGTATATCATAATTAGCTTTGGAAACCAAAAAGACCGGACGGCTGCCTAGTTTATTGGGAGACGTATGCGTACATGCCTATCATTATGGTTTTTTTTGAAAATTGAAAAGACGAGTCAGCTATGGTTCTTGGGAAACGTAAGGTCTTGGGAGACGTATGGATCTAAAAGATATCAAGATACATACATGCATTCACTTTTATATATTTTGTATCTTTCCATTCTCTTTCTATCCTTTGATTATTACTCTCTCATCTTACGCCTCATTTGTTCTTCTCATCTAACATCTTCAATCACCATGAGAACCCGTACGAACAAGCGATCACTTATCGATTTCGACGACGATGACTGCATTGACGGTTCCATCTCACTCATCACGGACCATCATCTAGATGAAAAAAGAAAATGAAAGAGGTTTGTGTCATCCGAGGAAGAGTATTTGGACTCTTTGACGTCCAAGCGCCCACTTTCAGTTCATTATTGCCTAAGTCTACTGGGACCCTCTGGCGGGATGACAGACTCGTCTTCCAAACCGGAAGTTTCACCTCCTCATATTTCGTGTAAACATTCTATCATCATAGAATGGGTTCATCAGAATCGCTTCTTTGAATACATTGGTGAATTCCTTCGACATGCCCTTACCTTTGGAACTTTCATTCCAAGACCTCCTCATTTTTTCAGCCGATCCGAGTGTGGTGAGAAGGTTCATCGTGCCAATCACCATCCTTATTTCACGAAAAAATTTTCGTCGGGCTTGATTGTGGTAGATCTCAAAGAATGATTTGCTCTCTTTTTTGGTTGATGACAAAGGGGGAGAGTTTTTAAGATTATTACTTTGGGTTTCCTGGACAAATTTTTTAAAACTTTATGTTGGTTTTGATAATTGATGAACTAACAATTACTGCAGGCAAATTTACTAGAAATTGAATTTCAAATTTCAGTACCCTGAAATGAAATTGTTGCATGGATTTAGGGGGAGTAAATTTATGAGATGCATATATTCAGGGGGAGCTTATGAGAGTTAAAACAATTTTGGGTTGTCATCATCAAAAAGGGGGAGAATGTTGACTTAGTCATATTCTAGCCTTATATTTTGATGATGAAATGTTCATGTACTAAATTGTTTTATGGTATTTCAGGTATTTTGGTGAAAAAGAGCTTTGATTGGACATTCAAGACTTTGAAGGAATTTCTCTTTTCTAGAAAAACAAATGTAAGATTAATTGCATAATAATTGATTTTTCATTTAAAGGCTCTAGGACATTTTATTGCATTATATATTATTAAATGTCTTAAATGAAAAATATTTTTAAATGATCTTATGAAAAAAATGTTTTTGGGAATAATACATATATTAAATATCTTGTCTAAATATGCACTTGATAACAATATACTTTTGGAGTATGATATGTGTATTAGATATAATGCTACACGTGGATATGCATGATCTCTTAGAATTTTTAAAAGAATAGTAGCTAGTTTTTATTCTACATACATGCTAGCCATATTTTGTTTGGAAGATGATGTATACTACACGTGGATGAGATTTGCTAGAAAGACTAAAAAGCTGATAACTTTATCTCTTGGTGATTTGATAGCTAAAGTTCTTAGGAAATGTAATTATTTCAAAAGACCTTGAGCCTTGAAATAAGGGGAGTGACTGTTATATCTTTCTATACGCCACCTTTTACTTGAAGAGATAGAAAGTCAAATGTCTATCATGAGTCACTTTTTGAAACAATCTTTAAAGTTGGTTGGAACTATATTCCTAATGCAATGCTTGATTTGTTCCACAATATATCAACTGGAACTTGACTACCGTTGGGAACTTGACTTTTTATCTATCCGGTTTCTGAGGATTAATTTGAACATACATTTTTTGGATAAGGAACGCAACGTGAATATTATTAATTCTGGTAGTATTATTGGCTATATAAAAGAACTCGTGTTTGCATATTTAGAAGATACATAACTCACAAATTTATGCTTTACAATACACTGATATTTTTGAGCAATATATATTCATCCAGTGCAACGTGTGATCAGCTAAGTGTTTTAATTTTTTGATATTTATTAGCTGATACTTGGTAAGAAATTAATTGCTTATTTATTTTGTGCTACTTGATCATTGCATATAATTGAGCCTTTAATTGTTAAATTGATTATTCTTGCATTGATCATAGACCTCTATATTGTATTGATTTTTCTATTATTAGACTAAGTGTAGTCTAAAGGTTTTAATCCTGGTGGATTAGAAAAGTAGTTTACAAACAGGTTCAAGGAAGCAAAGGTGCTTTAAGGGTGCATAGGTGCACAAGGAGCAAGAGAGCTCAAGGGAAATTTATTGTTAATTAATTTTTGTTAGAATCTGTTTTGTAATCTGTATTTATTTATAAAGAAATAAATAAAGTGAGTCTCCAATACTAGTTGGTATTGGACGTGGACTAGGCTATTATCATAGAGGGTAATAGTTGAACCACGTAAAAATCTTGGTGTTGATTTTATTATTTGCTTTACTTAAAATCACATAAGTTAATTAATTATCTTAATTTGACTACTTGCATTATATTTACATAATTTTTTAACATCAAGTATTTTATTAAAAAGGCTATATTAATTCAGTAAACTGATTTCAATTATTTTAGTAGCCTGAAATTACTAGTTTTTAAAAGTTGGCCATAGATTTCTCCTACACTTATTCAACCCCCCCTTCTAAGTGTGCCTAGTTAAATTTCAGCCTTAATTTGATGTCTACTAGTAAGCTTGATAAGAATGATCATAGCATTTCCTTTGGTGAAGGTCAGTGGAAGCTCACTAAAGGGTCTCTAGTGGTGATTAGAGGAAAGAAGGTATGCACCTTTTACACAATGCAGACGCATGTGGAAGGTGTTAAAGATGGGGGAGTTAGGCAAAAAAAGATGTGGTACAAAGCCATACAAGATGGAAGAAAAGCCTTGCATGAGAAACACGAGAAGAAAGCTCTTCACTTGAAATGGGTACCAAAAGTGAAGAAAGAAAGTGATAGCTCGCAACAAAGATATAAAGCGGTTGTGAAAGAATTTGACAAGAAAAAATTTGTCAAGTTTGAGTTAGATCCTCTCATCAAGAAGAGTCATGCCGATGAGATAAAGTCGGACGTGAATAAAGTTAAAAATTCCAAGAAGCTTGAGTTAAGTCAAGGCTTCGTTGGGATTAACTCCAAGTGATGAGTTGTGGTTTGTCGTGAAAATTCAGTCTTGGAAGGTTATACAGAAGTAGACATAGCAGGTTTCGAAGAGAAGGAGTCTACTTCGGGGTATTTGTTTACTTTTGCAGGTGGAGTCGTGTTATGGCAGTCCAAGTTGTAGAAGTGTATTACTTTGTTTACTACTGAGTTGACAACGAAATGTTGTGGTTTCTTCAAGAGTTGGATTTGACAAAGGAATCGACTCCAAGTGACGGAGTCATGGTGAATACCTCCTTTAATGGGTTCGGAGGGGGAGATTGTTGGTCAATGATCCTTACCCATTAATGGGTCAAAGGAAACATCTCACCAATTCTCTTCATCATTTAATGCTCCTCATTTAATACTACTCCCCTCCATTCGGCTATAAAAAGGAAGCAAAGTAACAAGAAATGATACACCCAAAACACAAGCTCTCATCCGAGAGTAGAGAGAAAAAGAAAAGGGTGGGTGAGAGAAATTCCATCCGGGGAGGATGGATGAAAGTAATCTCATCCGGGAGAGGGTGGAAGAGAGTAAGAAAAAGAGAGAAAATAGAGAGAGAGAAAGATAATTCAAATAAAAGGGTGTTTTATTTGGGTTCCATCACATAGTTATTGTGGTAAAGTAATTTGGGTTTGTACTCAGATTAAGATATCTTTGTATTCTCTCATATTATTCTAGTGAATTGTTCGGAGTTTGTCTCGTGATTTTTACCTCTTAGTTTTAGAGGGTTTTCCACGTAAAATCTTGGTATCTCGTGATTGGAAATTTTCTACTTATTTCCTGTAGTGGTTATTATTTTGGTAGAATTACAAATTTAATCTGTTTGGCATGTGTTGATATTTTATCCATCTAATGTATCAAAGACAACAATATTTGGGAGATGATTTTTTCCCAACAATTTGCTAATTAATCAATTACAAAGGAAAAATTTCACACAAGCCCAAATATAAAAGGAGAGTTTTGTACTTTAGTTCACATAATAACATCTCCCCCATCTCCAGATTTTGTTGTGTTCAAAATACGTCACCTAATATTAACAACTCATGTTTTGGAGAATTGTTTTCTTATGCAATCATTGACAAAAAGAGCTTTGAATCTTAAAATGAGAGTTAAGTCACTTGAATGTGTAAATATAATACATTCTTTACTTTGTACAAGGTAATCCAATATGTTACAATAACATTTAATTTATTTCATGGATATATAACAATTACAACCAATTAACTGCTGTCCTTGAAAGTGAATGTCATCTGAATCTTAAACTACGAGTAAAGTCACTTGAATATATAATCCAATATGTTACATTAACATTTGGTAACAATTACTCCATCTTTTCTAAAATTAGAGATACAATTTCACTTTTGAGGTCAAATGACGGCGTATAAAACTTCAAATTGATGTGAATTTATTTAATTTTAATTGAAACAATTTTAATTGTATAGTATATAGCAAAAACTATTAATCACAAAATTTATTTCACTATAAATTTTTATGATCAATCACATCAATTTGAAGTTTTATATGTAATCATTTGATCTTAAAAATCAAATTGCATATCTAAATTTGGAACAGAGCAAGTACAATTTAGAACAAATTCATTATTTTTAGACCTGACAAAATTGACTCGGGCCCATGGGTCGGTATGTCCCGTAAAAATTGGGCTTTAGGCTTAACGTTTTTAACCCATGAAAACTTGGGCCATTTTGGCCCGGCCCAAATTTAGGTCGGCTCGTTGTGGCTCGCCTTCCCGCCTCAGCCTATTGATTAATTTTTTTTAATAACAAAACAATGCTCTCTTTGAAAATCAAACTCAAGACCTCCCCACTCCTTAAACAAGTGCTCAAACCAATTGACAATTGAGCTACAAAGGTTTTTTATTCTAAAGTCACTCTATACCTTAGTACATCTCTTTTTAATACTTTTTGTTTTATTCAATCATAGTCCATCACAAGAATTGATCAAACACAATTGTTAGATTAAGTCAACATTAATATGCAATCGTCAGATCAAATAAAGTGATCTCAGGCCATTTCACTTTATTTTTCTCTCGCCTTTCCAAATCTCTCCCTTATATCTAAAACAACTCTCAACTTCATTTTTCTCTCTCTTCCCTACCTATTTCTAAACTTAGATCTGGTCATTGTTGTGCTTAGATTCTAGTTGTGTATGATGGGTCTGCAGATTTTTTTTTGCTAGTTAGTCTGCAGATTTATTTGTTTATTTCTCTATTTTACTTGTTACTTGTGTATATGATATGACTTAAATTTGTAGATTACAATTTGACTACTTGAGATTTGATTACAATTTTAGATTCTAGTTATGTATGACTTTTGTGAGAGAAGAAACATTGTAATACGTTTTTGTTATTAAAAAAAAATAGCTGGGAAATTTGGCCTAACTTACGCCTAACCACGGCCGCATGAGCCTCATATTTCCAGCTCAAAAAATTTTGGGCCATTTTAGCTTGGCCCAAATTTGGCCCGGCCCACCTACAGCCTGACACGTTTGCCAGGTCTAATTGTTGTCCTTGAAAGTTAATGTCATTTGATTGTTTAGTTGTGTCAAAAAAAAATATTTCATACTTAGTATGCACATTTATATGAAGATAATAAAATTTTCTTTTAGGGTACCTCTTTGTTCATACTTTATACACACAATTATATTTTTTGACTTTGTGATTAGGATTGTTAATTGAGATGGTTAAGTCCAAAATCTCATCACTCAGTTTATTAATAAAAGTTGCTCAAATTTGATTTTGGAGTGAGCTGAGTCAAATTTGAACAAAAATTCAAACCCAAAATACAATTCGAATCGGGTTTGGTCAATAAATCATTCAGTCCATTATAGATCCGATTGAATTATAGTATTGAAAACATATAAAAAATATTGACTATTTATATTTATTAATTCTTACATATTTACAATCTCAATCTCAATTTATATTTATATATAGTATCTTTAACTAAAAATTAACTATCATATTTTCTTTAAAGTGATCACTTCTATCATAACAAGAGTAATAATTACATGAAAAGATTGAGATGAAATATTAAAATAATAAACAATAGAATAGTTATAAAATAGCTCATTAATGTTAATTTAAAGTTCAATTTTGTTAGTATGAAGAATGACATATGTCAAACATTTTAAGTAAGTTGTTTTAAACTATATTAGTTTTCAGTTTATGAGTTAATTTTAATAATACTATGTTTTGATATGGGCTTGATTGGAAAAAATCTAGAAACTCGTGATCTTATTTGGACTGAGCTTGAAAAAACTTATCTTAACCTGAATGGGTCAAGCCTGAATTCAAGCCCAATATTTTTAATTGAACCGAGTTTGAACAACCTTAAACCCGACTCACTAAACTCGATTCACAAACATATTTGTGATGTAAATTTCAGAACTCTAAAGTTTTAAATTTATTTAAAGATTCACATTTTGACTTTTTAACATAAAATTGATTAATATGAAAATTTAAAATTGATAGGAATTTATTTTTAATTGATAAAAAACAATCATATTGAATTTATAAATACAATCATGATTATTAGAAAATCTTGTTAGAGTCTCCATATTTAAATTTGATGATGAATGAGTTTAATGTATATTTGTACTAGTATGATTTATAAATTCCTTATAAAGAATTGATATATTGTACAAGAACTTAGAATAGAAAGATCAAATAATGTTAGGCTGATCTTAAAAGAGTTGACTTGATGTATAGTTGATAGGGTCGTAAGGTTACCTTGTTATTTGAGGAACACGATCGCAAAAGAAGCAGAAAGTCACTACTGATAGTAACCAAATCTCTTAGCCTCACAAAGTCTCTTCAGATCGATGAGTGCCCAAATGATCCTCTCAGCCAACTAAACGATCGTTGAAAGATACTCGATCGTAGAATAGTTAGGACTGACAGATTGACTTCGGAGCGTTGCAAGTTGAAGGTCTCAATGCAATATTAAAATATCATTGGCAAAAATTGAAGATCAGAGCATGTGTCTACCAGCTACCTATTGGACAGTGACACGTCAAGGGTGTTAGGTAAAAAAGCAAACTAATGTGACAGGCACATAAAAGAAACTGTCTTTTGTTGGGTAAAGTACGCCAACAATAATCTATATCCCAGGAATTACTTTTTTGTCTTTGTGCAATTAAATATGAAATCAACAAAACCAATTATGAGAACAAAAATAATAAACAACCATCCACAAGCAATACACCAAATTTACGTGGAAAACCCTCTAAAATTAAGAGGTAAAAACCACGGGTCAAACTCTGAATCTCCATTATATCACTAATAATGGGCTTACAATAATCCTATCAAGTTTTATGCCCTAAAACTTGAGGTTACACAATAAATTGAGATAATACAAATTTACCTTTAATTAGGTTGAGAAACCTAATTAACTTCACCACCCCAAAACACCCCAAGCAATAAAGTCTTCAAACTTTCAATTGAATGGAGATGATGGCGGATACCCACGAACAACAAACTATAATTCTCTCAATTTATTCTTTTGGTATCTTCTTACTACCAAGCTTATCTCATGTATCAAATAATACTCCCTCATGGCCTTATTTATAGTACTCTTCCTAATCCATTCCTATTATGGATTAGAAACAATTTATTCTCCTAATCAAATTAGGGATCACATCTCCTTGTCTTGGTCATCAACCAATCTAACAAGTAAATCTTTTTTTAACTTGGATTCCTTTCATGAAATCTCCAATTCCAATATTGCTTCCATTAACCCAATTTCTAATTGGATTAATATCAAGTAACCCACATACTTGCTCACAAAGAAAATAAATTCTTTTCTATCTTGGATTCTATCTCATGGGTGAGGACCCACACCCAATAATCTCCCCCTCTGAACCCATGAGAGGAGGGATGACCAACCACAACTCCTTACTCGGAGTTAATTCCAACGAAGTCTTGGCTCAACTCAAGCTTCTTGGAATTTTCAAATATCTTCATGTTCGGCTTTGTCTCATCGGCATGGTTCTTCTCAATGGGAGGATCTAACTCAAACTTGACAGATTTTTGATTGCCAAATTCATTCACAACCGCTTTGTACACTAGCTGCGGGCTATCACTTTCTTTCTTCACTTTTGGTACCAATTTAAAGCGAAGAGCTTTTCTCTTGTGGTTCTCATGCAAGGCTTTTCTCCCTTCTCGCACGGCTTTGTACCACACCTTTTTCTGTCTAACTCCCCCATCTTCAACACCTCTCACATGTGTTCGCATCGTACAAAGAGTGTCTATCTTCTTACCTCTAGTCACCACTAGAGACCCTTTAGTGAGCTTCCACTGACATTCACCAAAGTAACTTTTATAACCATTCTCATCAAGCTTACCATCAGAGATCAAATTAAAACAAATATTCAGAACATTTCTGACTTCTCTCAGCATCAACCTGCAACAACTGTTAGTTTCCAAACAAATATCTCCAATGCCTATAATCTTGGATGCACTTCCATTTCCCATCCGCATATGGCTAAAATCACCACTACTGTAGGATGTGAAGATTTCACCACGCGAAGTAGTATGGGACGAAGCACCCAAATCAATAATCCAACCATTAACATGACACTTGGGTTTATCATCACAAACAATAGCTACATCAACGTCGGATAGATACACAATCGAATCTTTATCCTCATTTTCCCCTTAGACTGTTCCTTTTTTAAAAATCTGCACTCTCGTCTTATGTGACCCGACTTCTGGCAGTGAAAGCAAATTACTTCTTTTCTATCTCTTGACCTTCCCCTGGATTTGTCATCTTCAGGAGAGTTTCTCCCTTTGTTTTTGCCCCTACTTTGTGCGACAAAAATTTGTGACTCAACGCTAATCACCATGCGACAAAAATTTGTGACTCAACGCTAATCACCATAGTATCTCTTCGCCTCTGTTCCTCATTAAACAAACTATCTTTGACTGTATCCATAGTCAGCGTACCATTGGGAGCGGAGTTACTCAGTGATACAACCAACGTCTCTCAGCTATCTGGCAAAGAGCTTAACAATAATAAAGCCTGCATCTCATCGTCAATGACCATCTTCATCGTACTCAACTCATTTATCAAACTCTAAAAACCACTCAAGTATTCTGCAACGGAGTTTCCATCCTTTAATTTAAAAATCACAAGCTTCCTAATCAAAAAAGCTTTATTTTGCACCGTCTTCCTTTCATACATGGACTCCAATTTCTGCCAGAGAGCATAGGTGTGACACCCCCAAATCTGGGTACTTCAATTCCATGGGATTTGGTGTTCACTGTACAAATATCATCTATCTGTAGACACTCGAAATTTTCTGTACTACTGTTACTAAGATTGTAGGAGGACAAATTCATCTTTTAAGAGAGAATCCTGAAAGACAATCCAAATCCATACCGGATACTATCAGAAGTTCAGCATCAAACCCCGGATCGCAGTCTGGGAGTAACCAAATCCAACCTCGGAGGTAACCCCGAGACCTGCAGATACAATACCGGAACACACCCTGGAGAAAACCGATTAATTTCGGAGATAACCCCGAGATATCCAGTCTCAGTCCCAACCATTGGAATAGCCACCAACCTTGGTGATAACCCCAAGGAATGCAGTTTCGGCGATAAACCCGGAAATGCTTATTTCAAATGCGACCAGCTTCAATCTCGGCGCTCACAACGAGATACACTGCACCAACCCGGCTATAACATCGGGAAGGAAGGCACACCTCAAAGATGACAATGAGGACCTTCAACAATTGCAGCAGTCCAATCTAAGCGAAGTTTGAGCAATGTCTGCTTTATCAGCCTAATCCGGCGATAACACCGGTGAGGGGAAACATCGTCATCTCGTCAAACATGATGCCACGTCACGTCTCTACGCAACGATGTCCCACAAGGATAACCAATCTCGAGTGACTATTGTGCGGGGTAACGGATGAAAGTTGAAGCTTGAAGACCGGAGGGCATCGTCCCATCTTCAATAACTTCGCACAAACTCTAATCCCATGCCATCATACTGACTCGATAACTGGTGATGCGAAATAGGTCCCTGTATACCTCAAGCGGATGCGGATTGCACTTCACGAAAGTTCGAGTGGACATTACGATTGCTCGAGTGCACGTGCTTCGAGAGACGACCGGCTCGACAAACCCGGGCCAACCCGGTTGCGTCTCGTACACCTGCGTCTAAAATGCCTATAAATAGAGGGCTTGGGGTCATTCCGATCTGTATATATATATATATATATATATATATATATATATATATATATATATATATATATATATTGACTAACATTATCGAAGTTATGCCTCGATTGAGCCCGCATTTTGATGCGGAGGCGTTTATTTGCTTTATATATATGAATTGTGTGTCGAACTTTGTTCGATGAGCCTGAACTTGATGCAGGCGTTTATTGCTTTATATATATATATATATATATATATATATTATATTAATTATGTGTCGAACTCTGTTCGATGAGCCTGGATTTTATATCCGGTGCATTTATTCCCTTATATATATATTTATACTTATATATATATGAACTGTGTTCGAACTTTGTTCGATGAGCCTAGATTTTACATCCGGTGCGTTTAATGCTTTTATATATATATATATATTTATTTATTTTCGTCCTGCCTGGAGTTTCCTTCGTGGCGATTGATAAGCTCGACTGGCTTTATTTACCTTTCGATCCCTCATGGAGGTGCTTCGTGGTAGTTGGTGATCATGTCTATATATATATATATATATATTTCTGACTTTTATATATATATATATATATATATATATATATATATATATATATATATATATATATATATATGCTATCGCTTTCATACAAATTGCAAAGATTCTATGCTTTAGGAATCATGTGATCACTGATTCATCCCATTGGATCTAGATTTGGTTCCGTGATGGACATTTTCGGTATGTAAGCGACTTTGTAAATTATTCTCATGGTGTGTCGAATTTCCTCGAGATGGTTTCCATACCCACGAGGAAATCGGCATTATTTTTTGTATATATTATTTTTAAATGCGGATGCCTCGCATCCATCAAATAAAATCAATCCAAACCAATCACTTAATAAAATGGGAGTGTAAAAGGTCTCAATTCCTATTGAGCATCGTGGTTTGAAAACCTCTTTTATAAAACATCATCGCTATATCTTGCTAAAATTAAATTTTTACATAAATTCAAACCTCGTGTATATAGGTTCGAATGAGGCCTCGCACAACTTCCATATAACAGCCCATTGACCCACACACACACACACACTCAGGATAATAGTTTCTTGAAAAAGGCGGTCACCATGGTAACACGGATCTTGGGGGGTGCCTAACACCTTCCCCCCGATAACCAAGTCCCCGGGACCCTAAAGCGAATCTCGGTTTCATTAACCAGTATATCGAGTGTCACACCACTAGGTCAATGTGCAAACCTTTTCTCGGTTGTGTTGGTACAACCATTTAAAAAACCAACTGGCGACTCTTAACAATCCCATTGTCGACATCATACATGTCGGACCTTTTTCACTTATTTTTTCAAACAAATCTCACCTAAAATGAGAACACCAAAGAACAAGTAGCGAAAGGGACATCCAAAATCCCGGCGTCGACGGTGGCGACTCACTCTTTGGGGACTCAAAGAAGAGGACTTAAGCCGCTATTACAATCTTTTTAAAACTGTTATCTGCTTGTGTGTGGATGTCGCATTTACATTTGATGAATGTGTACGAATGCATTTCTTTATTGCACTTAGTGCTTCGCACCATAACTGCTTATGATATTAGTGCTTCGCACCATATCTGCTTGTGATATTAGTGCTTCGCACATGTCATCATTTTCATACGGTGAGACGCAATGTATGTGAATGTTTGTTGTGTGGTCCCTCCACCAGGAGGCTATCCCGTCGGTGTTTGATTACTGGACTCGTGAGAAGACTAATTCTCCGAGGCTCAGGAAATGCACCACCCAAATTCGCTCCAGTTGAAAGACCAGATTAACTTCCCGTCAAGTAGATTGCGATGATTTGGGAACCTTCATGCCAAAAAGCCGCGAGAGTAACCTAAGATAGGTCAGCCTCTGATAAACCCAAAGCGGAAGAAAGTCTCTTCATGCTCTCATTTCAATTACTTGTAATTTCATTCCATATCTATCTCCATGTAATGAGAAATATGAAAAAATGTGTACACATACATATTAACATGCTATAAACAGCTGACACCCGTTATAAAGGATAAAAATTCCTAAAATGGACACATCACATAGCATGTTATTGCATACATTCCCTAAAGACTAAACTATGCAAGTCTTTCGTAGGGAATCAATCGGACCTACTACCCGGTCAAAATCCAAAAAGGCAATGTGCCTACAATAATCATGTCATCATCAGGCGGATGAACTTAATCTAGTTTCTCGCAAAGAATTCTACGGATTAAGCAAGCAGATTAGAGATTTGGCTGTTCTACTAAAAGAATTACACCAGTCTACACAGGGTCAGAAAATACTCGTATATACTGAATCCTCCACACAAGGAGGAATCCCGGTCATTACCATACGAACTCTGAGTTGGATATGACCAACAAAACTCGTGATCTTGCCCATCCCAATCGGAGATCCGCATAACGGTGACATCAAAAGAAAGTCCTCCAAATGGAAGAGACCCTTGCGCTTATCAAAGGAATTGGAAACACACGAGAGTGTTTCATATCTTCGATCTATGTATTTTCCACGGTGTTCACTATCCGTAAAAAATTTAAAACTCTGTCTTTGAAAAATATGACCGGGTTAGGAGATCCTTACACACATTTAAAGGTGTTTATTAGAGAACTTGGATCTTATGTAGAGGACGAAAAGCTCGAGAATGAAATTATTCCAAAAGAGTCTAACCGGAGAAGCTTGGTTAAGTGGTACACAAGATTAGACAACTCCAAAATCTATATTTGGGAAGAGCTAGCACATGCCTTCCTCACTCAATCTGACTTTCAAACTCGAGATGGCTCTGATCCGGTATCAAATTACCAAGATCAAGAAATGTCTAACGAGTCTTTCAGAGAGTATGCTCAAAGGTGGAAGCGCTGGTCGCCCAAGTTAGTCCTTCCATGAGAATCGAGAAATGGTTATGACTTTCATAGACATACAAGAAGCTCCCCTTCTATGAGAGAGTTTTAGCGGCATTGGCAAACCATTTTTGAAATGGTCAAGCACGGGAGATGGTGAGATGGGATTGAAGTCGGGAAAGATTCAAGACCTAAATTGCACTCAAAGTCATTCACGATCACATCCAATCTGGAAATTATGGGAACAACCCCCAGAGGGTCCATAAAAAGAAAGAGGAAGATGTTTCCCGGATACTACAGGGGCAAAAAGGCAATCAAAACATGCCTATTCAAAGGAGAAACTATACTCCCTTTCCAGCACAGTCTACAAACCCTCCAATACCAAAGGGTAGAGAAGTCAAACGCCCTCAAGTGTTTACACCCTTAGGGGATACCCTCGAGAACATTCTTCATCTTCTGACAACACAGAAGAAAATTACACATCTTCTTCCACCAGCCAACTCTAATGGATGGGGTTTCAATGCTGCTAGGAAATGTGCTTATCATGCCGGGGCACCTGGACATGATACTCAGGATTGTTGGGCCTTAAAACACAAGATCCAGGATCTAAAAGACAACGGGGAGATCGTAGTCTCCAAACCCGATCAGCCTCATGTTCAAGTTAACCCTCTTCCTCAACACAAAGAAGAAGAGGTTAACATGATCAATTGGAGCAATGGAAAGAGTTCCAACTTCAGCTGTGAATCTTCCCAGACCCTCAAAGATGGTTATGACAGATGGGATTATGACAAGTTCCAATTCACAATGGAACGAAAGATCAAAGCTCTCTGCAAACAAATTGAACAATTGGCGGAACTAGTAACTTATCAGCATCAAGTGACTCGTCAGTTAATCAGCCAGGAGCATGCCAGTCTCCTACCTATTGTCATAAATATTCCTTCGTCACTTTCAAAAAATGAAATGCTGGAAGACAAAGTGACAAAGAGAGCAAATGCCAAAGCCCGTCGGTATTTTGCCAACAAAAGGGAATTCACCTATTTGGGCCAACCTATGGAGGAAATTCTTTAAATGTTAATTAATGAAGGAAGGATCAGTTCACTTCTACCTCCAATCAACCCCTATTCGGGACGGTACAACTCTGATGGAGTATGTCAATATCACTCCCAGTCTCGCGGTCACATCACAGAAGAATGCTGGGCACTCCGCCACCTTATTCAAAATCTAATCGACAGTGGTGTACTGCGCTTAGCAGATAACGACACTATGTTACGTGCAAGTGAGAATGCAGGCCCTACCAAGTGGAAAAGTGTGGTAGCAGTCATATCCACTGAAACTGATGGGATTAATACCTTACTCACAACGCCAACAATTCAACTCAAGGGAGGAAAAAATCCTTTGAAAGTGGCCGCTCCCGAGCCAATCAACTTGCCATGCAGAGCACAATATCCTATTGTTAGCTTGCGCAAGGTTCTATGGAATTATGGAGAAGGTGAAGGATCCACCTCATATACAACTGCTGCAGTGTCGAAGGAAAATCCACTGTATCTCCCCCATCGGGTGATGAAGTCTACCACCAAATCGAAGGGGAAAATACCCACGGAGAAGATTGAAAAATTCCTCTGCGCTGTGGGTCATAATGAAGCTACGGTGGTTTTAAGCTTGAAAGAAGCTCCACAACAAATATCAATTTTTTACTTGGTCCTAACTTCCAAGAATCACCGGAAGGTCTTGTTAAAGGTTTTGGAAGAAGCCTATCTCCCGACATCAGTGAATACGGAAAATTTTCAACATATGGTTGATCACATTTTCAACAACAATGTGATATCCTTCACTGATGATGACATACCGCCCGAAGGGACCGGCCATTGCAAACCATTGCACATTGCGGTCTTGTCCTCCGGATATATGGTAGCTGGAGTCTTAATAGATGGAGGTTCCTCTTTGAATATCTCCCCATACGCTACCTTGGTGAATATGAATATCAATCTCAACAGAATTCGGAGTAGCCATACTATCATCAAAGCTTTTGATGGAGCCCGCCGTTGTGACGACCCCAAAACAAGTCCATTCCATCCAACCCATTTTGAGTCGCCAAATACATGGTACAGAAACAACTACAACTTTATTACAACAATTGTCGTGAAAAATACAACAACACATATGTTTTGAGTTTTAATACCAACTATGACTCATGTCCCAACTATGAACAGCACCTCACAGTGATACCTTACATAAAGGTACAATCTAGAACTATTTTAGAAATTAAAATCTTTGGGAAGTGCTCAAGGAAACCTTCGTACATGGGAGGCCATGCGTCTAGGTTATTATAGATATCATATGCCTACAAAATTATCCTTGGTTGACCCAATAGACCCCAAAGAAAAACGAGAAGATTACTATCATATTCTTCCCAATGGTGTGTCTTCTCTTGACATATCATTATCTCCACCGTCTCTAATTGAGAATTATACTTCAACCAAACTCCAAGATTATATAGGTAGTGCTTGTAAATATACTCAGCAAGTGGATGAGCACAATCCTGTCTTATGATGACACGAGGTTGTATGTCATTAGATATCTTGTATGATAGTGGCAAAACACCCATCCAAGTTAAATTCACCTCACCCTCAACATCTATAGAATTCAGATTCTATTCTCGCTTGTCTCGGCTACACTTTTATTACCTGAAAGGAATTGTGAAGCAAAAGGGTGAGCACAACTAGCTCAGTAAAGAATATCATGACTAAAGATAAATAAATTATCAATAGCCTTCAACAATAATAAATCGGAGATTTAGAACATATGGTAGATGATAAAACTTTTCAACCATAGTTATAAATGAACGAGCAATCCATTAGAAGAGTCGAATAGACCATAAAATCTATTATCTTCTTCATGTTAAAAGTCCATCAACAATGTTTTATCCTCGTAACATTAATCAACAATTCATGTCCACAATCACGTGTATAACTTCATAATCGTAATTGTAGTTCTAAATTCCTTTCCTCATCCAGACAAAGTTAATTTTCATCACCGAAACATCAAAGATCATGGTTATACCAAATCACAGTTCTGTTCATAATCATCTTGATAAATTCATCTTTGACTACTACGGATCAAAGATATTCATCAACAGATTCATCTTTGCACCATCTTGGCAAAGATATTCAACAACATGTCATCTTTGACCTGCAGCCAAAGATATTCATCGATTGGTCATGTTCATCTAAACACTGTTCATCTTCGCACTTCTTGGCCAAAGATATTCATCGAAATCATTCATCTTTGCACTACAGGCAAAGATATTGAGTTATATCATCATTTAGGGTGAGGATGATGAAAAATATTTTAAGAAAAGCGAATTGGTGAAACAAAATAATAAATATTAAGGATTCAGTACTTCAACTATTCCATGTCCAAAAATACCTCATAAATAATCATAGTGGAGTAAAATTCAAGAATGATCAAAACATGGATACAATCAAAGCTAGTATCCAGAATAGATATTTTGGACAAAAAGAAGAAAATTTCATTTTTCGGTGAATAGTGTCGTATTCGTGAATAGTTCCGTATACGTGAATAGTAACTCCGACACTAAAAGATAGAAATTTCATAAAAACATCATCATGCTTCGTGAATAGTAACTCGTGAATAGTAACTCATGAATAGTAACTTGTGAATAGTAACTCATGAATAGTAACTCATGAATAGTAACCCCAACATGAAAAAGTTCAAAATTTGATAAAAAATTCAAACCAATATTTCGGCATAATGATATTGAAGAAATAATATCATTTATGAAGAAAATAATCCCCCTTACCTCAGAAAGAATAGTACTTCTGACTGGAATATTGGATATAGTGCTAAAAGAACTTGTACCGTATAGCAATACTCGAAGTACTAAAATACTCACAAAAATGCGCTCGATATATAGAGAGAGAAAGAGAGAGAAATCTTTAGTTTCTGGTGTGATTTTCAATTCTAACCTAAGCACCCTATTTATAGGAAAATGCTTAGAACACCAAAGCAGAAAATTTAATATAATAATATTATTATTATTCCACAACTTCCTACGCACACTCATTGAATCCAACATCAGCCATCTACTCAAATAAAAACAACAAAAACGTTTTTGTTAATTAAAACAATTAAAACTTCCAAAATCAATTATTTCAGAAATTCAGAACTTCAATAATTCATAATAAATAAGCCCTTTTATCAGAAAATTTGAATCTCACAAATTTTTATGGGAAATTCAATTCTCTACAACTTTGCAGAAGAAAAATTTTCCAAATTCCAAACAGAAATGGACCAAAATCCACATACAAACGATTTTACATGCTATAATCAAATTTCAGTCAAGAAATAGGCCCACAGGCATACAAAACATGTGTTAATCATTTAATGCAACAAAAATACTCTTCCTCCTCATATACTCATATATCACACATTCATTGTAAAAATATCACCATTATTATATTATTAAAATATAATAATAAATTATTTTATCAGAAAAGATAAAATATCATTTTTCAACAATTGTCACTTTAAAAATTTTCTCCATCTATATCCACATAAAATGAATATTTTCCTCATCATATAAATCAATAATTAATTATTCACAAATAATATTCTGAGAATCATAATAGTGACAACGAGGTAGGTTCCGGAAAGAGGGCTTTCAATAAGAATTTCTCTCCTTCTTGCGCCTTGATTAGGTGACCAAACCTCTCCTTAGATAGAACTTTCTAGACATTGCCAATAATCTTATCTAATAATATTATTAGGATAATATGAATTATTGCTTTGATAATGGAAAATACTGTGTAGTGACAATTATTAAAACAACAGTAGTATAAAATATCAACACAACAATTATTGAATCAAGAAAATAAAATATTGAACAGTAATTACTGTAACAATTATTGAGTAGTGCCTTCCTACGTAAGAATCAATAATTTCAAAAAATCTTGTAATAATCACAGGTGTGCTACTATGTAATAACGCCAGACATCGTATTTTAACCCTTCGGGTATTCCAACGATTGTTAATCTGTAATAACTACTGTAGATTATTTATAAAAAACTCATACTTGTCATATTCTTTATCCAACAGTTATTCTGTTATGGGGCCCACACAAGGCTGCGCTGTCGTAAGAATATTCCCTGACATAAAGAATATTCCACGACCAAACGAATATTCCCCGACAACAATGAATATTTTATAACCACTTGCTTATTTTGAATTTTTTTTCATATATCACCCTTAACTTTAAAATTTTATCAATTTAACCATTTACTAAATAGAAAAATTGAATATTTTTATTTCATAAAATTTGGGGTCTTACAGCCGTAACTCGGTCGGAGTAATTGAGTTGCCAATCAAAATTGGTCCTTATACATTCTGCGTATCTTTCCATGTGCTCAAGATAGACTCGGGATACAACCTGCTCCTGGGACGACCATGGATTCACATGGCAGGGGCAGTCCCCTCCACTCTTCATCAACAGTTAAATACATCATCAACAATAAGCTGGTCACCAGTCAACGCTGAACTAGAGATTCCTCAAAGACGGGACATGCCGCTCATCAATGCCAATGAGGATGTTGAGCCAATTTGTTTTCATACTTTGGAAATAAGCAATATCAATACCATCTTTGTTGGAACGCATACTACCCGAACCCGATTTATTGGCGAGGTGATGTCGACCACTCAAGAAATGATGTCGTTGGGTCATAAATCGGGACAAGGGTTGGGAAAAGATTGCTGTGGTATCAAGTACCTATTCGCAAACAAGCAATTTGGAATAATGGACTAAGCTATTATGACTCTAATCACGAGGAATCCTCATAAGCATCGATAGATTCCTTGACTTCAACCATGTGGCGTTTGGCTTCGCCTTCAAACTCGAGTCCGCACAACCTCCTCAGAATGGTGCCACCAATGTAATGGCTATGTTATTTCAAATAGGTATTTTGTGAAGGAGAAAGAAATCTTTGTTCCAAATCCCGCAGTGGAGGAAGAGGAACAAAGAATCAAGCAAGATGTCATCCAGATGATGTCCGGCATACGCATCATCGTCCATGATGAACATACCAACAGATACACCCCAGATGATGATTGCCAAGACGTAATGGCCATCATTCAAGACAGGGAAGATGATGACAATCCCTCCATCACTGCGGTTCATCCGGACTTTACCCTTGCCAGTTGGAATAGTATTCCTTGATTTGGTCGACAAGGGTAAAACGGGCAAAACTCTTTCTGCCCTATAGATATAATAATTGCTTACTTTTCTGTACAGTATTAGCAGTTTATTTTGCCAGTATATGCTAACACTGTGTATGATCAACACATTTCATATATACTAAGTGAAAGCATATTTTGTTTCAGGACTCTGAATTTAGATGTGCCTGTACTTGCGGATACAATGCCTCTCCTACACAGGGATTGTACCTTTGATGTAGAGATGAATTCAGCCTTGATAGATATACAGGATGACATTGAGGTGCCACCAGAAATCCAAGAATGGGTCATAGACAAACCCAAACCCAACCTTGATCAAACCACTTCTTTCAATCTCAGAACCTTAGAAAGCCCTAAGTTAATCCAGATTGGATCAGACCTTACCCCAAACCAACGGAGATATCAATAAAGGAATAACCACAAGGAGAGGTTTACAAAATCACTGTACATTCTATGTATTTTTATCACAGGTTGAGCCAAAGAATGCAAAGGATGCTATAATTGATGAGAACTGGCTATTGGCAATGCAAGAAGAACTTCAACAATTTGAGAGGTGCCAAGTGTAGGAACTAATGTCTCCTCCAAAAGATGTTTCCATCATTGGTACAAAATGGGTCTTCAAGAACAAACTTGATGAGCACGGGACAATCATTCGTAACAAAGCTAGATTGGTAGTTCAAGGATACAATCAACAGGAGGGGATCGACTATGAAGAAACTTATGCACCAGTAGCAAGGCTGGAATCAATTCGAATTCTGTTAGCTTTTGCTTGCTACAAAAAGTTCAACTTCATCAAATGGATATAAAAAGCGCATTCCTTAATGGATACATCAATGAAGAAGTATATGTCAAATAGCCTCCTGGATTTGAACACGAAAAGTATCCTAATCATGTGTATAAGCTAAAGAAAGCTCTTTATGGCTTGAAACAAGCTCCAAGAGCTTGGTACGAAAGATTGAGTAAGTATCTCTTATCAAATGGGTTTGTTAGAGGTAAGATAGATTCTACATTATTTATTAAGCACAAAAATGTCAATATTATTATTGTTCAAATATATGTAGATGATATAATATTTGGTGCTACTAATGATTTCCTTTGTGAGTGGTTTTTCAAGTGCATGCATAAAGAATTTGATATGAGCTTAATGGGTGAATTCAACTACTTTTTGGGACTTTAAATCAAGCAAACAAAGGACAAAATTTACATCCATCAAACCAAATACACAAAAGAACTACTCAAGAGATTTGGCTTTGAAGGATCTAACTCGAAAGGTACACCAATGAGCACATCAATAAAACTCACCACTGATGAGAAAGGTATTGATGTAGATATAACAAAATATCGAGGTATGATTGGATGTTTACTATATTTAACTGCTTCTAGACCCGATATAATGTATAGTGTTTGTCTATGTGCAAGGTTTCAAGCTAAACCAAAAGAATCACACTTAAATGATATTAAAAGGATTTTGAAATATTTAAGTGGTACAATAAACTTAGGGTTGTTTTATCCAATTTCCAATCATTTTGAACTAATTGGCTATTCAAATGCTAACTATGCAGGATGTCAAATTGATAGAAAAAGTACGAGTGGTGCATGTACTTTCTTGGGACAAAGTCTCGTATCGTGGCATAGTAAAAAGCAAACCTCAGTTGCTCTTTCAACTACTGAGGTTGAATACCTAGCTGCAGGAAGTTATTGTTCTCAGATATTATGGATGCGACAAACTCTATGTGATTTTGATATATTATGTGATTGCGTGCCTATTTATTGTGATAATTCAAGTGCTATAGATATATCTAAAAATCCTGTGTTACATTCACGTACAAAACACATTGAAGTGAGACATCATTTTTTATGTGATAATGTGTCAAAAGGTTTAATTAAATTGATTTTTATTCCAACTGAAAATCAAATTGCAGATATTTTTACTAAACCTTTGAGTGAAGATAGATTTTGCATGTTACGTAGAGAACTTGGGATGTGTCGCATGATGATTTTTTTATCCTAATATTGCATGTATATCGTATGCTTTGTTATTAATTAGGATAATTATGTTTTTGGCTAGTCACTTAATGGACGCGAGAATCAAGGCGTATATCATAATTAGCTTTGGAAACCGAAAAGACCGGACGGCTGCCTAGTTTATTGGGAGACGTATGCGTACATGCCTATCATTATGGTTTTTTGAAAATTGAAAAGACGAGTCAGCTGTGTTTCTTGGGAAACGTAAGGCCTTGGGAGACGTATGGATCTAAAAGATATCAAGATACATACATGCATTCACTTTTATATATTTTGTATCTTTCCATTCTCTTTCTATCCTCTGATTATTACTCTCTCATCTTACGCCTCATTTGTTCTTCTCATCTAACATCTTCAATCACCATGAGAAACCGTACGAACAAGCGATCACTTCTCGATTCTGACGATGACCGGACGACGGTTCCATCTCACTCTACTGCCGGACCATCTAGATAGAAAAAGAAAATGAAGAGGGTTGTGTCATCCGAGGAAGAGTATTTGGACTCTTCGGCGTCTGAAGCGTCCATATTCAGTTCATTATTGCCTAAGTCTACCGGACCCTCAAGGCGACGACAGACTCCGTCTTCCAAACCGCAAGTTTCACCTCCTCATATTTCGTGTAAACATTTTACTGTCACAGAATGGGTTCATTGCAACTGGCTTGCTGAATACATTGGTGAATTCCTTGACATGCCCTTACCTGTTGGAACTTTCATTCTAAGACTTCCTCATTTCTTTCGATCCGAGTGTGTGGTGAGAAGGTTCATCGTGCCAATCAAATCCTTATTTCACGAAGAAAGAAATTTGCTCGACGCTTGATTTTGGTAGATCTCGAAGAATGATTTGCTCTCCTCTTTGGTTGATGACAAAGGGGGAGAGTTTTTAAGATTATTACTTTGGGTTTCCTGGACAAATTTTTTAAAACTTTATGTTGGTTTTGATAATTGATGAACTAACAATTACTGCAGGCAAATTTACTGAAAATTAAATTTCAAATTTCAGTACCCTGAAATGAAATTGTTGCATGGATTTATGGGGAGTAAATTTATGAGATGCATATATTCAGGGGGAGCTTATGAGGGTTAAAGCAATTTTGGGTTGTCATCATCAAAAAGTGGGAGAATGTTGACTTAGTCATATTCTAGCCTTATGTTTTGATGATGAAGTGTTCATGTACTAAATTGTTTTATGGTATTTCAGGTATTTTGGTGTTAAAGAGCTTTGATTGGATATTCAAGACTTTGAAGGAATTTCTCTTTTCTAGGAAAACAAATGTAAGATTAATCGCATAATAATTGATTTTTCATTTAAAGGCTCTAAGACATTTTATTGCATTATATATTATTAAATGTCTTAAATGAAAAATATTTTTAAATGATCTTATGAAAAAAATGTTTTTGGGAATAATACATATATTAAATATCTTGTCTAAATATGCACTTGATAGAAATATACTTTTGGAGTATGATATGTGTATTAGATATAATGCTACACGTGGATATGAATGATCTCTTAGAATTTTTAAAAGAATAGTAGCTAGTTTTTATTCTACATACATGCTAGCCATATTTTGTTTGGAAGATGATGTATATTACACGTGGATGAGATTTGCTAGAAAGACTAAAAAGCTTGCAACTTTATCTCTTGGTGATTTGATAGCTACGGTTCTCAAGGAAATGTAATTATTTCAAAAGACCTTGAGCCTTGAAATAAGGGGAGTGATTGTTATATCTTTCTATCGCATACCTTTTACTTGAAGAGATAGAAAGTCAAATGTCTTTCATGAGTCACTTTTTGAAACAATCTTTAAAGTTGGTTGGAACTATATTCCTAATGCAATGCTTGATTTGTTCCACAATATAACAATTGGAACTTGACTACCGTTGGGAACTTGACTTGTTATCTATCCGGTTTCCGTGGATTAATTTGAACATACATTTTTTTTGGATAAGGAACTGCAACGTGAATATTATTAACGGTAGTATTATTGGCTATATAAATCAGTGTTTGCATATTTAGAAGATACATAACTCACAAATTTATACTTTGCAATACATTGATATTTTTGAGCAATATATATTCATCCAGTGCAACGTGTGATCAGCTAAGTGTTTTAATTTTTTGATATTTATTAGCTGATACTTGGTAAGAAATTAATTGCTTATTTATTTTGTGCTACTTGATCATTGCATATAATTGAGCCTTTAATTGTTAAATTGATTATTCTTGCATTGATCATAGGCCTCTATATTGTATTGATTTTTCTATTATTAGACTAAGTGTAGTCTAAAGGTTTTAATCCTGGTGGATTAGAAAAGTAGTTTACAAACAGGTTCAAGGAAGCAAAGGTGCTTGAAGGGTGCATAGGTGCACAAGGAACAAGAGAGCTCAAGGAAAATTAATTGTTAATTAATTTTTGTTAGAATCTGTTTTGTAATCTGTATTTATTTATAAAGAAATAAATAAAGTGAGTCTCCAATACTAGTTAGTATTAGACGTGGACTAGGCAATTATCATAGAGGGTAATAGTTAAACCACGTAAAAATCTTGGTGTTGATTTTATTATTTGCTTTACTTAAAATCACATAAGTTAATTAATTATCTTAATTTGACTACTTGCATTATATTTAGGTAATTCTATAACATCAAGTATTTTATTAAAAAAGCTATATTAATTCAGTAAACTGATTTCAATCATTTTAGTAGCCTGAAATTAATAGTTTTTAAAAGTTGGCCATAGATTGCTCCTACACTTATTCAACCCCCCCTTCCAAGTGTGTTTAGTTAAATTTCAGCCTTAATTTGATGTCTACTGGTAAGCTTGATAAGAATGATCATAGCATTTCCTTTGGTGAAGGTCAGTGGAAGCTCACTAAAGGGTCTCTAGTGGTGATTAGAGGAAAGAAGGTATGCACCTTTTATACAATGCAGACGCATGTGGAAGGTGTTAAAGATGGGGGAGTTAGGCAAAAGAAGATGTGGTACAAAGCCATTCAAGATGGAAGAAAAGACTTGCATGAGAACCACGAGAAGAAAGCTCTTCACTTGAAATGGGTACCAAAAGTGAAGAAAGAAAGTGATAGCTCGCAGCAAAGATATAAAGCGGTTGTGAAAGAATTTGACAAGAAAAAATCTGTCAAGTTTGAGTTAGATCCTCTCATCAAGAAGAGTCATGCGGATGAGATAAAGTCGGACGTGAATAAAGTTAAAAATTCCAAGAAGCTTGAGTTAAGTCAAGGCTTCATTTGGGATTAACTCAAGTGATGAGTTGTGGTTTGACGTGAAAATTCGGTCTTGGAAGGTTATCTGATAGACATATGAGTTTCAAGAGAAGGAGTCTACTTGGGTATTTGTTTACTTTTGCGGGTGGAGTAGTGTTATGGCGATCAAGTTGCGGAAGTGTATTGCTTTGTTTACTACTGAGTTGACAACGAAATGTTGTGGTTTCTTCAAGAGTTGGATTTGACAAAGGAATCGACTCTAAGTGACGGAGTCATGGTGAATACCTCCTTTAATGGGTTCGGAGGGGGATATTGTTGGTCAATGATTCTTACCCATTAATGGGTCAAAGGAAACATCTCACCAACTCTCTTCATCATTTAATGCTCCTCATTTAATACTACTCCCCTCCATTCGGCTATAAAAAGGAAGCAAAGCAACAAGAAATGATACACCCAAAACACAAGCTCTCATCCGAGAGTAGAGAGAAAAAGAAAAGGGTGGGTGAGAGAAATTCCATCCGGGGAGGATGGATGAAAGTAATCCCATCCGGGAGAGGGTGGAAGAGAGTAAGAAAAAGAGAGAAAATAGAGAGAGAGAAAGATAATTCAAATAAAAGGGTGTTTTATTTGGGTTCCATCACATAGTTATTGTGGTAAAGTAATTTGGGTTTGTACTCAAATTAAGATATCTTTGTATTCTCTCATATTATTCTAGTGAATTGTTCGGAGTTTGTCCCGTGATTTTTACCTCTTAGTTTTAGAGGGTTTTCCACGTAAAATCTTGGTATCTCGTGATTGGATATTTTCTACTTATTTCCTGTAGTGGTTATTATTTTGGTAGAACTGCAAATTTAATATGTTTGGCATGTGTTGATATTTTATCCATCTAATGTATCAAAGACAACAGTATTTAGGAGATCATTTTTTCCCAACCATTTGCTAATTAATCAAATGCAAAGGAAAAATTTCACACAAGCCCAAATATAAAAGGAGAGTTTTGTACTTTAGTTCACATAATAACATCTCCTCCATCTCCAGATTTTGCTGTGTTCAAAATACGTCACCTAATATTAACAACTCAAGTTTCGAAGAATTGTTTTCTTATGCAATCATTGACAAAAAGAGCTTTGAATCTTAAAATGAGAGTTAAGTCACTTGAATGTGTAAATATAATACATTCTTTACTTTGTACAAGGTAATCCAATATGTTACAATAACATTTAATTTATTTCATGGATATATAACAATTACAACCAATTAACTGCTGTCCTTGAAAGTGAATGTCATCTGAATCTTAAACTGCGAGTAAAGTCACTTGAATATATAATCCAATATGTTACATTAACATTTGGTAACAATTACTCCATCTTTTCTAAAATTAGAGATACAATTTCACTTTTGAGGTCAAATGACGACGTATAAAACTTCAAATTGATGTGAATTTATTTAATTTTAATTGAAATAATTTTAATTGTATAGTATATAGTAAAAACTATTAATCACAAAATTTATTTCACTATAAATTTTTATGATCAATCACATCAATTTGAAGTTTTATATGTAATCATTTGATCTTAAAAATCAAATTGCATATCAAAATTTGGAACAGAGCAAGTACAATTTAGAACAAATTCATTATTTTTAGACTTGACAAAATTAACTCGGGCCCATGGGTCGGTATGTCCCGTAAAAATTGGGCTTTAGGCTTAACGTTTTTAACCCATGAAAACTTGGGCCATTTTGGCCTGGCCCAAATTTAGGTCGGCTCGTTATGGCCCGCCTTCCCGCCTCAGCCTGTTGATTAATTTTTTTTAATAACAAAAAAATGCTCTCTTTGAAAATCAAACTCAAGACCTCCCCACTCCTTAAACAAGTGCTCAAACCAATTGACAATTGAGCTACAAAGGTTTTTTTATTCTAAAGTCACTCTATACCTTAGTACATCTCTTTTTAATACTTTTTGTTTTATTCAATCATAGTCCATCACAAGAATTGATCAAACACAATTGTTAGATTAAGTCAACATTAATATGCAATCTTCAGATCAAATAAAGTGATCTCAGGCCATTTCACTTTATTTTTCTCTCGTCCTTTCCAAATCTCTCCCTTATATCTAAAACAACTCTCAACTTCATTTTTCTCTCTCTTCCCTACCTATTTCTAAACTTAGATCTGGTCATTGTTGTGCTTAGATTCTAGTTGTGTATGATGGGTCTGCAGAATTTTTTTTTGCTAGTTAGTCTGCAGATTTATTTGTTTATTTCTCTATTTTACTTGTTACTTGTGTATATGATATGACATAAATTTGTAGATTACAATTTGACTACTTGAGATTTGATTACAATTTTAGATTCTAGTTGTGTATGAATTTTGTGAGAGAAGAAACATTGTAATGTGTTTTTCTTATTAAAAAAAATAGCTCGCGGGCTGGCCTAACCCGGCCCAACCCTGGCCACAGGCCTCATATTTCCATCTCAAAAAAATTTGGGCCATTTTAGCTTGGCCCAAATTTGGCCCGGCCCACCTACAACCTGACACATTTGCCAGGTTTAATTGTTGTCCTTGAAAGTTAATGTCATTTGATTGTTTAGTTGTGTCAAAAAAAAAATATTTCATACTTAGTATGCACATTTATATGAAGATAATAAAATTTTCTTTTAGGGTACCTCTTTGTTCATACTTTATACACACAATTATATTTTTTGACTTTGTGATTAGGATTGTTAATTGAGATGGTTAAGTCCAAAATCTCATCACTTAGTCTATTAAAAAAAGTTGCTCAAATTTGATTTTGGAGTGAGCCGAGTCAAATTTGAAGAAAAATTCAAACCCAAAATACAATTCGAATCGGGTTTGGTCAATAAATCATTCAGTCCATTATAGATCCGATTGAATTATAGTATTGAAAACATATAAAAAATATTGACTATTTATATTTATTAATTCTTACATATTTATAATCTCAATCTCAATTTATATTTATATATAGTATCTTTAACTAAAAATTAACTATCATATTTTCTTTAAAGTGATCACTTCTATCATAACAAGTGTAATAATTACATGAAAAAGATTGAGATGAAATATTAAAAATAATAAACAATAGAATAGTTATAAAATAGCTCATTAATGTTAATTTAAAGTTCAATTTTGTTTGTATGAAGAATGACATATGTCAAACATTTTAAGTAAGTTGCTTTAAACTATATTAGTTTTCAGTTTATGAGTTCATTTTAATAATACTATGTTTTGATATGGGCTTGATTGGAAAAAAGCTAGAAACTCGTGATCTTATTTGGACTGAGCTTGAAAAAACTTATCTTAACCTGAATGGGTCAAGCCTGAATTCAAGCCAAATATTTTTAATTGAACCAAGTTTGAACAACCTTAAACCCGACTCACTAAACTCGATTCACAAACATATTTTTGATGTAAATTTCAGAACTCTAAAGTTTTAAATTTATTTAAAGATTCACATTTTGGCTTTTTAACATAAAATTGAGAAATATGAAAATTTAAAATTGATAGGAATTTATTTAATTGATAAAAAACAATCATATTGAATTTATAAATACAATCATGATTATTAGAAAATCTTGTTAGAGTCTCCATATTTAAATTTGATGATGAATGAGTTTAATGTATATTTGTACTAGTATGATTTATAAATTCCTTATAAAGAATTGATATATTGTATAAGAACTTAGAATAGAAAGATCAAATAATGTTAGGCTGATCTTAAAAGAGTTGACTTGATGTATAGTTGATAGGGTCGTAAGGTTACCTTGCTATTTGAGGAACACGATCGCAAAAGAAGCACAAAGTCACTACTGATAGTAACCAAATCTCTCTGCCTCGCAAAGTCTCTTCAGATCGATGAGTGCCCAAATGATCCTCTCAGCCAACTAAATGATCGTTGAAAGATACTCGATCGTAGAATAGTTAGGACTGACAGATTGACTTCGGAGCATTGCAAGTTGAAGGTCTCAATGCAATATTAAAATATAATTGGTGAAAATTGAAGATCAGAGCATGTGTCTACCAGCTACCTATTGGACAGTGACACGTCAAGGGTGTTAGGTAAAAAATCAAACTAATGTGACAGGCACATAAAAGAAACTGTCTTTTGTTGGGAAAAGTACGCCAAAAATAATCTATATCCCAGGAACTACTTTTTCGTCTTTCTGCAATTAAATATGAAATCAACAAAACCAATTATGAGAACAAAAATAAAAATTAACCATCCACAAGCAATACACCAAATTTACGTACCCTCTAAAATTAAGAGGTAAAAACCACGGGTCAAACTCTGAATCTCCACTATATCACTAATAATGGGCTTACAATAATCCTCTCAAGTTTTATGCCCTAAAACTTGAGGTTACACAATAAATTGAGATAGTACAAATTTAACTTTAATTAGGTTAAGAAACCTAATTAACTTCACCACCCCAAAACACCCCAAGCAATAAAGTCTTCAAACTTTCAATTGAATGGAGATGATGGCGGATACCCACGAACAACAAATTATAATTCTCTCAATTTATTCTTTTGGTATCTTCTTAATACCAAGCTTATCTCATGTATCAAATAATACTCCCTCATGGCCTTATTTGTAGTACTCTTCATAATCCATTCCTATTATGGATTAGAAATAATTTATTCTCCTAATCAAATTAGGGATCACATCTCCTTGTCTTGGTCATCAACCAATCTAACAAGTAAATCTTTTTTCAACTTGGATTCCTTTCATAAAATCTCCAATTCCAATATTGCTTCCATTAACCCAATTTGTAATTGGATTAATATCAAGTAAACCCACATACTTGCTCACAAAGAAAATAAATTCTTTTCTATCTTGGATTCTATCTCATGGGTGAGGACCCACACCAATAATCTCCCCCTCTGAACCCATGAGAGGAGGGATGACCAACCACAACTCCTTACTCGGAGTTAATTCCAACGAAGTCTTGGCTCAACTCAAGCTTCTTGGAATTTTCTAGTATCTTCATGTTCGGCTTTGTCTCATCGGCATGGTTTTTCTCAATGGGAGGATCTAACTCAAACCTGACAGATTTTTGATTGCCAAATTCATTCACAACCGCTTTGTACACTAGCTGCGGGCTATCACTTTCCTTCTTCACTTTTGGTACCAATTTAAAGCGAAGAGCTTTTCTCTTGTGGTTCTCATGCAAGGCTTTTCTCCCTTCTCGCACGACTTTGTACCACACCTTTTTCTGCCTAACTCCCCCATCTTCAACACCTCTCACATGTGTCCGCATCGTACAAAGAGTGTCTATCTTCTGACCTCTAGTCACCACTAGAGATCCTTTGGTGAGCTTCCACTGACATTCACCAAAGTAACTTTTATAACCATTCTCATCAAGATTACCATCGGAGATCAAATTAAAACGAATATTCGGAACATTTCTGACTTCTCTCAGCATCAACCTGCAACAACTGTTAGTTTCCAAACAAATATCTCCAATGCCTATAATCTTGGATCCACTTCCGTTTCCCATCCGCACATGGCCAAAATCACCACTACTGTAGGATGTGAAGATTTCACCACGCAGCAAGTAGCATGGGCAAGCACCGAATCAATAATCCAATCATTAACATGACACTTGGGTTTATCATCACAAACAATAGCTACATCAACGTCGGATAGATACACAATCGAATCTTTATCCTCATTTTCCCCTTAGACTGCTCCTTTTTTAAAAATCTGCACTCTCGTCTTATGTGACCCGACTTTTGGCAGTGAAAGCAAATTACTTCTTTTCTATCTCTTGACCTTCCCCTGGATTTGTCATCTTCAGGAGAGTTTCTCCCTTTATTTTTGCCCCTACTTTGTGTGATAAAAATTTGTGTCTCAACGCTAATCACCATAGTATCTCTTCGCCTCTTTTCCTCATTAAACAAACTATCTTTGACTATATCCATAGTCAGCGTACCATTGGGAGCGGAGTTACTCAGTGATACAACCAGCGTCTCCCAGCTATCTGGAAAAGAGCTCAACAACAATAAAGCCTGCATCTCAACGTCAATGACCCTCTTCATCGTACTCAACTGATTTATCAAACTCTAAAAACCACTCAAGTATTCTGTAATGGAGTTTCCATCCTTGAATTTAAAATTCACAAGCTTCCTAATCAAAAAAGCTTTATTTTTCACCGTCTTCCTTTCATACATGGACTCCAATTTCTGCTAGAGAGCATAGGTGTGACACCCCCAAATCCGGGTACGTCAATTCCACGAGATTTGGTGTTCACTGTACAAATATCATCTATCTGTAGACACTCGAAATTATGCGTACTATTATTCTTAACATTGCGGGAGGGATGATTCGTCTTTTAAGAGAGAACCACGAAAGACAATCCAAATCCATCTGGGATACTAGGAAGTTGACATCAAACCCCGGATCACGATGCAGGAGTAACCAAATCAACCTCGGAGGTAACCCGAGACTGCAGAATACAATCTGGAACACACCGGAGAAGACCGATTAATCTCAGAGATAACCCCGAGATATCCAGTCTCAGTCCCAACCATGGGAATAGCCACCAACCTTGGTGATAACCCCAAGGAATGCAGTTTCGGCGATAAACCCGGAAATGCTTGTTTCAAATGCGACCAGCTTCAATCTCGGCCCTCAAAACGAGATACACTGCACCAACCCGGCTATAACATCGGGAAGGTAGGCACACCTCAAAGATGACAATGAGGACCTTCAACAATTGCATCAGTCCAATCTCAGCGAAATCTGAGCAATGTCTACTTTATCAGCCTAATCCGGCAATAACACCGGTGAGGGGCAACATCGTCATCTCGTCAAACATGATGTCACGTCACGTCTCTACGCAACGATGTCCCACAAGGATAACCAATCCCAAGTGACTATTGTGCGGGGTAACGGATGAAAGTTGAAGCTTGAAGACCGGAGGGCATCGTCCCATCTTCAATGACTTTGCATAAACTTTAATCCCATGCCATCGTACAACTCTCGACAACAGTGATCCGAAATAGGTCCTGTATACCTCAAACGGATGCCCAGATTGCACTTTTGAAAGTTCGAGTGGACATTACAGTACCTGAGTGCACGTACTTCTAGACGACCCGACCCGACAAACCCGGGCCAACCCGGGTTTTCTTTGGTACACATGTGGCTCAGTCGCAGGTACACCTGCGGCTAAAATGCCTATAAATAGAGGGCTTGGGGTGCTGATTTTCTAAGAGAAAAAGACGGGGAAACCCTGCACAATTCGCTCACTTTTCGCCCATACTGATGTATTTTCCCACTTTTAAACACTGTGAGCTCATATATAGCCTTTTTGTACCCACAAAAGCCAGTGTTTACTCACTCTAAAGATATAGAAGCCTTTTTTAGCAGTCAGCTGTAAGCCTTCTCACACACTTTAGAGTTTTTCTCTTCATCTTTGTACACACCCTTCTACACGTTGAGAGTCGTGTTGCTTGCTTTTGCCCGAACTTTGGTCCGTGGTTTCATTCCAATCTGTATAATATATATATATATATATATATATATATATATATATTGACTAACATTATCGAGTTATGCCTCGATTGAGCCTGAACTTGATGCAGGCGTTTATTTGCTTATATATATATATATATATATTTATATATATGAGCGTATGTATCGAACTTTGTTCGATGAGCCTGATTTTCGGTTTGGGCGTTTATTGCTTTTATATATATATATATATATATATATATTATATATTAAGCGTGTGTCGAACTCATTCGATGAGCACTGATTTTATATCCAGGTGCATTTATTAAACTATATATATATATATATTTATACTTATATATATATAAACTATGGTCGAACTCATTCGATGAGCACAGATTTTACATCAAATTGCATTTAATGCTTTTATATATATATATATATACACACACACACACACACATATATATATATATATATATTTATTTTCGTTCTGCCTGGAGTTTCCTTCGTGGCAGTTGATCGCTCGTACGGCTTTATTTACCTTTCTGATCCCCCATGGAGGTGCTTCGTGGTTGGTGATCATGTCTATATATATATATATATATATATTTACAGCTTTTATATATATATATATATATATATATGCTTACTACTTTCATACAAATTGCAGCATTCTATGCGCCTAGGAATCATGTGATCACAGATTCATCCCATTGGATCTAGATTCGGTTCCCGTGATGGACATTTTCAGCTGTAAGCAGCTTGTAAATTATTCTGCGGTGTCTGAATTTCCTCAGATGGTTTCCATACCCACGAGGAAGTTGACATTATTTTTTTGTATATATTATTTTTGTACGGATGCCTCGCATCCATCAAATAAAATCAATCCAGCCAATCACTTAATAAAAATGGGAGTGTAAAAGGTATCAATTCCTATTGAGCATCAGGGTTTGAAAAACCTCTTTTATAAAACATCACTGCCATATCTTGCTAAAAATAAAATTTTTACATAAATTCAAACCCCGTGTATATAGGTTCAAATGAGGCCTCACACAACTTCCATATAACAGCCCATTGACCCGCACACACACACACACACTCAGATAATAGTTTCTTGAAAAGAGGCGGTCACCGTGGTAACACGGATGTCGGGGGGTGCCTAACACCTTCCCCCTCATAACCAAGTCCCCGGACCCTAAAGCGAATCTCGGTTTCACAGGCAGTATATCGATGTCACACCGGCTGGGTTGATGTGCAAACCTTTTCTCGGTTGTGTTGGTACAACCATTTAAAAACCAATGGCGACTCTTAACGGTCCCATCGTCGACATCATACATGTCGGACCTTTTTCACTTGTTTTTTCAAACAAATCTTACCTAAAACGAGAACACCAAAGAACAAGTAACGGAAAGGGACATCCAAAAATCCCGACGTCGACAGGTGGCGACTCTGCTGGGGACTCCAGTAAGAGGACTTAAGCCGCTATTACAATCTTTTTAAAACTGTTATCTGCTTGTGTGTGGATGTCGCATTTACATTTGATGAATGTGTACGAATGGATTTCCTTATTGCACTTAGTGCTTCGCACCATAACTGCTTATGATATTAGTGCTTCGCACCATATCTGCTTGTGATATTAGTGCTTCGCACATGTCATCATTTTCATACGGTGAGACGCAATGTATGTGAATGTTTGTTGTGTGGTCCCTCCACCAGGAGGCTATCCCATCGGTGTTTGATTACTGGACTCGTGAGAAGACTAATTCTCCGAGGCTCAGGAAATGCACTACCCAAATTCGCTCCAGTTGAAAGACCAGATTAACTTCCCGTCAAGTAGATTGCGATGATTTGGGAACCTTCATGCCAAAAAGCCGCAAGAGTAACCTAAGATAGGTCAGCCTCTGATAAACCCAAAGTGGAGGAAAGTCTCTTCATGCTCTCATTTCAATTACTTGTAATTTCATTCCATATCTATCTCCATGTAATGAGAAATATGAAGCAATGTGTACACATACATATTAACATGCTATAAGCGGTGACACCGTTATGCGGGGATAAAATTCCTAAAATGGACACATCACATAGCATGTTATTGCATACATTCCCTAAAGACTAAACTATGCAAGTCTTTCGTAGGAATCAATCGGACCTACTACCCGGTCGAAAAAATCGAAAAAGGCATGACAGAACTACGATCGATAATCATGTCATCATCCGACCAAAATGAACTTAATCCGGTTTCTAAAGAAAATTTGACGGATTAAGCAAGCGGATTCTGATTTGGTTGTTCTACTAAAAGAATTACACCGATCTACAGGGTGAGAAAATACCGTACATCTTGAATCCTCCACAAGGAGGAATCCCGGTCGTTACATATACGAACTACGAGTTGGATATCGACCAACAAAACTCATGATGCTACCCATCCCACTGGAGATCCAGACAACGGTGACATCAAAAAGAAAGTCCTCCAAATGAAAGGAACCCTTCACGTTATCAAAGGAATTGGAACACACGGGAGTGTTTCATATGTTGATCTGTGTATTTTCCCTGGTGTTCACTATCCAGAAAAAATTTAAAACTCGACTTTGAAAAAATATGACGGGTTAGGAGATCCTTACACACATTTAAAGGTGTTTATTGGAGAACTTGGATCTTATGCAGAGGGACGAAAAGCTCAAAATGCAATTATTCAAAAGAGTCTATCCTGGAGAAGCCCATTCGTGGTACACAAGTTAGACAACTCCAAAATCTATATTTGGGAAGAGCTAGCACATGCCTTCCTCACTCAATCTGACTTTCAAACTCGGATGGCTCTGATCGGTATCAAATTACCAAGATCAAGAAGCTTGATCTAACGAGTCTTTCGGAGAGTATGCTCAAAGGTGGAGAGCGCTGGTTGCCCAAGTTAGTCCTTCCATGACAGAATCAGAAATGGTTATGACTTTCATAGACATACAAGAAGCTCCCTTCTATGAGAGAGTTTTAGCCGGCATCGGCAAACAATTTTCTGAAATGGTCAAGCTTGGGGAGATGGCTGAGATGGTATTGAAGTCAGGAAAGATTCAAGACCTAGCTGCACTCAAAGCTGTTGCTGATCACATCCAATCTGGAAATTATGGGAACAACCCCCGGAGGGTCCATAAAAAGAAAGAGGAAGATGTTTCCCTGATACTACAGGGGCAAAAAGGCAATCAAAACATGCCTATTCAAAGGAGAAACTATACTCCCTTTCTAGCACAGTCTACAAACCCTCCAATACCAAAGGGTAGAGAAGTCAAACGCCCTCAAGTGTTTACACCCTCACGGGAAACCCTCGAGAATATTCTTAATCTTCTGACAACACAGAAGAAAATTACACATCTTCTTCCACCAGCCAACCCTAATGGACGGGGTTTCAATGCTGCTAGGAAATGTGCTTATCATGCCGGGGCACCTGGACATGATACTCAGGATTGTTGGGCCTTAAAACACAAGATCCAGGATCTAATAAACAACGGGGAGATCGTAGTCGCCAAACCCGATCAGCCTCATGTTCAAGTTAACCCTCTTCCTCAACACAAAGAAGAAGAGGTTAACATGATCAATTGGAGCAATGGAAAGAGTTCCAACTTCAACTGTGAATCTTCCCAGAACCTCAAAGACGGTAATGACAGATGGGATTATGACAAGTTCCAATTCACAATGGAACGAAAGATCAAAGCTCTCTACAAACAAATTGAACAATTGGCGGAACTAGTAACTTATCAGCATCAAGTGACTCGTTAGTTAATCAGCCAGGAGCATGCCAGTCTCCTACCTATTGTCATGAATATTCCTTCGTCACTTTCAGAAAATGAAATCTTTGGAAGACAAAGTGACAAAGAGAGCAAATGCAAAAGCTGGCTTAAGGTATTTTTCCAACAAAAGGGAATTCACCTATTTGGGCCAACCTATGGAGGAAATTCTTTAAATGTTAATCAATGAAGGAAGGATCAGTTCACTTCTACCTCCAATCAACCCCTATTCGGGACGGTACAACTCTGATGGAGTATGTCAATATCACTCCCAGTCTCGCGGTCACATCACAGAAGAATGCTGGGCACTCCGCCACCTTATTCAAAATCTAATCGACAGTGGTGTACTGCGCTTGGCAGATAACGACACTATGTTACGTGCAAGTGAGAATGCAGGCCCTACCAAGTGGAAAAGTGTGGTAGCAGTCATATCCACTGAAACTGATGGGATTAATACCTTACTCACAACGCTAACAATTCAACTCGAGGGAGGAAAAATCCTTTGAAAGTGGCTGGCTCCTCGAGGCAATCAACTTGCCATGCGAGCACAATATCCTATTGTTAGCTTGCGCAAGAGTTACGTGGAATTATGGAGAAGGTGAAGGATCCACCTCACATACAAACTGCGATGTCGAAGTAAAATCCAATCATATCTCCCCATCGGTGATGAAGTCTACCACCAAATCAAAGGGAAAATACCCATGGAGAAGATTGAAAATTCCTCATACCGTGGGTCATAATGAAGCTACGGTGGTTTTAAGCTTAAAAGAAGCTCCACAACAATTATCAATTTTGGACTTGGTCCTAACCAGAGAATCACAGGAAGGTCTTGTTAAAGGTTTTGGAAGAAGCCTATCTCCGACATCGGTGGATACGGAAAAGTTTTAACATATGGTTGATCACATTTTCAACAACAATGTGATATCCTTCATCGATGATGACATATCTGCTTAGAAGGGACCGGCCATTGCAAACCATTGCACATTGCGGTCTTGTCCTCCGGATATATGGTAGCTGGAGTCTTAATAGATGGAGGTTCCTCTCTGAATATCTCCCCATACGCTACCTTTGTGAAGATGAATATCAATCTCAACAGAATTCGGAGTAGCCATACTATCATCAAAGCTTTTGATGGAGCCCGCCGTTGTGACGACCCCAAAACAAGTCCATTCCATCCAACCCATTTTGAGTCGCCAAATACGTGGTACAGAAACAACTACAACTTTATTACAATAATTGTCGTGCAAAATACAACAACACATATGTTTTGAGTTTTAATACCAACTATGACTCATGTCCCAACTATGGACAACACCTCACAGTGATACCTTACATAAAGGTACAATCTAGAACTATTTTAGAAATTAAAATCTTTGGGAAGTGCTCAAGGAAACCTTCGTACATGGGAGGCCATGCGTCTAGGTTATTATAGATATCATATGCCTACAAAATTATCCTTGGTTGACCCAATAGACTCCAAAGAAAAACGAGTAGATTACTATCATATTCTTCCCAATGGTGTGTCTTCTCTTGACATATCATTATCTCCACCGTCTCTAATTGAGAATTATACTTCAACCAAACTCCAAGATTATATAGGTAGTGCTTGTAAATATACTCAGCAAGTGGATGAGCACAATCCTGTCTTATGATGACACGAGGTTGTATGTCATTAGACATCTTGTATGATAGTGGCAAAACACCCATCCAAGTTAAATTCACCTCACCCTCAACATCTATAGACCACCGTTCTATTCCCCGCTTGTCCCAACTACACTTTTATTACCTGAAAGGAATTGTGAAGCAAAAGGGTGAGCACAACTAGCTCAGTAAAGAATATCATGACTAAAGATAAATAAATTATCAATAGCCTTCAACAGTAATAAATCAGAGATTTAGAACATATGGTAGATGATAAAACTTTTCAACCATAGTTGCAGCGGAACGAGCAATCCATTAGAAAAGTCAAATAGACCATAAAATCTATTATCTTCTCCATGTTAAAAGTCCATCAACAATGTTTTATCCCTGTAACATTAATCAATAATTCATGTCCACAATCACGTGTATAACTCATAATCGTAATTGTAGTTCTAAATTCCTTTCCTCATCCGGGACAAAGTTAATTTTCATCACGAAACATCAAAGATCATGGTTATACCAAATCACGGTTCTGTTCATAATCATCTTGATAAATTCATCTTTGCACTACTGGACCAAAGATATTCATCAACGATTCATCTTTGCACTCTTGGCCAAAGATATTCAACAACATGTCATCTTTGCACTACTGGGCCAAAGACATTCATCGATTGGTCATGTTCATCTAAACACACTGTTCATCTTCGCACTCTTGGCCAAAGATATTCATCGAAATCATTCATCTTTGCACTACTGGGCCAAAGATATTCAGTTATATCATCATTTAGGACTGAGGATGATTAAAAATATTTTAAGAAAACGAATCCAGTGAAATAAAATAATAAATATTAAGGATTCGTACTTCAGCTATTCCATGTCCAAAAATACCTCATAAATAATCATAGTGGAGTAAAATTCAAGAATGATCAAAACATGGATACAATCAAAGCTAGTATCCAGAATAGATATTTTGGACAAAAAGAAGAAAAAATCATTTTTAAATTGAATAGTGTCGTGATTCGTGAATAGTCTTGAGTATCGTGAATAGTAACTCCGACACTAAAAGATAGAAATTTCACAAAAATATCATCATGCTTCGTGAATAGTAACTCGTCTCATGAATAGTAACTCATGAATAGTAACTCATGAATAGTAACCCCGACATGAAAAAGTTCCAAATTTGATAATAAATTCAAACCAATATTTCGGCATAATGATATTGAAGAAATAATATCATTTATGAAGAAAATAATCTCCCTTACCTCAGAAAGAATAGTACTTGATTTGGAATCTTTGGATATAGTGCTAAAAGAACTTTATGCGTAGTATAGCAATACTGAAGTACTAAAATACACACAAAATGCGCTCGATATATATAGAGAGAAAGAGAGAAATCTTTAGTTTACGGTGTGATTTTCAATTCTAACCTAAGCACCTATTTATAGGAAAATGCTTAGAACACCAAAGCGAAAATTTAATATAATAATATTATTATTATTCCACAACTTCCTCACATACACTCATTGAATTCAACATCAGCCATCTACTCAAATAAAAACAAAGAAAAGCGTTTTTGTTAATTAAAACAATTAAAACTTCCAAAATCAATTATTTCAGAACTTCAGAACTTCAATAATTCATAATAAATAGCCCTTTTATCAGAAAATTCGAATCTCGCGAATTTTTATAGGAAATTCAATTCTCTACAACTTTGCAGAAGAAAGTTTTTTCAAATTCCAAACAAAAATGGACCGAAATCCACATACGAACGATTTTACATGCTATAATCAAATTTCAGTCAAGAAATAGGCCCACAGGCATACAAAACATGTGTTAATCATTTAATGCAACAAAAATACTCTTCCTCCTCATATACTCATATATCACACATTCATTGTAAAAATATCACCATTATTATATTATTAAAATATAATAATAAATTATTTTATCGAGAAAAGATAAAATATCATTTTCAACAATTGTCACTTTAAAAATTTTCTCCATCTATATCCACATAAAATGAATATTTTCCTCATCATATAAATCAATAATTAATTATTCACAAATAATATTACGAGAATCACAATAGTGACAAACCAGGTAGTTCAGGAAAGAGGGCTTTCAATAAGAATTTCTCACTTCTTTGGCGGCATAATTAGGTGACTAAACCTCTCCTTAGATGTAACTTTCTAGACATTGCCAATAATCTTATCTAATAATATTATTAGGATAATATGAATTATTGCTTCGATAATGGAAAAAATTGTGTAGTGACAATTATTAAAACAACGATAATATAAAATATCAACACGTGCAATTATTGAATCAATAAAATAAAATATTGAGCGATAATTATTGTAACAATTATTGAGTAGTGCCTTCCTATGTAAGAATTAATAATTTCAAAAATCTTTGTGCAATACTGGTAATGCTACTTTGTGTAATAACGCAGACATCACGTATTTTAACCATAGGGTATTCCACGGTGTTACTTAATGAATAACTACTGTAAGTTATTTATAAAAAACTCATACTTGTCGTTTTCTTTATCCAACAGTTATTCTGTTATGGGGCCCACACAAGGCTGCGCTGTCGTAAGAATATTCTCTGACATAAAGAATATTCCACGACCAAACGAATATTCCCCGACAACAATGAATATTTTATAACCACTTGCTTATTTTGAATTTTTTTTCATATATCACCCTTAACTTTAAAATTTTATCAATTTAACTATTTACTAAATAGAAAAATTGAATACTTTTATTTCATAAAATTCGGGGTCTTACTGATTATGTAACTTTCGATTCGGAGTAATTTCGCCAATCGAAATTGGTCCTCATACATTCTGCGTATCTTTCCATGTGCTCAAGATAGACTCGGGATACAACCTACTCCTGGGACGACCATTGATTCACATAGCAGGGGCAGTCCCCTCCACTCTTCATCAACAGTTGAAATACATCATCAACAATAGCACAGTCACAATCGGCGAACGAGAGATTCCTCAAAGACGGGACATGCCGTTCATCAATGCCAATGAGGATGTTGAGCCAATTAGTTTTCATACTTTAGAAATAAGAAATATCCAATACCATGCTATTGGAACGCCACTGCCCGAACCCCAGATTTTTGCCGAGGTGATGTCAGCCACTCAAGAAATGATGTCATTGGGTCATAAATCGAGACAATGGTTGGGTAAAGATTGCCAGGGTATCAAGTACCCTATTTGCTTAACCAAGCAAGCTGGAACAGCTGGACTAGGCTATTCTGCCAACTCTAGTCACATGAATCCTCATAAGCATCAGTAGATTCATTCTGCTTCAACCATGTGGCCTTTGGCTTCGCCTTCAAACTCTGAGTCCGCACAACCTCCTGTAAATGTGCCAGCCAATGTAATGGCTATGTTATTTCCCAAGCCGGTACCGGTGAAGGAGAAAGAAATCTTTGTTCCAAATCTCGCAGTGGAAGAAGAGGAATGAAGAATCAAGCAAGACGTCATTCGGATGATGTCCGGCATACGCATCATCGTTCGTGATGAACATACCAACAGATATACCCTAGACGATGATTACCCAGACGTAATTGCCATCATTTGAGACAGGGAAGATGATGACAATCCCTCCATCACTGCGGTCCATCCGGACTTTACCCTTGCCAGTTGGAATAGTATTCCTTGATTTGGTCGACGAGGGTAAAACGGGCAGAACTTTTTCTGCCCTGTAGATATAATAATTGCTTTTTTTTCTGTATAGTATTAGCATTTTATTTTGCCAGTATATGCTAACACTATGTATGATTAACACATTTCATATATACTAAATGAAAGCATATTTTGTTTCAGGACTCTGAATTTAGATGTGCCTGTACTTGCGGATACGATGCCACTCCTACACAGGGATTGTACATTTGATGTAGAGATGAATTCAGCCTTGATGGATATACAGGATGACATTGAGGTGCCTCCAAAAATCCAAGAATGGGTCAAAGACAAACCCAAACCCAACCTTGATCAAACCACTTCTTTTAATCTTGGAACCTTAGAAAGCCCTAAGTTAATCCAGATTGGTTCAGACCTTACCCCAAACCAACGGAGATATCAATAAAGGTATATCCACAAGGAGATGTTTACAAAATAACTGTGCATTCTATGCATTTTTATCACAGGTTGAGCCAAAGAATGCAACGGATGCTATAATTGATGAGAACTGGCTATTGGCAATGCAAGAAGAACTTCAACAATTTGAGAGGTGCCAAGTGTAGGAACTAATATCTCCTCCAAAAGATGTTTCCATCATTGGTACAAAATGGGTCTTCAAGAACAAACTTGATGAGCACGGGACAATCATTCGTAACAAAGCTAGATTGGTAGCTCAAGGATATAATCAATAAGAGGGGAACGACTATGAAGAAACTTATGCACCAGTAGCAAGGCTGGAATCAATTCGAATTCTGTTAGCTTTTGCTTGCTACAAAAAGTTCAAGCTTTATCAAATGGATGTAAAAAGCGCGTTCCTTAATGGGTACATCAATGAAGAAGTATACGTCAAACAGCCTCCTGGATTTGAACAATAAAAGTATCCTAATCATGTGTATAAGCTAAAGAAAGCTCTTTATGGCTTGAAACAAGCTTCAAGAGCTTGGTACGAAAGATTGAGTAAGTATCTCTTATCAAATGGGTTTGTTAGAGGTAAGATAGAGTCTACATTGTTTATTAAACATAAAAATTTTGATATTATTATTGTTCAAATATATGTAGATGATATAATATTTGGTGATACTAATGATTTCCTTTGTGAGTGGTTTTCCAAGTGCATGCATAAAGAATTTGATATGAGCTTAATGGGTGAACTCAACTACTTTTTGGGACTTTAAATTAAGCAAACAAAGGACAAAATTTACATCCAACAAACCAAATACACAAAAGAACTACTCAAGAGATTCGTCTTTGAAGGATCTAACTCGAAAGGTACACCAATGAGCACATCAATAAAACTCACCACTGACGAGAAAGGTATTGATGTAGATATAACAAAATATCGAGGTATGATTGGATGTTTACTATATTTAACTGCTTCTAGACCCGATATAATGTATAGTGTTTGTCTATGTGCAAGGTTTCAAGCTAAAACAAAAGAATCACACTTAAATGTTGTTAAAAGGATTTTGAAATATTTAAGTGGTACAATAAACTTAGGGTTGTTTTATCCAATTTCCAATCATTTTGAACTAATTGGCTATTCAGATGCTGACTATGTAGGATGTTAAATTGATAGAAAAAGTACGAGTGGTGCTTGTACTTTTTTGGGACAAAGTCTCATATCGTGGCATAGTAAAAAGCAAACCTCGGTTGCTCTTTTCAACTCTCGAGGGTGAATACCTAGGCTGCAGGAAGTTCTGTTCTCGAGATATTATGGATGCGACAAACTCTATGTGATTTTGATATATTATGTGATTGCGTGCCTATTTATTGTGATAATTCAAGTGCTATAGATATATCTAAAAATCCTGTGTTACATTCACGTACAAAACACATTGAAGTGAGACATCATTTTTTACGTGATAATGTGTCAAAAGGTTTAATTAAATTGATTTTTATTCCAACTGAAAATCAAATTGCAGATATTTTTACTAAACCTTTGAGTGAAGATAGATTTTGCATGTTACGTAGAGAACTTGGGATGTGTCTTTGCATGATTTTTTTTTATCCTAATATTGCATGTATATCGTATTGCTTTGTTATTAATTAGGATAATTATGTTTTGGTTTGGTCACTTAATGGGACGCGAGAATCAAGGCGTATATCATAATTAGCTTTGGAAACCGAAAAGACCGGACGGCTGCCTAGTTTATTGGGAGACGTATGCGTACATGCCTATCATTATGGTTTTTTGAAAATTGAAAAGACGAGTCAGCTGTGTTTCTTGGGAAACATAAGGTCTTGGGAGATGTATGGATCTAAAAGATATCAAGATACATACATGCATTCACTTTTATATATTTTGTATCTTTCCATTCTCTTTCTATCCTCTGATTATTACTCTCTCATCTTACGCCTCATTTGTTCTTCTCATCTAACATCTTCAATCACCATGAGAAACCGAACGAACAAGCGATCACTTATCAATTCTGACGATGACCAGACGACGGTTCCATCTCACTCTACTGTCGGACCATCTAGACTGAAAAAGAAAATGAAGAGGTTGTGTCATCCGAGGAAGAGTATTTGGACTCTTCGGCGTCTGAAGCGTCCACTTTCAGTTTATTATTGCCTAAGTCTACTGGACCCTCACGGCGATGACAGACTTCGTCTTCCAAACTGGAAGTTTCACCTCCTCATATTTCGTGTAAACATTCTACATCACGAGAATGGGTTCATCTGAATCGCTTCTTTGAATACATTGGTGAATTCCTTGACATGCCCTTACCTGTTGGAACTTTCATTCCAAGACCTCCTCATTTTGCTGCTGATCTGAGTGTGGCTGAGAAGGTTCATCGTGCCAATCACCATCCTTATTTCACAGAAAGGGCTGCTCGACGCGCAGTTTTGGTAGATCTCGAAGAATGATTTGCTCTCCTTTTTGGTTGATGACAAAGGGGGAGAGTTTTTAAGATTATTACTTTGGGTTTCCTGGACAAATTTTTTAAAACTTTATGTTGGTTTTGATAATTGATGAACTAACAATTACTGCAGGCAAATTTACTGGAAATTAAATTTCAAATTTCAGTACCCTGAAATGAAATTGTTGCATGGATTTAGGGGGAGTAAATTTATGAGATGCATATATTCAGGGGGAGCTTATGAGAGTTAAAACAATTTTGGGTTGTCATCATCAAAAAGGGGGAGAATGTTGACTTAGTCATATTCTAGCCTTATGTTTTGATGATGAAATGTTCAGGTACTAAATTGTTTTATGGTATTTCAGGTATTTTGGTGATAAAGAGCTTTGATTGGATATTCAAGACTTTGAAGGAATTTCTCTTTTCTAGGAAAACAAATGTAAGATTAATTGCATAATAATTGATTTTTCATTTAAAGGCTCTAGGACATTTTATTGTATTATATATTATTAAATGTCTTAAATGAAAAATATTTTTAAATGATCTTATGAAAAAAATGTTTTTGGGAATAATACATATATTAAATATCTTGTCTAAATATGCACTTGATAGAAATATACTTTTGGAGTATGATATGTGTAAGACCCCGAAATTTTTAAATAAAAAGGAATTTCCTTTATTTATTATTTTGAAATAGTAAGGGTTGATTTGATTAATGTGGATAGTTAAGGGTTAAATACGCAAATATTTCAAAATAAGCAAGTGGTTATAAAATATTCATTATCGTCGGGGAATATTCGTTTGGTCGTGGAATATTAAATGACTCGCTTGGGAATATTAAATACTGACGGCCAGTATGACCATGTGTGGGCCCCATAACGGAAAGCGATTGGATGAAGAAAACGACAAATATAAGTTGTTTTTAAATAAGCAGCGTAGTTATTACTGAATTAATATTGTTGGAATACCCGGTGGTTAAAACACACTAATCTACGCGTTGTTGAGCGGTAGATACCAGTATTGCACCAATTATTGATTCTTACGTAAGAAGGCACTACTCAATAATGGTTACGATAATTCTTATTCAATTATTTTATTGAGTTAATAATTCTTTGCGTTGATATTTTATATTGCTGTTGTTTCAATAATTGTCATTACACAGTATTTTTCATTATCGAAGCAATAATTCATATTATCTGAATAATATTATTAGATAACATTATTGGCAATGTCTAGAAAGTTACATCTAAGGAGAGGTTTGGTCACCTAATCAATTGGCGCCAAAGAAGAAGAAATTCTTATTGAAAGCCCCCTCTTCTCAGGAAGCGCACGGTTGTCAATATTGTGATTACGTAATATAATTTGTGAATAATTAATTATTGATTTATATGATGAGGAAAATATTGATTTTATGTGGATATAGATGGAGAAAATTTTTAAAATGACAATTGTTGAAAATTAATATTTTATCTTTTTACGATAAAATAATTCATTTAAATATATTATTTTAATAATATATTAACGGTGATATTTTTACAACGAATGTGGGATATATGAGTATACAAGGAGGAAGAGTATTTTTGTTGCAATAAATGTTTAAAACATGTTAAACATGTCGGTGGACCCCATTTATTCGAGTGAAATTTGATTATAGCACAATAAAATCGCTTGGATTTGTGATTTTCGGTCAAATTTTATTTGGAATTTGGAAAAACTTTCTTCCGCAAAGTTGTAGAGAATTGAAATTCCTATAAAACACGCGAGATTTGAATTTTCTGATGAAAGGGCTATTTATTATGAATTATTGAAGTTAGAAAGTTCAAATAATTGATTTTTGGGAGTTTAAAATATTTTTTGTAAGAAAAACGTTTTTGTTGTAATTGAGTGGCTCACATGTGTTATAAATGATCTGAAATCAGATTTCTAAGGTGGGCTTGAATATTTTTAAGAAATATTATTATTTTATTAAATTTTTACGCTTTGGTGTTCTAAGCATTTTCCTATAAATAGGTGCTTAGGTTAGAATTGAAAATCACACCGTAAAGCGAAGTTTTCTCTCTCTATATTATCGAGCATATTCTTGTGAGTATTTTGAGTATACTTTGAGTATTGCTAGGCGGTGCAAGTTCCTTCAAAGACTATATACCCATTGATTCTAGCTAGAAGTCTTGATCTTCGAGGTAAGGGATATTTTTTTTTTCGTAATGATATTATTTCTTCAATATCATTATCTTTGAAATGTTGATCTGAAGTTTTATCAAATTTGGAACTTTTTCATGCTCGGGGTTACTATTCATGGGTTACTATTCATGAGTTACTATTCACGAGTTACTATTCATGAGATTCTTATTCACGAGTTCTATTCACGAGTACTATTCATGAAGCGTGAAGATGTTTTTGTGGAATTTCTATCTTTTGGTGTCTGAGTTACTATTCACGATATATCGGACTATTCACGATATCTGACACTATTCACGTATACTGAGATTATTCAATTAGAAAAATAAAATTTCTTCTTTTCATCCAAAACATCTATTCTGGATACTAACTCTGATTGTATCCATGTTTTGATCATTCTTGAATTTTACACCACTATGATTATTTTTGAGGTATTTTTGGACGTGGATAAAACCAAGTACGAATCCTTAATCCTTAATCCTTGTCATTTTGTTTCATTGGATTCGTTTCTTTAAAAAAAAAATATTTTTCATCATCCTCAGTCTTAAATGATGATATTATGGAATATCTTTGCATTCAGTAGTGCAAATATGAATGATTTCTTAAGAATATCTTTGGCCTATAGTGCAAAGATGAATGATTCTGAAGAAGAATATCTTTGGCCGTAGTGCAAAGATGAGCAGTGTTTAAATGAACATGATTAATCGATGAATATCTTTGGCTTGTAGTGCAAAGATGAATATTTGATTCGGATGTATATTGATTGATGTTACAGGATAAAAGATAGAGCGATGAACTTTTAAATTCATACATAGAAGATAGTAGTTTGCATTCTCTACTTAACTCTTCTAATGAATTATTATTTCATTGCGAATATTGATTTAAAATTTGTTGTCTATTGTATTCTATTAGATTTTTTCCTGTTGAAGACTAACGATAATTTGTTGTATATTATCTTAGTCATAATATTCTTTCTTGAGCTAGTTGAGCTCACCCTTTTCCTTTTTGTTCCATTTTTCTCGTGGAGGCGAGAATATAAGCGATGCAGCTCTGGGTATGGAATGAAGGTTTTAGAAAGGATTGTTTAGTAGTCCTCACCATTTTTGTAAATTAATGTATCAATAAATGTGATGAGGATTTATTTGAGTATAGATATTGTCTGTAAGATAATATTTGTATTCAAACTCACAGCTTTTCTTGTTGTAATAATAAAGTTGTAGTTGTTTCGTACCATGTATTGACAACTCAAAATAGGTGATGTATACCTATTTTGGGGCGCCATGATTGGTATCGAGCTTAGGTATATGATCTCTGGCGGAGATGGGGAATAGAACTAGGAGGGAGAGACGAGTAAATCCTTCGCTAGTGTGTCCTACCTAAGCTTATTTGTTAGTTAGTCAATATATAGGGATATTATGTGATATATTGAATTCCTTAATTAACCCTTGTTTTATGACAAGATTTGAGAATGTTTTGAGAATATTAACAATGGAAATGAGACCAGTGGAGATGCTGTACTCACCAACGAGGAGAACGCGCAACAGTCGGGCAATGTTCCTCCCGTGAACAACACCATTGAAAGCGAGATGATGAACGAGGGGATGTTTAGAAGTTTTTGCGCAGTTCATGCAAAATCGACGAGGAGACTCGTGTTCAAAATACTGAGGAGGAAATGATAGCAATTCACGGGTTGTCAAATGCAAGCAGATCAAAGAGTTGGGACCACGAATTTAAGGGAAAGCCGATCCGATCATCGGGGGAAACATGGGTCAAACAAATTACCAAGATATTCGATGTCTTGGGATGCACGGAGGAACAGAAGGTTCCATTCGCCACCTTTATGTTCGTGGTGGAGGCGGTATCTTGGTGGGAGTCTCGTGAAGCGCACTCCATCCACCGCACTCAAAGATGTCTTGGGAGAGGCGTTTCAGAAGCTATTTAATGACAAATACTTTCACGAAAGTGTTCGTCTATATGAAGGAAGTGGAGTTCATCAGATTGGAACAAAACAAATAGCGGTGTCTCAATACGAGGCAAAGTTTGCAGAGTTATCGAGTTTGCACCTCATTTGGTGGAGAATGAGGAACGATGACGCGGATGTTTCTTAGAGGTTTGAAACCCAAAGATACGTTAGTATCTCATTTCTCATAAATTTTCTCTTTATTCAGAGATGTTGTAAATAGGGCTCAATTATTAGAGCGAGATAACGAAAGTACGGCCAATCGAGGACCACAACCAGGATCGATCGGAGATAGCAATCAGCAGAATAATGATAACTCGGAGAAAGAAAGCAGACGGACGATGAAATGGTAACCACTCTGGTGGTAATCATGGCCATGAAAATAGAAGAAGCGAAAGTCGGGAGGAGATTTTAAAAGAGGAGATTTAACAACGACCATGTGAAGATGACAAGATCTAACAAGAATCGGTTCTAAGGAGGAGAACGACCACCGGTCATATGCTACAAATGCGGAAAAGAGGGACATATCGGTCAAACCGCCCACAACAGTTCAAGGTATGCTATAATTGTGGAAAGCAAGGACATATCGCTTCGAGATTAGACAAGAGCGAAACCTAGTTCAATGGGGACGGTGACTCAAAAGATCGTCCCGTAAAAGTCAAAGTCAACGATTCCGGAAGAGCGTTTGTTGTGATTTGGTCATAATGCGAGAACCCAAACGAGGTGATCACGGGTAAGCTATTTATAAATTCTTGCGAAGTTTATACCTTACTTGATCTAGGTGCTACCCATTCATTTATCTCTCCCGCATGTGCTCAACGTTTAAACTTGACTCAGGAGAAATTAGACTTTGACCTATCTGTGGAAACTCCGTAGGAGAGAAACTTTCATCACATCCATCGTTTATAAATCTTGTTTGATTCAAGTTGGCACCATTACCTTACCGTTGACCTTATCTCTTTAAAGATACTTGCTTTTGATGTGATTTTAGGGATTGATTGGTTAACTACTCATCATGCCAAAATTGATTGTTTTCGTAAGGTTGTTAGTTTTCATATTCCTAACCAACCTCATTTATTTAATTCAAGCAACTAAACCATTAAAATCGATCACCGTCATATCTAATCATAAAGCTATTCGTTTATTAAAAAGCGGATGTCAAGCTTTCTTAGCCCATGTTATGGATTTGAATAAAGACACGCCAAATTTGAATAATATTCCTGTTGTTATTGACTTTCCGACGATTTCTGAAGAACTTCCTTGCCTACCCCGTAACGTGAAGTTGAATTCTTTATTGATCTTGAACCGGTACAAAGCCCATTTCTAAAACCCCATATCGAATGGCTCCTATTGAACTTGGGAGTTAAAGGTCCAACTACGAGGAATTGTTGGACATCGGTTTCATTCGGCCCTAGTACATCTCCTTGGGGTGCTCTTGTTTTATTTGTAAAGAAGAAAAGACGGAGTATGCGACTTTGTATTGACTATCGGAATTGAACCATGTCACCATCAAGAATAGGTATCCTCTACCTCGTATTGATGACTTGTTTGACCAATTGCAAGGGGCACAATTCTTTTCAAAATCGATCTTCGATTCGGATATCATCGGTCAAGATTAGAATCGAGGATATTCTAAAAAGGCGCCTTCGAACTCGGTATGGGCATTATGAATTCTTAGTCATGTCTTTCGGACTAACTAATGCTCCTGCGGCTTTCATGGATATGATGAACCGAGTATTCAAGGAATATTTGGATCAATTCGTTGTTGTCTTTATTGATGACATCCTCATATATTCCAAAAGCCGTGAAGATCATGAGCACCATTTGAAGCTGGTACTCCAAAGGCTTCGTGAAAACCAACTATATGCCAAATTGAAGAAATGCGAGTTCTGGCTTGAGGAAGTAGCATTCCTTGGGCACGTGGTGTCGAAACATGGAGTATCTGTTGATCCGGCGAAGATTGAAGCAATACAAAGTTAGAGAGCAACCAAGTCGGTGGATCAAGCACGTAGCTTTTGGGCTTAATTTGGTTATTATCGGAGATTCGTGGAAGGTTTTTCGAATCGCTACTCCATTAACTCAACTAACTCGGAAGGATACAAAATTCGCGTTTGGAGCGAAGAATGCGAGAAAAGTTTCCAAGAGCTTAAGAGGAGACTTATTTTTAAGACTGTTTCTAACAATACCATCTGGTTCGGATGGATTTGTTATCTGACGATGCTTGAGCAAAGGGTTAGGATGTGTTCTCATGCAACGTGGGAAAGTCATAGCCTATGCCTCGCGACAACTTAAAGAGTATGAGAGGAATTATCCTACTCATGATCTAGAGTTGGCGGCGATCGTTGCCGCTAAAAATATGGATGCACTATCTATATGGGGAGAAAGTGGAGATATATTCGCACCATAAAAGCCTTAAATATTTCTTCACTCAAAAAGAACTCAAACACGCGGCGGCGACGTTGGCTCGAGCTATTGAAAGACTACGACCACACTATTCAATACCATCCCGGTAAAGTTTAACGTGGTAGGTGGCGACGATTGAGTAGAAGATCATATGCGAGGAACGAAGTGCGATGATGTCAAGTATCGCGACAGAGCCAACTTTAATAGAAAAAGTTAAGGTTGCTCAAGCCACCAGGCCGAGTCGATGCGTATGAAGAAGAAAGTACAAGAAGGAGCTATTCCTAAGGGCGAGAATTGATGAAGAAGGAATACTTGAGTCCCTCTAGACTTTGTGTTCCTAACGACTCACGATTTGAAGTACAAGATTATGATGGAGGCACACAATACGCCATTTGCAATCCATCTCGGAAGTACTAAAATGTATCGTGATCTTGACATACATTTTGGTGGAACAATATGAAGAGAGAGATTGCAAAGTTTATCTCGATGTGTTTAACTTGCTTAACGTAGTAAAGCGGAGCATCTTGTACCCTAAGGGTCCGTTGCAACCACTTGAGATTCCGGAATGGAAGTGGGAACACATTACTATGGATTTTGTTACGGGTCTTCCTAAGGTTTCTCAAGGCATCAATGCTATTTGGGTTATTGTTGATAGATTAACCAAGTCTGCTCATTTCTTTGCCGACACGGAGACTTATTCCTTGAACGTCTTGCTAGTATGTACGTGAATGAGATTGTGAGGTTGCATGGCATGCCTGTATCCATAGTTTCGGATCGTGACCCAAGATTCACTTCAAGATTTTGGGTTAGCTTGCAAAAAGCTATGGGCACGGATTTGCGATTTAGTTGAAGCATACCATCCCCAAACCAGACGGACAATCGAGAGAGGACTATTCAAACTCTTGAAGATCTATTAAGACTCTGTGCCTAGACTTCAAGGGTAGTTGGGATAAGTATTTACCATTGGTGGAATTCTCCTACAACAACAGTTATCAGGCAAGTATAGGTGTGGCTCCATTTGAAGCATTATATGGACGAAAATGTCGTTCTCCAATATGTTGGGATGAGGTGGGTGAAGCAACATTGTTGGGACCCGAAGTTAGTACGTATGACTATCGAAAAGATCCAAATGATTCGACAACGATATACAAAGCGGCACAAGATCGACAAAAGAGTTATGCGGATCTTCATCGAAAAGGACGTGGAATTTAATGTAGGGGATCATGTATTGTTGCGAGTTGCTCCATGGAAGGGAGTTACAAGATTTGGGAAGAGAGGAAAGCTCAATCCACGATTTATTGGTCCATTTCAAATTCTTGACCGAGTAGGAAATGTAGCCTATAGACTTGCGTTACCTCCGAGTATGTCTCGTGTTCATAATGTGTTTCACATATCTGTACTTCGTAAATATGTGAAAGACCCGAACCACGTTATTGAGTTAGAACCGGACGAGATAGCTGAAGACTTAACGTATGAGGAGGTACCTGTCAAGATCTTGGATAGGAAGGAGCATGTCCTACGCGCAAAGGTCATACCACAAGTTAAAGTTTTGTGGAGGAATCATGCTTATATAGAGGAAATGACACAGGAATTGGAAAGCGGAATTGAAAGCGAGGTATCCTCACCTTTTCAAACACCAGTCACGTACATCAATTTCGAGGACGAAATTTCATAAGGAGGGAGGTTGTAAGACCCGAAATTTTTAAATAAAAGGAATTTCCTTTATTTATTATTTTGAAATAGTAAGGGTTGATTTGATTAATGTGGATAGTTAAGGGTTAAATACGCAAATATTTCAAAATAAGCAAGTGGTTATAAAATATTCATTATCGCTTGGGAATATTCGTTTGGTCGTGGAATATTCAATCGCTTTGTGGGAATATTAAATGCGACCACAAGCAGCCATGTGTGGGCCCCATAACTGAAAGCGATTGGATGAAGAAAACGACAAATATAAGTTGTTTTAAATAATTGGCGTAGTTATTCCAGATTATCATTGTTGGAATACCGGTGGTTAAAACACACTAATACGCGTTGTTGAACAAGAGTAGCACGCAGTATTGCACCAATTATTGATTCTTACGAAGAAGGCACTACTCAATAATGGTTACGATAAGAATTTATTCGATTATTTTATTGAGTTAATAATTGTTGCGTTGATATTTTATATCTTTGTTGTTTTGATAATTGTCATTACTACAAGATTTTTCATTATCGAAGCAATAATTCATATTATCTGAATAATATTATTAGATAACATTATTGGCAATGTCTAGAAAGTTACATCTAAGGAGAGGTTTGGTCACCTAATTCGCGCCCAAGAAGAAGAAATTCTTATTGGAAAGCCCCTCTTTCAGGAGGCGCACGGTTGTCAATATTGTGATTACGTAATATAATTTGTGAATAATTAATTATTGATTTATATGATGAGGAAAATATTGATTTTATGTGGATATAGATGGAGAAAATTTTTAAAATGACAATTGTTGAAAATTAATATTTTATCTTTTTTACGATAAAATAATTCATTTAAATATATTATTTTAATAATATATTAACGGTGATATTTTTACAACGTAATGTGGGATATATGAGTATACAAGGAGGAAGAGTATTTTTGTTGCAATAAATGTTTAAAACATGTTAAACATGTCGGTGGACCCCATTTATTGGTGAAATTTGATTATAGCACCGTAAAATCGCTTGGTTTGTGGATTTTGGTCAAATTTTATTTGGAATTTGGAAAACTTTCTTACGCAAAGTTGTAGAGAATTGAAATTCCTATAAAAACACGCGAGATTTGAATTTTCTGATGAAAGGGCTATTTATTATGAATTATTGAAGTTCAAGTCTCAAATAATTGATTTTTGGGAGTTTAAAATATTTTTGTAAGAAAAACGTTTTTGTTGTAATTGAGTGGCTCACATGTGTTATAAATGATCTGAAATCAGATTTCTAAGGTGGGCTTGAATATTTTTAAGAAATATTATTATTTTATTAAATTTTACGCTTTGGTGTTCTAAGATTTTCCTATAAATAGGGTGCTTAGGTTAGAATTGAAAATCACACCGTAAATCAAGTTTTCTCTCTATATTATCGAGCGTATTCTTGTGAGTATTTTGAGTATACTTTGAGTATTGCTAGGCGGTGCAAGTTCCTTCAAAGACTATACCCTTAGATTCTATTAGAAGTCTTGATCTCTTCGAGGTAAGGATATTATTTTTTTTCGTAATGATATTATTTCTTCAATATCATTATCTTTGAAATGTTGATCTGAAGTTTTTATCAAATTTGGAACTTTTTCATGTCGGGGTTACTATTCATGGGTTACTTATTCATGAGTTACTATTCACGAGTTACTATTCATGAGTTCTTATTCACGAGTTCTTATTCACGAGTACTATTCATGAAGCGTGAAGATGATTTTTTGTGGAATTTCTATCTTTTGGTGTCGAGTTACTATTCACGATATCTAAGACTATTCACGATCTGAAGACTATTCACGTATACTGGACTATTCAATAGAAAAATAAAATTTCTTCTTTTCATCCAAAACATCTATTCCGGATACTAACTCGATTGTATCCATGTTTTGATCATTCTTGAATTTTACACCACTACGATTATTTTGAGGTATTTTTGGACGTGGATAAAACCAAGTACGAATCCTTAATCCTTAATCCTTGTCATTTTGTTTCTTTGGATTCGTTTCTTTAAAAAAAAAATATTTTCATCATCCTCGGTCTTAAATGATGATATTATGGAATATCTTTGGCCTATAGTGCAAAGATGAATGATTTCTTAAGAATATCTTTGGCACTGTAGTGCAAAAGATGAATGATTTCAAGAAGAATATCTTTGCCGTAGTGCAAAGATGAGCAGTGTTTAAATGAAATACTTAATTAATGATGAATATCTTTGGCTCTGTAAAAAAAAAGATGAATATTTGATTCAGATGTATATTGATTGATGTTACTGAGGGGATAAAAGATAGAGCGATGAACTTTTAAATTCATACATAGAAGATAGTAGTTTGCATTCTCTACTTAACTCTTAATGAATTATTATTTCCGCTGCGAATATTGATTTAAAATTTGTTGTCTATTGTATTCTATTAGATTTTTCCTGTTGAAGACTAACGATAATTTGTTGTATATTATCTTAGTCATAATATTCTTTTCTTGAGCTAGTTGAGCTCACCCTTTTCCTTTTGTTCCATTTTTCTCGGGAGGCGAGAATATAAATAGAAATGCAGCCTGGGGTATGGAATGAAGGTTTTAGAAAGGATTGTTTAGTAGTCCTCACCATTTTTGTAAATTAATGTATCAATAAATGTGATGAGGATTTATTTGAGTATAGATATTGTCTAGAAGATAATATTTGTATTCAAACTCACAGTTTTACTGTTGTAATAATAATGTTGTAGTTGTTTCTGTTCCATGTATTGACAACTCAAAATAGGTGATGTATACCTATTTTGGGGGCGTCACAATATGTGTATTAGATATAATGCTACACGTGGATATGCATGATCTCTTAGAATTTTTAAAAGAATAGTAGCTAGTTTTTATTATACATACATGCTAGCCATATTTTGTTTGGAAGATGATGTATACTACACGTGGATGAGATTTGCTAGAAAGACTAAAAAGCTTGCAACTTTATCTCTTGGTGATTTGATAGCTACGGTTCTCAAGGAAATGTAATTATTTCAAAAGACCTTGAGCCTTGAAATAAGGGGAGTGACTGTTATATCTTTCTATACGCCACCATTTACTTGAGGAGATAGAAAGTCAAATGTCTATCATGAGTCACTTTTTGAAACAATCTTTAAAGTTGGTTGAACTATATTCCTAATACAATGCTTGATTTGTTCCATAATATATCAACTGGAACTTGACTACCATTGGGAACTTGACTTGTTATCTATCCGGTTTCTGTGGATTAATTTGAACATACATTTTTTTTGGATAAGGAACTGCAACATGAATATTATTAACGGTAGTATTATTGGCTATATAAATCAGTGTTTGCATATTTAGAAGATACATAACTCACAAATTTATACTTTGTAATACATTGATATTTTTGAGCAATATATTTTCATCCAGTGCAACGTGTGATCAGCTAAGTGTTTTAATTTTCTGATATTTATTATCTGATACTTGGTAAGAAATTAATTGCTTATTTATTTTGTGCTACTTGATCATTGCATATAATTGAGCCTTTAATTGTTAAATTGATTATTCTTGTATTGATCATAGACCTCTATATTGTATTGATTTTTCTATTATTAGACTAAGTGTAGTCTAAAGGTTTTAATCCTGGTGGATTAGAAAAGTAGTTTACAAACAGGTTCAAGGAAGCAAAGGTGCTTGAAGGGTGCATAGGTGCACAAGGAGCAAGAGAGCTCAAGGGAAATTAATTATTAATTAATTTTTGTCAGAATCTGTTTTGTAATCTGTATTTATTTATAAAGAAATAAATAAAGTGAGTCTCCAATACTAGTTGGTATTGGACGTGGACTAGGCTATTATCATAGAGGGTAATAGTTGAACCACGTAAAAATCTTGGTGTTGATTTTATTATTTGCTTTATTTAAAATCACATAAGTTAATTAATTATCTTAATTTGACTACTTGCATTATATTTAGATAATTCTTTAACATCAAGTATTTTATTAAAAAGGCTATATTAATTCATTAAACTGATTTCAATCATTTTAGTAGCCTGAAATTAATAGTTTTTAAAAGTTGGCCATAGATTGCTCCTACACTTATTCATCCCCCCCCTTCTAAGTGTGCGTAGTTAAATTTCAGCCTTAATTTGATGTCTACTGGTAAGCTTGATAAGAATGATCATAGCATTTCCTTTGGTGAAGGTCAGTGGAAGCTCACTAAAGTGTCTCAAGTGGTGATTAGAGGAAAGAAGGTATGCACCTTTTACACAATGCAGACGCACGTGGAAGGTGTTAAAGATGGGGGAGTTAGGCAAAAAAAGATGTGGTACAAAGCCATGCAAGATGGAAGAAAAGCCTTGCATGAGAACCACGAGAAGAAAGCTCTTCACTTGAAATGGGTACCAAAAGTGAAGAAAGAAAGTGATAGCTCACAGCAAAGATATAAAGCGGTTGTGAAAGAATTTGACAAGAAAAAATCTGTCAAGTTTGAGTTAGATACTCTCATCAAGAAGAGTCATGCCGATGAGATAAAGTCGGACGTGAATAAAGTTAAAAATTCCAAGATGCTTGAGTTAAGTCAAGGGTTCGTTGGGATTAACTCCAAGTGATGAGTTGTGGTTTGACGTGAAAATTCAGTCTTGGAAGGTTATCTGATAGACATAGCAGTTTGAAGAAGGAGTCTGCCTTGGGTATTTGTTTACTTATGCAGGTGGAGCCGTGTTATGGCAGTCCAAGTTGCGGAAGTGTATTGCTTTGTTTACTACTGAGTTGACAACGAAATGTTGTGGTTTCTTCAAGAGTTGGATTTGACAAAGGAATCGACTCTAAGTGACGGAGTCATGGTGAATACCTCCTTTAATGGGTTCGGAGGGGGATATTGTTGGTCAATGATCCTTACCCATTAATGGGTCAAAGGAAACATCTCACCAACTCTCTTCATCATTTAATGCTCCTCATTTAATACTACTCCCCTTCATTCGGCTATAAAAAGGAAGCAAAGCAACAAGAAATGATACACCCAAAACACAAGCTCTCATCCGAGAGTAGAGAGAAAAAGAAAAGGGTGGGTGAGAGAAATTCCATCCGGGGAGGATGGATGAAAGTAATTCCATCCGGGAGAGGGTGGAAGAGAGTAAGAAAAAGAGAGAAAATAGAGAGAAAGAAAGATAATTCAAATAAAAGGGTGTTTTATTTGGGTTCCATCACATAGTTATTGTGGTAAAGTAATTTGGGTTTGTACTCAAATTAAGATATCTTTGTATTCTCTCATATTATTCTAGTGAATTGTTCGGAGTTTGTCCCGTGATTTTTACCTCTTAGTTTTAGAGGGTTTTTCACGTAAAATCTTGGTATCTCGTGATTGGATATTTTCTACTTATTTCCTGTAGTGGTTATTATTTTGGTAGCACTGCAAATTTAATATGTTTGGCATGTGTTGATATATTATCCATCTAATGTATCAAAGACAACAGAATTTGGGAGATCATTTTTCCCAACAATTTGCTAATTAATCAAATGCAAAGGAAAAATTTCACACAAGCCCAAATATAAAAGGAGAGTTTTGTACTTTAGTTCACATAATAACATCTCCTCCATCTCCAGATTTTGCTGTGTTCAAAATACGTCACCTAATATTAACAACTCAAGTTTCGAAGAATTGTTTTCTTATGCAATCATTGACAAAAAGAGCTTTGAATCTTAAAATGAGAGTTAAGTCACTTGAATGAGTAAATATAATACATTCTTTACTTTGTACAAGGTAATCCAATATGTTACAATAACATTTAATTTATTTCATGGATATATAACAATTACAACCAATTAACTGCTGTCCTTGAAAGTGAATGTCATCTGAATCTTAAACTGCGAGTAAAGTCACTTGAATATATAATCCAATATGTTACATTAACATTTGGTAACAATTAATCCATCTTTTCTAAAATTAGAGATACAATTTCACTTTTGAGGTCAAATGACGGCGTATAAAACTTCAAATTGATGTGAATTTATTTAATTTTAATTGTATAGTATATAGCAAAAACTATTAATCACAAAATTTATTTCACTATAAATTTTTATGATCAATCACATCAATTTGAAGTTTTATATGTAATCATTTGATCTTAAAAATCAAATTGCATATCTAAATTTGGAACGGAGCAAGTATTTTTTAGAACAAATTCATTATTTTTAGACCTGACAAAATTGACTCGGGCCCATGGGTCGGTATGTCTCGTAAAAATTGGGCTTTAGGCTTAACATTTTTAACCCATGAAAACTTGGGCCATTTTGGCTCGGCCCAAATTTAGGTCGGCTCGTTATGGCCCGCCTTCCCGCCTCAGCCTGTTGATTAATTTTTTTTAATAACAAAACAATGCTCTCTTTGAAAATCAAACTCAAGACCTCCCCACTACTTAAACAAATGCTCAAACCAACTGACAATTGAGATACAAAGGTTTTTTATTCTAAAGTCACTCTATACCTTAGTACATCTCTTTTTAATACTTTTTGTTTTATTCAATCATAGTCCATCACAAGAATTGATCAAACACAATTGTTAGATTAAGTCAACATTAATATGCAATCTTCAGATCAAATAAAGTGATCTCAGGCCATTTCACTTTATTTTTCTCTCGTCCTTTCCAAATCTCTCCCATATATCTAAAACAACTCTCAACTTCATTTTTCTCTCTCTTCCCTACCTATTTCTAAACTTAGATCTGGTCATTGTTGTGCTTAGATTCTAGTTGTGTATGATGGGTCTGCAGAATTTTTTTTTGCTTGTTAGTCTGCAGATTTATTTGTTTATTTCTCTATTTTACTTGTTACTTGTGTATATGATATGACTTAAATTTGTAGATTACAACTTGACTACTTGAGATTTGATTACAATTTTATATTCTAGTTGTGTATGACTTTTGTGAGAGAAGAAACATTGTAATGTGTTTTTCTTATTAAAAAAAAAAAATAGCTCATCATGGTGGCCTTACCTGACCACCCTCGCCATGGGCCTCATATTTCCAGCTCAAAAAAATTTGGGCCATTTTAGCTTGGCCCAAATTTGGCCCGGCCCACCTACAGCCTGACACATTTGCCAGGTCTAATTGTTGTCCTTGAAAGTTAATGTCATTTGATTGTTTAGTTGTGTCAAAAAAAATATTTCATACTTAGTATGCACATTTATATGAAGATAATAAAATTTTCTTTTAGGGTACCTCTTTGTTCATACTTTATACACACAATTATATTTTTTGACTTTGTGATTAGGATTGTTAATTGAGATGGTTAAGTCCAAAATCTCATCACTCAGTCTATTAAAAAAAGTTGCTCAAATTTGATTTTGGAGTGAGCCGAGTCAAATTTGAACAAAAATTCAAAACCAAAATACAATTCGAATCGGGTTTGGTCAATAAATCATTCAGTCCATTATAGATCCGATTGAATTATAGAATTGAAAACATATAAAAAATATTGACTATTTATATTTATTAATTCTTACATATTTATAATCTCAATCTCAATTTATATTTATATATAGTATCTTTAACTAAAAATTAACTATCATATTTTCTTTAAAGATCACTTCTATCATAACAAGTGTAATAATTACATGAAAAAGATTGAGATGAAATATTAAAAATAATAAACAATAGAATAGTTATAAAATAGCTCATTAATGTTAATTTAAAGTTCAATTTTGTTAGTATGAAGAATGACATATGTCAAACATTTTAAGTAAGTTGCTTTAAACTATATTAGTTTTCAATTTATGAGTTAATTTTAATAATACTTTGTTTTGATATAGGCTTGATTGGAAAAAAGCTAGAAACTCGTGATCTTATTTGGACTGAGCTTGAAAAAACTTATCTTAACCTGAATGGGTCAAGCATGAATTCAAGACCAATATTTTTAATTGAACCGAGTTTGAACAACCTTAAACCCGACTCACTAAACTCGATTCACAAACATATTTGTGATGTAAATTTCAGAACTCTAAAGTTTTAAATTTATTTAAAGATTCACATTTTGACTTTTTAACATAAAATTGAGAAATATGAAAATTTAAAATTGATAGGAATTTATTTTTAATTAATAAAAAACAATCATATTGAATTTATAAATACAATCATGATTATTAGAAAATCTTGTTAGAGTCTCCATATTTAAATTTGATGATGAATGAGTTTAATGTATATTTGTATTTAGTATGATTTATAAATTCCTTATAAAGAATTGATATATTGTACAAGAACTTAGAATAGAAAGATCAAATAATGTTAGGCTGATCTTAAAAGAGTTGACTTGATGTATAGTTGATAGGGTCGTAAGGTTACCTTGCTATTTGAGGAACACGATCGCAAAAGAAGCACAAAGTCACTACTGATAGTAACCAAATCTCTCTGCCTCGCAAAGTCTCTTCAGATCGATGAGTGCCCAAATGATCCTCTCAGCCAACTAAACGATCGTTGAAAGATACTCGATCGTAGAATAGTTAGGACTGACAGATTAACTTCGGAGCGTTGCAAGTTGAAGGTCTCAATGCAATATTAAAATATCATTGGCGAAAATTGAAGATCAGAGCATATGTCTACCAGCTACCTATTGGACAGTGACACGTCAAGGGTGTTAGGTAAAAAAGCAAACTAATGTGACAGGCACATAAAAGAAACTGTCTTTTGTTGGGAAAAGTACGCTAACAATAATCTGTATCCCAGAAATTACTTTTTCGTCTTTGTGCAATTAAATATGAAATCAACAAAACCAATTATGAGAACAAAAATAACAAATAACCATCCACAAGCAATACACCAAATTTACGTTGAAAACCCTCTAAAATTATGAGGTAAAAACCACGGGTCAAACTCTGAATCTCCACTATATCACTAATAATGGGCTTACAATAATCCTCTTAAGTTTTATGCCCTAAAACTTGAGGTTACACAATAAATTGAGATAGTACAAATTTACCTTTAATTAGGTTGAGAAACCTAATTAACTTCACCACCCCAAAACACCCCAAGCAATAAAGTCTTCAAACTTTCAATTGAATGGAGATGATGGCGGATACCCACGAACAACAAATTATAATTCTCTCAATTTATTCTTTTGGTATCTTCTTACTACCAAGCTTATCTCATGTATCAAATATACTCCCTCGTGGCCTTATTTATAGTACTCTTCCTAATCCATTCCTATTATGGATTAGAAACAATTTATTCTCCTAATCAAATTAGAGATCACATCTCCTTGTCTTGATCATCAACCAATCTAACAAGTAAATCTTTTTTCAACTTGGATTCCTTTCATGAAATCTGCAATTCCAATATTGCTTACATTAACCCAATTTCTAATTGGATTAATATCAAGTAAACCCACATACTTGCTCACAAAGAAAATAAATTCTTTTCTATCTTGGATTCTATCTCATGGGTGAGGACCCATACCCAATAATCTCCCTCTCTGAACCCATGAGAGGAGGGATGACCAACCACAACTCCTTACTCGGAGTTAATTCCAACGAAGTCTTGGCTCAACTCAAGCTTCTTGGAATTTTCAAATATCTTCATGTTCGACTTTGTCTCATCGGCATGGTTCTTCTCAATGGGAGGATCTAACTCAAATTGACAGATTTTTGATTTCCAAATTCATTCACAACCGCTTTGTACACTAGCTGCGGGCTATCACTTTCCTTCTTCACTTTTGGTACCAATTTAAAGAGAAGAGCTTTTCTCTTGTGGTTCTCATGCAAGGCTTTTCTCCTTTCTCGCACGACTTTGTACCACACCTTTTTCTGCCTAACTCCCCCATCTTCAACACCTCTCACATGTGTCCGCATCGTACAAAGAGTGTCTATCTTCTTACCTCTAGTCACCACTAGAGACCCTTTGACGAGCTTCCACTGACATTCACCAAAGTAACTTTTATAACCATTCTCATCAAGCTTACCATCAGAGATCAAATTAAAACGAATATTCAGAACATTTCTGACTTCTCTTAGCATCAACCTGCAACAACTGTTAGTTTCCAAACAAATATCTCCAATGCCTATAATCTTGGATGCACTTCGTTTCCCATCCTCATATGGCCAAAATCACCACTACTGTAGGATGTGAAGATTTGCCCCTACTTTGTGCGACAAAAAATTGTGACTCAACGCTAATCACCATAGTATCTCTCCGCCTCTGTTCCTCATTAAACAAACTATCTTTGACTGTATCTATAGTCAGCGTACCATTGGGAACGGAGTTACTCAGTGATACAACCAGCGTCTCCCAGCTATTTGGAAAAGAGCTCAACAATAATAAAGCCTGCATCTCATCGTCAATGACCATCTTCATCGTACTCAACTGATTTATCAAACTCTAAAAACCACTCAAGTATTTTGCAACGGAGTTTCCATCCTTGAATTTAAAATTCACAAGCTTCCTAATCAAAAAAGCTTTATTTTGCACCGTCTTCCTTTCATACATGGACTCCAATTTCTGCTAGAGAGCATAGGTGTGACACCCCCAAATCTGGGTACGTCAATTCCACGAGATTTGGTGTTCATTCTACAAATATCATCTATCTGTAAACACTCGAAATTTTCTGTACTACTGTTACTAACATTGCAGGAGGACAAATTCGTCTTTTAAGAGAGAACCCTGAAAGACAATCCAAATCCATACCTAGGATACTAGGAAGTTCAAAGATCAAACCGGATCGCGGTCTCGCGATAGAATTAAATCCAACCTCGGAGGTAACCCCAAGAGACTGCAGAATCTAATCTTTGGAACACACCGGAGAAGACCAAATAATCTCGGAGATAACCACGAGATATCCGGTCTTAGTCCCAACCACGGAATAGCCACCAACCTTGGTGATAACCCCAAGGAATGCGGTTTGGCGATAACCCGGAAATGCTTGTTTCAAAATCTGACCGACTTCAATCTCGGCGCTCTGACTAGATACTTCGCACCAACCCGGCTATAACATCGGGAAGGCAGGCACACCTCAAAGATGACAATGAAGACCTTCAATAATTGCAGAAGTCCAATCTCAGCAAAGTCTGAGCAACGTCTGCTTTATCAGCCTAATCCGGCAATAACACCGGTGAGGGGCAACATCGTCATCTTGTCAAACATGATGCCATGTCACGTCTCTACGCAACGATGTCCCACATGGATAACCAATCCCGAGTGACTATTGTGCGGGGTAACAGATGAAAGTTGAAGCTTGAAGACCGGAGGGCATCGTCTCATCTTCAATGACTTCGCACAAACTCTAATCCCATGCCATCTTACAACTCTCGACAACGGCGGTCCGAAATGGGTCCTGTATACCTCAAACGGATGCCCAGATTGCACTTTTGAAAGTTCGAGTGGACATTACAGTGCCTGAGTGCACGTACTTCTAGACGACCCGACCCGACAAACCCGGGCCAACCCGGGTTGCCTCTGGTACACCTGCGGCTCAGCCGCAGGTACACCTGTGGCTAAAATGCCTATAAATAGAGGGCTTGGGGTGCTGATTTTCTAAGAGAAAAAGATGGGGAAACCCTGTACAATTCACTCCGCACTCGCCCATACAGTGTATTTTCCTACTTTTAAACACCTGTGAGCTCATATATAGCCTTTTTTGTACCCACAAAAGCCAGTGTTTACTCACTCTAAAGATATAGAAGCCTTTTTTAGCAGTCAGCTGTAAGCCTTCTCACACACTTTAGAGTTTTTCTCTTCATCTTTGCACACACCCTTCTACACGTTGAGAGTCGTGTTGCTTGCTTTTGCCCGAACTTCGGTCCATGGTTTCATTCCAGTCTGTATATATATATATATTGACTAACATTATCGAGTTATGCCTCGATTGAGCCTAGACTTCAGTCTGGTGCGTTTATTTGCTTATATATATATATATATATATATTTATATATATGAACTGTGTGTTGAACTTTGTTTGATGAGCCTGAACTTGATGCGAGGCGTTTATTGCTTTAATATATATATATATATATATATATATATATATATATATTAGCGTGTGTGAACTACATTTCGATGAGTGCAGATTTTATGTAAAGTGCATTTATTCGCTTTTATATATATATATATATATATATATATATATTTATACTTATATATATATGAATCGTGATCGAACTCGTTAAGTGGCGGTTGATCGCTCTTACTGACTTTATTTACCTTTACGATCCCCATGGAGGTGCTTCGTGGTTGGTGATCATGTCATTTATATATATATATATATATATCGCTATCGCTTTCATACAAATTGCAAAGATTACATGCACCTAGGAATCATGTGATCATGATTCATCCCATTGGATCTAGATTCGGTTCCGTGATGGACATTTTCAAATTGTAAGCGACTTGTAAATTATTCTCATGATTATGCGAATTTCCTCGAGATGGTTTCCATACCCACGAGGAAATCGGCATTATTTTTTTGTATATATTATTTTCGTACAGATGCCTCGCATCCGTCAAATAAAATCAATCCACCAAATCACTTAATAAAAATGGGAGTGTAAAAGGTCTCAATTCCTATTGAGCATTAGGGTTTGAAAAACCTCTTTTATAAAACATCCTTTGCTATATCTTGCTAAAATTCAATTTTTACATAAATTCAAACCCGTGTATATAGGTTGAATGAGGCCTCGCACAACTTCCATATAATGACCCATTGACCCACACACACACACACACTCGAGATAATAGTTTCTTGAAAAAAGCGGTCACCGTAGTAGTAACACGGATGTCGGGGGTGCCTAACACCTTCCCCCAGCATAACCAAGTCCCCGGACCCTAAATGAATCTCGGTTTCACAAACCCGTATATCGATGTCACACCTTTGGGTCGATGTGCAAACCTTTTTTCTCGGTTGTGTTGGTACAACCATTTAAAAACCAATGGCGACTCTTGCGGTCCATCGTCGACATCATACATATCGGACCTTTTTCACTTATTTTTCAAACAAATCTCACCTAAAATGAGAACACCAAAGAACAAGTGCGGAAAGGGACATCCAAAAATCCCGGCGTCGACGCGGTGGCGACTCTGCTTTGGGGACTCGATAAAGAGGACTTAAGCCGCTATTACAATCTTTTTAAAACTGTTATCTGCTTGTGTGTGGATGTCGCATTTACATTTGATGAATGTGTACGAATGCATTTCCTTATTGCACTTAGTGCTTCGCACCATAACTGCTTATGATATTAGTGCTTCGCACCATATCTCGCTTATGATATTAGTGCTTCGCACATGTCATCATTTTTCATACGGTGAGGCCTTGATGTATGTGAATGTTTGTTGTGTGGTCCCTCCACGGGAGGCTATCCATCGGTGTTTGATTCTTTGGACTCGTGAGAAGACTAATTCTCCGAGGCTCAGGGAAATGCACTACCCAAATTCGCTCCAGTTGAAAGACCAGATTAACTTCCCGTCAAGTAGATTGCGATGATTTGGGAACCTTCATGCCAAAAAGCCGCAAGAGTAACCTAAGATAGGTCAGCCTCTGATAAACCCAAAGTGGAGGAAAGTCTCTTCATGCTCTCATTTCAATTACTTGTAATTTCATTCCATATCTATCTCCATGTAATGAGAAATATGAAGCAATGTGTACACATACATATTAACATGCTATAAACAGCTGACACCCGTTATGCAGGATAAAAATTCCTAAAATGGACACATCACATAGCATGTTATTGCATACATTCCCTAAAGACTAAACTATGCAAGTCTTTTCGCGAGGAATCAATCGGACCTACTACCCGGTCGAAAATCCAAAAAAAAGCGGCGAACTTCTGATCGATCATGTCGTCATCCGACCAAAGCGAACTTAATCCGGTTTCTACATGCAAAGAATTGACGGATTAAGCAAAGCGATTCTGATTTGGTTGTTTCTACTAAAAGAATTACCCGATCTACACAGGTCGAGAAAATACCCGTACATACTGAATCCTCCACACAAGGAGGAATCCCAGTCATTACCATACCTGAACTACAGTTGGATACGACCAACAAAACTCATGATGCTACCCATCCCACTGGAGATCCAGACAACGGTGACATCAAAAAGAAAGTCCTCCAAATGAAAGGAACCCTTCACGTTATCAAAGGAATTGGAACACACGGGAGTGTTTCATATGTTGATCTGTGTATTTTCCCTGGTGTTCACTATCCAGAAAAATTTAAAACTCCTGACTTTGAAAAATATGACGGGTTAGGAGATCCTTACACACATTTAAAGGTGTTTATTGGAGAACTTGGATCTTATGCAGAGGACGAAATGCTCAGAATGCAATTATTCCAAAAGAGTCTAATTGGAGAAGCCTGTTCATGGTACACAAGATTAGACAACTCCAAAATCCATAGCTGGGAAGAGCTAGCACATGCCTTCCTCACTCAATCTGACTTTCAAACTCGGATGGCTCTGATCGGTATCAAATTACCAAGATCAAGAAAGCAGATCTAACGAGTCTTTCAGAGAGTATGCTCAAAGGTGGAGGCGCTTTGGTACGCCCAAGTTAGTCCTTCCATGATGAGAATCGAGAAATGGTCATGACTTTCATGAACATCTGAAGCTCCCTTCTATGAGAGAGTTTTAATGGCATCGGCAAACCATTTTGAAATGGTCAAGCATGGGGAGATGGTGAGATGGGATTGAAGTCGGGAAAGATTCAAGACCTAGTGAACTCAAAGTCATTCTTGATCACATCAATCTGGAAATTATGGGAACAACCCGAGAATCATAAAAAGAAAGAGGAAGATGTTTCCACGATACTACGGGGGCAAAAAGGCAATCAAAACATGCCTATTCAAAGGAGAAACTATACTCCCTTTCCAGCACAGTCTACAAACCCTCCAATACCAAAGGGTGGAGAAGTCAAACGCTCTCGAGTGTTTACACCCTTAGGGGATACCCTCGAGAACATTCTTAATCTTCTGACAACACAAAAGAAAATTACACATCTTCTTCCACCAGCCAGCCCTAATGGACGGGGTTTCAATGCTGCTAGGAAATGTGCTTATCATGCCGGGGCACCTGGACATGATACTCACGATTGTTGGGCCTTGAAACACAAGATCCAGGATCTAATATACAACGGGGAGATCGTAGTCACCAAACCCGATCAGCCTCATGTTCAAGATAACCCTCTTCCTCAACACAAAGAAGAAGAAGTCAACATGATCAATTGGAGCAATGGACAGAGTTCCAACTTCAGCTATGAATCTTCCCAAACCTTCATAGACGGTGATGACAGATGGGATTATGCCAAGTTCCAATTCACAATGGAACGAAAGATCAAAGCTCTCTGCAAACAAATTGAATAATTGGCGGAACTAGTAACTTATCAGCATCAAGTGACTCGTCAGTTAATCAGCTAGAAGCATGCCAGTCTCCTCCCTATTGTCATGAATATTCCTTCGTCACTTTCAGAAAATGAAATGCTGGAAGACAAAGTGACAAAGAGAGCAAATGCCAAAGCTTCGTCGAGATTTCGCTTGAAAAGGAATTCACCTATTTGGGCCAACCTATGGAGGAAATTCTTCATATGTTAATCAATGAAGGAAGGATCAGTTCACTTCTACCTCCAATCAACCCCCGTTCGGGATGGTACAACTCTGATGGAGTATGTCAATATTACTCCCGATCTCATGGTCACAAAGACGAGAAGAATCTTTGGGCACTCCGCCACCTTATTCAAAATCTAATCGACAGTGGTGTACTGCGCTTGGCAGATAACGACACTGTGTTACATGCAAGTGAGAATGCAGGCCCTACCAAGTGGAAAAGGGTGGTATTTGTCATATCCTTTAAAGGCGATGGGATTAATACCTTACTCATAACGCCAACAATTCAACTCAAGGGAAGAAACAATCCTTTGAAAGTGGTCGCTCCCGAGCCAATTAACTTGCCATGCAGAGCACAATATCCTATTGTTAGGTTGCGCAAGGTTCTGTGGAATTATGGAGAAGGTGAAGGATCCACCTCATATACAACTGTTGCAGTGTCGAAGGAAAATCCATTGTATCTCCCCCATCGGGTGATGAAGTCTACCACCAAATCAAAGGGGAAAATACCCATAGAGAAGATTGAAAAATTCCTTCGCGCTGTGGTTCATAATGAAGCTACGGTGGTTTTAAGCTTGAAAGAAGCTCCACAACAAATATCAATTTTGGACTTGGTCCTAACTTCCGAGAATCACCGGAAGGTCTTGTTAAAGGTTTTGGAAGAAGCCTATCTCCCGACATCAGTGGATACGGAAAAGTTTCACCATATGGTTGATCACATTTTCAACAACAATGTGATATCCTTCACTGATGATGACATAGCACCCAAAGGGATCAATCATTGCAAACCGTTGCACATTGCGGTCTTGTCCTCCGGATAAATGGTAGCTGGAGTCTTGATAGATGGAGGTTCCTCTCTGAATATCTCCCCATATGCTACCTTGGTGAAGATGAATATCAATCTCAACAGAATTCGGAGTAGCCATACTATCATCAAAGCTTTGATGGAGCCCGCCGTAACTCAGTCGGAGTAATTGAGCTACCAATCGAAATTGGTTCTCATACATTCTGCGTATCTTTCCATGTGCTCAAGATAGACTCGGGATACAACCTGCACCTGGGACGACCATGGATTTAAATGGTAGGGGCAGTCCCGTCCACTCTTCATCAACAGTTGAAATACATCATCAACAATAGCCTGGTCACAGTCAACGCTGAACCAGAGATTCTTCAGCACGGGGACATGTCATTCATCAATGCCAATGAGGATGTTGAGCCAATTAGTTTTCATACTTTGGAAATAAGCAATATCCAATACCATGTTGTTGGAACGCCACTGCCCGAACCCCAGATTTCTGCCGAGGTGATGTCAGCCACTCAAGAAATGATATCGTTGGGTCATAAATTGGGACAAGGGTTGGGTAAAGATTGCCACGGTATCAAGTAACCGATTCGCTTAACCAAGCAAGCTTGAACAGCTGGACTAGGCTATTCTACCAGCTCTAGTCACATGAATCCTCATAAGCATCAACAGATTCCTTCAGCTTCAACCATGTGGCGTTTAGCTTCGCCTTCAAACTCTGAGTCCGCACAACCTCCTGTAAAGGTGCCAGCCAATGTAATGGCTATGTTATTTCCCAAGCCGGTACCGGTGAAGGAGAAAGAAATCTCTATTCCAAATCCCGCAGTGGAAGAAGAGGAACGAAGAATCAAGCAAGACGTCATCCGGATGATATCCGGCATACACATAATCGTTCATGATGAACATACCAACAGATACACCCCAGACGATGATTGCCCAGATGTAATGGCCATCATTCGAGACAGGGAAGATGATGACAATCCCTCCATCACTGCGGTCCATCCTGACTTTACCCTTACCAGTTTGAACAGTATTCCTTGATTTGGTCGACGAGGGTAAAACGGGCAGAACTCTTTCTGCCCTGTAGATATAATAATTGCTTACTTTTCTGTACAGTATTAGCATTTTATTTTGCCAGTATATGCTAACACTGTGTATGATCAACACATTTCATATATACTAAGTGAAAGCATATTTTTTTCGGGGACTCTACGAATTTAGATGTGCTGTACTTGCGGATCGATGCCTCTCTCTACGGGGATTGTACCTTTGATGTAGAGATGAATTCATCCTTGATGGATATCTGAGGATGACATTGAGGTGCCTCGAAAATCAAGAATGGGTCAAAGATAAACCCAAACCCAACCTTGATCAAACCACTTCTTTTGATCTCGGAACCTTAGAAAGCCCTAAGTTAATCCAGTTGGTTCGGACCTTACCCCAAACCGGCGGAATGACATGGTTACGCTATTGACCCAATTCCAGGATGTGTTTGCATGGTCTTATAAAGACATGGTGGGTTTGTCCACTGACATTGTCCTTCATCGCCTTCCCATCAAAGAGGGATTTAAGCGGTCAGCGAAAACTCGGCGATTGAAACCTGAGTGGAGTTTAAAGGTGAAAGAAGAAATTGTGAAACAATTTCAAGTTGGCATCATCGTGGTGTCTACATATCCTGAGTGGATATCCAACATCATGCCCGTACCTAAACCCGGAGGGAAGGTGCGAGTTTGTGTGGATTACTAGGACTTGAATAAAGCTTGCTTAAAAAACTGCTTTCCCGTGCCATTTATCCACATTCTCATTGACAATACTGCGCAATACGACATGTACTCCTTTATTGATTGCTTTGCGGGGTACCATCAGATCATGGTTGCCAAGGAAGATCGTGAGAAGACTGTTTTCATCACTCATTGGGGAACTTTTTGCTATGGACGGTTGTCATTCGGCCTCATCAATGCCGGAGTTACCTATCAACGAGCTATGATGGCTCTTTTCCACGACTTAATGCATAAAGAGATTGAGAGCAACGTGGATGACATCATTGTCAAGTCCCGGAAGGAGGATGACCATTTAGACCATCTTAAAAAGTTGTTCAACAGGTTGCGTAAGTACAACTTGAAGTTAAATCCAGCTAAGTGCGCCTTTGGCGTTAAATCAGGCAAGTTGCTAGGATATCTAGTCAGCCACAAAGGGATAGAGTTGGATCCTGCCAAAATCTAAGCCATCACTGAAATGCCCATTCCTCAGACAGAGAAGGAAATACAGGGATTTTTTGGAAGAATCAACTTCATTAGCAGGTTTATCTCCCAACTCACAGCAACCTGTGAGCCAATCTTCAAGCTATTAAGGAAGAACTCCTCCGTGAAATGGAATGATGAGTGCCAGAATGCCTTCCTTACAATCAAGAAATAGCTAGTCAAAGCTCCCATCTTGGTACCACCCAGGGATGATGTTCCCCTATTCATGTACCTGACCATAACTGACAACGCCATGGGCTGCATGCTGGGACAGAAAGACGATAGAGGCCAAGAAAGAGCTACCTATTACCTTAGCAAAAGGTTCAGCAGCAGTGAACACAAGTACACTCTGATCGAAAAGACGCGTTGTGATTTAGCATGGGCTTATATGAGGTTACAGCATTACCTCCATGGTCACACAACCCATCTCATATCCCGCGTGGATTCTCTTAAGTACGTGTTCAATAAACCTATGTTAAATTGTCGACTGTCCAGATGGCAGTTGATCCTACAACAAATTGACATCGTATATGTGACTCAAAAGTCCATCAAAGGTCAAGGAATCGCAGATCAACTGGCCGCCGCACCTTTAGGGGATTTCTAACCCTTGGAAACATATTTCCACGATGAAGGAGTAATGACGATCAACAACACCATCGATGCGATACGCGCCATGATCATGGAAGATGTATTACGATGGGGTTATTAATATGGAAGGCTACGGAGTGGAGCGGTTCTAGTATATCAGTGCACGGGAGCAGTATCCGTCCTTGAATCAAATTTCAATTTTTAGCACCAACAATACGGCTGAGTATGAAGGCTGTCTCATGGGGCTAAAACTTGCCCGTTCAATGGGCATCAGGCGGTTAACTGTCCTTGGAGATTCGGAGTTGGTAATCAGACAATCCACCGAAATCTATCAAACCAAGGAACTACATTTGCTACCTTACCATCGTAATAGGAATGACTCTGGAGTTCGAAGAAATCTCCTTTCTACACTTCCTCGTAATAGGAATGACTTTGTGGACACATTAGCAACTTTGGCCTCCTTGATTCACATATCAGACAAGGAACACTTGTCGAGCGTCACAATTTCCCTATACAAGGCCCCAACCTATGGGAATTACGTTGGAGAAGTATCGGATGAACTACCTCCCATCCAACCTCCTTGGTATCAGCATATCAAGGAATATCTGCGAGATGGATCTACACCGTGGGCGAGCTTTGGCCCGAGAAAAGGCGGATCCATCGACTTTCTATGAAATTCTACCTGAGTGGAGATGCGCTCTACAAAAGAGATGCAGGACTAGATCTCCTCAGGTGTTTAGACAAAGATCAAGCCCAAAGGCTTATGGATGAAATCCATGGTGGAGTCTGTGGCCCCCACATGAGTGGGCCTCTCCTTGTCAAGAAAGTCCTCAGGACGGGACATTATTGGCTATCTCTCAAAGCTGATTGCAACGATCACGTTAGGAGATGCTATCAGTGCCAGATTCATGAGAATGCTATACACGCCCCTCCACGGGAACTCCACAATATGAGTTTACCTTGGCCCTTCTCAATGTGGGGAATGGATGTTATCGGGCCCATTGAGCCTAAAGCCAGTAATGGTCACCAATTTATCTTCACCATGATCGACTACTTCACCAAGTGGGTAGAAGCAGCCTCCTTCCCCAAGGTCGCTAAAGAAGTCATCATTACTTTCATCAGAAACAATGTCGTTTGTCGATATGGACAACCAGAGGTGATTGTGTCAGACAATGCCAAAAACCTCAACAACAAAATGATGGAGGAATTATGCAGTAAATTCCACATCAAACATCTTAACTCTATCATCTATCGTCCGAAGATGAGCGGTCTTTGTTGAAGCGACTAACAAAAACATCAAGAAGATTATGCAAAGATGTCCGCCAACCACAAAGATTGGCGACCTATTGCCTCGACTCTGTTAGCCTCTGAACCTTAATGAGCACTTCAAGCTGGGGCAACCCCTACGCTTTAACCTATGGGATGGAAGCGAGTGCTCCCATAGAAGTTGAGATGGAATCTCTTAGAGTGTTGATCGGCGCTTCAATTTGGATGAAGACCAATGGGTACAAGGCGGTATCACCAATTGTCTCTAATAGGCGAAAAGTGACTATGGCTATCTTCCATGGTCGATTATATCAACGAAAGGATCGCCAGATCTCTACAAAAAAAAAAATCGCTCTGGCGGTTTAAACAACATGACTTGGTTTTGAAGAAGATTCTTGACAACGAGATCAAGGCTAAAGGAAAATTCGCTCCTAGCGGGAAGGCTCGTTTATTGTCAAGGAAGTATTGACGGGGAGGCGCTCTCAGATTACAAGAAATGGACGGCGATGAATTTCCACAACTCATCAACTCAGACACTGTGAAATGGTATTATATGCGAAGTAACCAAAGAAACACCACAGTGCATAATCATCAGGCCACCAGTCATTTTGGTTCTTTAACCCTTTACCACATACAACTTATCTACACTTTGCCCCTCAGGGAAACGTACTCTTCAAGCTAGCAGCCTGTCTTTTTCCTTTGCGCTCATACAATTCAGGTCATCCCACCGCGGATTGAACCTCTTACATTTGCAGTTTGGCTACCCATACCTGGGATCAAACTTCTCGTACCTACAGTATATCCTCAACCTAGGATTAAACTTTCTTCTCCCCGCACTCTAACCTGCACATGGGATTACGCTTTTCGTCTTGCCCTGAGGGGCGAACTACGTCGACCTGATCTCCTCTTCAATAGGAGTGCGTAGGAAACCATGTCACATGGCCCGGTCGTAATAAAACAAAAATAACAAAAACATTTCTACCCTTATAAAAACAAAAACAACCAAAAACATTCCTACACCATGTCAGCCATATACAGCGTTGAACCTCTTACACCAGGTTCAAACTACGCAGATCTAATCTCCTCTTCAATAGGATTACGTAGGCAGCCATTCATGGTGCGGTCTCACCCCCTACCTAAACATAAACCATTGTCAACTGGTACTAAGATCATCCTTCAATACACTATATTTCATTTGGCTTCAGACCAAAGGGATGGAATTACCTGGACTCCTCCCAAATAGGAGATTCGACAACCATCTAAGTTGCGGTCATACCTTGAAGAGCAACACCAATCCATAAGAGGTGGAATTAACTAGGCGCTTCTCCTAAATAGAAGTACTGGCGACCATCTGTGGTACGGTCAATCTCAGAGAGGAAAGCCACACTCCTCTCTACATTCTCCATTCAGAAACAAGTCCCAAGACACCAAAGATGGTAGGGATACATAGATCGATGATCCATTCTGAACTATCCAGAGACAACTCAATGTCCATCCACCCAGGAGGAATTCAGAATACATCAAGATCACAAGCTCTGAAGCAGCAGGCCAAATACCAAGCAAATAGCAAGGCATGTCTAAAAGGGAAGTGGTCCAAAAATATATTTCCCTGTCATATATAATGTTGTTTGATATATATACAATGTAAACTGTACATGACAAAATGGCTAAGCTAGTCTGTACAGGTAAATACAAGCTCATCTAAAAGTCGGGGTATATGCGAGCTAACAAGCCCAACATGGCGTCCCTCTCAGAAGACGGAAGCTAAGCTGTGGTCTCCTGTACGAGAATATTCACACGACCCAACAGATCGATAGCCATCTGCATGGTGACCATATGATCATCAATATATGCGCTCATCTCTGCAATCATACCAGTGGTAAGGGACCTCACTGCAGTACTATCTATGACAGCTACATCCCGGGCCGATATGGCGATATCCCGCTCAACTATCGTTGCGTCTATGGCTGACCTGGCCTCATCACGCTCAGCGACGGCGACATCTCTACGAGCCAATGCCTCGTCTATCTCCAATAGGGTGGCGTCCCTCACATCAAGAGCATTCGACATCATAGATCGAATCTGATCTCTCTCAAAGGTCATCAGATGAAGACTCTGCTCTAAGTACAGTGTCGAGTGCTAAATCACAAAAGTACTGGTACTAGGAGAATCTGGAAGAAATACTGGCAACCCAGCAGTGGACTCCTCCTCGATGTAGGTATCAATGTCCTCCGTAGGCTCTACATCGTCTAACTCGCTCTCCGATACTGCAACTACTGTTGCAGCCTATAAAATCTCTGTCTCCATCCATGCGGAGTACTCTGCAGAATAATTGGGATGACTGACAGAAAAAGCAGTTATCTCACGCTGATCCTAGCAAGCGTATACACGAGATCGGTCCTCTGTTGAGAGGTATTGAGAAGCTGAACGCTAACCTGTTGCCCCCTCGAAAGGATGAAAATCCTGGAACTGGTCGAACTGCGACATCACGGCCAGTGGGTGATAAGTATTCACGCCCCTCAAGCCAGCCAGAGGGAGGAAATCCTTGCCCGGAGCGTGAGTAATGAAGCTGTATGGTGAGCAAATCCCCGAGCACAGTAATATGCTAAATGGATCTCTGATATCTGCCAAAAATGCGGACCAGGACTGAGCATCTATACACTCCAATGGCTGAAAGGAGTATGACATAGCCACATCATGGGAGAAGCAATACCCATGCCGTTTAAGGGTACCAACCGGTCGCAAGTGGGACATAAACCACACATACAGCATGACCGAACTCCCAGTGAACACTCTTGACGGGTAAGTACGGCAGTAGGATGCTGACCACAGAGTCTCTGCTACAATCATAGGCACAATGGTACGACCCTCCCTGAGAGCTCTCACGGCCATGATAACTCGTATATCTATCTCATCCATATACCGCGGCATGTACACATATGACAATACACATAGCATCAGTACATCAACTCTAGCCAAACGTCAGTGATCCTCCGACCAGTTGAAATCCTCGGAATGTCATGGGTAGCTATCCTCCGCGCAAAATTTGTCATACAGAAAACGCTGGGATATCACATAGCCAGATGTCAGCTCATCCTATACTACTCTGCGCCACAATCCTGTGAGAGTCATGAACCGTCTACTCATGTCTCCCAAAGCCATGTGCACGCAAGGTATATCTAAGGGCATCATCATCAATCGTGCATACTCCACTAGCGTAGGAGTCAACTCATGGGTGCCAAATCGGAATACTTGCCTATCTGGTAGCCAATGCTCTAGCATCCCGTCTACAAACCCTGCGGGAACCTGAAAAGCCAATAGGGTCATGGTATGCTGCAGCAACAGATCTACAGTCATTCTTTCTAGCGGTGACATGCTATCATACCACGATCCTATACCCAATGCCACCACTGACGGTGGGGTATGATCTATCTGACTAAGCGTTGAAGAAGACATACATGCGGTAGGTGTCATAAGACCATCCAGGGGTCAATGTCGAATATCTCTGGACATACATACATATGCATAACATGATACATGCATAACAGATAATGGATGGAAATATGGTATAGGGAATGGAAAAAACTGTGCATACATTCCTAAGTATATCATCATCTACATACACCATCTCTGTACAGCTAAAAATATAGGGAAATGGGTCACATACACCCAACAACCACCTACGGCACCCCTATGTGGGCCCCACCCCTCCGGCTTGGTCTAGTTTGAGTTGCAAAGGAGTTCTTACGGACTAGAAAGGTCAAATCGGGAATAAAAATGCCACGCGATTGAGCAAAACAACATACAATCTTGGTCTTCTCAGATGAGACTTTGAACCTGCACATCACTCATTGGTAGTTGCCTGAACACAAGGTGTACCCTACCGATGACCTCAGTTATCGCGAATCGCATACGGCAATACCTTATACAGGTCTGATGCCGCCAACTCCGGGTCATTACCCTAGTAGGTCCCCGACGGGGGTTACAACGTAGATCCCCGGTGGGGGTTACAACACGTTCATCCGTTGACATTTCTATCAACGAAGGTCAAGCGACCTTGGACGTTATTTCACCGATGGCAAGTAAACCCATCAAGCATTGAGAACCATTCGATAGTTGCATGCACGTACTCATGCGTCCCTCAGTAGATCTCGACGGGGTTACAACGATATCTCCCGTGGAGTAGTAACAACGTGCTCGGTAGATTGACACATATCGGTGAAGGTCAAGCAACCTTGACGTCATTTCAGCCGATAGCGTTTAAACCTATCAGAGCTATAGAGCTATTCGAGGTTTTCATACCCAACTGCTCATATTCCCCAGCGGATCCCCGACGGGGGTCACAACGCAATGCTCCGTTGATCTACACGACAGCGAAGGTCAAACAACCTTGACAATCTATAGAATCTTAGCCGTTGATTCACACGTCAGCAAAGGTCAAGAAACCTTGACAGTATATCCCATAGGATGTTTCAGCCGTTGATTCACACGTCAACGAAGGTCAGGCATCCCTGACAGCATTTTCTGTTGGCAGTAAATCCAACAGAATCGTGACATATTCTGGCGATACTAACCAAGAGAGGTCAACATTATCAAAGAAGATAGATGATGGAATAAGTTATACACATCCTTAAACAGATCAAGCTTTATCCCCACAAATCTCTTACATATAAGAGGTATATCTTCAGGATCAAGTCGTTATCAAGAACACGTGAATGTGATGATAACTCCAATATGCACATTCAAATAGATTCGGATTACACACCAGATCCGGTCGTCATTGCCCATCCCCAGTTGAAGCAACAGGGAGCCAGCAATCATCCCCAGCATGCTGGGCTACAACCCCGTACACATGCATCATACATTTGCATCTTGTTTCTATCCATAGTACCATGTTTATCTTGTTGCGTTTCAAGTGTCTAGGATTCTTTATCCTACCCATGCATCGCCATGCATGAGTATGATAAAGAAGGGCATCTGTAGACACTCAAAATTTTCTGTACTACTGTTACTACCGGAAGTTCAGCATCAAACCCCGGATCGCAGTTTGGGAGTAACCAAATCCAACCTCGGAGGTAACCCCGAAACCTGCAGATACAATACTAGAACACACCCCGGAGAAGATCGATTAATCTCGGAGATAACCCTGAGATATCCAGTCTCAGTCCCAACCATGGGAATAGCCACTAACCTTGGTGATAACCCCAAGGAATGCAGTTTCGACGATAACCCCGGAAATGCTTGTTTCAAATGCGACCAGCTTCAATCTCGGCGCTCACAACAAGATACACTGCACCAACACGACAATAACATCGGGAAGGCAGGCACACCTCAAAGATGACAATGAGGACCTTTAACAATTGCAGCAGTCCAATCTCAGTGAAGTCTGAGCAACATTTGCTTTATCAGCCCAATCCGGCGATAACACCGGTGAGGGGAAACATCGTCATCTCGTCAAACATGATGCCACGTCACGTCTCTACGCAACGATGTCCCACAAGGATAACCAATCCTGAGTGACTATTGTGCGGGGTAACGGATGAAAGTCGAAGCTTGGAGATCGGAGGGCATCGTCCCATCTTCAATGACATCGCACAAACTCTAATCCCACGCCATTATACAACTCTCGACAACAGCGGTCTGAAATAGGTCCTGTATACCTCAAACGGATGCCCGAATTGCACTTATGAAAGTTCGAGTGGACATTACAGTGCCTGAGTGCACGTACTTCGAGACAACTGGACCCGACAAACCCGGGCCAACCCGAGTTGGCTTTGGTACACTTTGCTTTCGACCATTGTAGCGTAGTACACTGCTGGCTAAAATGCCTATAAATAGAGGGCTTAGGGTCTTTGATTTTCTAAGAGAAAAGAGGCGGAAACCTCGTGACAATTAGCTCTGCACTCACCCATACAAATTGCATTTTCCCACTTTTAAACACTTGTGAGCTCATATATAGCCTTTTTTACCCACAAAAGCGGTGTTTACTCACTCTAAAGATCTGAAGCCTTTTTCAAAGCAGGTCGGTGTAAGCCTTCTCTCACACACTTTAGAGTTTTCTCTTCATCTTTGTACACACCCTTCTACACGTTGAGTCGTCGTGTTGCTTGCTTTTGCGGGACTTTCTATTAGTGGTTTCATTCCATCTGTATATATATATATATATATATATATATATTTATATATATATATATTGACTAACATTATCGAGTTATGCCTCGATTGAGCCTGAACTTTGGTGCGGAGCGTTTATTTTCTTTTTATATATATATATATATTTATATATATGAAGCGTGTGTCGAACTTTGTTCGATGAGCCTGAACTTTAGTGCGAGGCGTTTATTGCTTTATATATATATATATATATATATATATTATATATATTAATCGTGTGTGTGAACTCATTCGATGAGCGAGATTTTATATCGGTGCTTTTATTCGCTTTTATATATATATATATATATATATATATATATATATATATTTATACTTATATATATATGAACTATGGTCAAACTCATTCGATGAGCCCTGAATTTTACATCCAAGTATGCGTTTAATGCTTATATATATATATATATATATATATATATATATATATATATATATTAAATCTCCACTGGAGTTTCCTTCAGTGACAATTGATCGCTTTACTACTTTATTTACCTTTTCGATCCCCCATGGAGGTGCTTCGTGGTTGGTGATCATATATATATATATATATATATATATATATATATATATATATATATATATATATATATATATATATATCTGACTTTTATATATATCTCGCTTACTACTTTCATACAAATTGTAGCATTTTGTGCGCCTAGGAATCATGTGATCACAGATTCATCCCATTGAATCATGTGATGGACATTTTCAGCTGTAAGCAGCTTGTAAATTATTCTGCGGTGTCTGAATTTCCTCAGATGGTTTCCATACCCACGAGCAAGTCGGCATTATTTTTTTGTATATATTATTTTCGTACAGATGCCTCGCATCTGTCAAATAAAATCAATCCAGCCAATCACTTAATAAAAATGGGAGTGTAAAAGGTCTCAATTCCTATTGAGCATCAGGGTTTGAAAAACCACTTTTATAAAACATCACTGTCATATCTTGCTAAAAAACGAATTTTTACATAAATTCAAACCCCGTGTATATAGGTTCGAACGAGGCCTCGCACAACTTCCATATAACAGCACATTGACCCACACACACACACTCAGATAATAGTTTCTTGAAAATAGGCGGTCACCATGGTAACACGGATGTCGGGGGGTGCCTAACACCTTCCCCCCGCATAACCAAGTCCCCGGACCCTAAACAAATCTCGGTTTCACCGACCCGCATATCAGTGTCAAACCACTAGGTCAATGTGCAAACCTTTTCTCGGTTTGTGTTGGTACAACCATTTAAAAACCAATGGCGACTCTAACAACGGTCCCATCGTCGACATCATACATGTCGGACCTTTTTCACTTGTTTTTTCAAACAAATCTCACCTAAAATGAGAACACCAAAGAACAAGTAACGGAAAGGGACATCCAAAAATCCCGACGTCGACACTATCTATCAACCCATAATAAATGTAAACCATGCAATAGACAGAAATAAAATCTTCCCCTTAAGGGTTACAACATCCGAATAATAATACAATCCCAGGTTAAACTAACCTTAAACATCTGTGCGGAAATATAAACAATAAGTCTTAAGTAACATCAATTCTAATTACATCACATAAATAATTAGTCTTCATTACTTGTTAAGCTTGCCATTGCCTTTACTAGTGGAAGGTTCGTCTTCTCTTTCGTTCTAACTGCAATGTTATTATTACGCAAGAGTGAGCACGATTGCCCACAAGTATAACAGTATAACAATGAATAATAACATGCGAGAGAAATAATAACTTCTGAAATAAAAGCTCAACTTTTGAATCAAGAATGAATGACAAGAATCAAAAGATTTCTGAGGGTCATAAGACCTTGAACTATGTCCTAGGTTATCAAGGGTTATACTTGAAACCTTTAATAGTCATAAGACTATGGACCTTTCTTCTCGTACTTAGGGGGATCAACCCTTAGTACCATACTGTGTACAATATCTTAACGCTAACGCATAAGTAAATCTCTTTGCAGGGTTATTCATCTCAGTTTGACATTCGAGTCCGCACCAAAGGAAGTTTGGTTTGGATAATTCAATAAGAGTTCTGAAATTTAGAACGTTCATCAATTAAGGACTAGTTGAATCAATAAAGTTCACTAGTCTAATAAGGTTCAACAATAATGATATTCGATTTGAATAATAATCTCAAGAAGTATACAATAGGACAATTATTGTATAGCTGAATCATGCTTTGAAAAGATCCTCAATCTTTAATATAACATTTTAACTTGAATAATAGTAATGATAATTTGCTCGAGGTAAATAATAAACTTGAACAATAATGACAAGTAGGGTTAGGAAACTTGCCTCGTGCGTAGATTACACTTTAACTAAGCACGTTTTTTGAATTTAATCCTACATACCATTCACATTCACAATACCAGTTAATTATAACTTAACTAATCATCATAAAATCATTCTTTTGTCTAATTCGAATATTGACTATACTTAGTCAAATTACCACTTTGTCACATAATTTACACATCATGAATAACAAGCTAATTATGTATTCAATAATTCAATCTACATGTAATTATGTTATTTACATGTTAAACATCTATTTTATAATCTCATTATACTTCTAACATTTTTACATGTTCATTAATTAAGTTACTAACACATTGCTAGACTTAATCATTTTACAAAAATTTTAGTTTTGAACTTTCTGGAGAGTGGTATTGCAAGGCGCCATCGTTATTTTTAGTCTTCGCAATGCTAAGGGCACAAGGCCGCACATTTGGAAACTTCTTTCTGCTGGCGCAGCGGATGTTTAGGCATGAGACCTGGAGTTTAGGCATGGAAGGTAGGCGAATCAGAACCTGCTCGCAATTCGCGAAAATTGCAGAACACAGCCAAAAACTCCAATTTAAAATATTACTACACTAATTTCTGTACATACCCACATGATATAATTTATACATAATCATTACCCAACATTTATAGAATGGTTTTAACCCATTAAAACACATAATCACAGAACTAAAATATGTGAATTTCACTGACTTTGATGTTTTTGAAGGTTTTGAAAATAATTCATGAAAATTGACACTACGGATTCATTATAACACCGAATCCGTTCATTTAAACTTTGGTCTCTTCGTATCAACATGCATAAACATATACAAGTGTAAAATTTAGGGATAATATATGATCAATGTATTAAATCCCACTTATAAGGCCATATGACCATAACCCAAACTCTGAAATTTTGCAGCAATCATACACGACATGTTTTCATGAATGTGATGATATGGTTTACATAATATATATAATTAAATACGATGTGTTATGTCATAACACATACACAAACCATGATAATTACTCCTATCCCAATTACAGAGGTTTAAACCAAAAACTTTGAAACCCATATTCATGAAACTTAACAACGTAAAATAGAAATTGGGAAAGAGGAGATTACCCTGTAGAGTATAAATTAGAAGATGATCAATGATGATCCTTTCACAAGTATTTGATTGATTGCACACTCACAATCTTTTCTAAATCTCAAATTCTCTCATGTGAACTCTAAATTATGCTCTGCTTGTTTTCTAGACTTAGAATAATAAGAAAAGAAAAAGAAGACGTCAGATTGAATGAATCGACGTTGTTGAGGTCGGGTTACCCATCATGGGTAACTGCTCTCAACTCCCTCTAAGGCCATGTTTGGCTAGTAAGAATAGATTACAAAACTATTTAATTTAATAAAGCTTTATCATATAGTTTAAATCATGTCACACTCCTTTATAAAATAAATCAATATCTTATTTAATTTACTTTAAATAAAATATAATAAATTCTCATAAATTCACATAGTCACATAATTAATTTCCTCATTAATAAATAATGTCAAATTATTAATTCTCTAATTAATAATTAAATTAATTAAAATAACAGTAGGCTTATTAAATATTTCTTTAAATACAATAAGCTCACATAATGACATACTTCGATAATAAAAATTCTCCACATTAGTTTAATAAATGTAACACATATAATTAAATTAACCTATCACAATTGTATCAATTAATTATTTAATCTAATAATTAAATCATCAAAAATATTTATTTAATTCAATAAATATTAAAATTCAATTACAAAAATCTCGTTCGTCACATCTTTCCCCCCTTAAAAGGATTCTGTCCCTAGAATCACGACTCAATAAAATCAACCCGTTACATTCTCCCCTCCTTACAAAGATTCTGTCCCTAGAATCGCTTACACATAATTAAGTAAATAAATGAGGGTAATTTTTTATCATATTCTCTTCGAGTTCCCACGTAGCTTCTTCAGCGTTGTGGTTCCTCCAAATTACCTTAATAGAAGGTATTACTTTATTTCTGAGAACTTGTTCTTTTCGGTCGACAATTTGAACAGGAATTTCTTCGTAAGATAAGCCTTTTTCAAAATATAGGGGTTCATATTCAATTACATGCTTGTAATCGGTTTTTTAGGGTCGTAACACAGAAACATGAAAGACGTTGTGAACATTCTCGAGTGCTAGAGGTAAGGCTACCTCGTACGCGACTTCTCCGATTCTACGCAATACTTCAAATGGTCTAATGAATCTTGGACTTAATTTCCCCTTCTTTTCGAACCTGATCTTTCCCTTCCAGGGAGAGACCTTCAAGAAAACATAACTACCTGATTTAAACTCAATATTTTTACAATGTGGATCAGTGTATTTCTTCTGTCTATCTTGAGCTGCTACCAGTCGTGCTCGGATAAATTTGACTACTTCTGCTATCTGCTGTACCAGTTCTAGCCCTAGCAATTGCCTTTCACCAACTTCATCCCAGTAAAGCCGAGTTTTGCACTTTCTGCTATATAACGCTTCATAAGGCGGCATGCCAATACTAGCGTGGTAACTGTTGTAGCCGAACTCTACTAACGGTAGGTGATCATCCCAATTTCCTTTAAAGTCCATCACACAGGCTCTTAACATATCTTCTAATATCTGAATCGTTCTTTCGCTTTGTCCGTCTGTTTGAGGGTGGTATGTTGTACTCATTCGCAATTGTGTACCCATGCATTCCTGAAGACATTTCCAGAAATTCGATGTGAAGCGCAGATCTCTATCAGAAACAATTGACACCAAAACTCCGTGCCTCGAAACAATCTCTTTTATGTATAACCTTGCCAACTGATCTAAGTTGAATCTGATTTTTATCGGAAGGAAGTGTGCGGATTTCGTCAGTCAGTCAACGATAACCCATACTGTGTTGTAGCCTTTCTGAGTCGTCGGAAGGCCAACCACGAAGTCCATTGTAATATGTTCCCATTTCCATTTTGGGATTTCTAATGGTTGTAGCAATCCACTCGGTCTCTGATGCTCTGCTTTTACTTTCTGACAGGTCAGACATTTGGCAACACATTCTGCAACATCACGATTCAAATTCGACCACCAGAAATGTTGTCGAAGATCTTGATACATCTTGGTACTACTAGGGTGAATCGAATATCGTGAACTATGAGCCTCGCTCAAAATGTCTTCCTTAATCTCTATGACTGGTGGTACCCAAATTCTACTCTCGAATCTCAGTATTCCTTCCTTATCCAGCTTGAATCTTGGTTCAGTTCCTTCAGATATCTTCTTTGTCACCTTTTTACATTCTTCATCCTGAAGCCGAGCCTCCTTTACTTTATCTAGTAGAGTTGTACTAGATTGCATCTAAAATATTTTCTCATCAATCTCCATAGGATACTTTACTTCCAGCTCTAATTTCTCCATTTCTGCAATTAGCTCCTCTTGAGCAGTCAACATCATCAATTTCTCACGACCCTTTCTACTTAAGGCGTGGGCAACCACATTTGCTTTACCCGGATGGTATAAAATCTCACAGTCGTAGTCCTTAATTAAATCCAACCACCTTCTTTAACGCATATTCAAGTCCTTTTGAGTGAAAATATATTTCAGACTTTTGTGGTCCGTATATATTTCACACTTCTCCCCGTAGAGATAGTGCCTCCAAATTTTCAAAGCAAAAACAACTGCAGCTAACTCCAAGTCGTGGGTCGGATATCCCTTCTCGTAATCCTTCAATTGTCGTGATGCATACGCAATGACCTTGTCATTTTGCATCAAGACACACGCCCAAGTCCTTTATGCGATACATCACTATAAACAACAAAATTTCTGTATCATCCTAAGAGATAACATGGCCAGACTCAACCTCTTCTTCAATTCTTGAAAACTTTCCTCACACTTATCGGTCCAAACAAATTTCATAGCTTTTTGAGTTAAATTCGTTTACGGAGTTGCGATCTTGGAAAAGTCTTGTATGAACCTTCTATAATATCCCGTCAATCCAAGAAAACTTCTTACTTCCGACGGCGTTCTCGGATGATCCCAGTTAATCACGGCTTCGACTTTAGATGGATCTACCGAAATTCCGTTTTTATCGATCATGTGACCAAGAAATTGTACTCGTTCAATCCAAAATTCGCATTTCGAAAACTTGGTGTATAACTTCTCCCTTCTCAATACTTCCAACGTTAATCTCAAATGTTCGTCGTGTTCTTCTTAGGTTTTAGAATATACCAAAATGTCATCTATAAATACCACTACGAACTTGTCCAAAAACGGCTTGAACACACCATTCATTAGTCCCATAAATGCTGCAGGAGCATTCGTAAGACTAAACGACATTACTAAAAATTCGTAGTGACCATATCGCGTTCTGAACGATGTCTTCGGTACATCCTCTGGCCTCACCTTCAGTTGATGATAACCGCTTCTCAAGTCTATCTTAGAAAAGTATCTTGCTCCTTTCAATTGATCAAACAGGTCGTCGATCCTCGGTAATGGATATCTATTCTTAATCGTGACCTTATTCAGTTCTCTGTAGTCAATGCAGAGCCACATCGATCCATCCTTCTTTTTCACAAATAACACCGGCGCTCCCCACGGCGATACGCTCGGTTTTGAATGTACTTCTTGTCCAATAATTCTTGTAGTTGTACCATTAGTTCTTTCATCTCTACTGGCGCCATTCGGTATGGTGCCTTCGATATGGAGCGCGTTTCCGGCGCCAAATCGATCACGAAGTCTACCTCTCTATCTGGTGGAAGTCCTGGAAAATCGTCTGGAAATACGTCGACGAAATCCTTCACAATCGGTATTTCTTCTACCTTCGAATTCTCTTTCTGACTGTCGACTATGTAAGCTAAGTATCCTACACAGCCTTGTCTTAATAACTTCCTCGCTCAAGATCATCGCCGACAACTCGCTTGTCTAGGCGACTTGCTACCATAAAACACAACCTTTGACGGAGTCATAAGGTTAATACACTTCTTTTGGCAATCAATTACAGCCCCATAATTGAATAACCAATCCATTCCCAATATAACGTCAAATTCTCCAAGTCGAATAGGGATAAGATCTACGTTCATGATATTACCCTTAATATCCACTCTACAGTTCTTATGTACGTACTTAACATGGATTATTTCTCTATTCGCAATTTCTATGTTCATGGGGTAATCCAATTCATCCCTAGGAAAATCTAAATTCTTAGCAAAGTCATTGGATATAAAGGAACAAGTAGCACCCGAATCAAATAAAACATAAGCATTAATTTTATTGATCGGAATGATACCTGACACCACATCACGGGATTGAACTGCATCCTGCACCGTCATATTGAAAGTCCTGGCGGTCGGTTGGTTTGTTGTGGTTGGTTCGGTGATAGTTAAGGCATTTCCACTGTTACTTCCCCGGTTTCCTCTTGATCCTGAACCTCCCGATCCCTTCTTAGGACAGTCTCTTGCCAGATGGTCCTTCGAACCACAAGTGAAACAAGCACCCTTCTTTGGGTTAGGACAGTTAGGTGCTATGTGGCCTTCCTGACCACAACTATAGCACACTCTTTTTCCTTTCATACAAACTCCCAGATGAGCTTTCCCGCAGGTCGGGCATGCTCCGATTCTTTTCTTCTGACTACCTTGCTGATTCCTCGATGATGAGTTGTCATTCCACCTTTTCTTCTGATTAAAATTTCCACCTCCTGTGCCACTTCCACTAACCTTATTATTTCCTTCACCTTCACTCTTCTTCTTCTTCTGATCTTGATTGTACTTGGTCACCGCATCGCTTCCACCTTCAGCGAGGATGGCCTTTTCCAGTACTCCAGTAAAAGTGTTTATCTGAAACATTGATACTTTACTGTATACCCAAGGCTTTAGTCCTTGTTCAAATCTTCTTGCTTTTCTCTCGTCTGTGTGTACTTGATACTGGGCGAATCTTGCTAACTCGTTGAATCTAGCCGCATAATCAGGTACGCTCATATTTCCCTGCTTCAAATCCAAAAATTGAACCTCCATCTGGTTCTGTGAGCTGGTTGGGAAATACATCTCGAAGAACATCTCCTTAAATCTCTCCCAAGTAATTACACCTTCACCTCCTCGCACTTTGTTTGCTTGCCACCAATAGCTAGCTTCGGACTTCAAAGATAAACGTTGCAAAAGCGGTCTTCGGTCTTCTAACCTAGCAGCGACGCCGAAAACCTTCTCCATTTCCATAACCCACGTTTGAGCCTCGATCGGGTTCATGGAACCTTTAAATTCTGGCGGTCTCACCACCTTGAAATCTTTAAACGTAGTATTTGGTGGAGCTTGAGGTTGGTTATTTATTGCTCCAGTCAGTAAGTTAACCAACTGATGCACAGGATTAACATTGGCCTTATTGTTGTTATTTGTTGACTCTTCCTGAGCTGGTTGATGTTGTTGTCTTCTTCTTGGCGGCATAATTCTATTAAGAATATACGCTTATTAGGTCTTTATTCAATTCCTCAAACATTTAAGGCTTAGCTAGAACATTTAATCATAATTCACTTAACACATCAATTTAAATAAACTTTGACATTTCATTCAATTCAAAATTTTTAACATCATAAGATAGTGTTACTGCTACTTACATCAACTATCCCGAGATAAAGAATTTACAAGATTTAAAACATCAAAATATTCCCTTGTTTATAAACACATCGGAATTTACATATAAAAACTAACTAAGTCTTTCACATAATTAAACAGTTTATATCACTGTCTGTCAAGGTGCTGAATAGCCTTGCCACGCTCCTCTTCCATGATACGAGACATCGTCTCGCGCATCCAAAGATGTATGATGGAAGTCCTTCGAATCGGATGGGGTACCTCAAAACTCGATCCCGGGCCTCATCCATTCGCATGATTAAGTGTAGAGTATGTCTCTCCAAGCTTTTGCCTTCTTTGCACGACCATCCTCTTCGCGAGATCAGCACGACGTGACTCTCTTACCCATCCCTCCTCTGGCTATGGCAAGCCTCTCGGAACTCTCTTTCGATCCTTCTTCAACTTTTCTATCTCTGGCGATCTTATCTTGGTTTGACCTTTCTCATGGACCAAATCCCATTCTACATTTCCCAGTCGTGAGTGAAGAGTCAAAATCTCTCTCTCCTTCTGCTCGAGAGTAATCTGCTGAATAATAGCTCGCTCAGTCAAATCCTGCACCTCATCTTGTAACTCCATGTTACAGTCGTATAATGTGTCGTACATCTCAGCATCGATAGAATGCTGTGGAAACTCCTCTTCCTCGTCAAATTCCTCCTCAGGATCAGTCTCAGGTTCATGCTCCTGACCAACAACGGTGATCAATGGAGATGACTCCCTCTGAACTAACTGTTCCCTAACAACATGTATGTCTCGGGGATCCTCTTCTGTAGGTACTGTAGGTACTCGGGGTTCCTCCTCCCCTGCTCGACTAGTTCCTCCAATATCGGGTATCCTGACAACAAAATTTTGAGTTTTAGTTACTAAGTCGTACTAGTGAGCACATAATTTAACACATAAGTACATAAAGTCTTTTATTATCTTCAATGAATTACAAAAATTCATTTCCTAGAACTCGGTAAGAGTTTTCCATCACTATGTTCTTTCTATAAGGTTATTACCTAAGGTTGTTCCCCCTACCTAAGGTTCATAACCTACGGCTTTGATACCAACTTATGACACCCCCAAATCCGGGTACTTCAATTCCACGGGATTTAGTGTTCACTGTACAAATATCATCTATCTATCTACCCATAATAAATGCAAATCATGCAATAGATAGAAATAAAATCTTCCCCTTAAGGGTTACAACATCCGAATAATAATACAATCCTAGGTTAAACTAACCTTAAACATCTGTGCGGAAATATAAACAATAAGTCTAAAGTAACATCAATTCTAATTACATCACATAAATAATTAGTCTTCATTACTTGCTAAGCTTACCCTTGCCTTTACTAGTGGAAGGTTCGTCTTCTCTTTCATTCTAACTGCAATGTTATTATTACGCAAGAGTGAGCACGATTGCCCACAAGTATAACAATATAACAATGAATAATAACATGCGAGAGAAATAATAACTTCTGAAATAAAAGCTCAACTTTTGAATCAAGAATGAATAACAATAATCAAAAGGTTTCTGAGGGTCATAAGACCTTGAACTATGTCCTAGGTTATCAAGGGTTATACTTGAAATCTTTAACAGTCATAAGACTATGGACCTTTGTTCTCGCATTTTAGGGGATCAACCCTTAGTAACATCTCGTGCATTAATATCTTAACGCTAACGCATAAGTAAATCCCTTTGCAGGGTTGTTCATCTCAGTTTGACATTCGAGTCCGCACCAAAGGAAGTTTGGTTTGGATAATTCAGTAAGGGTTCTGAAATTTAGAACGTTTATCAACTAAGGACTAGTTGAATCAATAAAGTTCACTAGTCTAATAAGGCTCAATAATAATGATATTCGATTTGAATAATAATCTCAAGAAGTATACAATAGGACAATTATTGTATAGCTGAATCATGCTTTGAAAAGATCCTCAATCTTTAATATAACATTTTAACTTGAATAATAGTAATGATAATTTGCTCGAGGTAAATAATAAACTTGAATAATAATGACAAGTAGGGTTAGGAAACTTGCCTCGTGCATAGATTACACTTTAACTAAGCACGTTTTTTTAATTTAATCCTACATACCATTCACATTCACAATACCAGTTAATTATAACTTAACTAATCATCATAAACTCATTCTTTTATCTAATTCGAATATTGACTATACTTAGTCAAATTACCACTTTGTCACATAATTTATACATCATGAATAACAAGCTAATTATGTATTCAATAATTCAATCCACATGTAATTATGTTATTTACATGTTAAACATCTATTTTATCATCTCATTATACTTCTAACATTTTTACATGTTCATTAATTAAGTTACTAACGCATTGCTAGACTTAATCATTTTACAAAAATTTTAGTTCTGAACTTTCTAGAGAGTGGTGCTGCGGCGCCACTGTTACACTTCTGGTCTTCGTATTTGCTGCCGCATCATGCATGACACCGGACACACGGCGCTACTTATGTCGTATGGCTATGATTGAAACTTCAAGGCGTGGCGGTGGTGGATGTTTTGGCATAGGATGTTTAGGTTGAGCTCAAATACATGGCGCATGTGAATGAAAAACTGTTTCGCAATTCGCGAAAATTGCGTAACACACACCAAAAACTCCAATTTAAAATATTACTACACGAATTTAGACATACCCACATGATATAATTTATACATAATCATTACCCAACATTTATAGAATGGTTTTAACCCATTAAAACACATAATCACAGAACTAAAATATGTGAATTTCACTGACTTTGATGTTCTTAAGGGTTTTGAAAATAATTCATGAAAATTGACACTACGGATTTGTTATAACACCGAATCCGTTCATTTAAACTTTGGTCTCTTCGTATCAACATGCATAAACATATACAAGTGTAAAATTTAGGGATAATATATGATCAACGTATTAAATACCACTTATAAGGCCATATGACCATAACCCAAACTCTAAAATTTTGCAGCAATCATACACGACATGTTTTCATGAATGTGATGATATGGTTTACATAATATATATAATTAAATACGATGGGTTATGTCATAACACATACTCAACCCATGATCATTACTCCCATCCCAATTACAGAGGTTTAAACTTAAAACTTTGAAACCCATATTCATGAAACTTAACAACGTAAAATAGAAATTGGGAAAGAGGAGATTACCCTGTAGAGTATAAATTAGAAGATGATCAATGATGATCCTTTCACAAGTATTTGATTGATTGCACACTCACAATCTTTTCTAAATCTCAAATTTCTCTCTGTGAACTCTAAATTATGCTCTGCTTGTTTTCTAGACTTAGGAATAATAAGAAAGAAAAAGAAGACGTCGTATTCAAATGAACTGACGCGTTGAGGTCAGTTACCCATCATGGGTAACTGCTCTCAACTCCCTCTAAGGCCATGTTTGGCTAGTAAGAATAGATTACAAAATTATTTAATTTAATAAAGCTTTATCATATAGTTTAAATCATGTCACACTTCTTTATAAAATAAATCAATATCTTATTTAATTTACTTTAAATAAAATATAATAAATTCTCATAAATTCACATAGTCACATAATTAATTTTATCATTAATAAATAATGTCAAATTATTAATGCTCTAATTAATAATTAAATTAATTAAAATAACATGAAGCTTATTAAATATTTCTTTAAATACAATAAGCTCACATAATGACATACTTCGATAATAAAAATTCTCCACATTAATTTAATAAATGTAACACATATAATTAAATTAATCTATCACAATTGCATCAATTAATTATTTAATCTAATAATTAAATCATCAAAAATATTTATTTAATTCAATAAATATTAAAATTCAATTACAAAATCTCGTTCGTCACAATAGGCTTTAGTTTTCATGGTAACATGATGAAACACACTTTGATCAATCCACGATCTGATCAGACCAATAGTCTTCATGTTCATCTTGTTCCACTGCGCGTCACTCTTGTTTGTGGGATTAACTCCATCGTTCTCAAGTGGCTCGTACAAATCCTTGCAGTAAAGCAAATCCTCCATTCTTGGCTTCCAAATTGCATAATTTGTAGCCTTGCGATTAATCATGCAACCTGCTGTCCAATCCTCCATTTAATTCGCACAAGAAAACCACAAAAATAATCTAGCTCTTATACCACTGTTGGGAAAAGTACGCCAAAAATAATCTATATCCCATGAATTACTTTTCCGTCTTTGTGCAATTAAATATGAAATCAACAAAACCAATTATGAGAACAAAAATAACAAATAACCATCCACAAGAAAGACACAAAATTTACGTGGAAAACCCTCTAAAATTAAGAGGTAAAAACCACGGGTCAAACTCTGAATCTCCACTATATCACTAATAATGGGCTTACAATAATCCTCTTAAGTTTTATGCCATAAAACTTGAGGTTACACAATAAATTGAGATAGTACAAATTTACCTTTAATTAGGTTGAGAAACCTAATTAACTTCATCACCCAAAAACACCCCAAACAATAAAGTCTTCAAGCTTTCAATTGAACGGAGATGATGGCGGATACCCACGAACAACAAACTGTAATTCTCTCAACTTATTCTTTTGGTATCTTCTTACTACCAAACTTATCTCATGTATCAAATAAGACTCCCTCATATCCTTATTTATATCACTCTTCCTAATCCATTCCTATTATGGATTACAAACAATTTATTCTCCTAATCAAATTAGGAATCACATCTCCTTGTCTTGGTCACCAACCAATCTAACAAGTAAATCATTTTTCAACTTGGATTTCTTTCATTAAATCTCCAATTCCAATATTGCTTCCATTAACCCAATTTTTAATTAAATTAATATCAAGTAAACCCACTTACTTGTTCACAAAGAAAATTAATTATTTTCTATCTTGGATTCTATCTCATGGGTGAGGATAGACCTGGCAAACAGGCCCAAAGCTCTGCATGCCTCGCCTGGCCCTACCGCTCCAAAACCCAAGCTTTGGGGTCATTGCTTTTTAAGCCCATGAAAAACCCGGGCCGTTTTGGCTCAGCCCATTCGGCCCGCCCATGGAGGCTGACCACAAGCGCCAGGCCAGTAGGCGCCTACCACCGCCAACCATTATTTTTTTATTTTTTTAAAAAAAATAAAGTGTTAGGTTGTGAGGCTTGAACAAAAGACTTGTAAGTAAATAAATAAGAGTTCAAACCAACTAAGCTACAACAACTATTTGTTTTTAATGTAATCTTCAATATATTTTAACTATAATTGAAAATTATAATTAAGATATGCAACAAATTACATTAACTACAGTAAATATGACACATATTAACTTCAATACATTGCTTGTATATAACATTCTTCACATGTTTTTCAATTCTTAATATATTTATGTAGTATAACTTCAGTAAATATGACATATAATTGAGTTTTTGGAAGCCTTTAAAATCCATGTCAAGTTTTCGGGGTTGCTACTGTTAGGTATGTAATATTCAAGAACGCAATCAAATTGCAAAATAATGCGGAAACGTGTAAAAATCAGAGTTTAAAATTTTACAAACCATATACCCGGATCACCCTTTGTGCACAATTATTAATTGAACGAAAAGATAAAGAATAAAATTATACCCTCGAAGATCGAGCTTCCTCAAGTACAAGTTCACCTCCAATCCTTTTCGCGTTCAACTTGAATCCACCGGGTTTGGTTCCTTCCTTTGATCAACGTTAGCCACCCAAGTGTATGGCCTCTAGAGGTGATCCACCAAGGAAAAATAAAGATTCAAGAAGATGGTGGTTGGCTAAACCCTAGTTTTTCTATCTCTATAGAAAAGGACGTACTCTCCAACAAATTGGAATTATTACGTAGTTGTAAAAGTCAACAACCAAATCACCCATAATAAGACTCCTCTTATTTATAGATGTGGGCAACCCACTTTAACAATTAAAGAATTGGGATTTATTTAATTAATTAAATTCTTTTAATTAATTAAGCTCCCTAATCTTATTAGGGATAATTAATTAAACTACTTTAACTAATTTTCCTTCCTAATCCAATTAGGAATAAATGAGAGTACTTATATTAAATTAATTCCTAAACTCTTTTAGAAATTAAAATAATAATAATTGTAATAATATCAATAAGACTCCTTTTATTAATTTATATTTAATATTTCTAAAATATTAAATAATAATATTAAGCTATTTAATTTATTCTATCACCATAGATTAAATTAAATATACTTAACATATTATTACGATTATGCCATTAACTTCTTAAATAATTATTCTTCCTTTTATGGTGTGACCCTTTAGGTTCTCCATATTAAACCGGTTGTGAATAAATCAATTAGAACAATTCTAATCTTATTTAAATAAATAAATTAAACAATTAATTTATTTAAATAAATAATATTTATTCTACAATAGGGATAAGCCTTCTCCCTAATGATCAACGACTTTCCGGATAATATAGATTTCAACATTAATCATAAAAAGAACCTTTGAGTAAATAGTTACAAGACAATTCAATCCTTCCACCATACAATGTCCCAATTAAATATAAGACATGGAATTATCACAAGTCTTATTTTATTTAATTATATGTATTTCGATACTTAAATGCACAACACTAAATAATGCAAATTAGAAACTCCTTTCTAATTTCATTCTCGCCTGCCAAGGACTCTTGGGTTGTCATTTATCGAATCACATAGGACATTTCTCTTCTTTTTAATAAGTGGTAGATTCTTTATTGATCATACATTATCTCCATGTACAACTTATTATACCCAAGCATACCCTTTGATATACCCTAAGGGTCTTAAGGAATAAGTCAAAGTATAATTCATCATACACAAGATACTATGATGATCTCAAGTCCAAGGATCACTTGTACTTACTATCACTCTGAGAATTCCTATTGTCAGGCAAGTAAAACTCCATTAGGTATTCCTTAGCGAGCCAGTATTCGTTGAACTTATTCTCTAATAAGCACCTACATACTTGCTTTAGTGTCTCCACACAAATGATCATGAGATCAATCATCCTCATCCAATGAAGCAAGAACAAGCGTATGTACCAATCTATCCGGATTCACTAATCCCCAATTTAGTAATCCAATGATTGGGAACTATTTTAGTTTTAAGCTTTCTAAGAATTTAGATCTCATTAGAATGATCATCATCATTATTCTAAAAGCATTGCTTAAAACTATGGGTTTATTACATATTATAAAACAACATCATGTAGATAATTAAAAGCCTTTAATAAATTAATATGTTTTATTAATAAATGAATAAGATTGTTACAAAGTATATGCTTTATCATCAAACATGATTGGCTTGTGTGCATATTACTTTCAGCTACTCCACGGTGGACTCCTTGGACACAGTAAATATGAACTAAGGATTGCTACTCAATTATGACACAGTAAATATGAACTAAGGATTGCTACTCCACGGTAGACTCCTTGGACACAAGGACACTCAAAAAAAGTGAAAACATAAAGTTGGACACATGAAATATCAATGAATTTCTGGGAAGAAATGGAAAAAGAGGAGGTTAGGTGGCTAACTTTATTATTAATTATTTTATTATTTTTAATATTTATTATTATTATTATTATTATTGGTGTAACAAAGAGTTTGGAAAAAAAAAAAAAATTAATGGCAAGCTTGCATACCGGGGGCCACTACCATTATTTTGCCAATTGGCCGGCCATTTCACCCACACTAAAACCCGGCTTTTTTTGGCCGTACCGGGCCACTACTCGTTCTTGCTGTGTCAGGTGAGGACCTACACCCAACACCTTCAAGATTCATAATGTCAACATCAAGCTTCCTAGTACATCAGAGCATTAAATGCAGAAACATGCATATTGCAATGGGAAGATTATTCCTCGAAGTATAAAAGGCTTACAAGGATCCAACTTGAGAGATGATGAACATCTTAATCAAAAAGCCATAAACTCCACCAAAAATTCAAAAAGCGAACTCTACGATCCAACAGTCAAAGTTCAAGCTGCTAAGTACTTGAGAAGAAAAATTTAACGCCAACTTAGCAACATCTCTCAACAAACATCAATCATTTGAGCATCTTAGAGCAATAGTGTCCTAGTTAATAGTGATTGAATATCCAAGTCTGTTGGGCCTGAAGAGGGCAATAGTGTCCTTGTCAGTTGTGACTAAATATTTAAGTCTCTGCCAGGCTTGAAGAGGACAAAATTTCGTTGTCTGTGTAACTAAATTCTTGTGAATTCCTACCCTAGGAATAGAAGAATGGATTAGGAGAAATTTAGTCTCTGAACTACTTAAAAATTGTATGTATCTTTACTTATTATTCTTGTTATTTAAATTTGCTTCATCATTATTCTTCACTGCTAAAATCAAAAACCATCATTTGATCATTTAGATCTTTAATAGGTTCTTCAAAAAGATCATATTCCATTGTACACTAAAACAAGTTTATTAATAATCAGAATTTTTTTTAAGAAGATCCCCTTTTTAGATCTACGAATGCTTTTGGAAAATAACAAATCTAAATATATTATTTATTACAATTTTTCTAATCTTTAAGATATAAATTAATTTATTTACTTTTAGATTTATTTCACGAATTAATTTTTATAAGTCAACAAGACAAAAAAATCTTGATAACATTATCCTTAATTTGCATATCATGGCACATTGAGAGGTCACATGATTTCCACAAAGACAACTATTTAGGATACCATCAAATATGTCTTACTAATTACTATGTGGCATAGCCAATTGTTTATTTATTGGAAAAGTCTTGGCGGACAGGTTTTGTAGACAGGTTTATTGGACATTTTCCAAATTTTTTTTTTTTTGTTTTTGCTAGTGACTTCCAAAAAATGTATAGTATTTATTCCAACAGAAATTTTTACAAAATATAGTGTTTTAAGTGTAATTTGGATACATATACAAATACAGAATTATGTAGTCTGCGTAGCATTGCTCTTATTTATTACGTGATACTGTTGTTGGTTAACATGATGATTACGTGATATTGTTGTTGTATTAAAATTTTATCATTTCTATTCTGCACAAGTGAATTTACTCGAACACTGATTCGATGTCATTGAATTTACAAGGCAAAAAAATTGTAGTATTTATTTGACAAAAAATTAACACATTTTTTTTGGGCATATATAGCAGGGCTTATAAACATTTTTATAGGTAACTTGATGATTAATGTAAATCACTATTCACTAGTAAGTAACATGTTTTTTTTTTTTTTTGAGAAACATGTTGCTATTTTGTACTTATCTAATTTATTCTCACTAAAAATATAAATCTTGATAAAGTTTTTGGTGTAGCTTGTAACATTTTCTGTGAACAAATAACACTCCCTAGTCACTAGAATGAAAGCCAGTCAAACAAAATGTTCAATTTTGACATCAATCCATGGTCTATATGATATCTTACCTAATATGCTTGGTGTTAGTTATATTGACTTTAAAAATGAACTCTAAGATGTTAAAATAATTGCAATTTTTTGCAGCTCTAAACTGAAAAACATATGTAAAAATATAACTCTAATAAGCTGTTAACCTATTCTAACTTCTGCATAAACATCAATCTGAAAGAACAATTTTTTGTGATACTTAAAGACTCGTTCAAATTCCTATACTTGAATATATGTGCTAAAGCTGTTGTACTAACTTCTAACTAATGAAGAAAGTAACTCATTAGCCATAATGCACTTGCAAGCAATAACACATGCACATGGGCGGATCTGGCTACAAAGTTCAGTGGGGTCAAATTTAATTTTTTTTTTGTTAAGAATAAAAATTATAGCTATATATACATATTTTTCTAAATTACATATAATTTCTCAACAATTAAGCCATTAAGTTTAATATATATATATATATATATATATAATCATAATTTTCTTATAAGGAAAATACTTGAATGGGTTTTTTTTATCAATTTTTTTTTATTAAGAACCCAACGTAGTACAAATGTGACAAATTCAAAAGTTTTGGATAAGGCCACACGGAATAAAAGAAAACCAAGTAAATAGATGTCTTGGAGTTTTAACACCTTGTCTTTGAGTTTTAATTTGGAGATAAAAGAAAAGAAAGCGAAGAAAATTAAACAAAAAGAGATAATATCTTGAGTTTTGTAATAGAAGAGAAAAAAGTTAAGAAAAATGGTGTCTTTGAGTTTTAGTTAGAAAAGAAAAAAAATTATAAAGAAAAAGAGTGTATTTTGAGTCAAAAAAATTTCTCATTTATTTTTCTACAACTAAAAAACTTTACAGGGTGTTAGTTAAAAAAGAAAAGAAAGTACGAGAGAATACTTAATTTTTTAGCCAAATATTTGTTTCTTACTTTTGAAAAAAAAAACTTTAGAAAAAAAATAATTAGCTTTGATTTTGTTTTCCCCATTTTAAAACTAAAAAAACAGAGTCAACACTGATGACATTTTTTTCTTTTTGAATCAAAAACAGACAGAAACACATGGAAAGAGAAATAAGAGAAGTAGTACTAGTTTACTTTAAAAAGTCACTGATACAGACACATGGGAGCCTAAACGCATAGAAGAAAATTTAGTGGCGGCAAGTGCACCCTGCTCCAGGCGTAGATCCACCCCTGCATGTAACTCGCAACAAATGATTCGACATATAAAGTCGCAAGATATATTATTTTTCTTTTTAAAATAATTACACACTTCTTTTCAGTTGGTAAATAAAACTATTTTTATGAAAAAAAAAAGAATATTGAAGTTACCTACAACTATCAAATTTTTTAACTGGTTTTAATTTAACATTACCAAAAATTAAACCTTGTGGGTCAATTTTATTTTCTGATAATTGAAAACTAAAACCCTTGAGCGTTTGAGAACAATTAAAAAATTATACACACACAATGACCTTTACCAAAAATAATAGACTTCAACTGTTTTTTGAAGATTCAAGAGCAATAGTGTAGCACCTTTTAGTCTCACATAGAAAGTTATGAAAAAAATATATTTATATATAAGAAATTAAGTTATTAACAATGGTACCTTCAGTTATGATATTTTGGGTGAGCATGTGGTGGGTTAAGATGACCCAAATTATAATTTAAGCCTTGTTTAGATGGATTTAATTTAATTCGGACTTGTTTTTGGAACTTTGAACACATCTATTAAGCCAAAGTTATGTAAATAATTATGTGTGATTACGTATTATGTGTGTTTCAGAACAATGTACTTTGTACTCTCAGAAATAAAATTTAGTTTCTTACAAAAATCTTAAAAAATATAATTAAAAAAATGCGACTCTTTGTCCTCTCAAAGGCAATAATAAGAAAGGTAAAGGGAGTTCACTACAATCAGGAATGAGTATTGTGTGGTTCCAAAAAAAAAAAAACTAAATTTATGATCCATAAATTAAATGAAGAAAACTACTCGCGAGTTTCAAATTCAAGCTCGAATTCGAGTATCCACATAATAACTAGTTTTATAATAAATATAATTATAAATTGAATTTGTTATTTTACTTAAAAATGAGAAAATATATTTATTATTACACTTTACAAATATAAAATCACAATTAAAATTAAAAACAAAACAAAATAATAACTAATTATTCCAATTTGATTTAAATTTGTATATATATTATAAGAGAATGTATCGAACATCTAATTAAATATGTATTAACCGAGTATGTATCAAATCACAATAAAAATTCGAAGTAGTTTGAATCTTAAACAGTGAAAGATAACTCGCTTCTTTTATTCTACTCATATTTTTATTCGAACTATTTTTAATACTCAAATTTAGATCATATTATTAATCTAATCCAGAAGCCTCATTTCAGATTATTTCGAAGTGAAAAGATTTAATTGTGTTTATCATTTACAACTTTTTACTAATCTAATTATCATAACTAAACAAAAAGTTATTAAAGCTTGAGTTTCAAAGTATTTGGATTAAAATTTCAAACAAATTTTGTAAATATAAACACTAATATAAAATTATATTACAAACTTAAATAAAATTAATATAATTATTTTCTCAAATCATAAATAAATAAATCTACACTTGATCAATTCAAAAGGTTTAGCTTACTAAATAACTAATCGAATGAACCTATAATATATAATCCATCAATCTATTGTTTAAGTAAATATTTAATAATTACAACTATCTTCTTAAAAATATAGTAATCAAATATCTATCCTATATTTAATTTATTATCTTAATAATTAACATAATAAATTATTATCAATGTAGTTGGTACCTCGCACAGGGTTATCTGATGAGCTTGTTAATTTAATAAATTCAAAATATCTCTTTGATTTTGGAAAGAAAGAAATATCTCTTGGAAAAATGTACCGACTAGTTAGTCCATTACGTGGGCTAATTGAATATGTGGCTCAAACACGACCATATTAGAGAGGATTAGAACATGGCCTTTTTTTTTCTTTTTTCATTAATTGATATTAATGCATATATGGAATGAATTTATTGTTCATGAGATGAATGTTATTTATTGATGCATATGTTGATATGCATGATAATAAATGGGATTGATTATGGACTATGATCAATGTAATTGGATTTTATTTTGGATGGATGCTTGAATGTATGCGTTTTATTAAATTGGGTCTGCATATCTCATCTTTTCTGGTTTTCTTCTTGATGTAAATTCTATCTATTTTCCATGTACTTCCCCTTTACTGCTAATCAAGGTTTCTATTTAAACGAAATAGTTTATATAATAGAATTAGTTAGAATTTCTCGAAGAACTAGAGATCAAGGAACAATGAGCTCTTGAAAACCCGTTTGTGAAGAAGCCCAAGTTTAAATGTAATTGTAAGACCCCAACTTATTCATAAATAAAATTGAATTTTCTCTAATTATTATTTTGAATAATAAGGTGTTAATGTGAGACCCCAGATTTTATGAATAAATATTTAATTTTCTCGAAATAATTTTTTTAATATTATGATGTGGATTTGATATAATGTTATATTTGTGGATAGTATTTATAAATTTTGAAAAGTACGCAAGTTGTTATATAATATTCGATTGGTCGGAGAATATCCGTACGACGGTACAATCATTGGTGGACCCCACAACGGAATTATTGTCGGAATGAAAAAACGACAAAAATATTTTTATGAGAATAACGGCGGAAGTTTTACCGTTAAAACTATTGAACTACTCGGTAGTAAAAGTACAGTAATACGTGTGGTTGGATAGTAACACACTGTATTGATTATTGATGTTTACGTGATAAGTCACTTAGTTTTGTTTTTTATTGGTATTATTAATGTAATAAAACGAAAAACTTTTATATAAAATGTAATACTTTTATAAAGTTATTCTATAAATAGAATTTATTATATTCTATTACGATAGTGTCTGCATAGTATTTTGCATATAGTAAAATTATTTTATATAAAATGAATACTTTTATAAAGTTATTCTATAAATAGAATATATTATATTTTATTATGCATATAGTATTTGCATAGTGCACGCATAGTGTTTGCAGATAGTAAAATCTTTTATAAAGTTATTTGTTTTATTAGATTATAAATAGAATATATTATATTTTATTTAAAAGATTTTGCTTTAAATATGGACCGTCGATTAAAAGTAAATCAATCTGGACTGTTCATGAATTAGTTATTATTCATCCATTTTTCTATAAATAGAAGCTCATTCCTTCATTATTTCTTACTTAATTCATTTGAAACTTCAGAGAGATAAACTATATAGAGAAAGAAGAAAAAGTATTCGCTACTTCACTACTCATATATCCAAAGACTCTTTCTTCTTAAGGTAGGGGATATTATTATTTGTACTCGTAGTGGGGATATTATTTGTTGTACTCATAAGGGGTATTCTTTCTTTCTTATTCATGAAGAGAACTTATGTTATTCCATTCTTTATTATTACATTGGAATAACTTTGATACGCAGGATACCCTATACTTGGTGAAATTCTTACATTATTCTATTCTTTATTATTATGTTGGAATAACTTTTATATCTAAGTACCGCATACATGGTGAAATTCTTCTAATATTCTCGTTTTTATTATTACGCCGGAATATCCCTGTTTTGTGCGCTTATGCCGGAATTGGTTCCATTATTTTATTATTCATTGGAATAACTCATATCTGTGCGGCCTATCGCATGCATGGTGATTTTCGTTGTTATTCCATTCTTTATTATTCGTCGAAATATCACATGCATGACGTTTATGCGGGACATGGTTCCATTATTTATTATTCTCGCTTTAATATCACCGTACGTGCGTTTACACCGGACCGGTTCCATTATTTATTATTCATTTGGGAATAACTCGTCATGCATGCGATCTATCGACGCATGGTGAATCCTTATGTTATTCCATTCTTTATTATTCATTGGAATAACATGTCTATGTGGATTATCACATGCACGGTGAATGATCCTTCATATTCATTCCTTATTAAATTGTGGAAATGATCCGTCTATGTGGATTACCGCATGGCGAAAGCGAAAATCCATTTGCAGATTCATATATTCTATTATACTCGGTTGGTTAAAGTTTTGACTTTTATACTCCATGAAATTAGTGGATTATCCTCGATATTTGCGCTTCATCCAAAGATCTTTTCATGGAAATATTCTTCCGAGCATTCTTGAATTTTACTCTACAAAGAAGTATCATGTTGACAATTTGGACGTTATTAGTTCCTGGATAAATTAATTCTTGAACTTGTTTTATTGAATTATTATGTTATTGTCATCATCCTCATGTTTATATTATGTTGAAAGTCATTTGTGGCCTGTAGTGCATAGATGGACTTGGTATGATTATGACCAAGGATTATTCGGTATAATCATGACCGTAATGTTACAAATGATGTGGAAAAAAGTCCTCATTAGCCTGTAGTGCGTTGATGGACAGTTTTTGGTATGATTATGGCTATGAATTCTCTTCGGCCAAGGGTGCAAAGATAAATAGTTTTATGGCATGATCAGGACCGTTGATGAAAACATGATTATCTTTGGCCCGTGGTGCATGGATAATTCGTGGTCGTGATACTAAAAAATATCCTTGGCCTGTAGTGCAAGGATGATTTGATGATGTGGATTATTTATTGTCGAGTCTCGTGATAAAAGTGATGAAAACCTTTTAAATTATAGAAGATAGTAGATTTTATTCCCTACTTGACTCTTTCTAATTGATTGCTTGTTCACCGCAGTTAAACTTGATAGTTATTATATTTTATCGGTTTAACCTTTGTTGAAGGCTAACGATAAATTATTCTCGCATTATCTTAGTCATAATATTTTTCTTGGGCTAGTTGAGCTCACCACGTCTTTCACTTTTTTCTTGTGAAATGAGAACGAATGAGACTAGTCGGGGAACAGAGTGATGGTCCTAGATGTTTGCATTAGTAGTCCTCACTATTCTGTGAAATAGTGTGATAATAATTGTAATGAGGACTCCTTTTGAGTTTTTATACTCTATAGTAGACAACATTTGTATTCAAACTCACAGTTTATGTTTGGGGGCGTCACAGTTAATTTGATATAATGCTTTGGTTATGGGTGAAATGTGCAAATTTTACAAAATAAGTAAATGGTTATAAAATATTCATTGTTGTCGGGGAATATTCGTTTGGTCGTGGAATATTCTTGCTTTTGGGGAATATTCGTACGATGGCACAGCCATTTGTGGGCCCCATAACGGAAAATGGATGGATGAAGAAAACGACAAGTTTGAGTTTTTATAAATAACGGCGTAGTTGTTACCGTTAACACTGTTGGAATACCCGTTGGTTAAAGTGCAGTAATACGCGTGATTGCACAGTAGCACACGGTATTGCACAGTATTATTGAATTATTGATCCTTACGTAAGAAGGCACTACTCAATAATTGTTACAGTAATTACTACTCAATTTTTTATTTTATTGATTCAATAATTGCTACATTGATATTTTATATTATTGTTGTTTCAATAATTGTCACTGCACAATATTTCCCATTATCAGATCAATAATTCATATTATTTGAATAATATTATTAGATAGCATTATTGGCAATGTCTAAGGAAGTTCTATCTAAGGAGAGGTTTGGTCACCAAATTGCGTGCCAATAAGGAGAAATTCTTATCGGAAAGCCTCCTCTTTCCTAGGAACAACCTGGTTATCATAATTGTGATTCTGTAATATTATTTGTGAATAATTAATTATTGATTTATATGATAAGAAAATATTTATTTTATGTGGATGGATATGGAAATATTTATTTTGTGTGGATATAAATGAAGAAATTAATGCTGAGGTATTTTATCAGTATTTCTGTCAGAATAGAGGTGTTGAAAATCGTTCGTATGTGGATTTCGGTCATTTTTCGTTTGGAATTTGGAAAAACTTAAATCTACAAAGTTGTAGAGAATTTAATTTCCTATGGAATGGACATAAAATTCATATTTTTCTGATAAAAGGGCTATTTATTATGAATTGTTGAACTTGCTGATTATTGTTTAAATTTAAAATATTTAGGAAATTTCTAGAATGGGTGGGGCCCACTTTTTGTAAGACCCCAACTTTTTAATGAATAAAATCAAATTTTTTCTATTTATTATTTTGAATAATAAAGTGTTAATTTGATATAATACTTTGGTTATGGGTGAAATGTGCAAATTTTGCAAAATAAGCAAGTGGTTATAAAGTATTCATTTTGTCGGAAAATATTCGTTTGGTCGTGGAATATTCTTTACGTTTGGGAATATTCGCATTTATTTGCAAGAACCATTTGTGGGCCTCATAACGGATAACTGTCGGATGAAGAAAATAACAAGTTTGAGTTTTTATAAATAACGACGTAATGGTTACCGTTAACACTGTTGGAATACCCGGTGGTTAAAATACAGTAATACGTGTAGTTGCACAGTAGCACACGGTATTGCACATTATTTTTGAAATTATTGATTCTTATATAAGAAGTCACTACTCAATAATTGTTACAGTAATTACTGTTCAATATTTTATTTTATTGGTTTAATAATTACTGCGTTGATATTTTATATTATTGTTGTTTCAATAATTATCACTGCACAGTATCTTCATTATCAGATCAATAATTCATATTATTTGAATAGTATTATTAGATAGCATTATTGGCAATGTCTAAGGAAGTTCTGTCTAGGAAAGGGGTTTGGTCACCTAATTGTGCGTCAATAACGAAAAATCCTAATCGGAATGTCCACTCTTTCCTAGGAACGATCTGGTTGTCTTAATTGTGATTCTATAATATTATTTGTGAATAATTAGTTATTGATTTATATGATAAGGAAATATTTATTTTATGTGGATATAAATGATGGATATATTTATTTTATGTGGTTATAAATGAAAGAATTAATGCTGAGGTGTTTTATCAGTATTTTGTCGGAATGGAGGTTTTGAAAATCGTCCGTATGTGGATTTCGGTCATTTTTCGTTTGGAATGTGAAAAAACTTAAACTTACAAAGTTGTAGAGAATTAAATTTCCTATGGAATGCATATGTGATTCTAATTTTTTTGATAAAAGGGCTATTTATTATGAATTATTAAAGTTTCAGAAAATAAAATATTTTTATTAAAAATATGGTGGGCCCCACTTTTGGTTAGTGAGTAATGAAATGTGTTGGATTTTATTTTCAAAAGTGGTGCGCTTGAATAGTAGCAGGTAAAGCCATCAGGTAGTAGGTTAGTCTGCTATGACGTTCTAAGCATTTTCCTATAAATAGGGTGTTTAGTTAGAATTGAAAATCACACCAGAAACAAGTTTTCTCTCTTTCTCTCTCTCTCTATATATTATCGAGCGTATTTTGTGAGTATTGAGATACTTTGTGAGTTGCTATTTATCAGTGCAAGTTTCCTTCAGCCTTATACCGATATTTCGATCAGAAGTACTGATATTTTGAGGTAAGAGATGTTATTTTCTTTCTAATGATGTTATTCTTTCAATATCATTATACCGAAATATTGGTATGGATTTTATTATGGAATTTCTACCTTTTTGTTTCAGGGTTACTATTCACGTATACGACACTATTGAAGAATACGATACTATTCACCGAAAAATGAAATTTTTACCTTTTTATCCAAGATGTTTATTATGGTTACTATCTTTGATTGTATCCATGTTTTGATCTTTTTTTTTGAATTCTACTTCACAATTGGTTATTTTGGAGTATTATTGAACTTGGATAAACTGTAATACGAATCCCTAATTGTGACGCCCCCAAAATTAGGTATACATCACCTATCTTGAGTCACCAGATATATGGTACAAAATTCAAATACTACTTAATTATACAACAGTCGTGTAAAATACGACAAAACATAGGCTGTGAGTTTTAATACAAATACTGTCCTCTAGAGAGTATAAAAACTCAATGGAGTCCTCGTTACATTTATTATCACACTATTTCACAGAATAGTGAGAACTACTAATGCACCATCTAGGACCATCACTCTGTTCCCCAACTAGTCCCCGCTACGTTCTCATTTCCTGAAGAGAACAGTGAAAGAAAGGGTGAGCTCAACTAGCCCAGTAAGAAATATTATGACTAAGATAATGCAGAATAAATTATCATTAGCCTTAAACATTGTTAAACTGATACAATATAACAAACATCAAATTTAACTGCAGCGGAATAAGCAATCCATTAAAAGAGTCAAGTAGAGAATAAAATCTACTATCTTTTATGATTTAAAAGGTTTTTCATCACTTTTATCGCTGGGACTCAGCTTAATAAATAATCCACATCATCAAATCACCCCTGCACTACGGCCAATGATATTCTTTAGTATCACGACCACAATTATCCCTGCACTACGGGCCAAAGATAATTGTTTTTTCATCAACGGTCCTGATCATGCCATAAAACAATTCATCTTTGCACCTTTGGCCGAAGAGAATCCATAGCCATAATCATACCAAAAACTGTCCATCAATGCATTACGGGCAAATGAGGACTTTTACCACATCATTTGTAACATTACGGTCATGATTATACCGAATAATCCTTGGTCATAATCATACTAAGTCCATCTATGCACTACAGGCCACAGATGACTTTCAACATAATATAAACATGATGATGATGACAATGACATAATAATTCAATAAATCAAGTTCAAGAATTAATTTATCTAGGAACTAATAACGTCCAAATTGTCAACATGATACTTCTTTTGTAGAGTAAAATGCTCGTAAGAATATTTCCATGAAAAGATCTTGGATGAAGCACAAATATCAAGGATATTCCACTAATTTCATGGAGTATAGAAGTCAAAGTTGTAACCAACTGAGTATAATAAAGAATGGAATAACAAAAGAAATCACCATGCATGCAATAGACCGCACAAGAATGTTATTCCAATGAATAATAAATAATCGGAATTGGTCCCAGGATATTGCAACAAAACGCATACGAGATAGGTATTCTAACAAAATAATAAAAAATGGAACCAGGTCCGACGTAAAATGCACAGACAAGATATTCTGACAAAATAATAAATAATGGAACCAGGTCTGGCGTAAATGCACAGAGAGGATATTCCAACCGAATAATAAAGAATGAAATAATAGAAGAATTTCACCAAATATAGGGTAGCCCGCGTATACAGGTTATTCCAACAGAATAATAAATAATAGAATAACAGAAGTTCTCTTCATGAATACAAAAGAAATAATACCCCTTACGAGTACAACAAATAATATTCCCTACCTTAGAAAGAAGAGTACTGGATATAGAAGTAGTGAAGTAGCAGAACACTTTTCTTCTTTCTCTCTATTATTTCTCTCTCTAGAGTTTCAGTGAATTCGTAAGAAATAATGAATGAATGAGCTTCTATTTATAGAAAAATGGGAAGATAGTAACTAACTCATGAACGGTCCAGATTGATTTAATTTAATCTGATCGTCCATATTTAAAGCAAAATCTTTTAAATAAAATATAATATATTCTATTTATAATCTAATAAAATGAATAACTTTATAAAAGATTTTACTATGCAAACACTATGCAGCACTATGCAAAACACTATGCATAATAAAATATAATATATTCTAATTATTGTCTAATAAAGCAGATAACTTTATAAAAGTATTACATTTTTTATATAAAAAGATTTTACTATGCAAAACATTATGCAGCACTATGTAACACTATGCATAATAAAATATAATATATTCTATTTATAGAATAACTTTATAAAAATATTCTATTTTATATAAAAAGATTTTACTATGCAAAACACTATGGAGACACTATGCAACACTATGCATAATAGAATATAATATATTCTATTTATAGAATAACTCTATAAAAGTTTTTTGTTTTATTACATTAATAATACCAATAAAACAAAACTGAGTGACTTATCACGTAAGCATCAATAATCAATACCGTGTGCTACTATGCAACCACGCCAGACATATTTTTTTAACATAACAGTGTGTTTCAACAGTTAACGGTAAAACTTCCGCCGTTATTTTCATAAAGTATTTTTTTCATTTTCTCAATCCGACAATAATTCCGTTGCGGGGTCCACCAATGATTGTACCGTCGTACGGATATTCCCCGACAAAAAGAATATTCCCCGACCAATCGAATATTATATAACCACTTGCTTACTTTGCAAAATTTATAAATATTACCCACAACTATTACATTACATTAAATCAACACCATAATATTAAAAAAAATTATTTCAAGAAAATTAAATATTTATTTGTAAAATCTGGGGTCTCACAATCTCCCCTCCTTATGGAATTTCGCCCTCGAAATTTATGTACGTACCTGGTATGCTGAACAGGTGAGGATACCTCGATTTCATTTTAAATTCTAACTCTTGAGGTATAACCTTTGAGCGTCGAATATGATCCTTCTTTTCCAAGATGTTAACACGTATCTCCTCATACATTAAATCTTCAGCTATCTCGTCCGGTTCTAAATTAATAATGTGGTTTGGGTCGTCCACATATTTATGTAACATCGATATGTAAAAAAAAATGTTCTGAACACGCAACATACTTGGTGGTAAAACGAGTCTATAGGCCACAGTTCCTACTTCATCGAGGATTTCAAATGGGCCAATTAAATCAAGGGTTGAGATTTCCTCTCTTCATCGATTCTTGCTTCTAGAATAACGCCCTCTTGAACCTTCTTCTTCACATTCATCAAGTCTGAGTATGTAGCTTGAGCGGCTTTAACTTTATCGATTAAAGTCGATTCTACTCGTATATTCGTTATCTTCACGTGGGTTCATATATTCGTACTTGTAACCGCATACGATCTTCTACTCAACGCGTCAACTACCACGTTCGTACTTCCACGATGATATTCAATGGTACGATCGTAATCTTCAACAGCTCGAGTCAACGTATTTGGCGCATGCTACGTTTATTTTAGTTGAAGAAATATTTGAGGGTTTAAGAAATGGGTTTTGTACTGGGGTCAATACAAAATTTGATTTCACGTTCTAGGGGTAGGCTAAGAAGTCTTCAAGAATACGTCAGGAAATTTATTAACAATAGAAATATCATTCAAACTTTTACCCTCATCCAAGACTTGGATAGTACGTCACATTGATACCTATCAACTTGCCATCATCATTCACGACATCGCCTATAGAAAGTCTTGCTTCGGTGCATTCCACATAAGAAAGTCAACAAAAAAAGGACCTGGGCTCTTTATTTATGTCTTGATATGACAATGATTGACTTTAGTGGTTTGGTTTCTTGAATTCGCATAACAGGTTGGTTAGGAATATGAAAGCTAACAACCTTACGAAAAGCATGATGAGTAATTAACCAATCAATTCCTAAAATTGCATCAAAGGCAAGTATTTTCAAAGAGACAAGATCGACACGTAACGTGAAAGTGTTGATTTAAACAAGATTTATAAATAGTGGAGGTAACGAAGGTTTCTCCGAACTGAGTTTAAGCAGATATATCAAAGTCTAACTTCTCCGGAGTTAACTTCAAACATTGAACACAACTAGGTGAAATAAAAGAGTGAGTAGAACCGGTATCTAACATGGTATAGACTTCGCAAGAGTTTATGACTAACATACCCGTGATAATTTTATTTAGGTTCCTCGTCACGAAAAAAAATGTTCTCTCTTAAACTCATCGGCTTTTTGCTTGTCGGGACATCCTTTGGTGCCTCCATCCTAGTTGAACTTGTCTTCTGTGAACGACGAAAAATCCAAGCTAAGTGACCTTCTCTTCCATAATTATAGCATGCTTTGACGGCATCACGCAGATTTTGGTGATGTGTCCCTCCCTCCGCATTTGAAGCATATGATAGGTGGTCGTTCTCCTTCCTTAACAACGGTCTCGGTGTCGACGTCTTCTTTCCATCATTGTTGAATCTCCTCTTCTTGAAATGTCCATTCTTATTATTTTCACCATGATTACCACCGAAGTGGTTACCATTTCTGGTATTTTGATTCCCTCCATACTTATTGTCACCGCTTTGATGACTGTTATCATCGGTATTATCATTTTGCCGGCTGATCTCTTTTGGTTGCGTTAACTCATTATCGCGCTCCACTAACTCAGCCCTATTTACAACATCTGAATACAAACACAGTTTATGAGAAATAAGATATTGACGTATCTCCGGCTTCAAACCTCTTAAAAACATCCGCATCATTCTCTCTTCATTATCAACCAAGTGGGACGCAAATCAGGACAAATCGACAAACTTGGCTTCGTACTGCGATACGGTCATGTTGTTTTGCTCCAACTTGATAAATTCCACCTCCTTCATGTGACGAATGCTTTTGGGAAAGTACTTGTCATTGAAAAGCTCTTGGAACTTCTCCCAAGACATCTTGAAAAGGCCAGTCGGGTGATGCTTTTCTGATTCCCACCAAATGATCTACCTCTTCACGCAACATAAAGGTGGCAAAGGGAACCTTTTGCTCCCGGGAGCATCCCAAGACATCAAATATCTTGGTGATCTTCTTTAACCATGTCTCCGCCTTAAGTGGTTCTGGCTTTCCCAAAAACTCCGGTGGTCGTAGCTCCTTGAATTGCTTAGCGGTGACCAACCGTGGGTTGCCATTGTTTCCTCTTGCATTATGAACAGGAGCCGCATTCACCTGATGTTGCATGAATTCTAAAAAGCTCCTAAACGTATCGTCGTTCGTCAATTGATCAGTGTTGTTGTTTACAGGAGGATTATCACCATCCTGTTGCACATTGTCCTGATTATTAATCTGTGGAAAATCAACAGTCTCCTGTGCTCCATTGCTATTCTCAACATTCTCGGATGTCATTTTCAGATACTGCCACAAAACAAAGTTAATTGACATGTAACATATTATCCCTATATTCTGACCGACCAATTAAATACCAAATAAACTTAGGTAGGTCATACTAGCTGAAGGAATTCCCGTCCTCCTCCTAGTTCTATTCTCACATCTTAGCCGTGGATCATATCCGTAAGCTTTGATACCAACTGTGACGCCCCAAAATTAGGTATACATCACCCATCTTGAGTCGCAGATACATGGTACAAAATTCAAATACTACTTAATTATACAACAAATGTGTAAAATACGACAAAACATAAAGTCGTGAGTTTTAATACAAATACATCCTCTCAGAGAGTATACAAACTCAATGGAGTCCTCATTACATTTATTATCACACTATTTCACAGAATAGTGAGAACTACTAATGCACCATCTAGGACCATCACTCTGTTCCCCGACTAGTCCCCGCTACGTTCTCATTTCCTGAAGAGAACAATGAAAGAAAGGGTGAGCTCAACTAACCCAGTAAGAAATATTATGACTAAGATAATGCAGAATAAATTATCATTAGCCTTAAACAGTGTTAAACTGATACAATATAACAAACATTAAGTTTAACTGCAGCAGAACAAGCAATCCACTAAAAGAGTCAAGTAGAGAATAAAATCTACTATCTTTTATGATTTAAAAGGTTTTTCATCATTTTTATCGCTGAGGCTTAACTTAATAAATAATCTACATCATCCAATCACCCCTGCACTACGGCCAATGATATTCTTTAGTATCACGACCACAATTATCCATGCACTACGGGCCAAAGATAATTATTTTTTCATCAACGGTCCTGATCATGCCATAAAATAATTCATCTTTGCACCCTTGGCCGAAGAGAATCCATAGCCATAATCATACCAAAAACTGTCCATCTATGCATTACGGGCCAATGAGGACTTTTACCACATCATTTGTAACATTACGGTCATGATTATACCGAATAATCCCTGGTCATAATCATACCAAGTCCATCTATGCACTACATGCCACATATGACTTTCAACATATTATAAACATGAGGATGATGACAATGACATAATAATTTAATAAAACAAGTTCAAGAATTAATTTATCCAGGAACTAATAACGTCCAAATTGTCAACATGATACTTCTTTGTAGAGTAAAATTCAAGAATGCTCAGAAGAATATTTCCATGAAAAGATACTGGATGAAGCACAAATATCAAGGATATTCCACTAATTTCATGGAGTATAGAAGTCAAAGTTGTAACCAACTGAGTATAATAAAGAATGGAATAACAAAAGAAATCACCATGCATGCGCGATAATCAGATAGCGTGTTATTCCAATAGAATAATAAATAAGCGGAACCAGTCCCACAGAAACGTAAAACCATTGATGCATGGATATTCCAACAAAATAATAAAGAATGGTACCAGGTCCGGCGTAAAATGCATGCATGTGATATTCCGACGTAATAATAAATAATGGAACCAGTCAAAGCGAAACGCCTTGCAATAAGATATTCCAACCGAATAATAAAGAATGAAATAACAGAAGAATTTCACCAAATATAGGGTAGCCCGCGTATACAAGTTATTCCAACAGAATAATAATTAATGGAATAACATAAGTTCTCTTCATGAATACAAAAGAAATAATACCCCTTACGAGTACAACAAATAATATTCCCTACCTTAGAAAGAAGAGTACTGGATATAGAAGTAGTGAAGTAGCAGAACACTTTTCTTCTTTCTCTCTATTGTTTCTCTCTCTAGAGTTTCAGTGAATTCGTAAGAAATAATGAATGAATGAGCTTCTATTTATAGAAAAATGGACTGCATAGTAACTAACTCATGAACGGTCCAGATTGATTTACTTTAATCTGATGGTCCATATTTAAAGCAAAATCTTTTAAATAAAATATAATATATTCTATTTATAATCTAATAAAATGAATAACTTTATAAAAGATTTTACTATACAAACACTATGCAGTACCACTATGCAAACACTATGCATAATAAAATATAATATATTCTAATTATTGTCTAATAAAAATGATACCTTTATAAAAGTATTCTGCTTTTATATAAAAGATTTTACTATACAAAACACTATGCATGCACTATGCATAATAAAATATAATATATTCTATTTATAGAATAACTTTATAAAAATATTCTATTTTATATAAAAAGATTTTACTTTGCAAAATACTATGCATATACACTATGTAACACTATGCATAATAGAATATAATATATTCTATTTATAGAATAACTTTATAAAGGTATTCTGCTTTTATTACATTAATAATACCAATAAAACAAAACCGAAAGTGACTTATCACGTAAGCATCAATAATCAATACCGCAGTGCTACTACGCAACCACGCCAGATATTATTATACTTTAACACCGTGTGTTTCAACGATTAACAGTAAAACTTCCGCCGTTATTTTCATAAAGTATTTTTGTCATTTTCTCAATCCGATAATAATTCCGTTGCGGGGTCCACCAATGATTGTACCATCGTACGGATATTCCCCGACAAAAAGAATATTCCCCGACCAATTGAATATTATATAACCACTTGCTTACTTTGCAAAATTTGTAAATATTACCCACAACTATAACATTACATCAAATCAACACCATAATATTAAAAAAAATTATTTCGAGAAAATTAAATATTTATTCGTAAAATCTGGGATCTCACACTATGCAACACTATGCATAATAAAATATAATATATTCTATTTATAGAATAACTTTATAAAAGTATTCTATTTTATTACATTAATAATACCAATAAAACAAAATTGAGTGACTTATCACGTAAGCATCAATAATCAATACCGTGTGCTACTATACAACCACGCGTATTACTGTTCTTTTAACACCGGGTGTTTCAACAATTAACGGTAAAACTTCCGCCGTTATTTTCATAAAGTATTTTTGGCATTTTTTCAATCCGACAATAATTCTATTGCGGGGTCCACCAATGATTGTACCATCGTACGGATATTCCCCGACAAAAAGAATATTCCCCGACCAATCGAATATTATATAACCACTTGCTTACTTTGCAAAATTTGTAAATATTACCCACAACTATAACATTACATCAAATCAACACCATAATATTAAAAAAAATCATTTCAAGAAAATTAAATATTTATTCGTAAAATCTGGGGTCTCACACTAATATTTGTCCTTTTGTCTCACTAGATTCGTTTTCTTTAAGATATTTTTCATCATCCTCAGTCCTAAATAATGATATTACTGAATATCTTTGGCCCAGTAGTCAAAAGTCGAATGATTATTTCTAATGAATATCTTTGGCCTGTAGTGCAAAGATGAATGATTATCTAATGAATATCTTTGGCCCGTAGTGCAAAGATGAACATGTGTTGAGATGAACATAACCAACCGGTGATACAAATGAATATCTTTGGCCTGTAGTGTAAAGATGAATATTTGATTCAAGATGTATATTGATTGATGTTACATGGATAAAATATTGATTATGGACTTTTAAATCTTAGAAGATAGTAGAATTTTTTCTACTGCTGACTCTTCTAATGGATTGTTGTTTTCATTGCAGATTGTTGATCTAAAACTTGTTGTCTATTATATTTTATCGATTTTTCCCTGTTGAAGACTAATGATAATTTGTTGTATATTATCTTAGTCATAATATTTTTATCGGGCTAGTTGAGCTCACCCTTTTCCTTTTTGTTCCATTGTTCTTCTCGTGAGGAGAGAATTTAGCGAGAATGCTTCGGGGTATGGAGTGATGATTCAAGATAGTTGTTTCAGTAGTCCTCACTATTTTGTAAAATAGTGTATCAATAATTGTAATGAGAATTTCTTTTGAGTTTGTATACTGTCTATTAGACAATATTTGTATTCAAACTCACAATATATGTGTTATCGTATTTTGCACGACAATTGCATTACTGAAGTTGTATTTGTTTCTGTACCATGTATTTGGCGACTCAGAATGGGTGATGTATACCTATTTTGGGGGCGTCACACTTTTGGTTGGTGAGAAATGTGCTGAAATTTTATTTCAAAAGTGATGGGCGTGAATAGTAGTAGGTAAAGCCATCAGGTAGCAGGTTAGTCTGCTTTGGCGTTCTAAGCATTTTCCTATAAATAAGGTGCTTAGTTAGAATTAAAAATCACACCTGAAACAAGTTTTTTCTCTCTCTATATATTATCGAGCGTATTTTTGTGAGTATTTAGATACTTTGAGAGTTGTTATTCAGTACAAGTTTCCTTCAGCCTTATACCTGATATTTCAGCCGGAAGTACTATTCTTTTGAGGTAAGGGATGCTATTTTCTTCGTAAATGATATTATTTTCTTAAATATCATTATGCCGAAATATTGATATGAATTTTATTGTGGAATTTCTACCTTTTTGTGTCGGGGTTACTATTCACGTATACAACACTATTCACGTATATGACACCATTCAAGAATACGACACTATTCACAGAAAAATGAAATTTTCTCTTCTTTGTCCAAGATGTCTATTATGGTTACTATCTTTGATTGTATCCATGTTTTGATCTTTATTTTTGAATTTTACTCCACTATTGTTATTATGGAGCATTTTTGAACTTGGATTATCTAAAGTATGAATCCCTAATATTTGTCCTTTTGTCTCACTGGATTCGTTTTCTTTAAAATATTTTTCATCATCCTCAGTCCTAAATGATGATATAAATGAATATCTTTGGCCTGTAGTGCAAAGATGAATGATTAATCGATGAATATCTTTGGCCCGTAGTGCAAAGATGAAGCAGTGTTGTGATGAACATGACCAACCTGGTGATACAAATGAATATCTTTGGCTGGCACAAAGTGCAAATATGAATATTTGATTCTAGATGTATATTGATTGATATTACAGGGATAAAATATTGATGATGGACTTTTAAATATTAGAAGATAGTAGAATAAATTCTCTACTTGACTCTTCTAAATGGATTGCTGTTTTCGCTGCAGTTGTTGATCTAAAACTTGTTGTCTATTATATTCTATCAGATTTTTCCCTGTTGAAGACTAATGATATTTTTTTGTATATTATCTTAGTCATAATATTCTTTACTGGGCTAGTTGAGCTCACCCTTTTCCTTTTTGTTCCATTTTTCTTCTCAGGAAGTGAGAATATAGCAGGAACTAGCCGGGGTATGGAGTGATGGTTCTAGAAAGTTGTTTTAGCAGTCTTCACTATTTTTGTGAAATAGTGTATCAATAATTGTAATGAGGACTCTTTTTGAGTTTGTATACTGTCTATTAGATAATATTTTATTTAAACTCACAGTACATGTGTTATCGTATTTTGCATGACAATTGTATTAATGGAGTTGTATTTGTTTCTGTACTATGTATTTGGCGACTTAGAATAGGTGATGTATACCTATTTTGGGGGCGTCACAGTAATAGTTATATTTAAATGTTAATTCTTGCACCCACTAGAGTTTGACCTTTTGTTTCACTTGGTGGCTCTGGTGAACCAAACTAGAATAAAAGTCAATAATCAATCCAGATGGAATATAATATTCTATATATGCATGCTAGTATTATATATATATATATATATATATATATATATATATATATTATGCAAACATGCTTCATATGTTTAATAATATGACGCATATTTTATATATATGTGTGCATGCGCGCTAAACAAAATGAGACAATTAATAACAAGCCCCTCAAAGAATTTATATTAAGTCCTAAGCGTTCAAAGATATTTGGAATATCGAACATCGCCTTCTAGCATAATAAAATTAATAGAGTATTAAATATTTAATATGAGTTTGTTGTGTCACCACAAGGCAAGTATTAAATATTTAAGATGTTAATTTATCTCTTTTGATGCTTATAAAGAAAATTGAACAATGTTGTTATATTGTGTCACGACAAGGACAATATTTTTCTTTTTTTAATATATGGAAGTGCTATGTTGGATTTAACTTAGATAATTTTAATTCGGATGTGTCACCACTTGATCAAAATAATCTAAGAGGCAAAAGATAAGAAGTTACATGATGATGTAATTGACAAAGAGTTGTCTACGTATTTATTTATATATAGTTTGTTGTGTCACCACAAGGCTATATATATTTGAAATGGGATCCTTATTCTCTAGCAAAAACTTTAATTAGATTTTGCCGAACTGTATAGATGAGGGTAATATAGTTTGAAGAATATAGTGGGAGCTACCAATATAAAATAAGACCTAATTTATTTTGGTAAAATGAATTAATTAAATGAATGCTTGCTAAAAATATTATTTTTTCACATGCAGAAATTTGAAAATATCACACTCACTAATTTCACTGCGTAGCATACTTGATGCTAACAAACTGACCGAACCGAATTACACGGACTGGCTAAGGAATCTGAGAATAGTTCTCACTGCTAAAAAGATTTTTTATATCCTAAATTCGCCCGTCCCTGTAAAAGTTGTAGAAACAACCTTTGAGGAAGAGATTGCTAGTTTTAGAAAGTGGCAAGATGATGCATATGTGGCTCAATGTATCATGCTCGCATCCATGAGTAACGAGCTTCAGGGTTAGCATGAAACCATGGATGCTCCTACTATACTACTGCACCTCCAAGAGTGTATGGTGAGCAAAATAGGACTACAAGATATGAAATATCTAAGGAGCTCTTTCGGTCCTAGATGGCCGAGGGCACTGCTATTGAGACTCATGTCTTAAAGATGATCAATCTGATTGAACGTCTTGGACAACTTGGGTTTTTCATGGATGGGAATTTAAGTCAAGATTTAGTCTTGCAGTCACTCCCTGACACCTTCTCACAATTTGTTGTGAATTTTCACATGAATAAGTTAGATGTCAGCTTGCCTGAATTATTTAAGATGTTGAAAAATGCCGAAGGTCACTTCCTATCCAAGAAGGATCATGTCTTAATAGTGGATGATTCTTCCAAGAAAAGGAAGAGGCCCAAAGTATATTCTGAAAAGAAGAAATCCAAGAAGGCTAAAGGTAAGGCGAAAGTGAGGATAAAAAGAAACATGATCTAGCTAGCAAAGGAATTTTCTTCCATTGAAACAAGTTGGGTCACTGGAAGAGGAACTGGAAGGATTATCTTGCGGAGCAAAAACAGAAGAAGCTTGGAGAAGCTTCGATTCCTAATCAAGGTTTGTTTAGGATTGAAATTAATTTTTCAGAAAGTCAAAAATCTACTTGGGTATTAGATACCAGCTGTGGTTCTCATATATGTAATACTATGCAGGTACTTATCAGAAGTAGAAAGCTAAACAAGGATGAGGTCGTCCTATGAGTGGAAAATGGAGCAAAAGTTGCTGCATTAGCTGTAGGGACTTATTGTTTAGCACTGCCTATGGGCAAGTTCATTAATTTAAATAATTGTTATTTTGTTCCGAATATCATTAAAAACATTATTTCAATTTCTGTATTAGATATGGATGGTTTTGACATTATAATAAAGAACAACAGTTGTTATATTTATAATAATAATATTTCATATGGTGTTTGTGACGCCCCCAAAAATAGGTATACATCACCCATCTCGAGTCGCCAAATACATGATATAAAATTCAAATACAACTTAATTATACAACAGTCGTGTAAAATACGACAAAACATAATCTAAGAGTTTTAATAAGAATATTGTCATCTAGACAATATCCACACTCAATGGAGTCCTCATTACATTTATTGTCACACTCTTTTATAGAATAATGAGGACTACTAAAACAACCATCTGGACCGTCAATCCGTTCCCCGACTCGTCCCAGCTATATTCTCATTTCCTAAGAGGAACAGTGAAAGAAAGGGTGAGCTCAACTAGCCCAATAAGAAATATTATGACTAAGATAATGCAGAATAATTTATCGTTAGCCTTCAATAGTGTTAAACTGATAAAATATAACAAACATCAAGTTTAACTGCAGCAGAACAAGCAATCCATTAGAAGAGTAAAGTAGAGAATAAAATCTACTATCTTCTATGATTTAAAAGGTTTTTCATCACTTTTATCACGAGACCCAAATTTTAATAAATAATCCACAAAGATCCCTACACTAATTCACCAATGATATTCATTAGTATCACGACCACAAATTATCCATGCATTACGGGCCAATGATATTCGTGTATTCATCAATGGTCATGATCATGCCAACAACTGTCCATCAATGCACTACGACCAATGAGGATTTTTACCACATCATTTGTAACATTACGGTCATGATTATACCGCATAATTCCTGGTCATAATCATACCAAGTCCATCTATGCACTACATGCCACAGATGACTTTCAACATATTATAAACATGAGGATGATGACAATGATATAAGAATTCAATAAAACAAGTTCAAGGATAAATTTTTAAAGATTTATAATTTAATTTATCCTGAAATCAATAACGTCCAAATTGTCAACATGATACTGTTTTGTGGAGTAAAATTCAAGAATGCTTAGAAGAATATTTCCATGAAAAGATACTGGATGAAGCGCAAATATCAAGGATAATCCACTAATTTCATGGAGTATAGAAGTCAAAACTTTAACCAACTGAGTATAATAGAATATATGAATTTGCAAATGGATTTTCGCCCGCCATGCGGTAATCCACATAGACAGATCATTTCCACAATTTAATAAGAAATGAATATGAAGGATCATTCACCATGCATGTGATAATCCACATAGACATGTTATTCCAACAGAATAATAAAGAATGGAACCAGGCCATGCGTAACCTGCATAGACAGGATATTCCAACAAAATAATAAAGAATGGAACCAGGTCATGCGTAATCCGCACAGACAGGATATTCAAACAGAATAATAAAGAATGGAATAACAACAGAATTCACCAGGCATGCGATAGATCGCACAAACAGGTTATTCCAACAGAATAATAAAGAATGGAATAAAAACCTTTACGAGTATTGAAAGAAAATAACTCTCTTCATGAAAACGAAAGAATAATACCCCTTACCTTAGAAAAACTGAATACTAGAGTAGTGAAGTAGCAGAATACTTTTCTTCTTTCTCTCTATAGTTTCTCTCTCTAGAGTTTTAGTGAATTCATAAGAAATAATGAAGGAATGAGCTTCTATTTATAGAAGAACTGAAAGTAGCTCTTGGTCTTAACGAATGGTCAAAATGACTTACGTAATATCAAGAGACAACTACTATTTCATGAAGGGGCAATTAACTCTTGGAACAATCAAGAGACAAATAACTCTTGGAAAATTGAAGGGACAAATAACTCTTGAAACCAGATTCCCCCCATTTTTTTTTTTTTCGTGGGCCCATATATGTGGGCCCACCTTTTAAGAAATTTCTACCGATTATTTTAAAAAATGGGTAAATGGGGCTGTTCCATAAAATAAGTAAAACTTCATAAAAATCATCTCAATTATTTTAACAACATTTATCACCATTATTATAATTCACAATATTAATCGACTAGGTCATTCCCAAGAAAGAGGGGGCTTTCCAATAAGGATTTCTCCCTATTGGCGCACAATTAGGTGACCAAACCTCTCCTTGACAGAACTTCTAGACATTGTTAATATTGTAAATAATAATATTAATAACTTTGTCGTCTCAATTATTGATTTAATAATATATAAATATTGGCAATAATTGAATTAAATAACGTAAAATACTATGCAACAATTACTGTAGCAATAATTGAACAAAACTGAGTGACTTTTCACGTAAGCATCAATAATCAATACCGTGTGCTACTATGCAACCACTTGTATTAATGTACTTTTAACACCGGGTGTTTCAAAAGTTAACTGTAAAACTTCCGCCGTTATTTTTATAAAAAGATAATTTTGTCGTTTTCTAACTCCGATAATAATTCTGTTGTAGGGTCCACCAATGGTTGTGCCGTTGTACGAATATTCCCTGTTAAAATGAATATTCCCCGACCAATCGAATAATATATAACAACTTGCTTACTTTGCAAAATTTATAAATATTACCCACAACTATAACATTATAACAAATTCATACCTTAATATTCAAATATGATATTTCGAGAAATATAAATCTTTATTCATAAAATTTGGGGTCTCACAATCTCCCCTCCTTATGAAATTCCGCCCTAGAAATTTACGTAGGTACCTGGTATGCTGAAGAGATGAGGATACCTTGACTTCATTTCAGATTCTAACTCTTGAGGTATAACCTTTGAGTGTTGAATATGATCCTTCTTATCCAAGATTTTAACACGTATCTCCTCATACGTTAAATCTTCTGCTATCTCGTCTAGTTCTAACTCAATAATGTGGTTCGGGTCATCCACATATTTACGTAACATCGATATGTGAAAAACGTTATGAACACGCGACATACTTGGCGGTAAAACGAGTCTATAGGCCACAGTTCCTACTCCATTGAGGATTTCAAATAGACCAATAAAATCGAGGGTTGAGATAACGCCTTCTTGAACCTTTTTCTTTACATTCATCAGTTCCGGGTGTGTAGCTTGAGCGACCTTTAACTTTATCGATTAAAGTCGATTCTACTCGTATATTCGTTATCTTCACGTGGGTCCCTAGAGTCTTTAACTCTATCTCCATCATTTGTAAGTTATATGAAATGGGTCTTTGTGTTAACAATATCACACTCGTAAATGCATACGATCTTCTACTCAACGCGTCAGCTACCACGTTCGCTTTTCCCACGATGATATTGAATGGTACGATCGTAATCTTCAACAGCTCGAGCCAACATCTTTGCCGCATGTTGAGTTCTCTTTGGGTGAAGAAAATATTTGAGGGTTTTAGAAATGGGTTTTGTACCGGGGTCAATACAAAATTCGATTTCACGCTCTAGGGGTAGGCTAAGAAGTCTTCAAGAATACGTCAGGAAATTTATTAACAATAGAAATATCATTCAAAACTGTGACTCTCATCCAAGACTTGGATATCACGTCACATTGATACCTATTAACTTGTCATCATCATTCACGATGTCGCCTACAGAAAGTCTAGCTTCGGTGCATTCCACACAAGGAAGTCACCAGCGAAAGGCTCGAGGCTCTTTACTTATGACTTGATATGACAATGATTGAATTTAGTGGTTTGGTTGCTTGAATTCGCATAACAGGTTGGTTAGGAATATGAAATCTAACAACCTTACAAAAAGCTTGATGAGTAGTTAACCAATCGATTCCTAAAATCACATCAAAGGCAAGTATCTTCAAAGAGATAAGATCGATAGGTAACGTGAAAGTGTCAATTTGAATCAACAAGATTTTTAAATAGTGGAGGTAACGAAGGTTTCTACTATCGAAGTTTCAACCAATAAGTCAAAGTCTATTTCTCCGAAGTCAAATTTAAACGTTGAGCGCAACAAGAGAGATAAAAGAATGGGTAGAACCGGTATCTAATAACGTATAGACTTCGCAAGAATTTATAATTAACTAACCCGTGCTAACTTCGTTCGGGTCATTCACTTTTTGAGAAGTCACGAAAAATGCTCTTCCTGAAACCACCGACTTTGTTTTGTCCAGATTCCGCTTTGGTGCCACCGCCCCAAATTGGACTTGACTTTGGTGCACGAAAAAATCGGGCTAAGTGACCTTCGTTTCCACAATTATAACATGCTTTGGACTGCATCACACAGTTTGGACTGATGTGTCCCTCCCCTCCGCATTTGAAGCATATGATAGGTGGTCGTTCTCCTTCCTTAACAACGGGTGCTGGTGATGACGTCTTTCCATCATTGTTGAATCTCCTTTTCTTGAAATTTCCACTTTTATTGTCTTGTCCATGATTACCACCGAAGTGGTTACCATTTCTGGCATGTTCATTCCCTCCACATTTATTGTCACCGCTTCGATGACTGCTACCACTGGTATTATCATTTTGCCGACTGCTTTCTCTTGGTTGAGTTGACTCGTTATCGCGCTCCAATAACTGAGCCCTATTTACAACATCTGAATACAAACACAGTTTATGAGAAATTAGATATGGACGTATCTCGGGTTTTAAACCTCTTAGAAACATCCGCGTCATTCTTTCCTCATTATCAACCAAGTGAGATGCAATCCGGGACAACTCGACAAAATTAGCTTCGTACTATGACACGGTCATATTGTTCTGCTCCAACTTGATGAACTCTACCTCTTTCATGTGACGAATACTTTCGGGAAAGTACTTGTTGTTGAGTACGCTTTACCGATTCCCACCAGTAATCTGCCTCTTCTCGCAACATAAAGGTGGCAAAGGGAACCTTTTGCTCCTCGGAGCATCCCAATACATCAAATATCTTGGTGATCTGCTTTATCTATGCTTTCGCCTTAAGTGATTTTGGCTCTCCAATAAACTCCGGTGGTCCCACCTCCTTGAACTGTTTAGCGGTGACCATCCGAGAGTTTTCAGTGTTTCCACCTACATTTTGGACAGGAGCCGCTCTCACCTGATGTTGCATGAATTGCATAAAGCCTCTGAACATTCCATCGTTCATCATTTGGTCAGTGTTGTTGTTTGTATGAGGATTGTCGCCTTCCTGATGCACATTATCCTGATTATTGATCTGTGGAGGTTCAACGGTCTCCTGTGCTCCATTGCTATTCTCAACATTCTTGGATGTCATTTTCAAATACTGCCACAAAACAAGGGTTGATTGACATGCAACATATTATCCTTATACTCTGACCGACCAATTAAATACCAAATAAACATAGTTAGGTCATACTAGCGAAGGAATTCCCCGTCTCTCCCCTCATAGTTCTAGTCTCACATCTTAGCCAGGGATCATATCCCTAAGCTTTGATACCAACTGTGATGCCCCCAAAATAGGTATACATCACCCATCTTGAGTCGCCAAATACATAGTACAAAATTCAAATACAACTTAATTATACAACAGTCGTGTAAAATACGACAAAACATAATCTAAGAGTGTTAATAAGAATATTTTCATCTAGACAATATCCACACTCAATGGAGTCCTCATTACATTTAATGTCACACAATTTTATAGAATAGTGAGGACTACTAAAACAACCATCTGGACCGTCAATCCGTTCCTCGACTTTTCCCAGCTATATTCTCATTTCCTGAAGAGAACAGTGAAAGAAAGGGTGAGCTCAACTAGCCCAGTAAGAAATATTATGACTAAGATAATGCAGAATAATTTATCGTTAGCCTTCAACAAAGTTGTTAAAGCGATAAAATATAACAAACATCAAGTTTAAGCTGCAATGAACAAGCAATCCATTAGAAGAGTCAAGTAGAGAATAAAATCTACTATCTTCTATGATTAAAAGGTTTTTCATCATTTTTATCGCTGAGACTCAGCTTAATAAATAATCAACATCATCCCTGCACTACGGCCAAGGATATTCATTAGTATCACGACCACACATTATCCATGCACTACGGGCCAAGGATATTCGTGTATTCATCAATGGTCATGATCATGCCAACAACTGTCCATCAATGCACTACGACCAATGAAGATTTTTACCACATCATTTGTAACATTACGGTCATGATTATACCGAATAATCCCTGGTCATAATCATACCAAGTCCATCTACGCACTACAGGCCATAAATGACTTTCAACATATTATAAACATGAAGATGATGACAATGATATAAGAATTCAATAAAACAAGTTCAAGGATAAATTTTTAAAGATTTATAATTTAATTTATCCCGAAATCAATAACGTCCAAATTGTCAACATGATACTGTTTTGTGGAGTAAAATTCAAGAATGCTCAGAAGAATATTTCCATGAAAAGATACTGGATGAAGCGCAAATATCAAGGATATTCAACTAATTTCATGGAGTATAAAAGCCAAAACTTTAACCAACTTAGTATAATAGAATACATGAAACCGCAAATGGATTTTTTTCGCCATGCGGTAATCCACATAGATAGATTATTCCAACAGAATAATAAAGAATGGAATAATGAAGAATTCACCAGCGTATGTAATCTGCAGATGCATGTGTTATTCCAACAGTAATAATAAAGAATGGAACTAGGTCATGCGTAACCCGCATGCATGTGATATTCCAATGTAATAATAAATAATGGAACTGTGTCATGCGTAATCCGCATGCATAAGATATTCAAATGTAATTATAAAGAATGGAACCGTGTCGCAGAATCCGCACGCATGCATGTGATATTCCAAATGTAATAATAAAGAATGGAATAACAATAGAATTCACCGGGCATGCGATAGACCACACACAGAAAAGTTATTCCAATAGAATAATAAAGAATGGAATAAAAACCTTTACGAGTATTGAAAGAAAATAACTCTCTTCATGAATACGAAAGAATAATACCCCTTACCTTAGAAAAACTGAATACTAGAGTAGTGAAGTAGCAGAATACTTTTCTTCTTTCTCTCTATAGTTTCTCTCTCTAGAGTTTTAGTGAATTCATAAGAAATAATGAAGGAATGAACTTCTATTTATAGAATAACTGAAAGTATCTCTTGGTCTTAACGAATGGTCAAAATGACTCCTGGTAATATTGAAGAGACAACTACTATTTACGAAGGGACAATTAACTCTTGGAACACCGAAAAGACAAATAACTCTTGGAAAATTGAAGGGACAAATAAATCTTGGAAACCCAGATTCCCCCCCCCCCCATTTTTCTTTCGTGGGCCCCACATGTGGGCCCACCTTTTAAGAAATTTCTACCGATTATTTTGAAAAATGAGTAAATGGGGGTGGTTCATAAAATAAGCAAAACTTCATTAAAAGCATCTTAATAATTTTAACAACATTTATCACCATTATTATAATTCACAATATTAATCGACCAGGTCGTTCCCAGGAAAGATGGGGCTTTCCAATAAGGATTTCTCCCTATTGGCGCGCAATTAGCTGACCAAACCTCTCCTTGACAGAACTTCTAGACATCGTTAATAATGCAAATAATAATATTAATAACTTTGTCGTCTCAATTATTGATTTAATAATATATATAAATATTGACAATAATTGAATCAAATAACGTGAGATACTATGCAATAATTACTGTAGCAATAATTGAACAAAATTGAGTGACTTCTCACGTAAGCATCAATAATCAATACCGTGTGCTACTATGCAACCACGCGTATTACTGGACTTTTAACACTGGGTGTTTCAACAGTTAACGGTAAAACTTCCGCCGTTATTTTTATAAAAAGATAATTTTGTCGTTTTCTAACTCTAACAATAATTCTGTTATGGGGTCCACCATTGATTGTGCCATTGTACGAATATTCCTTGTTAAAACGAATATTCACCGACCAATCGAATATTATGTAACAACTTGCTTACTTTGAAAAATTTATAAATATTACCCACAACTATAGCATTATAACAAATTCACACCTTAATATTCAAAAATGATATTTCGAGAAATTTAAATTTTTATTCATAAAATTTGGGGTCTCACAGTGTTGGTAATTTGCGATATAGACTTTATATACTTGACTTGCATGAAAATATACTTCAAATTGAACAAACTAATAAAAGGAAAAGAGATGATGTTAATTATAGCTATATGTGGCACTGTAGACTTAGTTATATTAATGAAACAAGATTATCCAAGTTGCATAAAGATGGGCTCCTAGAGCTATCAGATTATGAATCATATCCAACTTGTGAATCTTGTCTCATGGGAAAAATGACTAAATCTCCTTTTAGTGGAAAAGGAGAAAGAGTTACAGAGTTGTTAGCGTTGGTACACACATATGTATGTGGACCTATGACAACTACTGCAGGAGGATGGTATTCTTATTTTATTACATTCACTGATGATCACTCAAGATTTGAATGTGTATTTAATGAAATACAAATCTGAATCATTTGAAAGGTTCAAAGAGTTCAGAAGTGAAATAGAAAAACAAAATCGAAAAAGTAATAAGATTCTTTGATCGGATCGAGGTGGTGAATACATAAGCGGTGAGTTTCTCAATTATCTCAAAGAAAATTGTATAATCGCACAATGGACTCCACCCAGACGCCACAGCTCAATGGTGTATCTGAAAGGAGAAATCGAACATTGTTGGACATGGTTCGATCCATGATGAGTTTTACCGATCTTCTAGTTTCCTTATGGGGATATGCCCTAGAATCGACTGCATACCTACTTAATAAGGTACCTACCAAATCCGTCCCTAAGACCCCGTATGATTTATAGGCAGGGAGGAAACCAAATCTTAAGCATGTTAAAACTTGGGGTAGTCTAGCTTATGTCAAAAAGTTTGAAAACGATAAGATACAGAATAGATCCGATAAGTGTAGATTTGTGGGATACCCTAAAGAAACATCTGGATATTATTTCTATCATCCAACTGATTAAAAGGTGTTTGTTGTGAAATATGCTGCTTTCTTGGAAAAGGAGTTTATCCTTGAAGGGTGACGTGGGAGTAAGATATATCTTGAAGAAGTTCAAGAACCACAAAATACTACGGATCAAATTCAGGTACCTAACAAAGTGGAAGAACCTATTGTACCACACCCTATTCATAAATCTGGAAGAGTACCGAAGATACCCGAAAGGTATGGATTTGTCATAGAGGATAACTATGAGGTATGCATCATAGATGATGATGATCCATTGAATTATGAATAGGCTATGAGTAATAATGACTCCGAGAAGTGGCTAGAAGCCTTGAAATTCGAGATGAACTCTATGTATGAAAACCAAGTTTGGAATTTGGTTTCACCACCTGAAGGCATTAAGCCTATTGTGTGTAAATGGTTCTTTAAAAGAAAGACTGGAGCAGACGGAAAGGTAGAGACCTATAAAGCCCGACTGGTCGTAAAAGGTTTCAAACAAAGGCAAGGATTTGACTATGATGAAACCTTCTCACCTGTAGTGATGCTCAAGTCCATTCAGATTTTGCTTGCGATTGCAGCTTACTATGACTATGAAATCTGGCAGATGGACATGAAAACGGATTTCCTTAATGGAAAACTTGAGGAGGATATGTATATGACACAACTAAAGGGATTTGTTTCAACGGTTGGAACAAATCAAGTCTGTAAGTTACAACAATCCATTTATGGATTGAAGCAAGCTTCTCGTAGGTGGAACATCCGTTTTTATGAGAAAAATCAAAGAGTTTGATTTTAGAAAAAATGAGGATGAACCATGTGTATACAAGAAGGTTAGTGGGAGCGATGTTTCATTCCTTGTATTATATGTTGATGATATGTTACTGATATGGAATGATATTCCTATGCTTCAAACAATTAAAATCTGGTTATCTAAGCACTTCTCCATGAAGTACTTGGGAGAAGAATCCTATATTTTGGGAATAAAGATCTATAGAGAAAGATTTAAAACGATGCTTGGCTTCTCCCAAGGTACGTACATTGACTCGATGCTAAAGAGGTTTAGCATGGAATATTCCAAAAGAGGTCTTATGCCGATGAGCCATTGAATACATCTCTCCAAGAAATAGGCCCCAAAGACACCCGAGGAGTGAGACCGTATGAATAAGATTCCTTATGTTTCAGCTGTGACGAATGATTTGTTTGAGTTGTGATTCTGGGGACAGAATCCATGTAAGGAGGGAAGGATGTAACAATTCAGAATTTTAAATTATAATTCCAAATATTTATTGAATTATATAAATTTTTTAATTGATGTGTTTATTATTGAATAAATATTTGACAATTAAATTAGAGAGTTGATAGGGATTAAATGAGTTATTATAATGTTTTTAATTTAATTTGGTAATTAAAGTGATGTATTAATTTATTAATTAAAATTATAGTGAAGATTATAATTTTGTAGTAATATGATTATGTAACAAATGAATGGAATAAGTTGTTATTGACTTTAGTTTAATTAAATTTGAATATGGGAATTTAATTAAATAAAGTGTGACCATAAACTATACTATAAATGAGTTATTAAAATAAATTAAAGGAATTTAATTTAGTTTTGTCAAATAAGGCTTAATGAATGTTAAGTCTTTAATTTAAATAGGCTTTACCAAACAAGGCATAAAGATTTTAAGTTATTAATTTTTAAAGTGGTTTAGCCAAACAAGCCTTAAGTCTTTTAATTTTCAAAAAGATATAACTGACATCAGTTACATATATATTTATATTATATATTAATATGTATTATATTATACGTTATATTTTCTAAGTTACGTAAGTTAAAAAAGAGAGAAAGAAGAGAAAAGAAAGAAGAGAAAAGAGAGAAGAAAGAAAGAAAGAAAAGTGAGAAGGAAGAAGAGAAAATTCTCTGTGAGTTGAGAATTTAGAAAAAGAAATTGTTGTAATCATCTTCTAGCAAAAGTATAACCCTACTTTTCTTATTTCTAGTTTTCTTCTAAAGTTCTAGTTTTTATATACATGAAAAGTTCTCTGTAAAATTGGTGTGATGGAGTAATTGTTTATTATGTGATTTTATATGATAATTGTTGATATAAATTGTTTTTATGTGGTTTATAGATGATTTAGAGTAAATTGATTCATGTAATATATTTTATTATGGAGGAAATCATATTACAGTAAGTTTACATTGACATATGTTTAATATGGCTTAAATTAAAATTGGTGCTCAATTTATAGTATAAGTGTAAATTATTTATTGATTGTGAAAATATATGAAGAAACAAAAACACCGTAATTGAAACTAACTGTTTTGGTTGTAAAACGAATTCACAGTGAAGAATTTCGATATGAATGCAAAAGAAGAAGAAATAATAGAAATAGTGAAATTAAAGGTTGTAATTTTGATGTTTATGTGACTAGAAACGTGTTAGAAACATTAGTTTATGTTTTTGTAAGCATATCACACATTGGATAGGTTGGTGTAGTTGTTAGAAAGGAGTTTTTAGGCCTAATTTGGTTTTCTATAGTGTTCGTGATAATATTCGTAAAATTGCAGAAGCTACCCCCACCTCGGCTGGCTATTGTAGTACAAAAACCCCCGCCCCGGTGGGGGGGAGGGGGGGTAGTCTATCTTTCAAAGTTTGAAAAAAAATTGATCGGACATGTTTTACTAAAATGAGCTTAACGTTTTCATACAAACTCCGATTGACGCGATCCACGACGATCCGAAACGAGGACAAGTAGACCTATAACTTTTATTCTTTATGTTTTTCAATTTGATGTCGTTATTAAGGGTCAAAATGGCCATATTTAGGACTGTTGTGCATTTGGAGGCCATCGGAGGGCGTCGGGATGCACAAATGCAAGTGTAGTCCTTTGTGTGTTAGTGTAACCTAATATAAAGAGAATGATAACATGTTGAACATGTAATAGGATTTTGTATCAAGTTGTTATGTGTATATGGTGCAATGACATGATAATTTAATTAGTTGTAATAGAGCTAAAATGTGATGCTCATAAAAAGACGTGATGTTGTTTAAACTTAAACTTAGTTAGTGAGCTATACTAAAAGTGGGGAAGAAACTCATGAAGCTAATATTAGTTAAACTAATGAGTATTGTCAATACATATGGTATGTGTAGGACTTGTGGTGAACGTGAATAGTGATTGTTTAACCTATGCACGAGGCAAGTTCTCTAACTCTACTTTTACGATTGTGCAAGTGCTTAAACCTTATTGATGCATTGAGCAAGTTCCTAAAACTACTTATATATCTATTTTAACTTGTTCATGCAAACTCTTCAACCTAACTCTTACTTTGAGAAGGGTTCCTATCTTTAATTTTGTTTCTTATTACGCAAGTTCCTAAATTCTGTTATTCTTATGTTGAGAAATTTTTACTCCTCAACTTGTTATTAATCATACACGTTCATTAACGTACTTCTTTTATTAAGTAAGAATAATAGCCTTAGCTTATTATTTTTCAAGCAAGGTTTGGTATAATATTCAATGCCTATGCTTTCTAGTCCATTTCTAAATCATGATTTCGATGTATAATGTTGATTCACTTAAAATTCATGACTATTTCATATCATATTGTTATCGAGCACTTGAAGTGATATTAAATTATATTGATTCAACTAATCCTTAGTTGAAGTTCGTTGAACTCTAAATTACCTTGAAGCTTATCCAAACCAAACTTTCTTTGGTGCGGACTCGTATATTAAAACTGAGATGAACAACCCTATTACATGAGATTATTTACGCGTAAGCATTTAGATGTTTTTGCACAATACATTGTACGAAGGGCTGATCCCCGTAAGTACGAGAAGTCCCTACAGTTTTATGACTGTTTAGGTTTAAGTTGAAAGAATACTTATAACTTTGGACATAGTTCATGGTCTTGTGACCCTCAGATACATATATTTCAAATTTTGTTCCCGATTATCATTAATAAGAGAATATTATTCAATTCTATTGAGCCTATTCATTTGGTAGTTGTTATGATATTTTTATTCATTGTCACTTCAAGTGAGCATTTGTTTGCTCACTCTTGCTTATATAACCATTACATCTAAAGTTGAGAAAGTCGATGAACCTACCACCAGTAAAGGAAAAGGAAAGATGAACAAGTGTTGAAGACTTGTAAATACGTTGATTTCTATATTTGTCATGTACGAGATGATATATACTAGACCTGATGTCGCTCATGCACTTAGTGTAACAAGAAGATATCAGTCGAATCTAGGAGAAGAGCACTGGAAGGTAGTGAAAAATATCCTAAAGTACTTAAAGAAGAAATAAGGATATATTTCTTGTCAACGGTGGCTCTGAATTGATATTAGAGGGCTTCACAGACTTAAGTTTTCAAACGGACCAAGATGACGATAAATCCATTTCGGGGTATGTGTTTACCTTAAACGGTGGCTTAGTGAGTTGGAAGAGTACCAAACCGCAAACAGTTATTTATTCAGTGACAGAGGCAAAGTACATAGTTGTAAGTGAAGCTACAAAGGAGGTTGTTTAGATAAAGAAGTTCATAACCGAACTTGGTGTGGTTCTTAGCATTAGAGGACCAGTACCTTTATTCCGTGACAACACCAGAGCTGTTGCACAGGCTAAGGAACCCAGGTCTCATCAGAAATCCAAACATGTGTTGCGGAAGTTTCATTTGATTAGAGAAATCATTGAAAGAGGAGATGTGATCACCCTGGAGCGTGTGGACTCTCAAGACAACATTGCAGATCCATTTACTAAAGCTTTAACACAACAACAGTTCGATCGTCACTTAGAGAAGATGGGTATGATATACCATGACAATTGGCTTTAGTGCAAGTGGGAGATTGAAAGTAGTATGCATACAAGCCAATAATGTATGATGATAATGCATATACTTTGAAAACAATCTTATTTATTTATTAATAAAAGTATTAATTTACTTAAGGCATTTGGTTATCTACATTGTGCTGTTTTAATAATATGAGATAAACCCATGGTTTTAAGCAATACTTTTAGAATCATGATGAGATCATGCTAATGAGATCTAAATTCTTAGATAGCTTAAAAACTAAAATGTTCCCAATCAATGGATTACTAAAAAGGGGATTAGTGAGTCCGAATAGATTGATACATATGTTGCGTGCTCATTGGATGAAGATGGTTGATCTCATGATCATTTGTGTGGAGACACTAAAGCAAGTATATAGGTGCTTATTGGAGAATAGGTTCACTGAACATGACTCACTAAAGAATACCTAATGGAGTTTTACTTGTCTGTCAATAGGAATTCCTGTAGTGATAGTAATACAAGTGATCCTTAGACTTGAGATCATCATAGTATCTTGTGTATAATGAATTACACTTTGACTTATTACTTAAGACCCTTAGGGTATATCAAAGGGTATGCTTGGGTGTAATAAATTATATATGGAGATAATGAATGATCAATAAAGAATCTACCACTTCAAGTAAAATAAGAGATATGTTCTATGTGATTCGATAAATGACAACCTATGAATCCTTGGCCAAGGTGGAATGAAATTAGAAAGGTATTTCTAATTTGCATTCATTCGGAGTTGTGCATTTAGGAATCGAAATACATATAATTAAATAAAATAAGACTTGACAGTAATTCCATGTCTTATATTTAATTGGGACATTGTATGGTGAAATGATTGAATTGTACGGTAACTATTTACTCAAACGTTCTTTTATGATTAATGTTGAAATCTATATTATTTGGAAAGTTGTTGATCACTAAGGAGACTTATCCTTATTGTAGAATAAATATTATTTATTTAAATAAATTAATAGTTTAATTTATTTATATAAATGAGATTAGAATTGTTCTAATTGATTTATTCACAACCGATTTAATATCGCAGAACCTAAAGGGTCACACCATAAAAGGAAGAATAATTATTTAAGAAGTTAATTGCATAATCGTAATAATATGTTAAGTGTATTTAATTTAATCTATAGTGATAGAATAAATTAAATAGCTTAATATTTATTATTTAATATTTTAGAAATATTAAATATTAATTAATAAGAGGAGTCTTATTAATGTTATTACAATTATTATTATTTTAATTTCTAAAAGAGTTTGTAAATTAATTTAATATAAGTACTCTCATTTATTCTTAATAAGATTAGGAGGCAAATTAATTAAAAGAGTTTAAATAATTATCCCTAATAAGATTAGGGAGGTTAATTAATTAAAGGAATTTAATTAATTAAATAGTACTCTATTTTCTAATTAGATTAGAAGGGTTAAACTGATATCTTTATAAGAGGAGTCTTATATCAGATATCTAATAGACGTGATTCCAATTGTTGGAGAGTAAGCCCTTTTTCTACAGAGATAGGAAAAATTAGGGTTTGAGCCAAAACACCATTCTTCTTGATTCTTGTTCTTCCTTGGTAAATCACCTCTAGAGGCCAAACGCTTGGGTGGCTAACGTTGATCAAAAGAAAGAATCAAACCCGTGTATTCAAGGATAACACGAAGGACTAAGAGTTGAACTTGTACCTCATGAAGCTCATATCTTCAAGGGTATGATTCTGATTCTCCAACTCTTTTATAGATTGATAATCAAGCACAAAATGATCTTGGTTTATGATTTGTAAGAAAATTTTAAAATCCGTTTTTATTATGCTTCCGCTTCATTTATGTGATTTGATTGCATATTCTTGTTTCTAGTAAACCTAACACCCACATGATCCTCTCAGCTTCTTTTAAAGTCCTTATTTGTTTGATAGATTTTCTAAATATAAATGATTGTTTGAACTTTGAATCAACCAGCTTTACCAAAAAGCACCCTAAGGCTCCATATACAAGGCAGTGGCTCTCTACTAGTTAATTACATCTTTTCTTTTGAGCACCTCTATCGAGTTTTTTTTAATCTTTCAACTTTCAAATGTTTGTAACGCGACTCCAAAAACCTTTATTATATGGGCAAGGTTTACATTATCCATAAACTTTTTATTTGTTTTTGTTCCCGAAAATATACATGTATTTGGTTTCTTATTTTCTTATCTATAACGTAAGTGCCTATTTGGCACTAAAGAAAGTTACTTTTCTTTCTTATTTTGTTTGAGAGTTGAAAAGAACATAGGTTGCATTAATAACTTTTAGCTTAATTTCCTTAAGACACCTTATAAACAATAGTATCAGCACACTAAAATTTATGTTTGATCACATGAAATAAGTCAAAATCTGCAAGAAATTTACTATTTATAGAAGTTACAAGAACTAAATGAAGAGAAAAATAGGTAAGTGGATAGATAATGAGCAATTTATTTTGAAATTTTTAACCCTTTCGCCACTAAACCAAATCCTCAGTTACATAATAGTCTTTTAATTACGTTAATAACCCTGAATAAAAGAATATTGATATAATTGAGATTATAAAATGAGGACAACAAGAGAGACCAAAGATCTTGCTCTCCCTTAATAGTATAGACAAGAGTTTCCATTTTCTATCACTATTAACAAACACACCCTATACAGAAAAGCCATCAAAACTGCCAAAGTTAAGGCAACTATGCCATTACTTCCCCTGCACTGCATCTTCTTAATGTAACTCTTTCAAAATGTATATAAGTTACATTTATGTTCCCATTTTTAACAAAAAAAATTAAAATCCTCTAATCATATCTGTTTGTTAAAGTTACCCCAGAATTCATGTGCTAATTCTCAACAAAGCTCCACAATATATGCTTCTTTATTATCCACCTTTTTTGGGCTCAATTTCTTTATATAGACAAGGCTAAAAAAATTTGAACATTGGGAATCAAATTCTCGTCGGTAAATTGTGAAATGGGGGTGGTATACGGTGGTTGGGTGGGTTTTTGGTGGTGGGTGGAAATGGGTACCCGTAAGAGGATTTGGCGGTGAAATTGCCCGTACAATCTAAAGTTGGGTTTAAGCATTACATTGTTTTACTATTTTGTTGTGGCTGAAGAGAATCCTGATCAAAAGCCCCTCATTCTTTGACTTAATGGAAGTTTTTTTTCCTTTTTCAATTAATGTCTCTTTTATATGAATTTATTTGGTATATATGGATTGTGGTTATTTGCTTATATTCAATAGTTGACTCATTACACATTAGAAGTTAAAAAACACAAATTATTATGAATTTATTTTGTTGGTATTACGCACTTTTAGTGGTTGACTCATTACATACAAAAAAGGCGTTAACGGCACAATCATTAAAAATAAACTAAAAAAACACAAAAATAGAGAGGTGGCCGGTTGAGGTGGTTTTTTTTGGTGAGCCATTATTGTACTTAATGGGTTCTTTATACTGTTAGCCTTTGGTACTTGAGATTTATGGGTTTTGTGCCTCCTTTATCCTGTTTTAACTTTTAAATTGTGCGCTGGGTTGCTGCTTGTTGTAGGGAACTAGAACTGTTCATGCTCCAAATGTACTAATAGTTATGTTATTTAAAAGATTTCAACTACATGAAGTTATATATTCTTTCTTTTCACCACCATGAACATGTGAATGGATTCAGGTCATTGTCTCCATAAAATTTTTCTTTTTAAAAGGACAAATTTAATACCTCAGTCCTAATACATACGTGGGATGTACTATCTTGTATAGGTTACTACCAAGAGTACCAACGACATTACTTTTTGGGTGGGATAAATCAACTTTTGGTATCTGTACTGGGACATGACTTAAAATTTAATACACAAAGTGAAAAAAAGTTACAAACTGGTGATTGTACTCGAAAAATGTTACACTCCATTAAACAGTAGAGTTTCATCCTAATTCTGTTTGAAAATTTGACAGGTCAGATGCAAAGGATGACATGGAGATGACTGAGCAACAAAGTTGAATTGATGTGTATTTTCATGTATAAAGGCCGATCAGCAAAAAACGAAGAGATCGATATTTGGGGGAAAAAACTAGGATACTACACTTCTGTCATTCTTCTTCTCTCGTTCTTCTTGTCTCGATTCTCCATTGATTACTGGTTCCCGTATATTTATTAAAGGATTTTCAGTGTTTAATTGAAAGGATGAGCTCGCCTTGGAGTACAATCGTAAATGAAATCGGGGAAGAAGATTATAGTTAATGCAACAAAAATGAATGGATTACACCAGAGTTCCCAAGTCGGTGTCACTGTGGAGCAATGGTACAAATGTGGGAGGCAAGGAAAGATGGAACAAAACATCGAGGAAGGCGATTCATTGGGTGTATTAATTATCGGGTAAGATTTTGGAAAAATGATTTTTTTTATATGATTGCTTATGTTAATGGTTGGTGTGTTGTTGTGTAATAGGACATGAGAGCTTACTGCAGTTTCTTTAAATGGTATGATCCACCATTTCCTGATAGAGCAAAAGTTGTTATTGAAGATTTGACATTATAGTTGAAGACGAGCAAAGAGATGTTGGATAAATTGAAGAATGAAAATAGTGAAAACACCAAGAATTGGAAAGAGTTTACAGAACTTGATTCAGTGAAGACATTGGAGAAGGAGGTTAAAAAGCTGAAGAAGATTAATGTCAAAGCTCAAAAAAGGAATATTTTTTATGGTTTCTTTTAATTTGCTCATGGATGTTAGTTGGCTGGTGTTGTTGGTGTTAGAATTTGAATGAATGATGCTTTGTTTTAATGTATTAGTTAGTTTGATGGTTTGTTCTGGTGGTGTTTCAATGTATTAGTTAGTTGGTGTTAGTTGGCTGGTGTTGTTGGTGTTAGAATTTGAATGAATGATGTTGTTGTTTCAATGAATGAATAATGTTGTTGTTTCAATGAAGGAATGATGCTCTATTTTAATTAATGAATGAATGACATATTATATCAACTGTGATGTTGTCATTGTTGGTTCTGGTTGTGGAGGAGGAATTGCAGCTGCAGTCAACTGTGATGTTGTTTCAATGTATTAGTTAGCTAAAATGAGATGCTTGGAATATAAAACTGCCATCATTCAATCCAACCATTTCAATGAAAATAACTACCATTAACAATATCCAAGATAAAAATGTCATCATTCAATCTAACCATAAAAATGAAAATGATTCAATCCAACCATAAAAATGAAAACTGAGATTGTCAACATTTTATAAAAATGAATAAAACTGTCATCATTTAATATCCAACCATTTCAATGAACACACTGTCCAAACTTGATATTAAACAAAGGTCATTAATATTAAACAAAGTTCTTAAAAATTAAACATTGATATCTCATGTTCCTACTAGCTTCCAACTTAATCTCTCATATTCTCCAATTGACTTGACTTATTCAGTGTTTCAGTTGTGCTTGAAGTTGGTGGATTGTTGCTTGATGTAAGTGGGGTTCTATACATTCTTGTAGCAGGAGGTGTGTTATTTCTGCTTGATCAATCTTGATATAGGACTTCTCCTGGAGTTGGCATCTGCATTTGACATAACCAAGCACAAGTATGGTTACATATGAAAAATGACAAATAAAAGTAACATAAATACTTGCAATTTAAAAAAAGTTGCAACTCACAAAAACTAAGCCAAAGTTGTGTCCATTCATATTATCTATTACAGCTCCCTCAGGACTAACATAAACACCAAATCTTGTTGGTACTTTAGCGCGGGTCTTTATCCTCTTAACTTGCAACTTTGGTTTAGTATTAGTCTGTAGATTGTCATATAAAAGTAAAGAAAGAGAAGTGTCACAGAAATTAGTAACAATTATCAGACAAAGAAGTGAATTTGTCCTTCAAATCCAGTTTTATCAACTTCATGAAGTTATGATTCAGTTCTACATAAGGTGAGTATCGACGAGAAAACAGAATATAAATTCAAGATAACTGAAATTGAATGATATAACAATACCTTATTAGAATAATGTTTCTTTTTTGGATCTGCTGATGCATTGCAACTTTTCCTCTTGACCTGCCTACTTGCTTGAAACAGAGAAACAATAATGTTTAACTCAGGTAAACAAAACGGTTACATAAAAATAATGTTGGAATGCTATAATACTTACATTGCTTGACTGAAGTTCATCTGTTTGACCACTTATGGTAGGACAGTGGCCTTTATTATGCCATGTCTGTCTATATTTTGAGCGATGCATTTTCCTTCCCTTCCTTGTTATCCTTGTAGGATTTGTTGGATTCTCTCATCCTTCTTTCCTTCTCATTTTCTTAGGTCTTCCCTTGAATTTCTTGCATACTGGAGGAGGTAACATCTTCTGAAAACTTATTTCACCCAAAAAACTGCTTATAACCTCCAACATGTGTGTGTAGGCTTTTAGGTATGTTTCTTTCTTGTACCAATGAGCAAGATAAGTTTCAAGCTCTTCCTCCCTGAAATATATTTCTGAAATTACATGAGCACATGGAATCCTTGTCAAATCCCACTTTCTGCAAGTGCATGTCTTTTGGTCAATGTTAACAACATATGTGTCTCCTCTCATCTTAACTTGAAACTGATTCCCTCCACCCCACATATCTGAGCAATAACCAGACTCGTCAATAGCTTTATCAAGCATTTTTCTGATCCTAGGACATATACTATCACCTGACTTCTTCATTGCATCCCTTTTAGTGTGGAGCCTAATCATAACCTGACTCCTTATTTCTTCTAACATATCAATACAATTCATCCATCTTGCTTTCACAATCCAAGCGTTAAAGCATTCTGATATATTATTCTCAACCACATCTGATTTGCATACAGTCTTAAAAAAAAGCCTTGCTCCATACCTTAGGATTTAGTTCTTGAAGTTTATCATGTGCATCTCTGTTGAGTCTATTCACTTCTTTCATGTTTCTCTTGAACTCTACTTCATATGTTGACATTGATGTTGCCCAAAAAGCCTTCCTTAATGCTAAGGATGAGAACTTATTCTGAAATTTGCGTATATGTATCTTGAACAATTCCTATGCTCAGCAAAAGGAAGAACATCGTCAATAGCCAATTTCAACCCTTTTTGTTGATCACTGACCACTGTCCACCCAGACCCATCACCTCCTTCCAGGTCATCAACCAATAATTTTAGAAACCATCTCAAACTATCTATGTTTTCAGTCTCCACAATAGCCCATGCAATAAGATACATTTGATTGTTCCCATCTCTACCCACGGCTGAGATCAATTGTCCCCCAACAACAGTCTTAAGGAAACATCCATCTAGCCAAATTATGGGTCTATATCCCTCAAGCCAACCCCTATTCAAAGCATGAAGACATACATAGAACCTCTGCAAGTAAGGCTGATCAGTAGGATTGCTTCTGTGTGGAAGAACATCAATTGTATTGTTCATGTTGGACTTGATCAATTCATTGGCATAATCCCAAATGTTTTCATAGTGTTCCACTAGTAAATCCCATACATTGCTTAAAACCCTGCTTCTAATCCTAGAACATTTGCGTATAGTAATGTCCAACTGAAATTTCCTCTTGATCTCATCTTGCATGTCTTTTAACTTCCACTGAGGGTTTTTTCTAATTTTGTTGCCATAAAACTCAGCCATGAATTTGACTGATCCCTTCCTATTTTTGAAAGCTTTGCTACAAGTATGTTTTTTCTGGTATGTCTTAACTTGCAGTGTCTCAGATGAGTCGTCCATTCTGTTTACAAACAGCTCCCAACGACATTTTGGGTTTTTACACTTTAGCTAAAACTTTTTCCCAATATTTCTAAGGTACCTGACATCTTTTCCTTTTCCCAAACAATATCCTCTAATAGCCTCTCTGAATTCACGAGGTCCACTAAAAATTATTCCAACACAGAAGTCAATATCTTTCCTCTTGGTCAGGGGGTCAAATGTTATCATTACTCTTTCCACATTCTTTTCCCTACTTAGCCTATCTGTTTAATCTACTTCTTCAACATCTTCACTCTCTTCATCACTGTCTACATCCATAGACCTCAGTTGATCCACTAAGTGACCACTCCTTATTAGTGATGTCTGTATCTTTTCCATCATCATCAGAATTTGCAGTCAGTTGTTATTGAACATTTTCCTGTGTACTGGAGTGTAGATTAGTCTCATCTGTTAGTTCCCAGTAGGCACAATATAGATCTAGAATGGGGGGGGGGGTTAAATAGATCCTTTTTATTTTCAAATACTTTTCTCGTTTATTTTGTATTGCTATTAAATTAGCATATGACAAACATAAGAATCTTTTCAAGCACAACGGAATAAGTAAAAGATTCCCTTCATTGATATATTCATAGTCATACATACATTGTTCTTAGAGTTAGTTCAGTGGTAAGCAGTTAATACATACATAGCAGTTATAACATTGGCTTGCGATATGTTGAATTTCTTTTAATCTTTCAAGTATGGGCAATGATTTACCAAACTAATATTGTTGTGGTTTTCAAAAGGAGACTGAGTATGCCGAATTATTTTATCGTCAAACAACAAGCACGTAAGGTTGCCACAACTTAAATGTATACACGTTTAATGAATGTAGTGTTGATCAACATAGAGTACTATAGGCTGATCACCTAGACGTGCTCGTAAGCTATGCCGGACTTATGGATTTTATGCCCGGATGTCATTTTCAAAGTACTTATGAAATGCTCATGGTCTAGTACCGGGAATTGATGTTTTACTGAATATTGTTGTTGTAAAATGTTTTGAATGAAAATAAGTGCTATTTTGAATTATCGATAGTAGTTCATAACTATTGTTCAGTTATTGAAGATATACGATTCCTATGTTTCAAGCATGCTAGTTTTATTAGAATTGTTGTACTTGCTGAACTAGTTAGGCTCACTCTTGCTTGAACCATATGAATGCATCTAAGTTCGAACGGACCGATGGATCCGACAAGGATAAAGGGAAGACGAAGGCAAACCTGTAGATTACTTATGTAATAGTATAGTTTTGTAAGAGTAATATTTGATATTATGACAAGGACAAATATAACGGTTATAAAGAACCTGGGGAATGTTAATATTATTTTGAATATATATAAGACATATTCGTTCTTTTGAGGTATTTCAATTGAATGTTTGTGTGAACTGTAGCACCGTGTAGCTCCATTTGTCGGGTTGGAAGATACCCAGAGTTGGGGGTGTCACATGTTGGTATCAAAGCATTAAGTTATAAAACTTAAGGGACCTTAAGAAAAGTAAAAGAATAAAAGATGTAAATTAACATTATAAAAATGCATTATATATGTTATGTGTTTTTATTATTCTACTGACGTGTACTAATCAAACTTTTTGTGTTGTTGTAGATGTCAGGAGAAAATAAAGACGTACAGGTAGTCAGTGAAGGGTCTGTGAATCAGATAGAGATCATACCGAACCCCATAGCAGCAGATCCTGAGATAGTAGTGGTTGATTCTGGAGACTCAGAGAGCTTAGACCTCATGTCTGTGTTCGACGGCATGCTAGAAGAAGAGGTGGAGGTGGTGTCCTTCAACCCAGTAGCTATAGCAGTAGAGATGGCTCCGGGGGAGTCAATGATGTCATTTTTCATGTCAGTATTGGATAGAAACATTCACTACTGTCAGGAGGTTAAGGAGCTGAAAATAGAGCTCCAGGCGGCAATAAAAGATAAAACGAACGTGGAGTCCATGTGGGAGCAGGAACATGATGAAATTGTTTTGGCTAAAGACAAGGTCCATGAGCTAAAATAGGAGGTCTTTGAGCTCAAGGGGGAGCTAAAGACCAAGAAGCAGAAGATAGGGAGAATGTCCTATATCCATAGGAGTTCTCATGCGGACTTCCAGCATCAGGTAGCTAGTTATCCCGTAGAAATAGGGCAGACGCGACATACTATCACCGTGATATTATCGTCGGTCTTGCCAAGGAGGGTTTTGAGAATGCCTTAAGGCAGATGTGATCTAGTAGTGGGTAGAGTAGTTTAGATATGTTAATATTTTGTATCTAGTAGTGACGTAAAACCCTCTTTTGTATAACAAAGGGTAGTCTTTTGTAAATCCCAATTTTTGGAAAGTAATTGCGGGAAAGTAATGTAATCAGCTTAGGCTGTGTAATGTAACTGATGTAGTGTTATACTACAATGAATTAATATATGTTTTCTTTTTTGGAACATGTTGAGTAATGAATGTTTGAGTTATTGTTTAAAATTGAATAATAACTAACTAACAGGAAATGAATAATAACGAAATGTGTTGTTTATTGTCACAGCAAAATGCCGCCAAGAAGAGTACCACGTAATCAAGGTGCGAATGTAAATCAACCAGAGGGAGGTCCGGTTAACCCCATGCAAGAGTTTGTAAATCTTTTAACCACATCGTTTAATAGAACTGGGGCTAACATTCCTGTAAATCCTGGTGTAGTACGAGCTACTACGTTTAAGGATTTTGAAAGTGTGGGTCCGCCGGAGTTCAAAGGAAATATGGACCCTATCGAAGCCCAAACGTGGGTGAAGGAAATCGAGAAGGCATTTGTGATAGCAAATGTCGACGAGGCCCATAAGGTTGCCTTTGCAACCTATATGATGAATGGAGAGGCCAACTTTTGGTGGGAGGACAGTCAAGCTAGGGCCGGGATAGAGGTTCTAACGTGGGCGAGGTTGAAAGAGATATTTTTTGAGAACTACTTTCCCACGAGCATGCAATGAAGGATGGAGATGTGGTTTCTGGAATTGAAACAAGGGGACATGACAGTTCCCCAATACGCCGCCAAGTTTCATGAACTGGCGAGTTTCGCTCCACACTAAGTGGACACCGAGGTTTGGAAGGCGTGACGGTTCGAACAGGGCTTGAAATCCTGGCTCTATAATTACATATCGGTGTTCCAAAGTACTTCCTTTGGAATCATATTAGAGAAGGCGATAATCGCCAAAGGTGGTAGCGAGACGTTGAGCCAGTACCACAAAGACAAGAAGAATAAGGGGAAAGTAGACGGGGGAGTGAAGATCGAGGGAGCCAACGGGAGTGGCGAAGGGTACAAGCGGAAGGTGATTAGCTCTGGGAATACCGGAGTGAAACTAGGGGACCTGAAGAGGAGGATGGAGGCCTGCAAGACCTGTGGGAAGACTCATTTAGGAGTCTGTCTTAAGGGTAAAGCCGTGGGTTACAATTGTGGATAGGAGGGGTACATTGCGCCTAACTGTCCGAGTCCAAAGAAGAACCATGGATGATTTGTGTGTGGGTCAACTGACCACATGGAAAAGAACTGCCTGAAGAAGGGGACAGATGTGAATAATGGCGCCAATAGTGGTAAGTTAACTATTGGGGGTCCAGCGTAGACGGGTAGACCAATGGGCCGTACGTTTAACATGACCGTCCAAGATGCGATGGCCTCAGGGGACGTAGTCGCATGTATTATTCCGATCAACGATCTAAATGCATATGTGCTGTTTGATTCGGGTGCTACCTGTTCGTTTATTGCATATAATTTTGCTAAACGATTAGGATTACTTCCCAAAATGTTTCCTATACCTTTAAATATTAAGGTAGCAAATGAAGAAATAATTCTTGTTGAAGATATTCATAGGAGTTGTTGCGTAGACATTCGGGTTTGTAAATTATCGGTAGACCTGATACCGATAAAGTTAGGAGAATTCGACGTAATTCTCGGAATGGATTGGTTAGTAAATAATGGGGCAATTATAGATTGTCAAAAGAAATGCGTAAATATTAGAACGTTAAAACAACCTCAGATTGTATTTTACGGTAATAAATCAGTGGGACATTCGTGTTGTCTTATCATGACACAAACTAGGAAACTGTTAAGGAAGGGGTGTGTAGGTTATTTGTGCCATATGGTTGATACCCAGAGAGTGGGAGCGACCATGGAACAAATACCTATAGTGAGTGAATTCATGGATATATTTCCAAGTGAATTGCCGGTTCTTCCACCGGATAAGGAGACCGAGTTTGTGATAGACATTGTGCCAGGAGTGGCACAAGTTTCTAGGGCACCGTATCGTATGGCGCTAGTGGAGATGAAGGAGTTGATGGTGCAGTTGCAACAACTGTTGGACATGAAGTATATACAACCGAGTGTTTCGCCGTGGGGAGCACCGATACTATTTGTCAAGAAGAAGGACGTATCGTTAAGACTTTGTATCGACTATCGTGAGTCGAACAAGTTAATAATAAAGAATAAGTACCCTTTACCCAGGATCGATGATCTTTTTGATCAGTTGAAAGGGGCAATGTATTTTTCCAAAATAGATTTAAGGAAGGGGTATCATCAGCTAAAGGTTAGAAATGAAGACGTACCAAAGATGACATTCAGGAGTCGTTATGGTCATTACGAGTTTCTGGTGATGTCATTTGGCTTGACTAATGCACCAGCTGCATTTATGGATATGATGAACAGAGTGTTCAAATAATATTTGGACAAGTTCATCATTGTGTTTATCGATGATATTTTAGTCTATTCTAAGACGCCAGAAGATCATGCTAAACACCTAAGGATAGTGTTGGAGACATTAAGGAAGGAGAAGTTATATGCGAAGTTCACTAAGTGTGAATTTTGGCTAGAGAGGGTACAGTTTTTAGGTCATGTCATTGACCATGAAGGGATTTCAGTAGATCAAGCGAAGGTGGAAGCCGTGATGAATTGGGAACAACCGAAAATGCCGGCTGAGGTGCGGAGTTTCCTAGGGTTAGCGGGTTACTATGGGAGATTCATTCAAGACTTTTTGAAGATAGCTACTCCGTTGACTAACTTGACAAGGAAGATGGTGAAATACGTATGGACTGAGAAATGCGAGGACAGTTTTTAAGAACTGAAGAAGAGGTTAAGTGAACCGCCTGTTTTGTCATTATCCGATGACACATGAAATTTCATAGTTTATAGCGATGCTTCACATAGAGGACTTGGTTGTGTGCTCATGTAGCATGGCAAGGTCCTTGCGTATGCATCTAGGTAGTTAAAGGATTACGAGAAAGTTTACCCTACTCATGATCTGGAACTGGCCGCGGTAGTGTTTGTCTTAAAGATATGGTGACATTATCTTTACGGGGAAAAGTGTGAGATATACACGGACCACAAGAGTCTAAAATATATCTTCACATAGAAGGAATTGATTATGAAACACAAGAGATGGCTGGAGTTGATAAATGATTACGACTGTGAAATCCTGTATCACCCTGAAAAAGCCAATGTAGTGGCCGATGCCTTAAGTAGAAAGGGTTGAGAGAAGTTGTCTATGTTAACGGCTCAAATTGAGTTAATAACAGAGATGGCTAGGATGGAGATAGAGGTGAAGTTGCCGAGTGAAGTGGATCAGAGACTATTTGCGACGGAGATCCAATCTACCATCGTAGAGAGAGTCAAGGAAGTAAAACTCAAAACTGATGAGTGTGACCAGATGAAGAAGTGGTTGACTAATGAAAAAGATATTAAGATTAGTCCTTATAATGAGGGATTATTAAGATTTGAAGGAAGAATTTGGGTTCCGAATGAGACAGAATTAAAGGAGCAAGTTTTACAAGAGGCTCACAGTTTAAGATACTCTATTCATTGTGGTAGCACTAAGATATATCAAGACCTTCGACAAAGTTTTTGGTGGCCGAACATGAAGAGAGAAATAGCAGAGTATGTGAGTAGGTGCTTAACTTGTCAGAAAGTTAAGACCGAACATCAATGACCAAGTGGCTTGTTACAATCATTGGAGATTCCGGAGTTGAAGTGGGAGCATATCACGATGGATTTTGTGGTGGGACTTCTGATTACTCAGAAGGGGTATGATGTGATTTGGGTAATAGTGGACCGGTTGACAAAGTCGGCTCACTTTTTGCCAATTCGGGTCAAGTATAACTTAGATCAATTAGCTAAACTTTATGTTAAGGAAATTATTTCCAGGCATGGAGTACCAGTTTCGATTGTTTCAGATCGTGATCCACGATTCACGTCAAACTTTTGGAGAAGACTACAAGAGCAGTTGGGGACGCAGTTGAAGTTAAGTACGGCATATCATCCACAAACTGATGGGCAGGGCGAGAGGACAATTCAAACGTTAGAAGATATGTTAAGATCTTGCGTCATGGATTTCAAGGGTACTTGGGATGATCATCTACCATTAGTAGAGTTTGCGTATAACAACAGTTATCATGAAAGCATAAGTATGCCGCCTTATGAAGCCTTGTATGGAAGGAAATGCAGAACACCATTATATTGGGATGAAGTGGGAGAACGCCGAATGCTAGGACCAGAATTGGTGCAGCAAACAGCGGAAGTGGTGAAGTTGATACGAATGTGTCTCGTAGCAGCTCAAGACAGACAGAAGAAGTACACAAACTTATATCGAGAAAATAGGGAGTTTGAGGTAGGCTCGTACGTATTTCCAAAGGTATCTCACTGGAAAGGAAAGATACGCTTTGGAAAGAAGGGGAAACTAAGCCCAACGTTTATAGGACCTTTTGAGGTACTAAAATGGGTAGGTGAGGTAGCGTATATGGTAGCGTTACCTCCAGACTTAGAACGAATACAAAATGTATTTCACGTATCGGTATTACGTCCTTACAAACCGGTTTATAAACACATAATATAATTTGAGCCTATTCAACTCAAGAAGGACTTAACATACGAAGAGATGCCGATTCAAATCATCGATAGAAAAGAGCAAGTTCTGTGAAATAAGGTCATATCGTCGGTAAAGGTGTTATGGAAGAACCACGATGCCGAGGAAGCAACGTGAGAATTGGAGGAAAAGATAAAGAAGGATTACCCTCAGTTGTTTGCGTAATAAAAGGTGAGATTCTGGGGACAAAAGCTTTATAAGGGGGGAAGAATGTAACAACTGAGAAATTTGGATCCTTTGTAAAATACATGAAAGAATTAAATAATAAATAAAATAATATTATTTGTTATTATTATGTGTTAATAAGACGTATGTCGTTTTATAACCTAGAAACGTCGGAACATTGTAGTATTTTAACTACGTAAGGGAATTAAAGTGTTTGAATTTCCAAGACGAAAATAAAAGCATTTTTTTGAGAAATTTTTCGAAAAACACTATTTATCGTTTATCTCTCGAGAATTATTTTTGAACTTCCGAGAAATACGTAACATTATAATATCAAGGTTAGATGGATTATGTAATAATAATAATCTAAGTATGGAAAACGCAATATTTCGCATGCGAACTTAATTCGAGAACGTTAAGGAATTAAAGTCCAATGAAATGAATTGTAGGATGTTGTATGAATTACAAGTCCAACTTGATTAAAGGTGTAAGCCCATGGGGGAGTAATGATTAAACCCAAGTGTTTATTAATGTAAGCACAAACTATATTAAAGACAATCCCAAAGTATAAGTTAATTTAATTAACATTAAGCCCAAGTTATGATCCATTGGGTAATTTGGATCCATGGGAAAACCCATGGGTGAAATGGTGACCAAGACTTTGTTGTGGTGGTCAAGAAATATGAGTGATGAGAAAGATTACTTAGGGCTTAAGTTAGGAATAGTAAGGAGGTTAGTGAGGAGGTGGGATGTCCTAATGACTAGAATACCCTAACCTTAGTCCTTCTATAAATAGGAAGCTCATAATTCGTTTGTGGGTTGTTATTTTCATCCAACAAACTCTCCTTGCAAAGCAACTTATTTGGTAGAGAGAATAAGCACTTATAAAGTCCAACCTTCCATTGTTAGATTTCCAAAGAAGAAGAAGTTAGTCTTCAAAGGTAATGATCTTATATCCCCCATCTCTATCATTGTAGGGTGATAAGAGAAGTGTAAATTAATGGACATGTATGCTAAGAACCTATAAGGATTGGATAATCAATGGACTAAAGTCGAATAAGTAAGAAATATGCAATTTAAACCTGAATAAGTTATGAACTTATGAAGAACAATGATGAATTTGTCATATGTTTACGTTAAAGAGCTAGTATAATTCCTAAGATGCAAGAATGTTGTATAAAGGACTTAATTGAATAATAAGTCATAAGTAAATGGAAATCTTGTATGAAGAATTTGCTAAGTTATGAACTTATAAGAAATAAGCCATAACAAAATTTAAAGATACGCTATTGTAATATATAGGTTGAGATGTCTAGTTAGTGAAATGAATCCATTTGGAATGAGGAACAAATTGTTAGTAATGAAGTTTTGTTGGAATTCACACGATTGGACGACAATCGTCGAATTCGTGAAATTCTCGGAATCGAAGTCAGATTTTGTGTTTGAACTCAGAAATATTATTTTTCAATGGAGGCAAGTCGTATTTGGCATTATTGAGTTGCGGAGTCAAAAATGACCAGATTCCGACTTAGAACAAAGAAACAAGCGTTAAACGTTCGCGAACGTTTATCGTTTTCGTTAAAAAGGGACTAATAGGTAAATTTTTAGCAAACGAAGTCGAATAGATAAAATTCTTGCATGAACATGTAGAGTATGTGATTTGTGAATCGTAGGCTCTTCAACGAGCCAATTCGGACTTATAACAAAGAAGTTACGAATCCGGGAATCTCACAAAATAAAAAGTCTGTAAAATTTTTTGGTGCACAGAGCTGGCGCCGCGATGCCATCCCAAGGCAAAATGTGTCCCTTAGCAATACAAAAATGGCCCTCATCCACTAGAAACTGCACTGCAATGTATGAACTCAGTAACAAAGGGATTCGCGTGCAAAGACAAAGTCTCGATCTTCTTACCCAATATGTGATGCCTTGTATAGCATTGTAGAGAGAGAATAATAGGCGCAGTAATGCCGAATTTTTAAACCTAGATAGTAAAGAATGGTTACAAGTAGAGCATGAATGTAAATTATTTAACAATGAACTAAGGGACTTAATAAAACATTATTAAGTCATGATTAAACCTTAATTAAGTATGATCACTTAGAGTTCAAGAAAGTCAATTGCATGTGAACGTATGAATGACGTAACAGAAAACCGGAACCAATAATAACAATCTAATACGTAATTAGATTGAGAAGAAGGGTAAGATTCTTTAGGAACCATGTATGATTATTCATGACCTAATATGCTATGTGATGTTATCATCTACTGAAAAGACTTAAAGACTTAAAGTACACGTGTTATATCTGTAAAGGCAACTACTATAACCCTTGTTCCAGTTCAATCTGGACAAGTTTTGTGATTCATGTATTCTTTGCATGAGTTAATGTCTGACAAAGTTAACGCCAATTCCTTCGGCTAGACTTGCGATATGTTGAATTTCTTTTAATCTTTCAAGTATGGGCAATGATTTACCAAACTAATATTGTTGTGGTTTTCAAAAGGAGACTGAGTATGCCAAATTATTTTTTCATCAAACGACAGGCACGTGAGGTTGCCACAACTTAAACGTATACACGATTAATGAATGTAGTGTTGATCAACATAAGATACTATAGGCTGATCACCTAGACGTGCTCGTAAGCTATGCCGGACTTACGGACTTCGTGCCAGGTTGTCCTTTTCAAAGTACTTATGAAATGCTCATGGTCTCGGACTGGGAATTGATGTTTTACTGAATATTATTGTTGTAAAATGTTTTGAATGAAAAGAAGTGCTATTTTAAATTATCGATAGTACTTTGTAACTATTGTTCAATTATTGAAGATATACGATTCCTATGTTTCAAGCATGCTAGTTTTATTAGAATTGTTGTACTTGCTGAGTTAGTTAGGCTCACTCTTGCTTGAACCATATGAATGCAACTAAGATCGAACAGACCGATGGATCTGGCAAGGATAAAGGAAAGGCAAAGGCGAACCCGTAGATTACTTATGTAATAGTTTAGTTTTGTAAGAATAATATTTGATATTATGACAAGTACAAATGTAACGGTTATAAAGTACCTGTGGAATATTAATATTATTTTGAATTTATATAAGACATATTCGTTCTTTTGAGGTATTTCAATTGAATGTTTGTGTGAACTGTAGCACGGTGTAACACCAATTATCGGGTTGGAAGATACCCAAATTTGGGGGCGTCACAGGGTACAAGCTGCAAAATAGTACTATAGCCCGCCGAGGCTGGGGTACGGGCTAGAACACGTTTTTGATGCATTTTGGCTCGAATTTTGATACCTTTTTGACTCCAAATTGGATTGGGTTTGCTCCTAAGCTAAAAAAATAGACTTGTAACCTATAAATACATGATGAGAGGCATAAACGAGAGGATATAGATTAGATTAGGAGAGGATTCCATTAGATTAGATTAGAGTAGAATAGGAAAACACTATTTCTTATGAGATTTGGAGATTGAAGCATTTAGAAGCCATTGGAGATCCAGATCAAGAGCGAGACGGAGGACGAATTTGCTGACAACATATTCACTTCTTTTCCTTAATCTCATTCTTATCATTTAATGTGTATTCAAGTGTGGATTCTTAGTTTTAATTCAATGAACTAATTTTTTGTTTGAGATTACAATGGATCTTATTGTGTAGTTTATTTTAATATGCTTTACAATCAATTATTATTTTCTATTGTGAGGATTGTTTATTGTGATTTGGACATAATTGTTTAATCAATTGGCCATCAATTACCGTGATAATCTATATGAACTCGAGAGATGATGTTTAGATTTAGATCTGATCATGATAGCATGTGTTTGTGATTTCTACATATATGGAATTCATGATTCGCGTTTAGGATAGAGATATGCCTTTACGCCATATGTAATCTTATAGAGAACTTGTGCTTTAAATCCTTTTTAATTGTAATTCACATAAAGATATAATGAGTTAGTTAATTAGGGTGTCTTGCTTAAGTCTATCATCTGTGGATTTAAGTGAGTATGGGTATTATATATGCATCAAGAGATGGTTTTATCTGCTTTAGTGTTCTTGATTAACAATTCAGGATAGAGAATAATTGATGAGAAGTGTGTTAACTTAAATAAAGCAATAAGTGAAATTGTGTTTTTAAATCTCTGTAATCTTAATTTAAGTAGTGGAATTTAATAGTAGTTTAATTATATAATTTGAAATTCATTCGTTTAAATAAGATTGAATTGGTTATGGGTTAGTACTTGATGATTTTTATTAAACAATTCCTCATGGGAACAATACTCTACTAACACTTTATTACTTGTTGACCATATATACTTGCGTGTAGTGCGTAACTAGATTTTACCCAATAAGTTGGCGTCGTTGCCAGGGAATTAATTTGATAATTATTTACCAATATTAATTTCAATCAAATTAGTCATAATTTAAACATTTTTATTTTTATTTTTAATTCTCTTCCTATATTTCTCTCTTTTCAGGTACCATGGATAACTTTGCGTATCAATGGCCATACACGAAAATGACTCAACCAAGGGAAATAGGGATTGATGGACTTAATACATTTTTTGTAGATTCAGTACAAATTGAGGCAAATTCGAAGACGTTGGAGGTTATCGCAACCCAATGGAGTCGAAGGATGGCAAACATGACTCAACCAAGGGAAACAAGGATTGATGGACTTAATGCATTTTCTGCAATATCAGCACAGATTGAAGAACTTTCGAGGACGTTGGATGTTATTGAAGACCAAAGGAGTCGATGGATGGCAGTTACATGTGACTATTGTGTTGGCATCCATAAAAGTCATCAATACACCGTTGGTTTTGAACCGATACAATATAGTGATGATTACCTCAACAACTATGTTGATCCTAACTATCACCAAGATTGGGGGTATCACCCGAATTTTTCATGGAGCTATAATTATGATGACCAATATTATGCTCCAAATCCATCATACACACCAGAATTTTCATGTCCACCTCCATTGCCACAAGAAGAAAAGCCAAATCCGATGGATGTAATATTGATGGGCATAGCAGACCTAGAGGAGATGAGGATTAGCCAAGAGCTGTCAACCCAAAATTTTAATAATCAGATGGAACAACTTGTCACTACCTCAACCAATGGTCCTCAATACATGGCTTCCGAGACTGAAACAGAAAATTCAAGGTTGGCGGAATTATTGTCCAAGTTCATAGATAATGAGGAGAAGATGAGTAATTAAGCGAGGTTAATTCAAAATCTTACAGACCAGATAGAGCAAATGACCAAAGCCGTAAGCACCCTTCCTCCAAACACTTGGATTTATGACATGAATGATGAAATTGACGGAGAACCCGAACCAAATCTGCGACTGGATGAGCCACAAGATATCGGAAGTGTGGAGACAATTGGGGATACTGAAATAGAGGTCGACGAAGACCTAAATGGGTTTCCACCAAAGATCAAAGAGTCAGTCAGATTAGCAAAATCATGCCCACTTGGTAGTCATGTCGTTGGCGAAGCTCTTGATGACATAAGAGCGAGTATAATTTTGAATCCATGGTGGGATGAGAAAGAGAAGATAGACAAAGAGCCCATTGCGTGTGATAAGCTTCCATGCCTCAAAGTGATCACATACACAATTGATAAAACACCTAGCTGTGGGACGTTCTTGATTGAGATCATACCAAATTAGAGCATGCTAGGTGACTTTGATGCATTGGCCATCACAAATGGGAACCTACCAAAAGCTATATTATTTCTGATGGATGGAGGGTTCCTCAATTATCGAAGAGGAATTGGATAGCGTTGACCAGACAAAGTCAGGCTAAAAGACTTTAATTCAAGCGCTAACTGGGAGGCAACCTATGAATTTTTATATTTATATGCTTTACTAGTTTATTTAGTAGTTAGGAATTAATTTGCTTATTAAGTTCTCTTACCAATTCAAGTGCTATTCTAATCCATGTTGTCTCTCTTAATTGCAGGTATTAGAGGTTCAATGGATAGGCAAAAGATTATGAAAAGGTTATTCAAGTTAAATTCAAGTGTGGTGCCCAATTGTTCCATGTGCCTAACCTATTCTCCAAACTTAGCGGACAAGGAAGAGGATTGCTATATTTTCAGGGAAGTCCTATGCTTTACTTTTTTCTATTTCAGCCATTGAGGACAATGTCTAGTTTAAGTTTTGGGGGCATTTTAGTGTCGTATTGCATATAGTTAGTTATTTACATTGTATTTCGTATAGTTACATTTAGTTTTTGCATTCAGTTTCTTGAAATAAATTATTTTTTGAAAAATTGAAAAATTAGTAGTTAGTTTACTATGTTTATATAGAATTTAGTACATCTTGCATGAGTCCAACTGTTTGATATTTACAGTTTGTTTTGGTCAATGATGAGATTGGAATTGGGTAGACAAATACAGTACCGACTATTAGAGCTTTGATGTGATTTCTTGTTCTAAATTGAGTCTTTTTCTGTTTGAAACTGGTATAATAAGGATAACACAGTAAAAACAACTTGTTGATTGATTGAGTTTAAATTGATACATAATGGGATTCTAAAGGATAATGCTAGTTTGAATGAAAGAATGACAAGAATAAGTAGTGATGGCTAAAGTTAGAAAAGAACTTAAGTTTGGGGGAATATTTGGGGTATATAAGCTAAAAAAGTATGAATAAACACCGTGGCGTGCTTGTCTAGTTTTGTGGCCTTTGTTACTTGAGTAAGTAAGCCTGAGGGGATTGTCTTTACACCTAGCGCCGTAAGGTCTTAATGGTCTGGGAGTCATTGGTTGAAAGCTCGTTAAGGTAGCATTGAAAAGCCTAAGGGAATAAGACATTGCATAGCTACGTGTATATAAACCAAAAGAAAAAAAAAGAGAATAAAACAAGAAATAAGAACAAAAAGCCCCCGTAGATGAAAAATGAAGCATAAGTATCCCATGTTGACCCTTGATATTGGTAATTGTTTGATTTTAGTTGGATCTAGCTTGTTTTTGGATTTCTTGAGTTTACACTGTATGATGCCTTCAAAGAGACTTATTACGTGTTAAATTTGATTTTATATCAATTAACATTGTTGTGGAGCAAACACGCACTATATTAGTGATAACAGTCTAAGATTTGATGATTGATTGTGAAGTTAATGATTTGTTTTGATATGATGTATTATCGTGTTTACTTGATTTCTCTAAGGCCGGTTGAGTAGACTTGTTTTTGTCATTATTGACGGATTTGTAGGCATGTAGATTAGTTGCATTGCATATCATTGTTGTTTTATGTTTTTACTTGAGGACAATCAAAGGTTTAAGTTTGGGGGTATTTGATAAGTAGGTTTTATACCTACTTATCCGGTATCTATTACTTAAATTATTTGCTTAATCTCATGTTTCTTAGTTACGTTTCATGCATTTTGTGTTCATTTTGTAGATTTTATGCTTGGGAACTGTGTGAGCGATTATTGGTATGAAAACACAAGGAAAAGAAATCCGGACATCGTTTGGACTTTTATGTTTATTTCATGTCTTTGGCTTGGAACTTGGATTATATTGTAGAGCTTCTTCTTAGCTTTTCGGAACTTCTTGAATCATTCCAATCGGAGTTCGGTTGCAAGAGTTATGATTTTTGTACCAACGGAAGTTGAACTTCACTGTTTTGGGTGGCCAATTGCATAGTAGTCACTTCCGACCCAATTTCGACCTTCATCTGTCCGTTATTTCTCAATTCTCAGAGAATGAAAGCGGTATAGCTCGTCGAGATCTTCGATTTGGTAGGTGGCTCCTCCCGGATCAAAAGTTTGGCCATTTTACCAAAGGACATTGCAGTAAAAAAATTCCAGGAAGGACCCTGCTGGGGCGGGCTCTTTTATCCTATTACCCCCATCGGGGCTGGGGTACAAACTGTAAAACAATACTATAGCCCGCCGGGGTGTGCTTTTTGTGAATGAAACCCCCGCCGGTGCGGGGGTACGGGCCAAAACACATTTTTGATGTGTTTTGGGTCAAATTTTGATACCTTTTTAACTCCAAATTGGATTGAGTTTGCTCCTAAGCTAAAAATTAGACATGTAACCTATAAATACATGATGAGAGGCATAAAAGAGATGATATAGATTAGATTAGGAGAGGATTCCATTAGATTAGATTAGAGTAAAATAGGAAAACACTAGTTCTTATGAGATTTGGAGATTGAAGCAATTAGAAGCCATTGGAGATCCAGATCAAGAGCGAGACAGAGGACGAATTTGCTGACAATAGATTCACTTCTTTTCCTTAATCTAATTCTTATCTTTTAATGTGTATTCAAGTGTGGATTCTTTGTTTTAATTCAATGAACTAATTCTTTGTTTGAGATTACAATGGATCTTATTGTGTAGTTTATTTTAATATGCTTTGCTATCAATTATTATGTTCTATTGTGAGGATTGTCTATTGTGATTTAGACTTAATTGTTTAATTTATTGGCCATCAATTACCGTGATAATCTATATGAACTCGAGAGATGAAGTTTATATTTAGATTTGATCATGATAGCATGTGTTTGTGATTTCTGCATATATGAAATTCATGATTCGTGTTTCGGATAGAGATATGCCTTTATGCCATATATAATCTTATAGAGAACTTGTGATTTAAATCCTTTTTAATTGTAATTCACATAGAGATATAGTGAGTTAGTTAATTAGGGTATCTTGTTTAATTCTATCATCTGTGGATTTAAGTGAGTATAGGTATTATGCATCGAGAGGTAGTTTTATCTGCTTTAGTGTTCTTGATTAACAATTCAGGATAGAGAATAATTGATGAGAAATGTGTTAACTTAAATGAAGCAATAAGTGAAATTGTGTTTTTAAATCTCTATAATCTTAATTTAAGTAGTGGAATTTAATAGTAGTTTAATTATATAATTTGAAATTCGTTCGTTTAAATAAGATTGAATTGGTTATGGGTTAGTACTTGATGATTTTTATTAAATAATTCCCTGTGGGAACGATACTCTACTTACACTTTATTACTTGTTGACCACGTATACTTGCGTGTTGTGTGTAACTAGATTTGACCCAACACTGTTGCTCGGCTACAAGGAAAAGTAAGAGACTACAGAACAGAAATTCTTCAAGAAAGCTAATCTGAGATACATTCAAATCATACACTGCAGTTCTTGTATTCCTTCTTTCATATCTATTATAAACATAGTACAAGTCTAGGTTGGCTTGGGGGGTTTTTATTTTAGTAATATTCAGTTTATTCAATGAAGCTATAAAAGTCTCAAAGGTGAGAGGTGTTGCAGAGGTGCAAAGGGGGCAGATGTGTCCAATTGATCGTCATTGTAACAGGGAGTTCTATTTACTTTGTAATTGCTGAGTATAATTTTAATAAAGTGAGTCTCCAATCCTAGTTGGGATTGGACGTGGATTAGGCTACTAGACTAGAGGATGATAAATTTGAACCACGTAAAAATTTTAGTGTGATTTTTGTTCTTTTGTTTTACATTTTATGCTTTAATATTTTGCAGATTTTGGTTTAAGTCAAAAATTTTTTATACTAATCTGAGACATGTATTAGTCATGCATTTATAACAGCATAAAGAACATAACTTATCTAATGAGAGGTTAGGCCGTAGATTATAACTGTTATAGTAAACTTTAAAAATTGGCCACTATAGATCACTTCTGAGTATTTACACATATTCACCCCCCTTTAGGTGTGCTTAATTACATAATTACAATTTGTTGTAGTTTAATTTAAATGATTTTCTAAACAATTACAATTTCAACTGTATGAGCAAAGTTTCAAACCAAATTTGCTTTTTATATTCAAACAAAATCAAGTCGAAACATTTAAAATCAACTCACAATTAACAAACACAACAAATTTAAAAATATTGAAGTGCATATTTATTTTACCCCAACCTACAACAAATTTATTTAAATTTAAACTTTAAAATATCATAAAAGCACTAATTAGTTATCTCTTTAAGTCCGAAATATAAAAAATACATCAAATAAATTGAATTGGGTTTAACCCCAAATCCCCAACCAACAAAAAAATTCAAACAAACTACAAATTTAAATTATTAAACAAAAAAACCCTAATTTAGTTACCTTTTAAATCTGATATACGCAAGAGGTCAGGGGTTGATACTACAGAGTCACAGAGACGAGGTCGGCTCGCGGTGGATGGTGGTCATCACTCGTCGCGGAGAAGAGGAGAAGTCGCTGAGTGGTAGAGTCGTGGAAATGTAGTGGCGAAGATGTAGAACAAGTAGAATGAGCAACAAAAACAAGCAAAAGAAGAATGAAACTTTGTATGCTACAGAGTAAAGTGTTTGTAATTTTTATTTAGAATAAGAATGAAACTTTTTTTTCCCCCTTTAAGTTAATTTTTCAATTAATATGTATAGTCAGCATAAGCTGCCTATGCTGCCCTACTAGTACATCCGCCCGTAGTTGTGGGTAAGGAAGGGGTTTTCTGGTGAAGATTGCATGAAAGATGAAGACAATTCTTTTTGTAGGATTGAAGAACCAAGTTCGAAGAATACAATCTAATTGTAAAAGCAACAGAAGCATTCAAAATAATAATTTAAAATTATTCTGCAATCCCAATGTATAGCCTTATGAAACATCATTAATTGAGCAAGGATAAAAATATACCTTTGAAGAGAATCAATGCTTTGATGTAGACTTCAAATTCCAATCCTTACTCATTCACGATCTCTCTAATCTCCGGATCACACGTTTGTCACAAGGAGTATGCAACGCTCAAGAGGTATCAACCAAAAGTAGTAGATTGAAGATGTGATTTTGACTCAACAAGGTCTTTGATGGCTAGTCCTTAATTCTTTTCATCCTAACAACTTAGGGTTTTGAGAATGCTTGCAAAAGAGATGCAAGTTACAAAAATTGCATTAGTCTTTCCCACAATAAGACTTCTCTTATTTATAAACTAACACTAATTCTAAACCTTTTAGAAGTTAGGGTTTTAATTTAATTCCAAATCTAATTAGGAATTAAATATAATAATAATAACATGACTCCTCTTATTAATTTATAATCTAGTATTTCTCCAAATAGTTAATTATAAATATTAGTATTTCTCCAAATACTATATTATTATTATTATTTATTCAATTTAATAACAATAATAATAATAATAAGATGAATAATACTCTTATTAATTTATAATATTAGTATTTCTCCAAATACTTAATTATAAATCTTAAGTTATTTAATTTATTCCACTAATAAATTAAATACACTTAATTATTATTAATAAGTCAATCACTTCTAAAATCATATTTCTCCCTTTTGTGGTGTGACCCCTAGGTTCAATATTAAGTCGGTAAGAGAATAAATAAATTAGAAATTTTTTTATATTATTTATAATGAATTAAACTCTTTTGATTCAAATATAAATAAATAATATTTATTCTACATCATGAGTGACACCTTATAAATAATGTATCATGACTATCTGGAGAATATGAATTCAACGTTAATCACAAAGATTATCCTATAGAATACAAAGAACCTATTTCGTGAATAGTTACCGTACAATTCAATTATTCTACCATACAATGTCCCAATTAAAAATATAAAATATGTAATTACTGTCAAGTTTTATTTATTTGATTATATATATTTCGATTCTAAAATGCACAACTGTAGTTAATGTAAATTAAAAACTCCTTTCTAATTTCCATTCAACCTTGGCCAGGGATTTTTGAGTTGTCACTTTATCAAATCACATAGGACATTATCTCCCTTTATTGAAAGTGGTAGATCTTTTGTTGATCATTCACCTATCTCCAAATATACTTTATTATATTCGAGCATACCCGACAACATACTCAAGAGTATTAAGAAATAAATCAAAACACAATTTATTATATATAAGATACTATGATGATCTCAAGTCCAATGATCACTTGTACTACTATCACATTAGGAACTCCTATTGATTACAAGTAAAATTCTATTAGGGTTCCTTTATTAGTCATGTTCAGTGAACTTATTCTCCAATAAGCACCTACATACTTGCTTTAGTATTTCCACACATATGATCATGAGATCAATCATCCTCTTCAACAGAGTAATCATAGTATGTACTAATCTATCCAGAATCAGTAACCCCACATTAGTGATCCATATGATAGGAACATTTTAGTTTTAAAATATCAAGAATTTAGATCTAATTAACATTATCAAAATTATGATTCTAAAAGTATTGCTCAATAACTACGGGTTTATCTCATTTATTAATTCAACTAATTAACATGGGTAAAGAATAAATTTTATAAAATAAATTCTCTTATGAGAAATAATAACTAGAAATCTTGCTCTTTAATAGGTTATAGTTAAAGACTTGAATGATGTTAAAGACTTGAATGATTATAAACAAGTAAGGATAGGAAACTAGCGTAATTGTAATCAAGAAAGGGTAATTGTTAATCGATTTCACATTCAAAACATACGTGCAAGTATACACGGTTAACAAGTAATAAAGTGAAAGTAAAGTATCGTTCCCACGATGAATTATTTAATAGAAATCACCAAGTACTAGTTCTTAACCAAACTAATTTTATTTAAACAATCGCAATTTATGATTTTTAAACTTAAGCAAACTAAATTAACTAATTAAACTAGATTACTTTATAAATGAATTCAAATAAATAAAGATTAAGACTACAATATCCCCAATAATGAACTATAAACCAATTATCCGATTAACCCAATTATTACCCCACCTGAATTGTTAACATGAATTCTAGTTGTTAAAAGCCCTTTCCCAAGTGAACAAATAACTTTTATTCAATTCAATTAATCATGCGATATTTCTATGCAAAATAATTAAACCAAACCCGTTAAATTCCAATTCCAAATTTGTTACATGCAGTGAACAAATATTCCTATTCAATTCACGACCCTAATTATTCATCTCATGCAAATAATTAAGCATACATGTTAACATGTCCAGTTCTAACCCTAGTTTTCATCTTCCGAATCCTTCTAGAATAACACAGTAATTATTGGCCAAATAATTAATCAATACGCATAAAACATAATAAACAATTTACTTGGACATAAATAATTATAATAAATTAAATAATTAATTCATAGAGATAAAAGGTTCAATTTGTAGTCTTAACAAAAGATTTAGTTCATGATTAAAGAATTAAAACTAAGAATCCACAATTGAATAGACATTAAAAGATAAAAGTAAGAGAAGAGAAGAGAATAGAATCTGTTGTCAGCAAATCTCCATTTTCATCAATGTAAAACCTCGAAATTTTTTAAATAAAAGGAATTTCCTTTATTTATTATTTTGAAATAGTAAGGGTTGATTTGATTAATGTGGATAGTTAAGGGTTAAATCATAAATATTTCAAAATAAGCAAGTGGTTATAAAATATTCGTTTTGGTCGTGGAATATTCGTTTGGTCGTGGAATATTAAATGCGAATCGGGAATATTAAATGACGCAGTTGTAGCGACCGTGTGTGGGCCCCATAGCGGAAAGCGATTGGATGAAGAAAGCGACAAATATAAGTTGTTTTTAAATAGCTGGCGTAGTTGTTCAGATTATCTTTGTTGGAATACCCGGTGGTTAAAACACACTAATCTGGCGTTGTTGAAGCGGTTACTGCAGTATTGCACCAATTATTGATTCTTACGTAAGAAGGCACTACTCAATAATGGTTACGATAATTATTATTCGATATTTTATTTTATTGAGTTAATAATTCTTTGCGTTGATATTTTATATTCTTTGTTGTTTGATAATTGTCATTACACAAGATTTTTTTCATTATCGAAGCAATAATTCATATTATCTGAATAATATTATTAGATAACATTATTGGCAATGTCTAGAAAGTTACATAAGGAGAGGTTTGGTCACCTAATTGCGCGCCGCCGATGAAGAAATTCTTATTGAAAGCCCCCTCTTTCACCTGAGGCTGCACGGTTGTCAATATTGTGATTACGTAATATTATTTGTGAATAATTAATTATTGATTTATATGATGAGGAAAATATTGATTTTATGTGGATATTGATGGAGAAAAATTTTAAAAATGACAATTGTTGAAAATTAATATTTTATCTTTTACGATAAAATAATTCATTTAAATATATTATTTTAATAATATATTAACGGTGATATTTTTACAACGAATGTGGGATATATGAGTATACAAGGAGGAAGAGTATTTTTATTGCAATAAATGTTTAAAACATGTTAAACATGTCGGTGGACCCCATTTATTGACTGAAATTTGATTATAGCCTGTAAAATCGACCGTTTGTGGATTTCGGTCAATTTCCATTTGGAATTTGGAAAAACTTTCTTTTGTAAAGTTGTAGAGAATTGAATTTCCTATAAAAACTCGCGAGATTCGAATTTTTTGATGAAAGGGCTATTTATTATGAATTATTGAAGTTCCGAAGCTCCGAAATAATTGATTTTTTGAAAGTTTTAATTATTTATTTTATGGAAAACGTTTTTACTTTTCTAGAAGGTGGCATGTGGGAAATGCTAGGATCTGAATTCTAAGGTTGGCGTATGAATTTGATATATATATATATATATATATATATATTAATTTATTAAATTTTCGCTTTGGTGTTCAAGCAATTTCTATAAATAGGGTGTTTAGGTTAGAATTGAAAATCACACGTAAGCTGAAGTTTTTCTCTCTATATTATCGGCGTTTCTTGTGAGTATTTTGAGTATACTTTGAGTATTGCTAGGCGGTGCAAGTTCCTTGACCTTATATACGGTATGATTCTAGCTAGAAATCTTGATCTTTTCGAGGTAAAGGATATTATTTTTTCGTAATGATATTATTTCTTCAATATCATTATACTGAAATGTTGATCTGAAGTTTTTATCAAATTTAGAACTTTTTCATGTCGGGGTTACTATTCATGGGTTACTATTCATGAGTTACTATTCACGAGTTACTATTCATGAGTTACTATTCACGAGTTACTATTCACGAGTACTATTCATGAAGCGTGAAGATGTTTTTTGTGGAATTTCTATCTTTTGGTGTCTGAGTTACTATTCACGATACGATATCGGCACTATTCACGATATCTGATGCTTATTCACGGAAAAATAAAATTTCTTCTTTTCGTCAAAACATCTATTACGGATACTAACTTCGATTGTATCCATGTTTTGATCATTCTTGAATTTTACACCACTATGATTATTTTTGAGGTATTTTTGGACGTGGATAAAACCAAGTACGAATCCTTAATCCTTAATCCTTGTCATTTTGTTTCACTGGATTCGTTTCTTTAAAAAAATTATTTTTCATCATCCTCAGTCTTAAATGATGATATTATGGAATATCTTTTGGCTGTAGTGCAAAGATGAATGATTTCTTAAGAATATCTTTGGCACTGTAGTGCAAAGATGAATGATTTCTGAAGAATATCTTTGGCCCGTAGTGCAAAAAGATGAGCAGGTGTTTAAATGAACATGACCGGTGATGAATATCTTTGGCTGTAGTGCAAAGATGAATATTTGATTCGGATGTATATTGATTGATGTTACGGGGATAAAAGATGAGCGATGAACTTTTAAATTCATACATAGAAGATAGTAGTTTGCATTCTCTACTTAACTCTTCTAATGAATTATTATTTCATTGCGAATATTGATTTAAAATTTGTTGTCTATTGTATTCTATTATATTTTTCCTGTTGAAGACTAACGATAATTTGTTGTATATTATCTTAGTCATAATATTCTTTTCTTGAGCTAGTTGAGCTCACCCTTTTCCTTTTTGTTCCATTTTTCTTAGAGGCGAGAATATAAGCGAGAGTACGAGTCGGGAGGTATGGAATGAAGGTTTTAGAAAGGATTGTTTAGTAGTCCTCACCATTTTTGTAAAATAATGTATCAATAAATGTGATGAGGATTTATTTGAGTATAGATATTGTCTAGAAGATAATATTTGTATTCAAACTCACAGTTTTACTGTTGTAATAATAAAGTTCTAGTTGTTTCTGTACCATGTATTGACAACTCAGAATAGGTGATGTATACCTATTTTGGGGGCGTCACAATCAAGCTCCTGCTCTTGATCTTCAATGGTCTCCAAGTTGCTTCAATCTCTAAAACTAATAAGAACTAGGGTTTATATTCTAATCTAATGGAGTGTATCTCTAATTTAATCTATATAATCCCCCTTATTCTATGCCTCACATCATATATTTATAGGTTACAAGTCCAATTTTTAGCTTAGGAACAAACCCAATCCAATTTAGAGTCAAAAAAGTGTCAAAATTCTCCCCAAAACGCATCTAAGCTTGACCACGCGCGTCCCCAACGCTGCTCACGGCGCTGGGATTCTGCCCCCTAGCGCCCCGGCGCTGGAAATGGCCTAGAAATGGGCGCCCCCGCGATGGAATGTATTCTGGAATTTTCTGCTCTGACGTCCTTTGGGAAAATGGCCATAACGTCTTTGTCTGAACTTCGATTCTGATGATTCAAGATGTTCCGAAAAGAGGAGATGTAGATCTACAACTTTTATTCTTTGAGTGTTACGAAAAAAGGTCTGGGACAATACTGAAATTGGCCCTGAAGTGGGTTCTATGTAAATGGCAAGCCGAAATGTGAATCTAGCAAACCCCAAACGTCGATCCAAGTAACTTTTGTCCCAATTCCTACAAAACAACGTAAAACATGCATGAATAGACACAAACACATAAAAACATCCAAAAGATTAAGCTTAAATGCACTCAATTATGGGTATAAAACTCACTCATCAAATACCCCCAAACTTAAATTTTTGCTTGTCCTCAATCAAAAACATAAATGAACTAAAAATAAACAAACTAGCTCAACTACATGAATGCATGTGCATGATCTACTTCCTAATATACCTAGGAATCCAACAATAAATCAGTATGATATATAACAATAGGCCTCAAAGATACCAATGATACTCAAACAATTAATCCAATCAAATCAAAGTCCATAACTCTAACCAGTTAGTCAATTCAAACCTGTCATCACCCTTGTTTTGCATGTGTGAATGTTAACCATTCTAACCAACCACAGTTCAAAATAATCACATAACAAACTTCTTAGAAGGAAAATTTCAGTTCCAATTCAATTACTTTTGTGAACATGACAACTCTGGTTAAAACTAAGCAATTACCAAGTCTAAGGGTAAATAAAGGATTTATTTATACTTTTATTCAACCACGAGGGCATTTTTGCTCTTTTTCGTGTTTTATTCATTTTTTATTTTATACCTATGGTTGTGCAATGTCTTATTCCCTTAGGCTTTTCAATGCTACCTTAACGAGCTTTCGACTAACGACTCCCAAACCATTAAGACCTTAGGGCGCTAGGTGTAAAGACAATCCCCTCGGGCTTACTTACTCAAGTAGCAAAGGCCAGAAAACTAGACAAGCATGCCACGGTGTTTATTCTTTTTTTTTTTTTTTTCTGGATTTTCTATTTTTTTTCTTTTCATCATTTCTTTTTTATTCTTTTTTTTCATTTTGTATATATATACCCCATAAATTCCTCTAAACTCTAGCTTTTATGTCATTCTAACCTTTATCGCCAGTTCACTAATTTCCTTCAATTTTAACCAAGATTTAGTTCATGATTAATGAATTAAAACTAAGAATTCACAATTGAATAGACATTAAAAGATAAAAGTAAGAGAAGAGAAGAGAATAGAATCTGTTGTCAGCAAATCTCCATTTTTATCAAGCTCTTGCTCTTGATCTTCAATGGTCTCGAAGTTGCTTCAATCTCTAAAACTAATAAAAACTAGGGTTTATGTTCTAATCTAATGGAGTGTATCTCACGACACTGGGATTTTTCCCCTTAGCGCCCCGGCACTTGAAATGGCCTAGAAATGGGCGCCCCGCGCTAGAAGGTTTTCTGGATTTTCTACTCTGACGTCCTTTGGTAAAATGGTCATAACGTCTTCGTCTGAACTCCGATTTTGATGATTCAAGATTTTTCGAAAAGAGGAGACGTAGATCTACAACATTTATCCTTTGAGTGTTTCGAAAAAAGGTCCAAAATAATACTAAAATTAGCCCTGAAGTGGGTGCTATGTAAATAGCAAGCCGAAACACGAATCTAGTAACCCCAAACGTCGATCCAAGTAACTTTTGTCCCAATTCCTACAAAACAATATAAAAAATGCATGAATAGACACAAACACTTAAAACATCCAAAAGATTAAGCTCAAATACAATCAATTATAGGTATAAAACTCACTCATCAGTAACAAAACTTGCCTCATGTGTAAGCCAAATAATTACTACTCACGTTCACCATAAGTCCTATACATTCCATTTTGACCACAAACTCAATTAGTTTCATCACCACTATGATTAATAGTTACACTTCCCACTTTTACACAACTTAGTTCATGATCTGAACTTCTTAACTAATTACATAACATGAATCTGAACTTTCTACAAGCATACTATATTAGTATGAGCTTTTAAGCATCACAACCAAACCTTTCGAATAGTCACTTTTAGTTCTTAACAACACGTAACAAACACCAAATTAAAGTTCTTACACACTTTGGAAATCCTTAGTTTAAAACCATCATGAACATGTTCACAATCTATTTTAGCATTAAATAAATTATCAGATTCATTAAACTAAGTTTGACCAACAAATGGTGGACTGAACAAAGAAAATAAAACAACTTCAATTTTGGATACCCCCTTTGGGGCGGCATAATTTGAACTGGGAACACATGCCGGGGCGGGCTTGCCCAGAATCAGATTTTGTATCTCACAAATGCACTATTCATCAACCCAAAACTCACAGATTACATCCATCAAAGAATAAATTACTCACACTTAGAGGCTATAGACTCAACTAAAACAACATAAAACATATATAAATTGACTCTAACAACAAAAACAATTTGAACCTCTAATTTAGAGCCTCAAAACTCACGATTCATGCTCAAAACTCATATTCAACATAATTAGCAAATTATCTCACCACAGATTCGATTCTCAACCAAATTAGTCCATATAACTTGCATTCTTTTCGTATTTGAATGTATTAACAATAACAACTATCAATTAACAGAATATAACATTAATTGAACACTAATTTGATTCCAAAATAAGCCCTTTTTTGTTCATAGGGGAGATTCGTATTCCATTCTTTCCTCTTGCTAGATGACACTGGTCTTTATCTCAAACAGTTACCGAGATTCCCTTGATGGGTTTAGATGTCTTTACTTTATCAGAGGGCCCTTACACTCAGGATGCCTTCCATCGCTGAAGGACTCCTCACACTATTAAAGCTAAGACCCGTGCCACTAGGTTCATAGGGGATATGGTTCCTGTGTCTGTGATGATGACATATTGGATCTCTTGTGTTAAAGAACCCACTCATTTAGAGCAGATTGATAGCTTGACCTAGAGGTTGGACCAGGCACACTTTGTTATCTGATATTTGGGCAAAGATCCGTTAGACGCATATTCTTTTGATCCATCCAACTCTGGTGCTAGCCCCTCAAGTGGCCCATATTCTGATAGTTTTATCTGAACAAATCCCCATTTGTATCGACCTGATGTTCCATTTGGCAGAGATATAGTGACTAAGGAGGAGTTACAGTAGGTTAATCGATTGGATGATGTAGACATCATAAATTTCTTTGGATAGGCTCGTTATCTCTTTTGATAGGCCTCTGTTAGATATTTGGCGACTGTGTCCCATTTATCTATATCTCTTTTGATAGGCCTCTGTTAGATATTGGGCGGTTGTGCCCTATTTCCCTATAATTTTTATTTTTAGTTGTAGACAGAGATGATGTATTTAATCTTTATTAGATGATGTATTTAGGAATGTATGTGTAATATTTCCTATCTATTGCATCCTATTATCATTTATCATTGTCATCTATCATGATGCATGCATTGTGTCATGGATATGCATTCATATAGGTGAGTTTAGCATTGACCCATGGATGGTCTCATGATACGGTTCTATAGATGTCTTCATCTACCGTCAATCGGATTGAGCAAACACCACCCACATTGATAGCATCTTCTTTGAGATCATGGTATGATAGTCTGCCTCCCATAGATTGGGTGACCGTTGATTAGATGTTGAGACATTCCATAACCATCCTGACATTCCAGGTACCATTTGGCTTTGTAGAGGGGATGCTATCTTGTTAGATACTTGAGAGATAGGTCTTTAGGTTTGATATCCACGAGCTGACTCATACGTTATAGGAGTTTGAGCGCATTATTGATTTGCCCTTGGATCAGCCTTGTGCTAGGATGGCTATTTGCGATATGAGACGATAGTTTATGACACTGACTGGCTTACGTCATAGAGTTATCATGGATGAGATCACTTCAGGGCATGTGGTATCCTTGGATTCTTGATTAATCGATTTGGATTGCTGGACAGCTATGCACGGTACTCGGGAGACTTCATCATCACTGCAGACGAGTGGCGGATTGCCCGCGTAGATATTTTGTTGATGTGCATCACAATTTATTTGTACATGCCGCTATATATGGACCATCTGGACATGGCCTGATCACTATGGTTCGTGCTTTTAAAGAGGGTTACACCATCTTGCCCATGATATTGGCGAAGACCTTGAGGTCGGCCATATTTTGTCATACCCATCATGTGGGGTTCTTTAGGGGGAGTGCCATATTATTATACGTGTGGGTTATGACACATTTGAGACTGATCGACACTTTTAGACATTATGGGTACTATTTTACTCATGAGATAGCCATGTCTTATTCTTTTTAGCCGAATGATTGTATATAAGAAATATCTTGGTTGGCTTTTCTAACAGTGATCGAGGATCCATTTGCAATCTAGCCCTATTCAGGACTCAGCTCTCCTTATAGCTTTATTACTCATGCAGTTGGCATGGACTATTTACCCCTGGCTGGTTTAAGAGGGGTGACCATGTATCATCCACTAGCTATTATGGGATAGTTTGATCAGTTTCAGGATATTCACCCTTTTGATGGGGCTTTGGGTCAGCGACTATTAGCTTCATTTCTATTAGCAGATGACTTAACCAGGATTTATGATCGTCGGACTCATCATGAGGAGGCTGGTTTTTTGACTAGTCATCCGAGTCATTCTTTAGAGTATTCTACATTGCTGGAGGTAGATATTGCATCGACTATGGTTGTTCACTCAGAGCCGAGTATTGATTATGATGAGGAGGAGCCCATGGAGGACCCTAATTCTCCCATCGAGGACGAGCTATTTTCTAGCTCATCAGCCTTAGTCAGTGACATCCCTAGCACTTCTACAGCTGTAGCTCCACCTTCTGTAGAGTCTTTAGACCAGGTGATTCATCAAATGACCTTTAAGAGGGACCAGGCTAGAGCATTGATGTTGACAACACTTTCTAGCTGAGATGCTATTTTTGTTCAGAGGGATGATGCTCGAGCTAATTAGAATGCCACTTTTATTTAGCAGGATGATGCTTGAGGTACTCAGGATGTAGCTTTTGTTGAGAGGGATGATGCTCGAGAAGCTCAGGATGCTTTTTTTATTGAGCGGGATGAGGCTTAAGCTACCCGAGATGATTCCATTATTGATAGTACTGCACTCAGATCCTACATGGATAGATTTATTACAAATATGAGTGCATTTATAGATGATCATGGTATCACTATACAGATGGCTATGGATTTTTTAGCTCGTATGGAGACCTTAGGATATGATCTTATAAAATTACCTCCATCTTCTGAGAGGGATGACATGTTGGACTTGCTATCCCATTTATCTGTAGGTTTATAGACTAGCTTTCATTTTCCTGCATAGACTAGGTCTGCCATTTTTGTGAATATGATACATTGTATATATTAAACAATATTATATGGTAAAGAAATATATTTTGATTCACTTCCCTTTTGGATATGTTTTGTTATTGCTGAATGATTACAACTTTTTTTATGCCTTCCTGTCTTGATATATCACAAACTTTTCCTTGATGGATTGACATTGAGACGTTAGAGAGTACCTTAGAAAGGTTCGTCGATCAGAAAGGCTTGATAATATTTAGGGTTTTATATAAGGATTGGTGTCTTAGGACTGGTTTATTTTGGATTTTTTGTTTGGTTTGACCACACCATAGATGACTGCTTATGTACTCCTATTGATGGGGGGAGATCATGTCTTTCATAGTTCAAGCTTGGTCTGAATGGTTGGAAACTGGTATTTTAGAGTGGGGTATTCTGGGGATTTGAAAGGTGTTTGTTTTGATTGGTTTGAGTGGGTTTTTGGGTTTTTTGTTTGGTTTAACCGCACCATGGATTGTTGCCTGATAAGTAGGTTTTATACCTACTTATTCGATATCTGTTACTTGAATTAGTTGCTTAATCTCATGTTTCTAAGTTACATTTCATGCATTTTGTGTTCATTTTGTAGATTATATGCTTGGGAGCTGAAATCGCAAAGAATTGGTATGAAATCACAAAGAAAAGCAATCCGAACATCATTTGGGCTTTCATGTTTATTTCATGTTCTTGGCTTGGAACTTGGATTATATTCTAGAGCTTCTTCTTAGCTTTCCGGAACATCTTGAATCATTCCAATCGGAGTTCGGATGGAAGAGTTATGACATTTGTACCAACGGATGTTGAACTTCACTGTTTTGGGTGGCCATTTGCATAACAGTCACTTCCAGCCCAATTTTGATCTTCATCCATTCGTTATTTCTCAATTCTTAAAGAATGAAAGTTGTAGAGCTCGTCGATATCTTCGATTTGATAGGTGGCGGGCCATTTTACCAGATGACACTTCAGAAGAAAAATGATGCCCACCGGGGCGGGCTTTTACTAAGGAAAACCACCGCCGGAGCGGGGGTACCAGCAGGAAAATAGAATCCTAGCCTATCGGGGCGGGCCCTTTACAAGGCTAAACCCCTGCCGGGACGGGGGTACGCGTAGAAAAAGTGAATTTTGTCCAAATTTAAGTCCAAGAAGGATTGGTTCGATCCGATTGACTCAAAGACTTCCAAGAGGACTTAAAGACTTATAAAGAGACTTATAAAAGGAGGAGAATCACAAGGATTAGACGGAGAAGAGAGGATTCCATTAGATTAGATTAGAGTAAAATAGGAGAAAACACTAGTTCTTATGAGATTTGGAGATTGAAGCAACTTGGAGACCATTGAAGATTTAAAGTAGGAGCGAGGAGGGAGCTTCAAATATGCAAACACCAGATTCTATCTTCTTATCTCCTTCTATCGTTGTCTTTTAATGACTATTCCATTGTGGATTCTTAGTTTTAATTCAATGAACTAATTTTTTGTTTGAGATTACAATGGATCTTATTGTGTAGTTTATTTTAATATGCTTCACTATCAATTATTATGCTCTATCTTGAGAACTGTCTACTGTGATTTGGACTTAATTGCTTAATTGCCTAGCTAACAATTACCGTGATAATCTATATGAACTTGAGAGATGAAATATAGATTTAGATCTGATCATGATAACATGTGTTTGTGATTTTTGCATAGATGGAATTCTTGATTCGTGTTTAGGATAGAAATATGCCTTTACGCCATATGTAATCTTATAGAGAACTTGTGCTTTAAATCCTTTTTAATTTTAATTCACATAGAGATATAGTGGATTAGTTAATTAGGGTGTCTTGCTTAATTCTATCATCTGTGGTTTTAAGTAAGTATGGGTATTATGCATCGAGATGTGGTTTTATCTGCTTTAGTGTTCTTGATTAACAATTAAGGATAGAAAATAATTGATGAGAAGTGTATTAACTTAAATGAAGCAATAAGTGAAGTTGTGAGCTTAAATCTCCGTAATCTGATTTTTAATTAGTGGTAATTAGAATTAGTTTAGTTAAATAATTTAATTTATAACATTAAATTCATTCGTTTAAATAAGATTAGTTTGGTTACATGTTAGTACTTGGTGATTTTTATTAAAAATTCCTCGTGGGAACGATACTCTACTGTCACTTTATTACTTGTTGACCACGTATACTTGCATGTTGTGCATAATTAGGTTTTACCCAACAAGTTTTTGGCGCCGTTGATGGGGAATTACTTAATATATTTTTGCAAATATTAGCTTCAATCAAATTAATTTTAATTTAAACATTTTTTTCCTTTTTATTTAATTCTCTTTGTATTTTTTTTCTTTTCAGGTACCATGGCAGAATTTGATTATCAATGGCCGTATACGAGAATGACTCAGCCAAGGGGAGCGGGAATTGATGGTCTCAATGCATTTTCTGCATTATCGGTGCAGCTTGAGACACTTTCGAGGAGGTTGGACGTTGTTGCAGCCCAACATAATCGAAGGATAACAGTTAATTGCAATTATTGTGCTGGTAATCATCCTAGTCATCAATGCACCATTAGTTTTGGGCCGGGAAAACACGGTGGTCAATACCTCAACGATTATACATATGCTAATTATCATCAAGTTTGGGGGTATCACCCGGATTCGTCATGGAGCTATACTTATGAAGACCAATACTACGCTCCAAATCCAACATACACACCGGAATTTTCATGTAAACCTCTATTGCCACAGGAAGAAAAGACAAATTTGGAGGAATTACTGTCAAAGCTCATAGCAAACCAAGAGGAGAGGATGATGAGTCAAGAAATATCGAGCCACAATTTTCAGCACCAGATGGAACAATTCATCACAACTTCAACCCATGGTCTTCAATACATGGATTCCAAAACTGAGACAGATAATTAAAGGTTGGATGAATTGTTGTCCAAGTTCGTAGCATCAAATGAGGAGAGGAGGATTAATCAAGAGCGGTCAATTCAGAATCAAGAGATATCAATTCAAAAACTGCAGAACCAGATGGATCAAATGCTCAAAGCCTTGAACAACTGTCCTCAAAACAATTAGTGTTATGACGAGGATTGTGATGCCCCCAAATCCGGATATCTTCCAACCCGACAGATGGTGCTACACGGTACTACAGTTCACATAAGCATTCAATTGAAATGCCACAAAAGAACGAATATGTCTTATACATATTCAAAATAATATTAACATTCCCCCAGGTAATTCTTTATAACTGTTACAATTGTTCTTGTCATAATATCAAATATTATCATTACAAACCTATACTATTACATAGATAATCTACGGGTTTGCCTTAACCTTCCCTTTATCCTTGTCGGATCCGTCGGTCTGTTCGATCTTAGCTGCATTCATATAGTTCAAGCAAGAGTGAGCCTAACTAGCTCAGCAAGTACAACAATTCTAGTAAAATAGCATGCTTGAAACATAGGAATCTTATATCTTCAATAACTAAATAATAGTTATGAAGTACTATAGATAATTCAAAATAACACTTCTTTTCCTTCAAAACGTTTTACAATGGCAATATTCAGGAAAAAATTAATTCCGATCGAAGACCATGAGCATTTCATAATTTCTTTGAATAGGACATCTCGACACTAAGTCCGTAAGTCTTGCATAACTTACGAGCACATCTAGGTGATCAACTTATAGTACTCTATGTTGATCAACACTACATTCATTAAACGTGTGTACGTTTAAGTTGTGGCAACCTCACGTGCCTGTCGTTTGATCAAAAAATAGTTTAGCATACTCAGTCTTCATTTGAAAACCACACCAACATAGTTTGGTAAAATATTGACAATACTTTGATAGATTATAAGAAATCCAACACATCATAAGTCTAGCCAAAAGAATTGGCTTTGACTTCATCAGACATTAACTCATGCGTAAGAATACATGAATCACAAAAGCTTGTCCAGATTGAACTGGAACAAGGGTTAGAACACTTGCCTTTAACGTCTGCTACGGTTATAACACGTGCACTTTAAGTCTTTAAGGTTTCTACAGTAGATGGTAACATCACATAACACATTAGGTCATGAATAACATACATGGTTCCTAAAGAATCTTACCCTTCTTCTCAATCTAATTATGTATTAGATTTATTATTATTAGTTCTGGCTTTCCGTTACGTCGTTCTTACGTTCACATACAATTGACTTATCTTAACCCTAAGTGATCATACTTTAGGTTTAACCATGTATTAACAATGTTACATTAAGTTCCTTAGTTCATTGTTAATCAATTACCATGCATGCTCTACTTGTAACCATTATTTACTGTCTAAACCCTAAGGCTGGCGCTGCATCGCCATCATTCATTCTATGTGCTGCGCTGCGGCGCCATACACTAGGGCTAGAAGACTCGGACTCGGCGTTGCGGTGCGAGTCCCCTTCGTTATGGCCGCGTTGTGGCGCCAAACTCCAGTAGGTCACAGCTTTTCCCGGCCAAGCTCGGTGCTGCGGTGCCACCTATTTGGCCTTGGGCTGGCGCCGCGGTGCCAGCTCTGTGCACCAGAAAACTTAGACAATTTTTCAACTTTGCGAAACTCCCGAGCACGTAACTTCTTCGTTATAAGTCCGAATTGGCTCGTTCAAGAGCCTATGGTTCACAAATTACATACTCTATGTCTTCATGCAAGAATTTTATCTATTTGACTTTGTTAACTCAAAATTAACCTATTAGTCCATTTTTATCGAAAACGATAAACGTTCGTGAATGTTCAACGCTCATTTTTCGTTCTAAGTCAGAATCTGGTCATTTTCGAGTCCGCAACTCTATAATGCCAAATAATACTTGTCTCTATCGAAAACCAACATTTTTGAGTTCAACCACAAAATTTAACTTCCATTCCGAGAATTTCACGAATTCGACGATTATTGTCCAATCGTGTGAATTCCGGTAAAATTTCGTTTATTAAAATTTGTTCATCGTTCTTGTTGACTTATGTCACACTTCATGTTTTGATGATGACCTTATTATTCCACTAATCATGCTATATCACATTTTAGGGAAAGATATGACATTACAGGAACATCAAGGAGAAAACTACAAAGACAAGGAATCTTTGAAGAAGGAAGAGCAAATTGAGTCCTAGGAAAAATATGTTTTATCCTAGCATTTATTACTTTCCAAATACAAGGTTTTAGGACATATTCATCTCATATATACATATATAAGTAATTTCGAATATCATTAAATAGATTCCCTAAGGTCATGGAATAAGCAGTGGTTTCGTGCTTCATGGATTAAGGAATGAATCTCTGATAAAATCGAATATAAGATTGGTTGATTGAATATACATCTTAAATCATATACCGTATGATAAGGAGAGAAATTAATTCATGATTTGAAAATTGGATATTCCTACCGATCAAAAACTATGGTATGTCACATATGGAAATAAATCAGAATGATCTTAGTGTGTAAATAAAGATCCTGATTTCCAGCAATCAATTAGGTTACTGCGTGTTGAATTAAATAATGGGTTAAATATATCTTGCTTCATATATTTAAATGTAAGGAAAGGCATTAAAAATCCTTGTTCCACGTGCCTAACGAACTGATATGGTAATCTTTATACGTGTAAATCTTAAACAAATTGATTGCATGAAAATTGATCCGGGTGTTGACATATAACAAGATGGGAAGTATTTTATCACGTGGTGAGCACTCAATCTCTCTCTAATCACTATACTGATATTGATCACAACAATATCCTCTGTCAGCATACAACTGGAAAAGAGCCCTGATCAATGGCATAACATCTGTGACTGGTGAGATTTGTTCATAGTGTTAATTGGAAATTAACAACGGTAATATCTGTTGGTGGCCTATAAAAGAATTGGTCCAATAATAAGAGAAGTCAAGAAAAACAAATACTAAGATCAGAAAGTATACAAGCTACAGAACTATTTTTTCTTCCTGATTATTGCTGATCATGCTAAGAAGGTGCCTCGGCTAAAAGTGGTCTTATAGAAAATATTCTGGTAACATTCTTATTGCATATCATTTCATACTAGAGCCTTGCATTGGTAAGTGATATATTGCTTGATCATTAGACCTCTAGTGTGTATTTTAATTTTCTTTATCTACATCTATATTTGGGTAATCTAGTTTGGGTTGATAATTTATTACAGTCAAGTTGAAGGAAAGCATAGGTGCTTAAGAGTGCATAGGTGCACAAGGAACAAAGGTGTTCAAATTTGCTAGAACTTGTATTGTAATTGGAAAAGTTGAATAAAAGTGAGTCTCCAATACTAGTTGGTATTAGACGTGGATTAGGCTACTATTCAGAGGGTAGTAGTTGAACCACGCAAAAAAATTTCAGTGTTTGTGTGATTACATTCTATACTTGAATATTACATTATTTATCCGTGAACTGCATTCTATTCATATTAGTAATCCAGCTTGCTGCATTAAACACCCAAAGAATTTTTGATAAGAAATACAAATTGGACATAGTTTGTGCCTACACTTATTCAACCCCCCCTTCTAAGTGTACCTATTTAAATTTCATTTGGTATCAAAAGCTTGGCTCTACTTATCTTGGTCTTAAAGGTGACTTGTAGGGAAAGATTCGACATATAGCACAACTTGGGCGCTCATCACGAAGGTCAATCAACCAACCAAGCCTCCACTACTCTTTGGGCCGAGAACTATAACCACGAAAATTTGGATCAGGATATATATCAAGCGAAACCCATGGGAATGGTGGGTGGTAGAGAATGGACCGGTAATTCCAAGGAAAGATGATGGTACTCCAAAAACTCTACTCGAGATGGACTCAACCGATACATACATGGTGTCATACGATTCAAAAGCAATGAACACTCTTCTCAGTGGCATGGTGCAATCCAAAATAGATAAAGTTTCTTCATGCAACACATCAAAGGAGATATGGGATACCCTAGTGGTCAGTCACGAAGGAACTTCCAAAGTACGAGAAGTTAAGCTAAGTATGCTCATGCATGACTACGAAATGTTCAAACTGGAAAGAGACGAAACAATCAAAATGGCTCAAGCACGATTCTTAGTACTTATAAATTCTTTTAAGTTGCTCGACAAGTCAATTCCACAAAGTGAAATCAACCGTAAGTTAATTCGGGCTATGCCCAAAAGGTTTGCCTCTAAAATTACTACTCTTCAAGATTCTGTCAATATTTCTTCTATGGATACATTAACTCTCTTTGGTGAACTGGAAGAATATGAACATCAATTAATAAGATATGATGACGAGCAAGAAGTTCCTCGAAAGAAGGTACTAGCTTTAAATGCAGGAATTGAAGAAGAGCTTGAGAATAATTCGGATGATGAAATAGCCATGATGTCAAGAAGACTTAAGGGCCTACTTCAAAGAAAGAATCAAAGGAAAAATACATTCAACGCAAACAAATTCAAAGCAAAGCCAACCGAAGAAACCTATTTTGAGTGTGGACGACCAGGTCACTTTAAAAAGGATTGCTTACAACTCAAAAACAAAGGAAAGCAAGGCAATACGGAGTTTAAAAAGCATAAAACATTCCTAACATGGAGTGATGATGAAGAATCCGAAGTGGAAATAGATGCAAACGATGAACTGGCTCAAATATGCTTCATGGGACTTGAAGGTGAATCAAGTGAGGTACCTCTTTCTGATGTTATTACTTTGAAACAAGAAAATGAAAAACTAAAAGAAAAAAATATGCACTTAAAAGATCTAGTAAACACTTTAATGGGCGAAGTGGAAGCACTAATAGATGAAAAGAAAGAATTAGAAAAGGTAACACACAGAAATGATGAAAAGGTATTAGCACCAAAGAATGGATATTTAGATAATTTCAATAAAATACTGTTCAACAAGGTAAAACAGCTAAATAATGAAGTTGAAAAACTAAAAAATGAGATAAAAATGAGAGACGTGTGCATTGATGCATTTGGTAATGAATCGACTAATAAAACACTTCCAACTAATGATCTACAAAAAGAAATAGAATTGTTAAAAATTTCTCTAGCTAAATTTGTTCATGGGGAAGAAAACCTAATGTCATGCTAGGAAAACAAAGACCCAATTATGATAAACAAGGCATAGGTTATAACCCAATATATAGAAAAGAAGTTAAAATGCTAAAATCTAAATCATCATTTAAATTAAATTATTGCACGCCTTTTACTTCTTGCAAAAATTGTGGCATTAAAGGACATATAGAGATAAACTGCTCAAGAAAGAAAAATCGAAGTAAAGTCGTATGGATAAAGAAAAGTGATGTGATTTTAACTAACACAAGTGGACCCAAAAAGATATGGGTACCAAAAATATAAATTGTATCTCTCTTATACAGGTATGTTTCAAAGCCAAAGTATCTCCTCAAAAGTGGATCCTTGACAGCAGATGTTCACGTCATATGACGGGAGACAAATCTAAGTTCGTGGAACTAAATGTCAAAAAGAAACATGGAACTGTCACATTCGGTGATAATCGGTCATGCAAAATAATTGGGAAAGGTAAAATCGGTAATGGTAAGGTCAACATTAATAATGTTCACCTTATTAACGGACTAGAATTCAATCTTATCAGTGTTAGTCAATTAATGGATAATGGACATCAAGTAAAGTTTAAAAAAGATAAATGTACAATTTCACATAGTACTAACAATGCTTCTTTAGTTGCCCAAAGAGAAAGGAATATATATACTCTTGATTTTGAGTGACAGGAGGAAGAATTATGTCTTGCAACTGTTCAAGATGAAGCGAATCTATGGCATAGAAGGATGAGACATGTTCATAAAGACCTCATCAAGAAGTTGTCATTAAAGAACTTAATAAGAGGATTACCCAAAGTGAATTTCGAGAAGAAAGGTATATGCAAACCTTGTCAACTTGGAAAACAAGTAAGAACATCGTTCACAGCCAAAAACATGGTATCAACTTCTTCTCCCTTACAGTTGCTTCATCTCGATTTATTTGGACCTGAAAGGCATGCTAGTCTAAATGGTAAATTCTATGCTTTTGTGATAGTCGATGATTTCTCTAGATATACATGGGTACTATTCCTTTGAACAAAAGATGAGGCATTTAAAGAATTTGAAAAATTGATTAAAAATTTGGAAACCAAATACAGTCTTAATCTTATAAGAATCAGAAGTGACCATGGTACTGAATTTCAAAAGGATTTTATTACATTCTGTAATCAAAAAGGAATAACTCATGAATTCTTAGCACCTAGAACCCCTCAACAAAATGGAGTGGTAGAAAGAAAAAATCGTACGTTACAAGAAACATCTAGAACACTAATTCAAGAAAGTAAACTCCCAAAGAAATTTTGAAATTTGAAGTACGTAAACACATCATGTTATGTACTAAATAGAGTGTTAATTCGCCCAATTCTTTTGAAAACACCATATGAATTATTAAATAAATGACTTCCTAATATAAGCTATTTCAAAATCTTTGGATCTAGATGTTTTATTCTTGACACTAGTGGGAACTTAGGCAAGTTTGATGCTAGATCTTATGAGGGAATCTTCATTGGCTATGCACAAAATAGTAGAGCATATCGCATTTATAATGTGCAAAAGCTGTGTATCGAAGAATCTATATATATCAAATTTAATGAACTTAACTGTGATATTCCAAAAGAAAGAGAAAAAGATGCAGGAATTTTAGAGACTGCTGCAAATCCATCATACCACATAAAGCAAAACAGCAAGACTATGGAACCGATCCAGTAAGCTGGATTAGAAGAACAACAAGATCAAGACTATATCCAACAAGCTGAATACGAAAATCAGGAACATATTCAGCAAGCTGAAATACTGAAGAAATAATACATGATGCTCAACTTCTAAAATTAGCAAGATACATTAAAAACCATCCTCCTGAGAACATTATTGGAAACATAAACGACAAAGTTATAACAAGAAGAAAAGCACAGAATATATGTGCTTTCTCAGTATTTCTATCCCAAATTGAACCGAAGAACACCAAAGAAGCCATACTTGATGAGAATTGGCTTCTAGTTATGCAGGAGGAGCTACAACAATTTGAAAGATGTCAAGTGTGGGAGTTAATCCCTCCCCCAAAAGATGTGTCCATCATTGGAACTAAATGGGTCTTCAAAAACAAGCTTGACGAGTACGGAACAATTACAAGAAATAAAGCGAGATTAGTTGCTCAAGGATATAACCAACAAGAAGGAATAGACTATATGAAGAAACATTTGCCCCAGTAGCCCGCTTAGAATCCACTCGTATACTACTAGCATTCGCTTATTTCAGAAAGTTCAAACCACACCAAATGGATGTCAAAAGCTCTTTCCTCAATGGGTATATAAATGAAGAAGTCTATGTAAAATAGCCACCTAGATTTGAGCATGACAAGTTCCCGTATTACGTTTACAAACTCAAGAAGGCACTCTATGGACTCAAACAAGCTCCAAGGGCTTGGTATGAACGATTAAGTAAGTATCTCCTATCTAAGGGGTTCACACGAGGTAAAATCGACTCCGCGCTATTTATTAAACGTCAAAATAAAGATATTATTATTGCACAAATTTATGTAGACGATATAATATTTGGTGCTACTAATAATTTTCTTTGTGAGTGGGTTTCCAAATGCATGCACAAAGAGTTTGACATGAGCCTTATGGGAGAACTCAACTACTTTTTGGGCCTTCAAATTAAACAAAATCATGAAGGTATATTCATTCATCAAACCAAGTACACAAAAGAGTTACTTAAGAGATTCGGGTTTGATAATTCAAACTCAAAGACCACACCAATGAGTACATCAATAAAACTCACAGCAAATGAAAAAGGTACGGATGTAGAGGTAACAAAATACAGAGGTATGATTGGATCCCTACTATATTTAACTGCTTCTAGACCTGATATAATGTACAGTGTGTGTCTATGTGCTAAATTTTAGGCCAAACCCAAAGAATCCCACTTACAGGCTATTAAACGAATATTTAAATATTTGAGTAGTATTACTAATTTAGGATTATTCTATCCAAAATGTGATAAATTTGATCTAATGGGTTATTCAAATGCTGACTATGTAGGTTGTCAAATAGATAGAAAAAGCACAAGCGGTGCATGCATATTTTTGGGACAAAGTCTTGTCTCATGGCACAACAAGAAGCAAACGTCAATCGTTCTATCCATCCCTTTGAGGGTGAATATTTAGCGGCGAGGAAGTTCTTTGCTCCCAAATTTTATGGTTCGTCAAACAACTTTGTGTGACTTTGACATCATATATGAAAATGTGCCCATATACTGTGAGAATACAAGCACCATAGCCATCTCTAAAAATCCTGTACTACATTCTCGCACAAAACACATAGAAGTACGCCACCATTTTCTTAGAGACAATGTGTCCAAAGGGTTAATAAGATTAATATTTATTCCCACTGAGCATCAACTAGCAGATATATTTACAAAACCTCTAGGGGAAGAAAGATTCAGTACTCTAAGGAGAGAACTAAGAATGTGTCTAATACAAATATGAACCGAGTAGGTTAAAGATAATAGACAGCCAAATTACTGGCGTATCTATTCAGCCATAATTACGCCCATTAAAATCTATTCAGATTCTCCTTCCCAAAACTAGCTTCACCACTTCCCATATCTCGATAATGTATTGTCTACAAAACGTCCAGAAGCTGCCTTACCCTTTCTCTGTCTCTGACTTTCTAGTCTTTGAATATCTCCCATCCCCCTCCTTCATCTCAATCGACTCAACTCCTCTCTACAACAATGAGAACTAGGCGTGGCAAACAACTTCATGATGAGTCGGAAGACGAAGTTTCACCTCCCTCTCCACCATCTCAACCACCGGTCACTCGACGACTGAAATGAAGGCCATCCTCTGTCATGATTATCTCCGGTGGATCATCCCCTGCTGAATTCGAAGCTAGTCTACCTTCTCCACCTCCAATCGGGACATCGACAGGTCACAAACGACGTAAGATCACTGACCCCTCACACAGCTCGCCTTCGATACCGGTAGCTCCTCTCTCCGTCTCCTTGCATAATGTACCTGACGATTTTTTTAGAGGCCATAATTTCGAACTCCGTTTTAAAACCTCTATCTGCCAAAAATCCTTTGTCTATGAAAAATTGATCGACATGTTTTACTACTAAAACTCATCCCTTCATCATCTCTTTGAGTCATGTGGTCTGTCTTCATTAAGTACTCCTCCCTCGGTAGCCTACCCAAAATTAGTTCAGCAGTTTTATACCAATCTTGAGAATAATGGCGATTGCTTCACTTCATTTGTCAAAAATAAATCTTTGTTCTTCACAGCTATGGATTTAGGGAGTATACTGTCAATTCCATACACTGGTGACTGCCCCTTCACCCTTAAAGGACCAATCTCTACTCCCCTGTCTCCCCTACTACAGCTTCGAATTGTCATGGATAACCCAACAGTGTCCTCCATCACCGTCCCTAAAACCACCGAAGTGTCTCCTCTTGCAATAGTTCTCCACAAAATGTTATGGTACAATCTCCTCCCTTGTCTCGTTGGTGGCGCTGAATTCATGTATCATGATTTGGTTTTGGTGGCCTTAATAATGACCGGCCAAACATTTAAGTTTTCACTGATAATGCTCAAACACATGATTCACTGTGTCAAACATTACAAAAAGTGTCTGCCCTACAGCTGCTTCCTCACCAAACTATTTATTCACTTTCAAATTCCACTCGACGATGAGGGTTCCATTCAATTAACTGATTCTATCGATTCTACCTATCTCAAAGGGGCTCATATCACTCTGTTTAAAGGAAAGTTCATCCGTGTGGTACCCAAAATTCCCAAACCCATACCTCCTACTTCCTCGCCTTCCTCCCTTGACATTCTCACTATCCTTCACACCATTGCAAATAATCAAGCCCAAATCACTTCTAATGTCAAAGATATTCAACTCTGTCTCTCCGTCCTTGAAAAAGGAAAACTTCCCATCCATCATGCTGATCTTCAGGCTATGTTTCGCAATATGGAAGATGAGTTCATAGACCTTCAAGCTGGATTCGAGTTGCATACTCGGGCGATGGTCGAAGCCCTTGCAACGGAAGATGAACCGCAACGCTTGCCAATTAAGCACAGAGCTTAAGTTCATCAACCATCAAATTGGGACTCTTGGACGATTTACAGAGCGTCGCATGAATGACCTAAGTGAGGAGCTGCAAGCAGACCAAGTCCAAACGCGCATACTTGAATGGTCCCAATGCAATTGGATGGCAGAATTTCAAGGCGACTTTCTGGACCTGCCTCTCCCACCTCCCACCTTCATTGCTCGTCCTCCCCGCTTTGCCAACTCACTATCCCTTGAGGAGATCGAACACCGCAGGCGTCACCTGCCCTATTTCACAGCTCGCGAGGCCAATCATGTTAATCTTGACGAGGAGGATGCTTAGACACCCTGCCCCTCTTTGGCTTCTAGACACACCTTTTTGATGGATGCCAAAGGGGGAGAAGAATTATAATTATACCTGCTTCCCAAAGACAATCTTTTAACTTTTCATGCATGATAACTTATGTTGTTAAGACTATGGTTTAAATCTGTTGATGGATGATGGTTTAAATAGTTTACTATAATTTCTGCTTCTACTTATCATGTTATGGACTAACCAGAAAATGCAGGGTTACTGTTAAACTTTTCATAACTTGCAAAATACAGGGTTGCTCAAACACTACACATATGCATTCAATGGTATGCATGAACGGAGGGGGAGCTATAACTCTCTTGAAATGCATGGCTTTAGGGGGAGCCATAATTATTTTGTTGTCATCATCAAAAAGGGGGAGAATGTTGACTTATGTCACACTCCATGTTTTGATGATGACCTTATTATTCCACTAATCATGTTATATCACATTTCAGGGAAAGATATGACATTACAGGAACATCAAGGAGAAAACTACAAAGACAAAGAATCTTTGAAGAAGGAAGAGCAAATTGAGTCCTAGGAAAAATATGTTTGATCCTAGCATTTATTACTTTCCAAATACAAGGCTTTAGGACATATGCATCTCATATATACATATATAAGTAATTTCGAATATCATTAAATAGATTCCCTAAGATTGTGGAATAAGCAGTGGTTTCGTGCTTCATGGATTATGGAATGAATCTCTGATAAAATCGAATATAAGATTGGTTGATTGAATATACATCTTAAATCATATACCATATGATAAGGAGAGAAATTAATTCATGATTTGAAAACTGGATATTCCTACCGATCAAAAACTATGGTATGTCACATATGGAAATAAATCAGAATGATCTTGGTGTGTAAATAAAGATCCTGATTTCCAGCAATCAATTAGGTTACTGCGTGTTGAATTAAATAATGGGTTAAACATTTCTTGCTTCATATATTTAAATGTAAGGAAAGGCATTAAAAATCCTTGTTCCACGTGCCTAACGAACTGATATGGTAATCTTTATACGTGTAAATCTTAAACAAATTGATTGCATGAAAATTGATCCGGGTGTTGACATATAACAAGATGGGAAGTATTCTATCACGTGGTGAGCACTCAATCTCTCTCTAATCACTATACTGATATTGATCACAATAATATCCTCTGTCAAGATCTATTTGGAAAAGAATACGATCGATGGCATAACATCGTATTTGGTGAGATTTGTTCATAGTGTTAATTGGAAATTAACAATGGTAATATATGTTGGTGGCCTATAAAAGAATTGGTCCAATAATAAGAGAAGTCAAGAAAAACAAATACTGAGATCAGAAAGTATACAAGCTATAGAACTATTTTTTCTTCCTTATTATTGTTGATCATGCTAAAAAGGTGCCTCGGCTAAAAGTGGTCTTATAGAAAATTTTATGGTAACATTCTTATTGCATATCATTTCATACTATAGCCTTGAATTGGTAAGTGATATATTGCTTGATCATTATACCTCTAGTGTGTATTTTAATTTTCCTTATCTAAATCTATATTTGGGTAATCCAGTTTGGGTTGATAATTTATTACAGTCAAGTTGAAGGAAAGCATATGTGCTTAAGAGTGCATAGGTGCACAAGGAACAAAGGTATTCAAATTTGCTAGAACTTGTATTGTAATTAGAAAAGTTGAATAAAAGTGAGTCTCCAATACTAGTTGGTATTGGACGTGGATTAGGCTACTATTCTAGAGGGTAGTAGTTGAACCAAGTAAAAATTTTGGTGTTTGTGTGATTACATTCTATACTTGAATATTTTGTTATTTATCCAGCAACCTGCATTCTATTCATATCAGTAATCCAGCTTGCTGCATTAAACACCCAAAGAATTTTTTATAAGAAATAAAAATTGGACAAGTTTGTTCCTACACTTATTCAACCCCCCCTTCTAAGTGTACCTATTTAAATTTCAGTTCCAAATAGATTCTATCCATTAATTAGACCTCTCAACCTATATATTACAACATCTTATTTTCATATTAAGTTATGGCTTATTCTTCATAAGTTTATAACTTAACAAATTATACATTACATGATTTCATTTCTTATGACTTATAATTGTTTTAAGTCCTTTATCCAACATTCTTACCTCTTATCAAGTATACTATCTTCATATGACAAGTTCATCATTGTTCTTCAAAAGTTTATAAGTTATATAGGTTCAAATTACTTATTCTTGACTTATACGGCTTAAGTCCATTGATTATCCAATTCTTATGAGTTCTTAACATAAATGACCATCACTTCTCTTATCAAGCTATCATGGTAGAGATAGAAGACTAATGGCATAGGATCATTTACCTTTGATGACTAGCTTTCTTCTTCTCCTTGAAAATCTAACAATGGAAGTTTTAACTTATTTGTGCTTATTCTCTCTAACAATTAAGTTGCTTAGCTTTGATGAAAACTAACAAACAACTAATGAGCCATCTCCTCCTCTATTTATAGGATTTCTAAAGTTAGGGTAAAAGGGTCATTAGGTTATTCCACCTCCTTACTAACCTCTTTACTATTCCATACTTAATCCCTAAGTAAACTTGCTAACCACACAACTTTCTTGCCCACCACACCAAGTTCTTGGTCACCAAGTTCATCTATGGGTTGCCCCATGGATCCTAATTACCCAATGGATCATAGCTTTGGGCTTAGGTTTTAAATTACTGAACTTATCTTTGGGCTTGCAATAATTTGCTTTTGGCTTACATTAATAAACACTTGGGCTTAACATTATTACATCTTGGGCTTGCCCCTTAATGCTTATTGGACTTGTACTTCATACAAGATCCACAATTCCATTTCATTAGACTTTAATCCTTAACATTCTCAAATTAAGTCTGAATGCGAAATATTACGTTTTCCATACTTGAATTATTATTACATAATCCATCTCACCTCGATATTATAACGTTACATATTTCTCGGAAGTTCAAAAATAATTCCCGAGCGAAAAACGATGAATAGTGTTTTCTAAAAAAAATTTCACAAAGCTTTTATTTTCGTCTTGGAAATTCAAACACCTTAATTCCTTCACGTAGTTAAAATACTACGACGTTCCGACGTTTCTAGGTTATAGAACAAAATATATTTTACTAACACATAATAATAACCAATAATAGAATTTTATTCATTATTTAATTATTTAAAAGTTTTTTACAAAAGATCCGAATTTCTCGGTCGTTACAACGATTCTGAGATTGATGAAGTGCCCGATCCAAATCTACAACTGGATGAGACATGAGATGTTGAAAAAGAGGAGACAAGTGGGGATAATGAAAATAAGGTCGGTGAAGAACTAACTATGAGTACCAACGAGGATGAGCCAATGTTATTAGTGCCCCAAGTTCCTTCTCTGCCAAAGATCAATGGTCCAGTTAGATTTGCAAAATCGTGCCCGCTTGGTAGTCATGTCATCGACAAGCCTCTTTATGACATGAGAGCTAGTACAAATGTAAAGCCATGGTGGGATGAGGAGGAGAAGATAGAAGAAGAGCCCGTTGTTCTTGCCAAGCCTCAAAGCCCCAATCGAATCATAGGCTCAACGGACGAAAAAGCACCTAGTAATTCAACATTCTCAATTGGGCACATATTTAAACAAAGCATGCTAGGTGACTTTAATTCGATAGCCATCACAAATTGGAACCTACCAAAAGCTACATTATTTCTGATGGATGGAGGGTTCCTCAATTACCGAAGAGGAATTGGATAGCGTTGACCAGACAAAGTCAGGCTGAAAGACTATAATTTAAGCGCTAACAGGGAGGCAACCTAGGAATTTTTATATTTATATGCTTTACTAGTTTATTTAGTAGATAGGAGTTAATTTGCTTATTAAGTTCTCTTACCAATCCAAGTGCTATTCTAATCCATGTTGTCTCTTTTCATTGCAGGTATTGGAGGTTCAATGGACAGGCAAAAGATTATGAAAAGGTTATTCAAGTCAAATTCAAGTGTGGTGCCCAATTTTTCTATGTGCCTAATCTATTCTCCAAACTTAGCGGATAAGGAGAAGGATTTCTATATTTTCAGGGAAATCCTTTACTTTACTTTTTTCTATTTCAGCCATTAAGGATAATGTCTAGTTTTAGTTTGGGGGGCATTTTAGTGCCGTATTGCATATAGTTACTTATTTACATTGTAGTTCGTATAGTTACATTTAGTTTTTGCATTCAGTTTCTTGAAATAAAAAAAAATGAAAATTTGAAATATTAGTAGTTAGTTTACTATGTTTATATAACATTTAGTACATCTTGCATGAGTTCAACTGTTTGATATTTACAGTTTGTTTTGGCCAATGATGAGATTGGAATTGGGTAGACAAGTATAATACTGACTATTAGAGCTTTGATGTGATTTCTTGTTATGAATTGAGTCTTTTTATGTTTGAAACTGGTATAATAAGAATAACATAGTAAAAATAACTTGTTGATTGATTGAGTTTAAATTGATACATAATGGGATTCTAAAGGTTAATGCTAGTTTGAATGAAAGAATGACAAGAATAAGTAGTGATGGCTAAAGTTAGACAAGAACCTAAGTTTGGAGGAATATTTGGGGTATATAAGCTATAAAAAAAGAAAAAAAAGTATGAATAAACACCGTGGCGTGCTTGTCTAGTTTTGTGGTCTTTGTTACTTGAGTAAGTAAGCCCGAGGGGATTGTCTTTACACCTAGTGCCCTAAGGTCTTAATGATATGGTAGTCGTTGGTCAAAAGCTCATTAAGGTAGCATTGAAAAGCCAAAGGGAATAAGACATTGCATAGCTATGTGTATATAAACCAAAAGAAAAAAATATGAATAAAATGGGAAATAAGAGCAAAAAATCCCCGTAAATGAAAAATAAAGCATAAGTATCCCATGTTGACCCTCGATTTTGGTAATTGTTTGATTTTAGTTGGATCTAGCTTGTTTTTGGATTTCTTGAGTTTACATTGTATGATACCTTCGAAGAGACTTGTTATGTGTTAAATTTGATTTTATATCAGTTAACATTGTTGTGGAGCACACACGCACTATATTAGTGATAACAGTCTAAGATTTAATGATTGATTAGGAAGTTAATGATTTATTTTGATATGATGTATTATCGTGTTTACATGATTTTTCTAAGGCCGATTGATTAGACTTGTTTTTTTTATTAATGCTAGATTCGTAAGCATGTAGATTAGTTGTATTGCATAGTATTGTTGTTTTCTGTTTTTGCTTGAGGATAAACAAATGTTTAAGTTTGGGGGTATTTGAGATAAGTAGGTTTTATACCTACTTATCCGGTATCTGTTACTTGAATTAATTACTTAATCTCATATTTCTTAGTTACTTTTCATGCATTTTGTGTTCGTTTTGTAGATTATATGCTTGGGAGCTGAAATCGCAAAGAATTGGTATGAAATCGTAAAAGAAAAGCAATCCGGATATCATTTGGGATTTTATGTTTATTTCATGTTCTTGGCTTGGAACTTGGATTATATTGTAGAGCTTCTTCTTATCATTCTGTAACATCTTGAATCATTCCAATCGGAGTTCGGATGCAAGAGTTATGACATTTGTACCAACAGACATTGAACTTCATTGTTTTGGGTGGCCATTTGCATAACAGTCACTTCCAGCCCAATTTTGACCTTCGTTCTTTCGTTGTTTCTCTATTCTTAAAGAATAAAAGTTCTAGAGCTCATCGATATCTTCGATTTGATAGGTGGTGGACCTCTTAATTCTTCCCGAATCACAGGTTATGACCGTTTTACCAGAGGACACTTCAATAGAAAAATGATGCCCGTCGGGGTGTGCTTTTACTAAGTAAAACCCCCGCCGGGGTGGGGGTACCAGCTGGAAAATAGAACCCTAGCCTGCTGGGGTGGGCCCTTTATAAGGATAAACCCCCGTCGGGATGGGGATACGCGTAGAAAAAGTGAATTTTGTCTAAATTTGAGTCCAAAAAAGGATTGGTTCGATCCGATTGACTCAAGGACTTCCAAGAGGACTTAAATACTTATAAAGAGACTTATAAAAGGAGGAGAATCACAAGGATTAGAGGGAGGAGAGAGGATTCTATTAGATTATATTAGAGTAGAATAGGAGAAAACACTAGTTCTTATGAGATTTGGAGATTGAAGCAACTTGGAGACCATTGAAGATTCAAAGTAGGAGCGAGGAGGGAGCTTCAAATATGCAGACAACAGATTCTATCATCTTATCTTCTTCTATCTTTGTTTTTTAATGATTATTCAATTGTGGATTCTTAGTTTTAATTCAATGAACTAATTCTTTGTTTGAGATTACAATAGATCTTATTGTGTAGTTTATTTTAATATGCTTCGCTATCAATTATTATGTTCTATTGTGAGGATTGTCTACTGTGATTTGGACTTAATTGCTTAATTTCCTAGCTAACAATTACCGTGATAATCTATTTGAACTCGAAAGATGACGTATAGATTTGGATCTGATCATGATAACATGTGTTTATGATTTTTGCATAGATGGAATTCATGATTCGTGTTTAGGATAGAGATATAACTTTACGCCATATGTAATCTTATAGAGAACTTGTGTTTTAAATCGTTTTTAATTGTAATTCACATAGAGATATAGTGGATTAGTTAATTAGGATGTCTTGCTTAATTCTATCATCTGTGGATTTAAGTAAATATGGGTATTATGCATCAAGAGGTGATTTTATCTGCTTTAGTGTTCTTGATTAACAATTCAGGATAGAAAATAATTGATGAGAAATGTGTTAACTTAAATGAAGCAATAAGTGAAGTTGTGATCTTAAATCTTCGTAATCTGATTTTTAATTAGTGGTAATTAGAATTAGTTTAGTTAAATAATTTATTTTATAACATTAAATTCATTCGTTTAAATAAGATTAGTTTTGTTACGGGTTAATACTTGGTGATTTTTATTAAAAATTCCTCATTGGAACGATACTCTACTTTCACTTTATTACTTGTTGACCGCGTATACTTACGTGTTGTGCGTAATTAGATTTTACCCAAGATTGCCTACGTACACCCATTGATGGGGGGAGATCAGCTCTTTTATAGTTCAAGCTTGGTAGTGAAAACCTGAATTGACTTAATTTTTCTTTTTTCGGAAGGTGGTTTGCAGGTGACTCAGACATGTACCTTTTTACGGCATCTAAACTGATAAGCTGGGGGAATTCTTCCCCATCCATTTCTTGCAATATGATGGTTTCTCCTGTCAATACTTCCTTGACAATGAAAGGACCTTCCCAATTTGGGGTGAATTTTCCTTTGGATTCATCTTGATTGGCAAGGACTTTCTTCAATACCAAATCATTTTCTTTGAATTGTCAGAGCCGGACTTTCTTGCTATATGACCGAGCAATCCTTTGTTGATATAGTTTCCCATGAAAGATAGTTGTATCTCTTTTATCATCTATCAGAGATAACTGGTGGTACCGCTCTTGCAACCACTTGTCTTCTTCCATCTACGCATCTATTAACACCTTCAATGACTCCATTTCAAATTTTATGGGGAGTACTCGTTCAATGCCATAGACTAATGAGTAGGGAGTAGCCCCAGTAGAAGTGCGCATTTAAATTCTGTATGCTAGCAGAGTCAGAGGCAATAAGTCAGGCCATCCCTTATGATTGGTGGACATTCTTTGTATAATTTTCTTGATATTCTTGTTGGCTGTTTCGACATCACTATTCATCTTAGGACGATAGATGACGGAATTAAGATGATTGATGTGGAATTTGCTGCATAATTCCTTCATCATCTGGTTGTTTAAATTCTTGGCACTGTCCAACACAATCACCTCTGGTTATCCATATCGACAGATGATATGTTTCTGATGAAACCAATGATTAGCTCTGGTGACCTTGGCAAAAGAGGCAACTTTTACCCATTTGGTGAAGTAATCAATCATGGTGAAGATGAATCGATGACTATTACTGGCTTTGGGTTCTATTGGCCCAATCATGTCCATTCCCTACATTAAAAAGGGCCACATCAAACTCATACAATGCAATTTGTTTGGAGAAGTGTGGATGACATTTCTTTGGACTTGGCATTGATAGCATCTCCTGATGTGATAATCATAGTCGGCTTTGAGATAAATCTAATAATACCCCGTTCTTAATATCTTCTTGTTAAGTAAAGGACCACTTATGTGTGGACCACATACTCCACCATGGACTTCATCCATGAGTCTTTGGGCTTTATCTTTATCAAAGCATCTTAAAAGGCATATTCCAGCTTCCCTTTAGTAAAGTGCGTCTCTGCTCAAATAAAATTTCAGGTCCATTTTATAGATTCGCTTTCTTTCAGCTTGATTTGCCCCATCGGGCATAGTTCTATCTCGAAGATATTCTTTGATGTCATGTTACTAGGGCTATTTGATCGGAGGCAGTTCATCTGATACTTCTCCAATGTAATTTTCATAGGCTGGTGCCTTTTGGCTTACAAATTTGATATCAGGAAATCCTATCCTATCAAATATGTGGATCAAGGAAGCCAATGTTGCCAATGCATCAGCAAAGTCCTTCCTACATCGAGGGATGTGGATGAAGGTTATTTTCGCAAAGTCCATAGCCATCTTGATAACTTGCCGATGATATGGTAGCAAATGAAATTCTTTGGTATAATACTCCCCGATGGTTTGTTTGATAACCAACACGAAATCCCCAAAGACCAACAACCATTTGATATCCATGGATTGGGCCATTTTCAATCCCATTATACAGCCTTTATACTTAGCTATGTTGTTGGTGTTAACAAACTATAGCTAGATGGCCATAGGATACTATTCTCCTGTAAGAGCTATAAGAACTGACTCTGCTCCAGCACCTTCCATGTTTACGGCTCCATCAAAATATAATTTCCAAGATCGAACTCTATTTTCTCGATGGATTTGTTAATTACCATTATTTCATCATCAGGGAAATACATTTCCAAGGGCTGAAAAAATCCTGATGGTGCTTAGGCCAATTGATCCGTAATTCCTTGACCTTTGATGGACTTTTGAGTCACATAGATGATATCGAATTGTTGGAGGGTCAACTACCATTTGGACAATCAACAATTCAATATGCGTTTGTTGAATACGTACTTTAGAGGATCCATACGGGATATGAGATAGGTTGTGTACCCATAAAGATAATGTTGTAACCTCATGGCGTCCCATGCTAACGCACAACAGATCTTTTCAATCAAAGTGTACTTCTACTCGTCGTTATTGAATTTTTTGCTAAGGTAATAGATAACTATTTCCTCGCCTCTATCGTCTTTTTGCCCCAGCATGCAGCACATAACATTAGCATTGACTAACAGGTACATAAACATGGGAACCTTGTCCCTTGGGGGTACCAAGACATGGGCTTTGATTAACTGCTTCTTGATGGACATGAAAGCTTTTTGACACTCTTTATTCCACTTCATGGAGGAATTTTTTCTTAAGATCTTAAAGACGGGCTCACACGTTGCTGTGAGTTGAGAGATGAACCTGCTTATGAAATTGATTCTCCCCAATAATCCCCGTATTTCCTTTTCTATTTGGGGCATTGGCATCTCGGTGATTGCTTTAATTTTGGCGGGATCCAGTTCAATGCCTCTATTTCTTATTAGAAATCCCAACAACTTGCCACCGTTAGAACTAATGAAGCAACTGATTGACCTATCATATCATCTGAAGAAACGAAAAATACCAAAAAATTCGAATTCACAACTAATAACATTGATTCAATTGGCATTGACATAATAGGAATATTTCTTCTATTAAGAAGGATTCCCCGAATACCTGAAATAGAGATGATCATAGAAAATGTAAAATATTTGATAGGATCCATTTCGGGAACGTAGAATGTCAAGGAAATTCAAATGTTATAACTCTAGTACGTCAAGAACTCTATGTCATTCATTTACAACCCAACGTATAGAGCAATGTCTATCCTAATAATCTTCTATGAGGGTTTTTAGTTCCTTCCAAAGAGAGCTTCGTTCATTTCCTAAATTGAAAAGCGCCCTTTTTAAGTGGGAAAGATGGGCACGATTTTTGGGAAATTTTAAAATGAGATTAGAAAAGAAGATATCACTCGAGGCCTAAACCTCACTAGGTGGATAGATCCTAAGACCCAAACAGATGTCTTGGATGTGATCTGCTACAGAAAGAAAAGTGAAAATCCGAGGACCATATTGGTCGATAGGGTTGGGATTTATAGGATTCACAATCGGTTGCTACTCTGCATCAGGATTGGCAGCAGGTTGTCCTCCGGAAGGATTGTCAGCCGGTTGCTTCTCTTGCGGATTACTTGATGAGCCCCTATGTGCATCTCCATTGGGAGATACCATTTGACCCATTGTAAACCTAATAATGGATGAACAAAAAAAGACTAGCATCTCAGGAAGGCCAAGCTATTAAAGTAGTAAACGTGTACCCGTAGAGATTAGAATCAGTTGGCATTTTGGTAGGGGAAGGAGGATCCCAAAGTGGGAGCAAAGCTGAGAATGAAAAACCTTAGTATGGAGTACGAGAGAGAAAATAATAAAGTGAAAAAGTAGGTTCCATCGTGAAACTCCCTTTTTCATCCCGACGATACAAGAAAACAATCAAGAAGATTTCTTTTTCTATCTATGACAATGAGAGATCCTATTTTATGAAAATTCTCTCCTCATCGATGAAATCTCTTTACTATAGCTCGAATTGAAGCTTGCCCCTAGACTAATTGAAGCTTCTTTTCCTCTCTGTTAAAGAGTTCGTGACCTAAGCGACCGCGTAAATCTGGCTTTAAAAGTTATGTCCAAGGCCGCGAAATTGCTGCCCTACTTTGTCTCTTCTCCCGTTCTTTTTCGGTTTTCCAGTATTACCAATTAGTTCATAATGGGATTCCCCAACCTTGGATTTAAAACCCTCTAATTCTATGATAAGAAACTACACTTACATAAACACTTTCATGTGGATCGTTCGTGCCTCCTACCCGTATCGAATAGAACATGTTGAGCCAAACCTTCTTCATTAATTGAAAATAGAGTACTTTAAAAACATTCCTATACTATATACTTTACTTAAAGAAATAACATTCAACTACTATACTACATGTTAAAAATATATTCCACTACTATATAGCAATACTTTACTTTCATCTTTCAACTCACACGTTGCTGTGAGTTAAGAGATGAATCTGCTTATGAAATTGAGTCTCCCCAGAAATCCCCGTATTTCCTTTTATGTTTGGAGCACGGGCATCTCGTTGATTGCTTTAATTTTGGCGGGATCCAGTTCAATGCCTCTATTGCTTACTAGAAATCCCAACAATTTGCCTAATTTGACACTGAAGGAACATTTGGCCGGATTCAGCTTTAAGTTGTATTTGTACAATCGGTTCAAATGTTTTTTGAGATGGTTGATATGGTTATCTTCCTGCCCTCCTGTAGGGTTAGCAACAGGAACACAAAATTTGGAGTGCTACAGATGCCCTCTTTATTATATTCATGCAATATAATGGCATGAATAGGATAAAGATCGCTAGACACTTGAAATATGACAAGATAATCATGATGGAAATGGAATGCAGCATGATGTGAATGTATGTTGAGTGTTGTTTGTTGAAATGGTTTCCAACAGAAGGTGATAATTGTCTACTCCCACCGCTTTTGTTAGGGGATGGAGTTGTTAATGATGACCCTGTTGCACTGCTTGGATGTCTACTCGAACGGTAGTTTCTAAAGCTCTTATCACAAGGATCTCCTAATACAACGATGGGGTTATTGCCACCGGTTTGAAGCGTCCATCAGTGCTATTTGAGCCTGATTTTCCAATGAGCTACAAAGATGTCTTCAAAATCTTTACAGTGGAGGTTTCTCCATGATTAAGACCATAAGATGTTAACATTTGGGGTTATCACCAAAGTCCTTAATTCTTTGTACATGATTTTTACCATAGATGTTCTTCTTATGTGCGAGAGACTCTTGGTGACTTGTGCTTTAATTTATGAGGATTTGTATAATAGATTCCATCATCGACCCTCCCCGATAAGGATGGTTTTGCATCGTCAGGTCTTTCTAATGCTTCGTTGGAGTTACTAGCAATAGTTTGTATTGTCAGGGATGCCTGACTTTCGTTGAGATGTCTTTCAAGCTGGCTAACGATGATTAGATCACCTCGATGCTTTCTTTGGAGTTACTACCAATGGGCTGCGATGTCGTAATTTGCTGACCCTCATTTAAATGTCCTTCAACGACTAACATCATCAGACCACCTCCGATGCTTCGCTGGATTTACTGCCACCGATTGGTGATGTCATGGCTGCTTGACCTTCGTTGAAATGTCCTTTAATGGCTAACATCATCGGACCACCTCTGATGCTTCACTGGATTTACTGCCAACGACTAGTGATGTTAAGGTTGCCTGACCTTCGTTGAAATGTCCTTCAATGGCTAAGGATGTATGAAATCTCTGCTTGGGATGATTTCTGACGAGACATGTGATTGTGATGGGAATTAAAACCCCAAGCTAATGGCGTTGGATATTTGTGCGGTATTGCCAAGGGTAGCTTTCAACAGATGTGATCATTAGTTTTGTTAATCCTGTGTTTGGGTGAATGCCAATGATTGATATGTAGACCGGCAGTTTGGTCTCTGAAAATCATGATTTTAGGCTTTTCCGCTTAATCGCGTAGCATCTTTTCTCCTGATTTGACTTTTCAGCTTGTGGGACCACCTTTGCAACTCAACTTTGATCGAGCCGAAGGGAGTGGGGACCACTCAGGCTAGCCGTAGGTAGTCCCACGGCTTGCACGAGTACACCTGCGGCCACCCATTGGTTTATATCTCCCTTCTTTCCTTTTCACAAGTAATTTTCAACTTGAAGCCGCACAGAGAATTAGAGTTTTCTTCTTCAGATGTACTGAGTTTGGGTTGTTTTCTGCAAAATTCATCACTGTACAAGTGTTCTGCACTATCCTGGTAACGTTTAGATGTTTTCTTTTCCAGTTTTGACCGTTGGAAAGTCAGATATCACATGAAATGCTTCAAAGACATAGTAGTGAATATGCATGCTAATATGACTTAATAAACATTATTCAACATAGTAAATGTTAGTATTTTTCCATACTGAACGTATTGATGTGAAAAAAATTAACTTTTGAAACAGTCAATTTGGCACCTTTTTATGCTATTTTTCATCCTATTTGAGGAGAAATGAGCAAAGGTTTTGAAGCAAAGTAATCCTAGTAATTAGGCTACACTTATGGATTATGACTTTGATATTTTTCATGCATATAAGATGTTTATGACTGTGAGTTGGTGTGCTACTGAATGACCACCTAGTCATGCCTACACACATTTGGATATTCCTTTTTACAAAGGAGACTCTGGCAAAAACTTTTTTCACAAATCTAGACATTGTATGAATATTCATTTTTAACTCTACTGTAGACGTATGTTAAAGTAATGCATGCATGAATATAGAAATAAAATGCAATTAATGAGCTCCATGTTAGAGTTTACCACACCCTTTTAGAGGTGATTTAAGACTTTTGTCCAGATATATATGGATCCAGACCAGTCGAGTAGCTCCCAGAAGACCTCTGCAGGTGTGACGAGGAGAGCTTCTGATGTGGCTCGGCCTCGCCCCACCCGACAGCCTCATCGGTTGACGGAGTCAGTGATTCGTCCTATCCGGGTTGAGAGACCGGATGCCGAGGACGAGGAGGAGGATGTACCAATTCCGAATCCTACTCCTTCTTTTATTCCCCGCAAGGATCTTCCAGCTATAAATGTGATGATTCCAGAGCTTCTGGAGGATTTGAGTCGTCATCCCTCGATCTATTTGCATGCGAATGAGGTAAAAGCCGTGTTTGATCTTCCTTTTCCCATTTATGATGGGCAAGGGTTCTGATGTTGATTTGCATTATGATGCAGGTTCCCGAGAGATTGTGCATGCTTGGGGTTTTGAGGAGTTCTTTTCCATCCTCCCCCGTCGTTGTCCCTGGGGTTACCTCAGGGCTTTGTTTGAGCACTGGTTTCACTAGACCCTGTCTCTCCATTAACTGGATTACGAGGTGATGATGACACCGATGGATTGGCGGTTCATCACTAGGATGTAGTTTTCTAGGGCGCCAGTGCCTTGTGTGGCTGACATTTCCCTGACTGCCGTCAAATCCTTGTTAGGAGTCCCGGCTAAGACGCTCAAGGGTAGGACAGTCCGTACCGGTCCTTTGAGTGTAGATGCCATGAGTGGGGCTTTGACTGAGCCATTACCCGATGATAGGAGGGTTAGGGATCGCATCCTTCGGTGATTATTCCTGATCATCCTCAGGGGTTGTTTCCAGGATTATAAGTCTTACACGGTGTCATTCGCTTTAGTCAGCGCCACATGAGAGGTGGACCGTATTGGAGAGTTTGATTGGGGTTCCTACACCTTTGCCTACTTTCTCAAGGGGGATGCGCCTACACTCAGAGGGCATGACATAGGCTTGGCTAGGATTTTACCCATTCCTGCTGGTGAGTATTTTCTCTTTTGATTTCCGTTGTTCGGGTTGAAAGTTTGACTGACTGTAGATATTTGATCTTGTATTGGCAGTTTTGGGTCTACGAGAGGCTCTCATATTTTTGTCCCATTAGCCTGTTAGGTTTAGACACCTATCCACAGGGACGACGATGACATCACTCCACTTTGACAGAGGTTCCTGTAGCAAAGGGTTTCACCCATTCTCACAGTTGGAGCTGTTGACAACTGATGTCATTACTTCGGTTACCTATTCTGAGGACCACTTGACAGTTGGCTTCGAGGATGGTTTCCCGACTGGTGTCGAGTATGTGATGTGCACCCGTCGGATTCCTCTCTTTACAGACGAAGGTTGGGAGCTCTATTTAGGAGAGCGTGCTATTAGGAGCACTATAGACACTCAAAATTTTTGCATGCCTGTTACTAACCTTGCAGGTGGGAAAAATTGTCTTCTAGAGATAAACCTGGAAGTCAAAGCATCACAGTCCCGGAGACAACCCCGGGATACTCAGTTTGTCATCTCGGAGACAACCCTGAGATATTCAGTCCAGTCCCGGAGAAAACCATGGGATACTTAGTCTTTACCATATCAGAGATAACCCCGAGATAGTCAGTTCTAGTCTTGGAGACAACCCCGGGAGTTTCAGTTTCAATCTCGGAGATAACCCTGAGGAATGTAATTCCAGTTCCGGAGATAACCCCGTAATCCTCAGTTCCATCTCGGAGACAACCCCGAGATCTTTAGTTCCAATCCTGGAGATAACCCCAGGAGATCCAGTTCAAACCTCGGAGACAACCCTAAGGCATGCAGTTGCAATTCCGGAGATAACCCCGAAAATGCTTGTTTAAAAGCCCTGCGATCAGCATCAACCTCAGTGATAGCGCCGAGGCACTAAGTTCCAAAACTGGAGATAACCCCGGGAGTACAGGCACACCTCAGAGACAACCTTGAAGACATTGATAATTACAATGACCCGATCTCGAGAGATAACCTGACAACGGTATCGCATCATCCGAGCAGGAGATAACCCCGGTGAGGGGCAAAATTGTCATTTTGCCACCTCGATCCCACATTCACGCCGTCTCAACATTTTAACCTACATGCTACACGGAAGTTCCTACAAGAACCGTAGCTCCAATCCCGAGTGACTAATACACAAGATAGCATACCAGATGGAATTGGAAGCCTGAAGACATGGGGATAGACCCATCTTCCTGACTTCGTACAACCACTTATACCATGTCCTTGTGTATCTCTCGACAATAGTATTCTGTAAAAGGTCTTATAAACCTCGATTGGATGCCCAGATTTAAATTTTAAAGGTTTGAGCGGACAACACGTTGGATGAGTTAACGAACTTCGAGACGGCAGGACCCATGAGACTCGGGGTTTCGAGGCGACCTTGAGTACATCTGGCTCCCCTCTATAAATAGAGGGCTTGGGGTGGCCATTTTGAAGAAGGAAAAGGCGAGGAAGCCCTGCCCAATTTACTATGTACACACTATAAACTTAGTGCTTTCTCATTTCAAACACTTGTGCGCTTATATTTGGCTAATTTTTACCACTGGGAACCGAGTATTCATCCATTTAAATCTATTGAAGTCTTCTTTGTCAGTCCACTATAAGCCTTCTTATATTACTTAGAGCCTTTTCTTCACTTCTTGCACACACTATTATTCACGTTGAGAATCGCGCGTGTGTGTATGCCAAGGCCATCGGTCCGTGGTTTATTGCTTTTATATATATATATGTAAATACTTATATATATAAGGGTTCCATCCACAGCAATCGATTGCTTTGGAGCAACCCCTTTTTTGGCTTGTGATTTTTTTTGCTTGGTAGAAAATTTACAAGCGAAAGGGTTGCTCTGACAACCGATTCTTGTGGATGAAACTCATATATATATATATATATATATATATATATATATATATATATCTTCTGTCATCAAACTCTATTTGATTGAGCCTAGATTTACATCCTGAGCGTTAACTACTTATATATATATATATATACATACATTGGCCTGGAGTCTACTTTGTGGCCATTTATTGCTTTCATTTACATTTTGTCCCGCCTGGAGTTACTTCGAGGCGGTTGATCGTTTATATATATATATATATTTACAACTTTTATATATATAACTGTTTACAACTTTCATACAAATTGCTACATCATGTGAGCCTTGGAATCATGTGATCTCAATTTCAGTGTCCTGAATCTAGATTCGGTTCCCGTGATGGACATTTTCAGCTGTACATGGCTTGTAAATTATTCGCAGTGTTTGAATTTCCTTAGACGGCTTTCATGCCCACAAAGAGTTCGGCACTGCTTTGTATCTTATTTTCTTGAAGATGATTCGCATCTCGAAAAATAAAAGCAATCAAGCCGAATACATAATAAAATGGAAGTATCAAAGGCCTCAATTACTATTGAGCACAAGGGTTTGAAAAAACCTCTTTTACAAAATATCACTGCTATATCTTGTTAAAACTAAACTTTTATAAAAAATTTAAACCTTTTGTATATAGGTGCAAACGAGGCATATCACTACTTCCAGATAATTGCACATTGATCTACACACACACATTCAGATAATGGTTTAAATTGAAAAGTGGTGATCACCGTGGTAACACGGATGTCGTGGGGTGCCTAACACCTTCCCCCCGCATAATCAAGTCCATGGACCCTAATGAATCTCGGTTTAATAGACCAGGTAAATAGTGTCACATCACTAGGTCAATGTGCAAATCTATTCTCGGTTGAGTTGGTGCAACCATTTAAAAATACCAACTGGCGACTCTTACAGTCCAATCGTCGACATATGTCGGACCTTTTCACAACTTGTTTTTCAAACAAATCTCACCTAACATGAGAACCCCAAAAGACAAGAACAAAAAAGGGACAAATAAAAATCCCGACGTCGATAGGTGGCAACTTCGTTGGGGACATCAAGTAAGAGGGCTTAAGCCGTTATTACAAACTTATCAAAACCGTTATCTGCTTGTGTGTGGATGTTGCATTTACATTTGAATGAATGTGTACGAATGAATTTACTTATTACATTTAGTGCTTCGCACCATATCTGCTTGTGATATTAGTTCTTCGCACATGTCATCATTTTCATACGGTGAGACACGTTGTATATGAATGTATGTTATGTGGTTCCATCACCAGGAGGTTATCCTTTAGGTATTTGATTACTAGACTCGTAGGAAGACAAATTCCAACGAGGCTCAGGAAAGGCACCACCCAAATTCGCTCCAGTTAAAAGACCGGATTAACTTTCCGTCGAGTAAACTGCAATGATTTGGGAACCTTAATGCCAAAAAGCCATGAGAGTAGCCTAAGATAGGTCAGCCTCTGATAAACCAAACGTGGAGGAAAGTCTCTTTATACTTTCCCATTTCAATTACTTGTAAATTCAATTACTTGTAATTTCATTTCCATGTCAATCTCAATGTAATGGAAAATATGAAAGAATATGTTACATTTGAATGAATGTGTACGAATGCATTTACTTATTGCACTTAGTCCTTTGCACCATATCTTCTTGTGATATTAGTGCTTCACACATGTCATCATTTCCATACGGTGAGACACGTTGTATGTGAATATATGTTTTGTGGTTCCTCCACCAGGAGGCTATCTTGTCGGTATTTGATTACTGGACTCGTAGGAAGACTAATTCCAACGAGGCTCAGGAAAGGCACCACCCAAATTCGTTCCAATTAAAAGACTAGATTAACTTCTTAACTTCCCGTCGAGTAAATTGCGATGATTTGGGAACCTTCATGCCAAAAAGCCGTGAGAGTAGCCTAAGATAGGCCAGCCTCCGATAAACCAAAGGCGGAGGAAAGACTCTTCATACTTTCCCATTTTAATTACTTGTAAATTCAATTACTTGTAATTTCATTTCCATGTCAATCTAAATGTAATGGAAAATATGAAAGAATATGTGTACATGCATTCCCTTTATATCAAAACCTGACATACTATCTTGTCAACTGACATCCGTTTCACAGGACAATACTCCTAAACGGACACATTATGTAATATTTCTACATTCACTAAGACTAAACTACATAAGTCTTTTTGTAGGGATATAATTAGTCCTGTTACCCGTTCAAAATCCAAAAAGGCAACGAGCCTACATCCAAGTATGGCTTCATCTGGCCAGTCTAGTCCTACTCCTGTCTCTCGTGAGGAGTTCGAAGGACTAAGCAACCAAATTACAAAGTTGGTTGTATTGCTTAAAGAACTACACCAGTCCACTCAAGGTCCATGAATGCCCGTACATACAGAATCTGAAAGTAGTATGCACACAAGCTAATAATGATTGATGATAAAGCATATACATTGTAACAATCTTATTCATTTATTAATAAAAAGTATTAATTTATTAAAGGCTTTTAATTACCTACATGATGTTGTTTTATAATATGTGATAAACCCATAGTTTTAAGCAATGCTTTTAGAATAATGATGATGATCATTCTAATGAGATCTAAATTCTTAGAAAGCTTAAAACTAAAATAGTTCTCAATCGTTGGATTACTAAATTGGGGATTAGTGAATGCAGATAGATTGGTACATACGTTGCTTGCTCATTGGATGGGGATGATTGATCTCATGATCATTTGTGTGGAGACACTAAAGCAAGTATGTAGGTGCTTATTAGAGAATAAGTTCACTGAATGTGGCTCGCTAAGGAATACCTAATGGAGTTTTACTTGCCTGTCAATAGGAATTCCTGTAGTGATAGTAGTACAAGTGATCCTTGGATTTGAGATCATCATAGTATCTTGTGTATGATGAGTTATACTTTGACTTATTCCTTAAGACCCTTAGGGTATATCAAAGGGTATGCTTGGGTATAATAAGTCGAACATGGAGATAATGTATGATCAATAAAGAATCTACCGCTTTTAGTAAAAGATGAGAAATGTCATATGTGATTCGATAAATGACAACCTAGTAGTCCTTGGCCAAGGCAGAATAAAATTTGAAAGGAGTTTCTAATTTGCATTATTTGGTGTTGTGTATTTAAGAATCGAAATACATATAATTAAATAAATAAGACTTGACAATAATTTCATGTCTTATATTTAATTGGGACATTGTATGGTGGAAGAATTGAATTGTACGGTAACTATTTACTCAAAGGTTCTTTTATGATTAATGTTGAAATCTATATTATCTGGAAAGTCATTGATCGCTAGGGAGGCTTATCCCTATTGTAGAATAAATATTATTTATTTAAATAATTTAATCGTTTAATTTATTTATCTAAATAAGATTAGAATTGTTCTAATTGATTTATTTACAACCGGTTTAATATGGAGAACCAAAAGGGTCACACCATAAAAGAAAGAATAATTATTTAAGAAGTTAATGGCACAATCGTAATAATATGTTAAGTATATTTATTTTAATCTATGGTGATAGAATAAATTAAATAACTTAATATTTTAGAAATATTAAATATAAATTAATAAGAGAGAGTCTTATTAATATTATTATAATTATTATTATTTTAATTTCTAAAAGAGTTTAGGAATTAATTTAATATAAGTACTCTTATTTATTCCTAATAGGATTAGGAGGGAAAATTAGTTAAAGGAGTTTAATTAATTATCCCTAATAAGATTAGGGAGCCCATTTAATTAAATAAATGATAGCTTATTTTAATAGGGTTACCTGATATCTTTATAAGGGGAGTCTTATTTCATGTATCAGATATACGTAATTCCAATAGTTGGGAGAGTACGCTTTTTTTCTATGAGAGATAGAAAAACTAGGGTTTTTCCAACCACCCATCTTCTTGAATCTTTATTCTTTCTTGGTGGATCACCTCTAGAGGCCAAACACTTGGGTGGCTAACGTTGATCAAAGGAAGGAACCAAACCCAGTGGATTCAAGTTGAACGCGAAAAGGATTGGAGGTGAACTTGTACCCGAGGAAGCTCGAATCTTCAAGGGTATGATTCTTGTTCTTCATATCTTTTCGTTTAATTAGTAATTATGCATAAAGGATGATCCAGGTATATGGTTTGTAAAATTTTAAAACTATATTTTTCCACGTTTCTGCTTATTTTGTGTAATTTGATTGCGTTCATGAATATTACAAACCTAACAGTGGTATCAGAGCCAAACCTTTATGCGAATTATTAATTGTTTTAATTTGATATGTATATTGATATGTGTTTAGAACAATTTAATTTGGCATAATTTATTGTATAAAAATTATTTTTTAAAAAAATATGGAATCGGCACAACTTGCTGAATAATGATTCGCGTGGCTGGTTGATTTATTTTACGAAAGCTGGATCCTGATTTGCACATTTACAGTACGGATTTTTATTTATTTTCGATGATCCGTTATTGTTACATAGCCTGATTCCTACACATGCTTCGTGGGATATATGATAATATATATCTATAACAGTTATGTATTCTTAATACTTAACAAGATGGACCTTTTATTGGTGGATATATATATATATATATATATATATATATATATATATATATATATCATATATGATCGGGATTAGATTATATATAAATATAAGTAATCTAACTTTTTGCAAAGTACTTTCACATGATATCATGATTAGAGTAACTTAAGATAATTAAGATAATAATTATATATATATATATATATATATATATATATATATATATATATATATAATAGTTATATCTTATATATATATATAATGGTATATTATATACGGTTAATATATATATATTATTCTTAATTATTTTATAATTAAAATAAAATATTTATTTTAATCTTAAAATAAAAGGTTTATTTTAATTTTAAAATAAAAAGAGTTTATTTTAATTTTAAAATTGAATTTCATGCTAACTAATTAGAGTTGGAATTGGATTCCATGATAACTAATTGGAGTTGAAATTGAATTCCATGTTTTCTTAAATAAATGAGTTTATTTAAATATGAAATAAAATTTCATACTATTCAAAATAAAGGAGTTTATTTGTGAATAGGAAAGAGAATCCTAATTTCCTTAAATAAAGGTGTTTATTTAGATATGGAATAAGATTTCATATTATTCAAAATAAATGAGTTTATTTGTGAATAGGAAAGAGAATCCATGTTTCTTATAATAAAGGAGTTTTTTTTTACTTGGAATTGAATTTCATAATTAATTAAAGTTAGAGTTGGAATTGGATTCCATGATAACTAATTGGAGTTGAAATTGGATTCCATGTTTCCTTAAATAAATGAGTTTATTTAAATATGAAATAAGATTTCATACTATTCAAAATAAAGGAGTTTATTTGTGAATAGGAAAGAGAATCCTAATTTTCTTAAATAAAGGTGTTTATTTAGATATGGAATAAGATTTCAAATTATTCAAAATAAAGGAGTTTATTTGTGAATAGGAAGAGAATCAATGTTTCTTTTAATAAATGAGTTTTTTTTACTTGAATTGGATTCCATAATTAATTAAAATAAATGAGTTTATTTTGATTAATGATTTTGATTAAAATAAAATAGTTTATTTTATTCAAAATAGGATAAATTAAAATAAAAGAAGTTTATTTTGATTTAAATTTGGATTAAAATAAAGGAGTTTATTTTGATTCAAAATTAGATTTTATACTAACTAAATTTGCCCATTAAGTGATATCAATATATATATTGAATGTTTATTATTCATGAGATGAATGTTATTTATTGATGCATATGGTGATGTATATGATAATAAATGGGATTGATTATGGACTATTGACCAATGTGATTGAATTTTATTTTAGTTGTATGCTTGAATGTATGGGTTTTATTAAATGGGGTCTGCGTACCTCGTCTTCTCTAATTTTTCTTAATGTAAATTCTATCTCCCTCCTATATACTTCCCCTTGACTGCTGATCAAGGTTTCTATTTATTTTAAATAGTTTTGTAATAGGAATAGTTAAAATTAATTTTGAAAAATTGGAATTCAAGGAGCAAGGAGCTCTTGAAGACCCGTTTGTAATGGAGCCCGGATTTAAATGTAATAGTTATATTTAAATATTAATTCTTGCACCCCTAGGGTTTGACCTTTTGGTTCACTTGGTGGCTCTAGTGAACCAAACTAGAATAAAAGTCCATAATCAATCTAGGTAGAATATAGTATTCTATATGTGCATGCTTATACTATATATATTATATATTATGCAAACATGCTTCGCATGTTCATTAATATGACGCGTATTTTATGTATATATATGTGCATGCGCGCTAAACAAGATGAGACAAATTAATAACAAACCCTTCAAATATTTTATATTAAGTTGTAACGTTCAAAGATATTTGGAATATCGAGAACGCCGCCTTTCAAGCATGATAGAAACAATAGAGTATTGAATATTTAATATGAGTTTGTTGTGCACACACAAGGCAATTATTAAATATTTAAGATGTTGTTTTTATTACATATGATGTTTATAAAAAATTGAACATTACTGCTTTGTTGTGTACACACAAGGGCTGTAGTTTTCTCTTCATTTATATGGAAATGTTGGGTCTGAATTAACTTAAATCATTTTAGTTCGGATGTGCACACACTTGACCATTATGATTTAAGAGGCAAAATACAAGGAGTTTCATAGTTGATGTAATTGACAATAGTTGTCTACCTATTTATTTATATATAGTTTGTTGTGCACACACAAGGCTATATACATTTGAAATGAGATCCTTATTCTCACTAGCATATCTTTAATTAGATTTTGTCGAACTATATAAGTGAGGGTAATATAGTTTGAAGAAAATAGTGGGAGATACCAATTTAAAACAAGACCTAATTTATTTTGGTAATTAATAAAAGAATGTATGCTAAAATATTATTAATTACAAATTCATTTACAGAATTTTACAATGTCTAAAATTACTATCACTGCTTAGCATATTAGATGCTAAATTAACCGGGCCGAATTAAATTGATTGGTTAAGGAATTTGAGAAAAGTTCTTACGGCTAAAAAGCTGTCTTATGTCCTTAATACGCCTATCCCTGCAATGGTTGCAGACAATGCCTCTGAGGAAGAGATTACTACTTTTAAAAAGTGGCAAGATGATGCACAGTTGGCTCAATGCATCATGCTCGCATCCATGAGTAACGAGCTTTAGTGTTAGCATGAAACTATGGATGCTCTTATTATATTCCTACACATCAAGAAGTTGATGGTGAGGAAAGTAGGACTGATAGATATCAGATATCTAAGGAGCTCTTCCAATCTAGAATGACCGATGACACTATAGTATAGATAAAAGTCCTTAACATAAGCAATTTGATTGATCAATTAGGACAACGAGTTTTATCATGGATGGAGAGTTGAGCCAAGATTTGATCTAGCATTCACTCCCGGACTCCTTTCACAATTGTTGTGAATTTTTCATATGAACAAGCAAGATATCAGCCTCGCTGATTTGCTTAACATATTAAAAATGTTGAGAGTCACTTTTCAACCAAGAAAGACCATGTCTTACTGGTAGGGGCCAAAGGATCTTTTGAAAAGAAGAACGATTCAAAGAAGGTAAAAAGAAAGGTAAAACCAAAGGATAATAAGAACAAAATTGATACGAATAACAAAGAAGTTTTCTTCCACTGCAATAAGCCTAGACACTAGAAAGAAACTGCGAGAAGCATCTTGCAGAGGCTAACCAAAGAAGCTTAGTGAAGTTTCGGTTATAAATACAAAATTTTTCATGATTTAAAATAATTTATTTTTTTTCTAAGTCAAGGTTCTACTTGGGTATTGGATACCGACTTTGGTTATCATAAATATTGATTTATGAAAGGACCAAGCAGAAGTAGAAAGCTAAACAAATATAAGTAATCCTATGTGTGGGAAATGAAGCAAAGGTTGCCACATTAGCCATAGAAACTTATAGTTTAGCAATGCCTACGGGCAAATCAATTAAGTCAATAAGTTGTTATTGTATTCCAGTTCTTGTTAGAAACATTATTTCTATTTTATTGTTGGACAATAAAATCTTTGGTATTATATTTAAGAACAGTTATTATTCTATTTGTAATAATAATGTTTTGTATAGAACTGAAATATTATTTAATGGATTTTGTATACTTGACTTATGTGAAAATAATTTTTCAAATGAACAAACTAGTATAAGAAAATGAGATGATCATTCAAAGAGTTGAATGTGTGTATTTGCTGAAATACAAGTGTGAATTATTTGAAAAGTTCAAAGAATTCAAGTGAAACAAATTGGCAAAGTATTAAGATTCTTTGATTAGATCAATGAATAAATATTTGTGCAATAAGTTTCTAGATCATCTCAAATGGTTTTCTCACAATGGACGCCTCCTGATACGTAATAATTGATTGATGTATCTGAAAGAAAAAATCGTACTTTATTGGACATGGTGAGGTCCATAATGATTTTATCGACATTCCAGTATCCTTCTGGGATAATGTCCTAGAAATGGTTGCATATCTACGAAAAGGTAACCTCAAAATCCGACCCCAAGACACCATAAAAGTTATGGACAGGTAGAATTCCTAATCTTAAGGATGCTAAGATAAAGGGTTGTCCAACTTATGTGAAAAGGTTTCAAAAGATAAGCTTGGGACAAGATTTGACATGTACAGATTTGTGGGACATCCTAAAGTAAGTTTAGGGTATATGTTCTATAATCCTACTTAGCAATAGGTGTTTGTTGCGAAACACGCTGCCTTCTGAGATAAATGTGTTTATCATTCAAGGGGCTAGTGGGAGGATAATAGATCTTGAAGAGTTCAAGAACAATAAAACACTATAAGTCAAATAAGAAGAACCTATAGATAGACCTATTGTACCACAACCGAATCGTAAATCTGGAATAGCACCGAAGATACCTAGGAGGTATGGATTCATCATAGATGATGATGATGACGAGGTACGCATCATGGATGATGATGATCTAGTTACATACGATGAGGTAAGAGTTGTTGACACTTAGAGAAATGGATTGAAGCAAGCTTCTCAAAATGGAACATTCGTTTTGATGAGACAATCAAAAGAGTTTGATTTTATCAAAAACAAGAATGAACCTAGTGTGTACAAAAGGGTCAGTGGGAGCGTCGTGACATTTATAGTATTATATATTGATATACTACGGATACGAAATGACATACCAATGATAATCAGTAAAGATAAAGTTGTCTAAACATTCTTCCATGAATGATTTGGGAAGAGTATCTTAATTGGTGATAAAAATCTATATAGATAGATTTAAGTGGAAGCTCGACTTAACCCAAGAAACGTATATTCATTTTATGCTAAAGTCGTTTAGCATGCATGTCAAACTCCATGGGATGTCTCATGTTGATGAGCCCTGGATTGTATCTCTCTTAATAATCCCCATAGACTCATAAAAGAGAGATCTCATGAGTAACTATCATGTATGCAATAAAATATACGAGACCTGATGTTGATCGGTCATATTCTGGAGAAGATCACTGTAAGACTATGAAAAACATCTTAAAGTACTTTACCGACACTAAGGATGTGATCATATTCATAGTGGGTCTGAATTAAAACTAGAGGGCTTAACAGACTCAAGTTTTTCAGACCGACCAAGACGACAGAAAATCCACTTTATGGTAAAGCGTTACCTTGAACGATGGTGCAGTGAATTGGAAAGGTTCCAAATAGCAAAGAGTTGCTGGTTTAGTGATAAAGACAAAGTATATAGCTATAAATGAAGTTGCAAGTTGATTGTTTGGATGAAAAGTTCATTACTAAACTAGGAATAGTTCCTAAGTCTCATCTTGGATCTAAACATGTGTTGTGGCACTTTCAATTGATTAAGGGAATCATTGAAAGATGGGAAATCACTATAGAGATAGTGGACTCTCAAGAAAAAAAATACATATCCATTAACTAAAGCTTATCCAACAGCAGGATAATCGTCACTTAGAGAAGAAGGGTATGAGATACCATGTCGATTGACTTTAGTGAAAGTAGGAGATTGAAAGTAATATGCACATAAGCCAATCATGTTTGATGATAAAGCATATACTTTGTAACAATCTTATTCATTTATTAATAAAAAGTATTAATTTATTAAAGGCTTTTAATTATCTACATGATGCTGTTTTATAATATGTGATAAACCCATAGCTTTAAGCAATGCTTTTAGAATAATGATGATGATCATTCTAATGAGATCTAAATTCTTAGAAAGCTTAAAACTAAAATAGTTCCCAATCATTGGATTACTAAATTGGGGATTAGTGAATGCGGATAGATTGGTACATACGTTGCTTGCTCATTGGATGGGGATGATTGATCTCATGATCATTTGTGTGGAGACACAAAAGCAAGTATGTAGGTGCTTATTAGAGAATAAGTTCATTGAACGTGGCTCGCTAAGGAATACCTAATGGAGTTTTTACTTGCCTGTCAATAGGAATTCCTATAGTGATAGTAGTACAAGTGATCCTTGGACTTGAGATCATCATAGTATCTTGTGTATGATGAGTTATACTTTGACTTATTCCTTAAGACCCTTAGGGTATATCAAAGGGTATGCTTGGGTATAATAAGTCGTACATAGAGATAATGTATGATCAATAAAGTATCTACCGCTTCTAGTAAAAGAAGAGAAATGTCATATGTGATTCGATAAATGACAACCCAGTAGTCTTTGGCCAAGGCAGAATGAAATTTGAAAGGAGTTTCTAATTTGCATTATTTAGTGTTGTGTATTTAAGATGTCTTGGGACAAATTCAAGATGTCTTGGGAGAAATTCCAAGAATTGTTCAACGACAAGTACTTTCACGTAAGTATTCGTCACATGATGGAGGTGGAATTTATCAAGCTGGAGCAAAAAAATATGACCGTATCGCAGTACAAGGCTAATTTTACGGAGTTATCCTGGTTTGAATCCCATTTGGTCGATAATGAGGAGCGAATGACGCGAATGTTTCTAAGAGGTTTGAAACCCGATATACGTCAATACCTCATTTCTCACAAACTTTGTTTATATTCAGATGTTGTGAATAGGGCTCAGTTATTGGAGCGCGATAATGAGTCAGCACAACCAAAAGGCAACGACCAACAACATGATAATAATCGTACCTGTGGCAACGACCATCGAAACAATGATAACCATCGTGGGGGAAATTATCATGCCAAGAAAGGTAACCACTTCAATGGTAATCACGGCCAAGATAATAGAAGTGAAAATTTCAAGAAGAGAAGGTTCAATAATGATGGAAAGACAGCAGCACCGACAACTGTTTCCAAGGAAGAAGAACGACCACCGGTCGTATGTTTCAAATGCGAACAGGAGGGACACATTCGTCCAAACTGTACGAAGCAACCTAAAGCGTGTTTTAATTGTGGAAGAGAAGGTCACCTAGCTCAATTTTGTCGTGTAGTGAAGTCAAGTTCAGCTGGGATAGTGACGCCAAAGGATGTCCTAGACAAGTCAAAGCCAGTAGTTTAAGTGAGAGCGTTTATTGAGGAACCCGAACGAGGTTATTACGGGTAAGTTAATCATAAACTTTTGCGAAGTCTATAACTTATTAGATACCGGTTTTACCCATTCTTTTATCTCTCTTGCTTGCGCTCAACATTTAAATTTGACTCTGGAGAAACTAGACTTTGATTTATCTGTTGAAACTCCATTGGGAGAAACCTTCGTTACCTCCACTATTTATAAATCTTGTTGATTCAAATCGATACTTTCACGTTACCTGTCGATCTTATCTCTTTGAAAATACTTGCCTTTGATGTGATTCTAGGAATCGACTGGTTAACTACTCATCATGCTAAAATTGATTATTTTTGTAAGGTGGTTAGGTTTCATATTCCTAACCAACCTGTTATACGAATTCACGCAACCAAATAACTACAGTCAATCATTGTCATATCAAGCCATAAGTAAAAAGCCCTGATCCTTTTGTTGTTGACTTCCTTGTGTTGAATACACCGAAGCCAGACTTTCTGTAGGCGACATCGTGAATGACGATGACAAGTTGATACGTATCAATGTGACGTACTATCCATGTCTTAGATGAGAGTCACAGTTTTGAATGATATTTTTATTGTTAATAAATTTCTTGACGTATTCCTGAAGACTTCTTGGCCTACCCCAAAGCGTGAAATTGAATTTTGTATTGACCCCAGTACAAAACTCATTTCTTTAACCCTTAAATATTCTTCAACCAAAAGAAACGTATAATGCGCCAAAGACGTTGGCTCGAACTATTAAAGATTACGATCGTACCATTCAATATCATCGTGGAAAAGCGAACGTGGTAGCTGACGCATTGAGTAGAAGATCATATTCGTTTATGAGTGCGATGTTGTTAACACAAAGACCCATTTCATATAACTTACAAATGAAAAAGATAGAGTTAAAGACTCTAGGGACCCATGTGAAGATAACAAATATCCGAGTAGAATCGACTTTAATCGATAAAGTTAAAGCTGCTCAAGCTACACACCCGGAGCTGATGAATGTGAAGAAGAAGGTTCAAAAGGGCGTTATTCTAGAAACATGAATCGACGAAGAGAGGAAATCTCAACCCTCGATTTAATTGGCCCATTTGAAATCCTCGATGAAGTAGGAACTGCGGCCTATAGGCTCGTTTTACCGCCACGTATGTTGCGTGTTAAGAACATTTTTTTTCGTATCGATGTTACATAAATATGTGGATGACCCGAACCACATTATTAAATTAGAACTAAACGATATAGCATAAGATTTAATGTATGATGAGATACGTGTTAAATCATGGATAAGAAGGATCATATTCAACACTCAAAGGTTATACCTCAAGAATTAGAATCTGAAATAAAGTCAAGGTTTCCTCACCTCTTCGGCATACCAAGTACGTACGTAAATTTCGAGGGCAAAATTTCATAAGGAGAGGAGATTGTGAGACCCCAGGTTTTCTGAATAAAGATTTAATTTTATCGAAATATTTTTTGAATATTATGGTGTGGATTTGAGATAGTGTTATAGTTGTGGGCAGTATTTATAAATTTTGAAAAGTATGCAAGTCGTTATATAATATTCGATTGGTCGGAGAATATTCTTTTTGTCGAGGAATATCCTTACGACGGTACAATCACTCGTGGACCCCACAACGGAATTATTGTCGGATTGAGAAAATGACAAAAATATTTTTATGAAAATAACGGCAGAAGTTTTACCGATTAAAACCGTTGAACTACTCATTAGTAAAGTACAAGAATGTCTGGCGTGGTTAAGTAGTAGCACCGGTATTGATTATTGATGCTTACGTGAGAAGTTACTCAGTTTTGTTCAATTATTGCTACAGTAATTGATGCATATATAGTATCTCACGTTATTTGATTCAATTATTATCAATATTTTATTTATTATTAAATAAATAATTGAGACAACGAAGTTATTAATATTATTATTTGCAATATTAACGATGTCTAGAAGTTCTGCCAAGGAGAGGTTTGGTCACCTAATTGTGCGCTAATAGGGAGAAATCCTTATTGGAAAGCCCCCTCTTTCCTGGGAACGACTTGGTCGATTAATATTGTGAATTATAATAATGATGATAAATGTTGTTAAATATATTGAGGTGTGTTTTTATGAAGTCATAGAAGTTTATATATATATATATATATATATATATATATATATTATATATATAAATTTTGTTTTATTAGTATTATTAATATAATAAAATGAAAAGCTTTTTATATAAAACATAATACTTTTACAAAGTTATTTGTTTTATTGACAATAATTAGAATATATTATATTCTATTATGCATAGTATTTTGCATAGTAAAATCTTTTTATATAAAATGTAATACTTTTATAAAGTTATTTGTTTTATTAGAATATAAATAGAATATATTATATTCTATTATATAGTGTTTTGCAGATAGTAAAATCTTTTTTATATAAAATGTAATACTTTTATAAAGTTATTTGTTTTATTAGAATATAAATAGAATATATTATATTCTATTATGCATAGTATTTTGCATAGTAAAATCTTTTTATATAAAACAGAATACTTTTATAAAGTTATTTATTTTATTAGAAAATAATTAGAATATATTATATTTTCTTACGCATAGTGTTGCATAGTGCTGCATAGTAAATCAATATATAATAGTCTGCTTAAAAGTAAATCAAACTGACCGTTCACGAATTAGTTACTATTCAGTCCATTCTCCTACAAATAGAAGCTCATTCCTTCATTATTTCTTACGAATTCACTGAAACTCTAGAGAGAGAAACTATAGAGAGAAAGAAGAAAAGTATTCTACTACTTCACTACTCCTATATCCAGTTTCTTCTAAGGTAAGGGATATTATTTGTTGTACTCGTAAGGGGTATTATTTCTTTCGTCTTCATGAAGAGAACTTCTATTATTCCATTCTTTATCATTATGTTGGAATAACCTGTCTATGCGAAGTACCGCATACATGGTGAAATTCTTCTGTTATTCCATTCTTTATTATTTTGTTGGAACATCTTGTCTGTGCATTTACGCATGACCTAGTTCCATTCTTTATTATTCTGTTAGAACATCCTGTCTGTGCGATTTACGCATGACCTGGTTCCATTCTTTATTATTTTATTGGAACATCCTGTCTGTGCGGATTATACATGACCTGGTTCCATTCTTTATTATTCTGTTAGAATAACCTGTCTATGCGGTCTATCGCATGCATGGTGATTTCTTCTGTTATTCCATTCTTTATTATTCTATTGGAATAACATGTCTATGTGGATTATCACATGCATTGTGAATGATCCTTTGTATTCATTCCTTATTAAAATGTGGAAATGATCCGTCTAAGTGGATTACCGCATGGCGGATGAAAATCCATTTGCAGTTTCATATATTCTCTTATACTCAGTTGGTTAAAGCTTTGACTTCAATACTCCATGAAATTAGTGGAATATCCTTGATATTTGCGTTTCATCCAGTATCTTTTCATGGAAATATTCTTCTGAGCATTCTTGAATTTTACTCCACAAAGAAGTATCATGTTGACAATTTGGACGTTATTGGTTCCTGGATAAATTAATTCTTGAACTTGTTTTATTGAATTCTTATATCATTGTCATCATCCTCATGTTTATATTATGTTGAAAGTTATTTGTGGCCTATAGAGCATAGATGGACTTGGTATGATTATGATCAGGGATTAATCGGTATAATCATGACCGTAATGTTACAAATGATGTGGTAAAAGTCCTCATTGGCCCGTAGTGCATTGATGGACAGTTGTTGGCATGATCATGACCATTGATGAATACACGAATATCCTTTGCCTGTAGTGCATGGATAATTTGTGGTTGTGATACTAATGAATATCCTTGGTCATAGTGTAGGGATGATGTGGATTATTTTTTAAGCTGAGTCCCATAGATAAAAGTGATGAAAAACCTTTTAAATCATAAAAGATAGTAGATTTTAATCTCTACTTGACTCTTTTAATGGATTGCTTATTCCGCTGCAGTTAAACTTGATGTTTGTTATATTTTATCAGTTTAACACTGTTGAAGACTAATGATAAATTATTATGCATTATCTTAGTCATAATATTTCTTACTGGGCTAGTTAAGCTCACCCTTTTGCTTTCATTGTTCTCTTCAGGAAATGAGAACGTAACAGGAACTAGTCGGGGAACAGAGTGATGGTCCTAGATGGTGCATTAGTAGTCCTCACTATTATGTGAAATAGTGTGATAATAAATGTAATGAGGACCCCATTGAGTGTGGATATTGTCTAGATGACAATATTTGTATTAAAACTCACATCATATGATTAGTCGTATTTCACACGACTGTTGTATAATTAAGTTATATTTGAATTTTGTACCATGTATTTGGCGACTCAAGATGGGTGATGTATAACTATTTTGGGGGCGTCACACCATGTGCAAGACAACCCTCTTCCTCAGCACAAAGAAGAAGAGGTAAACATGATTAATTGGAGTAGTGGACAGACTTCTCACTCCATTGGTGGATCTTCCCAAACCAGCAAGGATAGTGCTGACAAGTGGGATTATGCACAGTTCCAGTTCGTGATGGAACAGAAAATAAAGGCTTTTCACGAGCAAGTTAATCAATTGGTAGAAATGGTGGTCCATCAACACCAAGTCACACGTCAATTATTCAGCCAAGAGCATGCTAGCTTCCTTCCTCTTGCTATAAACACTCCACTGCGTACTCCAAAAAATGAAACACTGGAGGATAAAATTGCAAAAAGAGCAAAGGCCAAAGCCCGTCGTGACTTACCTAACAAAAGGGAGTTTACCTATTTAGGCCAACCGATGGAAGAGATATTGCAGTTGTTGATCAATGAAGAAAGAATCGCAACTCTGCTACCTCTAATCAGTCCACGTTCAAGACAATTTGATTTTAATGGAGTGTGCCAATATCACTTCCATTCTCGCGGTCACAACACTGAAGAATGCTGGGAACTCTGCCACCTTATTTAGAATATAATCGATAAAGTGGTGTCTCGTAAATGGCGCATAATGACGTCAGACATCGGAGAGTGGGGGACGATTTCCTACAAAGTAGAAGGAAGTCATAGCAGTTATATCTTCTGAGACAGATTCAGCTACCCCCTCACATACAATTCAACTTGTTCAACTTAAGGGTATTGAAAATTCTTTGAAAGTGGCTGTGCTAGAGCCAATCATCTTATCACTCAGACCACAATATCCTTTTGTCAGCCTACAAAAAGTATCATAGAATTATGGAGAGGTTAAAGGATCCACATCCCATACAACTGCTGCAATGTCAAAAGAAAATCCATTGTATCTTCCCCAACGGGTGATGAAACCCGCCATCAAATCAAAGGGGAAAGTTCCCATGGAGAAGATTGAAAAATTCCTCCATACTATGGGACATAATGAAGCCAAGGTGGTTTTAATCTTGGAAGAAGCTCCATAACACGTTTCCATACTGGACTTCGTAATCTCCTCAGAGGATTACCGGAAGGTATTACTAAGAGTTTTAGAAGAAGCTCACTTTCCAAAATCAGTGGATGTCAAAAAGTTCCATCACCTGGTTGATCACATTTTTAATAACAATGTGGTATCCTTCACTAATGATGACATACCTCCCGAAGGGACTGGTCGTTGCAAGCCGGTGCACATAGCGGTTATGTCCTCCGGATATGTGGTCGCAGGAGTATTGATAGATGGAGGGTCTTCCTTGAATATCTGCCCTTATGCCACCTTGGAGAAGATGAATATCAATCTCAACAGAATCCGAAGAAGCCATACAATTATCAAAGCTTTCGATGGATCCCGACGAAATGATATTGGAGAGATTGAATTGCCTGTGGAGATTGGTCCACATACATTCAGTATATCCTTTCATGTGCTTAAAATAGCTATAGGATACAACCTGCCCTTGGGAAGACCGTGGATTCATATGGCTGGAGCCATCCCATCCATCCTTCATCAGCAGCTTAAATACATCATTGACAACAACCTAGTTACTGTTACTGCTGAGCCAGAATGTCTTGAACAAGGTGACATCCCACTCATCAGTTTCAATTTAGAAGTTGAGCCTGTCAGCTTTCATGCCCTGGAGGTGAGAAACACTCACTACCATCCCATTGGGGCACCACCTCTAATACCCAGAGTTTACGCCGAGGTAATGTCAGCAAACCAAGAAATGTTATCTTTGGGTTATCAACCTGGACAAGGGTTGGGCAAAGACTATCAAGGCATTAAGAGCCCAATTAAAGTTCCTAGTCAAACAGGGATAGCCGGACTAGCCTATTCTGCTAGCTCCAGTTACAGAAATCCTCACAAACACAAAAAAGTTCCTTCTTCTTCAGCCATACGACGATTGCCATGACCTACAGAGGCTGAATCTATACAGACTTCAGTAAAGGTTCCTGCATATGTGATCACTATGTTATTTCCTAAGCCAATACCGGTTAAAGGAAAATAAGTCTTGATACCAGATCCGGAGGCGGAGGAAAAGGACCGGAGGCGTAAGCAGGATATTGCAAGGAACTTATCAAACATATACATCGTAGTCCACATGGACAGTACAAACAGGGTCACCACAAATGATGATTATCCAAATATCATGGTCATCATTCGGGAGAAGGAGGACGACAACAAACCCTTCCACTACAACAAAAAGGCTTATCAACGATCTTTATCAAATGACCAAGACGCGGTCGCAGATTATATCAATATGACCGCGACGCGGTCATAGATTATATCGGCGACCGCATACGGTCGCAGATATTAGTCGTAGGTAATCTGGTCGCTGGATGGACACCAGCGACCAGTAATAGCGACCGCACTTAGCGACTGTGTCCATTGCTATTCTGACTTATGCTGAGTCAGTTATCAGGTGTGACGTGGCACACGTGGCAGCGACCGATAATAGCAACCGCTGCGATCGCTAGATTCCAAAAAGGTAACGCCATTAATCGAAATAAGATGTTAGCGACCACGCGTCATACCGATGTGGTTTTTTTAATTTTTTTTTGCCTGTTTTCTTGATTTCCCAAAAATAACCTGTTGTACCTATTTTCAATCCCAACACAGCAGTATATACAAGCATCCATATTAACATCCATCCATGATATAACTACTATATAATAAACATTGATCATCCATGAATAAACATTCATCCAACACAATACAATTGTAAACATTCATCCAACACAATACAATCGATATCATAAACATCCATATAAACCAATACAATTGTCCAAAGAATGAATCTAAAAGAGTACAAGGCTTTAAAAATCTAAAAAAACAAGTCTAGGCGCTCTTCATGGATCATCCAAATTATGATCCTATAATTAACAAAGTAATAAAACATATATGTTACATGTGTTGATACTGCTACGACTTAAGGAAATTTAAACAATAGACAATGTAGTTAAACATATAAGTAAAACAGTGACTCAGAGACTATAAACAAATAAGACAAAATAGCTAAACAATAAACGATATATATATATATACCTGGTCGACATTCTGTCATTGTCGCTCATTGGCGCCATCGCCTCCACCAACTCATCAGACTCAGATCGCCGATGCCCGCCCAAGATATTTGAAAAAGATCACGATCCTGACAGATCGCTCTCACATAGTCAGCAGGAGTATGATAGGTTGGATAACCTGATGACTGTGTAGACTGGGTGGCAGAGCTGCATGTGCCACTGATGGTCGGGTGTCATTTTTGTCCTTGGCCTTTGACATAATTTTTTTTCACAATGGACGCCCTCTCCCATAATTCTTGATCAATCGACGAACGCGGGTTGCTTTCAGGATAGCGCTCGTTCATTAAGCCCTTATAAGTGTCCTGTCAGAAGATGAACAATTAAATAGTTAAAAATAAATAAAAAAATTCTAAAAAAGGTCGTCACAATTTATAAACAACATATTAGGATAAAGTGAACTTATTACCGCTATCTGAACAGCCTCACGTAGACCATCGCGGGTGGCCACATACACATCCAACCAATTGATAGGTTAACCTTGAGACTGAGACTCCTACAGTTCATTTTCTCATATTATTATGTAAACATATGATATTTTTGTTTACAAAAGATGACTGTAAACATAAAAACAAATAACTAAGCCAATAAGCTTGTTATATATATACCCTAGCAGGAATATACTGTAGCTATAATATACTGCCGCCTTTGTACGTGCCTTTTGCCTTTTTGCCTTCAGATACACCTGAGGATCTGTTCGAGGCGGCAGTCTTGCGTCTCTTGACCCAGGACTCATCTCTCCACTGGTCACACATCTGTACCCATATAGGATGTGTGCACCACCAGGGACTATGCTCATGCATATACTGCTCACCCTGTCCCGGATGGTCAGTCTCAGCATTGTACAAGGCTTTTTGTCGTTCCTTGTTCAGATTATCTTTAGTTCGGACGACGACTTCGCCGTAGCGATTATTCGAATAATCGATGCTTGTAAGGCGTCGTCCCATCTATACCGCTTCTGCAAATAAAACAACAATAATAATATTAAAACTATTATATTATATTACTATAATCCAACATTACTAAACAATATTATTTGATTAACTATGTATTATCTATCGAGTGATAAAAATATACGAAATTCAAATTTAAATCGCATCCTTATGGGCGAGAGGTGTGATCGCCCATGTAATCACTGGCGTAGGCCAGATCTATAAGCATAATTGTGAAATGCACTTAACAATTTTACTATCTTAAAAATCACTACAATATACAATAATTTACAGTCATATATATTTAAAACAATGAAAATATTAAACCCTTATATATACACGATGTTTAACTTACGTGCTTTCTGGAGGAAAACGAATCTGTATAAGAATGCGATCATTCGAATTAGCCTTGGCCTTCTAACACATGATTAGGGTCTCACCCAACCCGCAAGGCCAGGTCTGCTGCAGGTTCAGAAGGCATCTATAAATAAAAAATTTAGGATGTTAGTATGAGTTATAAATGAAAGATACATAAACGCGTACTTGTATATTAAAACTAAACATACATTTTATATAAAAGGACAATAATGACAATTAATTGTATGAAATAGTTAACTACGACAACTATAAATGAAAGGTACATAAACATGTTAAGGATATAAAGAACATTGTAATACGATTAAAACTAAACATACATTTTAATGAAAATCGTTGTCAGAGTCAAAATCATTTTGTACAAGTGTCGGAGATTCATAACCATCTTCTTCTTCTTGATTCGTGTCGTTGTCACCAATAACTCTTCCTCAAAGATCACCGCTATCCGCACAATAATCATCTTGGGATCCAATTCATCAGGTTCATCTCCACCCTCTAACTGGATTACATCATTGTTGTCCTCTATGTTTATTATAGGAGGTCTATGAAGCATCTCCTCTTTGAATTGTATAAAGTAAATATTATACAAATAAGTTTAATTTTTTTTAATAGATAAATTGATTAATTTTATATATTTACTAAATATTATATATAATATATAATAATAATTAATATATTTAATTATTTATTATTTATTATATATTAATGACACCACTAAACAGACGTAAAGGAACCAAATGGTAAGCAAGAACCACTACTCCATAATTAAATAGTTACCCAAAATTTAGTCATATATATATATATATATATATATATGTTTATGTCTCTAAACAACACTTGGTATTAACTTTGTTCACAAGGATAGATCTAGCTGACAGTGAAGGACAAAACTAAAAACTGAACAAGGAGTTTTCAAGGTAAAATCTAAGCCACCTAATTATCAGAAATCCACAACTCAATTTTGAGGATCTCAAAATTCACTAACCCAATGTTATTCCTGCCAATGCCAGATATTTTATAGGGGAGGCGTAAGGGTGAAAGATAATCTCGGTTTGTCTTTGTGCTTCTCTTCTCACTCAAGGGGCTGTAAAATCATGGGTTCTAATAGTATTATACTGAGTAAAGACCTTATGTAACATCTAGCAATTTCCATGCCTCCACCAAATAGCTTTAATAAATTAAGTGGCATACAATTCAGTTTACAACCATCTAATCTTAACATATTATTATTCAGTTATAAAAGTTTTCACTTGATAGTTATTTATAATTGAATACAAAAGAATGTGGAGTGATTCATCTCATCAGCTGATCATATTGACTCCTATCCCTTAATAATCCAAAAACAAACTTTGATAAATAATCAAATCATGAACCCATATACTGAATTTAACCTAATCTAAAAAGAAGCCAAAATTAGATTAATTCACACATAAACAGAATACGCACAAACATAATGGCAAATAACGATATATTGTAGGAATGAACAAGTTACCAATTGTTCATTTCACTTTGATACCAAGTTAAGTTTCATCAAGTTTCATCACTTTGATACTAATACTGAACAAATTTAGTCTAGGTACCCAAAATAGTTAAGCTATCAAATAGTTTGTTGCATATCAAATACTTCACAGTCGTGAATCAGGTGTGCACATATGATTTTCTTACCTGTCCAGGTAGCGGTGGCGTCGGCTGTGGTGGTGGTGATGGTGGCGACGGCGGTTGTTGTGGTGGTGATGGTGGCGGCGGCTATGGTGGTGGGGATGGAGGCGGCGGCTGTGGTGGTGGTGATGGAGGCGGCGGTGGTTTTCCCCTCTTCTCCCTTTTCTCTTCTCCCCCTTCTCCCTCTTCTCCCTATTCTTTTCTCCCTCTTTTTTTTTTTTCTGTCGATCGAGAGTGACAAACTGGAACTGGAACTGGTTAATTACAATAGATCAGCGACCGCTATCCGCGATCGCATATGGTCGCTATTTTTAAATGATGTGGAAGTATTGGCGACCGCATGTGGTCGCTGATGGTGAGTGGTCGCAAACAACTATCGCGCCAACATTTCGTGCCAATTTTTTTGGAGGTAAAATTGAACCTGCGACCGAATAGCGACCGGGTTTGGTCGCTAACATACCCTAGTGACCAAATTCAAGGGCGGTCGCTAATGTCGGTCACTAAGAATACTATCTGCGACTAAAAAGTGCGGTCGTTGATAGTTTCGGTCGTTGTTAGAGCATTTTCTTGTAGTGTTCATCACAGCCGTCCACCAGGACTTCACCCTTGGCAGTTGGAGCAGCACTCCTTGCATTTGCCGATGAGGGTAAAAAGGGCATAAACTCCCTCTGCCCTGTAGATAACAATAACTGCTTACTTTTTCTATACAATATTAGCAGTTGTTTTGTCATTACATGCTAACACTTTGTATGATTGAACAGTTTCATATATTAAGTGAAAGCATTTTGTTTCAGGACTCTAAAGTTAGATGTGCCTATACTTGCTGACGAGGTGTCTTCTCTCCACAAGGACTATAACTTTGATGTAAAGTTGGACTCAGACTTGATGGAAATACAAGAAGACTATGAGATACATTAGGAGATCAAAGAATGGGTCGAAGACAAACCTAAGCCAAATCTTGATCAAACCACCTCTTTTAACCTCAGAACCTCAGAAAACCCCAAACAAATCCAGATTGGTACGGACCTCACTCCAAACCAAAGGAATGACATGGTTACTCTATTGACCCAATTCTAGGATGTGTTTGCATGGTCTCATGAAGACATGGACGGTTTGTCTACTGACATTGTTATTCATTACCTCCCCATCAAAGAGGGATTCAAGCCAGTCAGGCAGAAGCTCAGGCGATTAAAACCTGAGTGGATTTTAAAAGTTAAAGAAGAAATTGTGAAACAATTTCAAGCATGCATCATCATGGTGTCAACATACCCTGAATGGCTATCTAACATAGTCCCCGTGCCCAAACCGGGAGGGAAGGTGTGAGTATGCGTGGATTTTTGGGACCTGAACAAAGCTTGCCTCAAAGATAGCTTTCCCGTGCCATTCATCCACATACTCATTGATAATACAGCTCAATACGACATGTACTCCTTTGCTGATTGCTTAGCGGGGTACCATCAAATCATGGTTGCTGAAGAGGATCGTGAAAAAACTGCATTCATCACTCCTTGGGGAACCTTTTGCTACAGACGGTTGTCATTCAGCCCCATCAATGTCGGAGCGACCTACCAATTAGCCACGATGGCTCTTTTCCATGATTTAGTGCACAAAGAGATAAAGATCTATGTGGATGACATCATTGTCAAGTCCCGAAGGGAGGAAGACCACCTAGACCATCTCAGAAAGCTCTTTAACAGGTTGCGTAAGTACAACTTGAAGTTGAATCCAGCCAAATGTGCTTTTGGTGTCAAATCTGGTAAGTTGCTAGTTTTCCTAGTTAGCCACAAGGGGATTGAGCTGGATCCCACCAAAATCCAGGCCATCACAAAAATGCCCAATCCTCAGACAGTGAAGGAAATACGGGGATTTTTGGGAAGAATCAACTTCATCAGCAGATTCATCACCCAACTCACAGCAACCTGTGAGCCTATCTTCAAGTTGTTAAGGAAGAACTCCTCCATGAAATGGAATGATGAGTGTCAGAAAGCCTTCCTTACAATCAAAATACAACTACTCAAAGCTCCTATTTTGGTACCACCCAGGGATGATGTTCCCTTGTTCATTTACCTTTCTATCAATGACAATACCATGGGTTGTAGCTGGGACAGAAAAATGATAGAGGCCAAGAGCGAGCTATCTACTACCTCAACAAAAGATTCAGCAGTAGTGAACACAAGTACACTTTGATTAAGAAAACTTGTTGTGCTTTAGCATGGGCTTCCATGAGGTTACATCCTTACCTCTATGGTCACACAACCCATTTCATATCCCGCGTAGATACTCTCAAGTACGTGTTCAGTAAACCCATGCTGAATTGTTGACTGTCCAGATAGCAGTTGATCCTATAACAATTTGACATCGTCTACGTGACGCAAATGTCTATCAAAGGTCAATGAATTGCGGATTAAATGGCCGTCGCACCTTCAAGGGATTTCAAACCTTTGGAAACATACTGCGACGCCCCCAAATTCTGACCGCCACTTGGTCACTCGAATTCGGTTCGTCACGTTCTCATGGTAATACCATAATAACTAAAATCACACATTCACAACGAAAGATCTAATTTAGAATAATATACAATATTTTATTATAATTATTCCCCCAAGTCTTGCAACCTATAGTACTTAATAGAATACATTATAATATCGAATAAAGACTTATTACATAATTCTACTTTAGCTTAAACATAGTCTGAAAATAGTCTTAATACAACATAATAAATTTAAACATAAAAGGGACAAGATAGTCGATAGCCTTGCCCTTGCCCTTGTCTTTCCCAAAGACACCTCCCTATTTTGCCTTAACTGAAAGGTTTTAAATAAGCAAGAATGAGCACAAATTGCCCAACAAGTAATATACGACAAGGGTAAGGTGTTTTATAACACAAGTTTGAGATATCGAAGTATCATCTCTAAGATAGTTCAGAGTTTCAGAATAATATTATGAATAATGAATATAAACAATTCTTGGAATAAGAATAATAATTCAATATAAATCAACAGATATATATGAATTCAAAGACTATCAAGGTATCCGACTAGATAACAATTTATACTGAGCAGTCACTAAGGACTATTGAACATCTACTAGAATTACCAATATTAAACTGATAACCCAAAGAATCAAGTACTATAGATAATCAGTCTAAAATACTTTAAGTTATGCATAACACCACAGTAATAATATACTCATGTGTCGGGGTTTTCAACAACATACATTCCCCTTACCTTAAGGGTTGTTCAACTCATATTTAAAGATTTCCGCACCAATCAATTGGTTTGGAAAGTTTTATAAACATGCATATAATCTAGCCGAATCAAATGGCATAGATACTTTAACAATATTCAAGAATAATACTAAGTTCACATGAATAATAGTTTTTCTTAAGAGTTTAACAAACTAGCTCAATTGAACGAATAAGTAGGATAATTTCCATTCAATGAGATAAGCTTACGATAATCGTTGAATAAAGTAACGCAAGAGTTAGAATACTTGCATAATGTAAAGTAGGGTTCAGATACTTGCCTTACGCATAGTTTATCCACGTTTAAGAATTCAACACTTTTGAATCCTATTTATAGCGTATTATATGTTCAAGATTTTCATTAGCTAACACAGTCTTTAATCAAGCTTGACATGATTCAAGTATGCATATATGGTACAAAATCAGTTTATACGTCATCACAAGTTTAACCTACGTATCTTTGTTTTGATATTATGCAAACCTCCTTTTGGACTTATCATTCGAAAGTCAAAATTAACCTCTATTTACATCACATAGCATGCTTCTCAATAGATTAAATAGCATATTAGTCATATATTACAAGTTAAAATAATCATATAGGCATGTTTCAAACATCGGTCAAAAAAGTAAGTCGTTTTCGATCACAGACTTGCTACAAATTGCTGCTCTGTCTGCCCAGACTTAGGGAACAGACGTACTGCTCCCTGCCTCTGCCGCACGAGGATGAGCTATTGCCTTCCTGAATTTAGTCCCACTCTAACATACTACTACACTTATATTTTAACATACATGCATGTTAGAAGCTTTCACATACCACGTTACCCTTCTTGTGCTCATCTTTACAAGTTCTTATTTTAAGACTCTCTATGGAATTTTAAAGCTTAACACGTCATACAACCCCCAAGTCTATCATGCTTACTCTCTAAACATACAAGATAGTTACAAAACTCATATTAAGCATGCTTGTGAGTATTCGTAATACATATGTGGAATTAACACCGTTTTAGTTGAAAATAGGCTTCATTCATTCTTCACTTGAAATATGATACACAAGCATGGTATATATATGTTTATGTTACATGAGTGAGTCTAAGAGTATCACCAAATATGTTTATAAAAGTCAGAATCTATCTTTCAAAGTAGTGTGTTAACATTCACTTCAAAAGTCGTAATTTCTTTTGTAAAGCTTACTACTATGTTCCATACGATCATGCTCTCTTACGAATCATATAATCATAAGTTAACGGGTTATTCATGCATTTCTAAATCATACCAACATACTTGCAAGGTCAGTACATAAATAAGTCATTTATACTTGTCAAGTTCGTTTCTAAAGTTCTCAAATTCATTTTAAGTTACACACTTTCGTTAATCATGCGAATCTAGTAAAACATGCTCACATTAAGTTAATATACTTGTATATACTCCTTACACATGCTTACATGCTTGCTTGAGGCATAACGATTGATCAACATTGATCAGATTTGAAAATGTAAACTCCAATCGAAAATAGAGATCGGTAGTAGTTGCTAGCACAAGGCCAAGTTGTTAATACAAAGACAATGACCTGTTACTTACCCAGTTCAAACTAGAACAGTTGTGTGCTTCAAGAATCGCTTAGCCCAAACACAGAAATTACTCACGAATTCGTTTCTAAACACTCTTGTAACATTTTAAACATACTTATATGGTCATATAACAATTATATAACCAATACCCAACCTCATTAACATCTAATTCCATGAATTCAAGAATTTAAATTTTAAGAATTTAAGAACTCTAATTACAAAAACCGAAAATGGAAAGCTAGGAATGGAATTATACCTTTGAGTTGTGAAAGGAACTTGCTCCAATTGAACTCCTAAGCTCTTAGATTACTGGTATGCTCTCAACTCCTACTCTTTAACAATTCTCAGCACTTGGAAAATGGAAGGAGAGCTCTCTTTTATAGACAAATAAATACACATGTTTTGAATTTTTCCATTGGATCAAACTCATGGGTTGAAGGATCGCATGAAGGGTAAGAAGAAGTTGTTGGAGGTTAGTTGGATTGCATCATGACCACCACTCCCCCATGATCATTAGCTAGGAAGCTTGGAAGAAGAGAAGAGAAATATGCCTTAGCCTTTATGCTACACACGTGACTGAGAATTTGGGAGTAAATGGGACACACATTTTGGGACAACTCCAATATCTCAGCCTTCTTGCCCTCTTAAGTCATACACTTATACAAAACCCTTATTCTTTTGTTATAGTCTATATATTACCCATGCCATAGTTATAATTTTAATGTAACAATATAATCCACATAATTAATATTTCAAGGTAGTGGATGTTATGCAACATACATATAATCCATGCACATTCTATTTTAATGTCTACCCACATGTATATGGTTACTTACACATTTCATGATATATTTATACTATATAGTAGGGAAGTAGCATAATACTTTTCTATAATTTCTCTATAATTTTTCTCTCTAGAGTTTCAGTGAATTCGTAAGAAATAATAAAGGAATGAGCTTTTATTTATAGAAGAATAGACTGCATAGTAACTAATTCATGAACGGTCCAGATTGATTTACTTTAAACGGATGGTCCAGATTAGTTTACAGTAAAATATAATATACTCTATTTATAATCGAATAAAATGAATAACTTTATAAAAGTATTCTATTTTATATAAAAAGATTTTACTATGCAAACACTATGCAGGCACTATGCAAATACTATGCATATTAAAATATAATATATTCTAATTATTGTCTAATAAAACAGATAACTTTATAAAAGTATTCTGTTTTATATAAAAAGCATTTATTTTTTATTACATTAATAATACTAATAAAACAAAACTTATCATCATTATACTAATTCACAATATTAATCGACCAGGTCGTTCCCAGGAAAGCGGGGGCTTTCCAATAAGAATTTCTCCCCATTGACGTGCAATTAGGTGACCAAACCTCTCCTTGACAGAACTTCTAGACATCGTTAATATTGCAAATAATAATATTAATAACTTTGTCATCTCAATTATTAATTATAAAATATTGACAATAATTGAATCAAATAACGTGAGATACTACGCAAAGAATTATCGTAATAATAATTGAACAAAAACCGAGTGACTTCTAACGAAGCATCAATAATCAATACCGTGTGTTCTTTGTGTAACTCACGCGCAGACATTGCACTTTTTAACACCGGGTGTTTCAACAGATTAACGGTAAAACTTCCGCCGTTATTTTCATAAAGTATTTTTGTCATTTTCTCAATCGACAATAATTCCGTTGTGGGGTCCACCAATGATTGTGCCATTGTACGAATATTCCCTGTTAAAACGAATATTCCCTGACCAATCGAATATTATATAACAACTTCATGATTTTGCAAAATTTATAAATATTACCCATAACTATAACATTATATCAAATTCATTCCATAATATTAAAAATGATATTTATAGAAAATTCATCTTTATTCATAAAAGTTGGGGTCTTACAACCTCCCCTTCTTATGAAATTTTGCCTTCAAAATTAGGGTGCATGACCGGTATGTCGAAGAGGTAAGGATACCTTGATTTCATTTCAGATTCTAACTCCCAAGTCATTTCCTCAACATCGTGGTTTCTCCACAAAACTTTGACTTGAGGTATAACCTTGGAGCATAGAATATGTTCCTTCTTATCCAAGATTTGAATAGGAACCTCTTCATACGTCAAATCTTCCGCTATTTTGTCCGGTTCTAACTCAATAATGTGGTTCGGGTCTTCCACATATTTACGTAACATGGATATGTGAAAAACATTATGAACACGAGACATACTTGGTGGTAAAGCGAGTCTATAGGCCACAGTTCCTACTCGATCAAGGATTAAAAATGGGCCGATGAATCGAGGATTGAGGTTTCCTCTCTTTCCAAATCTTGTAACTCCTTTCCATGGAGCAACACGTAACAACACATAATCTCATATATCGAATTCCACGTCCTTTCGATGAAGATCAACATAACTCTTTTGTCGATCTTGTGAGGTTTTTATACGTTGTCGGATCATTTAAATCTTTTCCATAGTCATACGTACCAACTCCGGTCCCAACAACGTTGCTTCACCCACCTCATCCCAGCATACTGAAGAACGACACTTGCTTCCATACAACGCTTTGAATGGAGCCATGCCAATACTTGTTTGATAACTGTTGTTGTAGGAAAACTCCACCAATGGTAAGAACTTATCCCAACTTCTCTTGAAGTCAAGGACACAGAGTCTTAATAAATCTTCAAGAGTTTGAATAGTCCTCTCCGACTGCCCGTTCGTCTAATGATGATATGCCGAGCTAAATCGTAAATCTGTGCCCATAGCTTTCTGCAAACTAACCTAAAATCGTGAAGTGAATCTTGGATCTCGATCAGAAACTATGGATACTGGCATACCATGCAGTCTCACAATCTCGTTTATGTACATACGAGCAAGACGTTCAAGTGTATAAGTTTCTCGTATCGGTAAGAAATGAGCAGACTTGGTCAATCTATCAATAATGACCCAAATCGCATCTATACCTTGAGAAAACTTAGGAACACCGATAACGAAATCCATGATAATGTGCTCCCACTTCTATTCTGGAATTTCAAGTGGTTGCAATGGACCTTTTGGTACTTGATGCTCCGCTTTAACTCGTTGACAAGTTAGACACCTTGACATAAACAACGCTATCTCTCTCTTCATATTGCTCCACCATAATGTATGACAAAGATCATGATACATTTTGGTACTCCTAGGATGGATTGCAAACGGTGTGTTGTGCGCCTCCATCATGATTATATACTTTAAATCAGGGTCGTTAGGAACACAAAGTCTGGAGTTGACTCGAAGTATTCCTTCTTCATCGATTCTTGCTTCCGGCATAGCACCTTCTTGCACTTTCTTTCTCATGCGCATCAGCTCTAGGTCTGTAGCTTGAGCACATTTAACTTTATCAATTAAAGTCGGTTCTACTCGTATACTAGCCATCATCACATGGGTCCCTGGAGTCTTTAACTCTATCTCCATCCTTTGCAAGTCACACAAAATGGGCCTTTGTGTTGACAATATCACACTCATATTTGCATATGATCTTCTACTCAATGCGTCAGCTACCACGTTTGCTTTTCCAGGACGGTATTGGATGGTATGATCATAATCTTTCAAAAGTTCAAGCCAATGTCGTTGTCGCATGTTGAGTTCCTTTTGAGTGAAGAAATATTTGAGGCTTTTATGATCCGTAAAGATCTCTACCTTCTCCCCATACAAGTAATGCCTCCAAATTTTAAGTGTGAAGACAATAGCTGCTAACTCTAGGTCATGAGTAGGATAATTCCTCTCATATTCTTTGACTTGTCGCAAGGCATAGGCTATGACTTTCCCATGTTGTATGAGAACACATCCCAACTCTTTGCCTGAAGCATCACTGTAGATGACAAATCCCTCTGAGCCAGATGGTATTATCAGAACAGGTGCTGAAATGAGTCTCCTCTTGAGTTCTTGAAAACTCTTCTCACATTCTTCGCTCCAACCGAACTTTGTATCTTTCCGAGTCAGCTAAGTTAATGGTGTAGCTATTTGAGAAAATCCTCCCACGAATCTTGTGAGACCCCAGATTTTATTAATAAAGATTTAATTTTCTCGAAATAACTTTTTTTAATATTATGGTGTAGATTTGATATAATGTTATAGTTGTGGGTAATATTTACAAATTTTGAAAAATTAGCAAGTGGTTATATAATATTCGATTGGTCGGGAAATATTCTTTTTGTCGGGGAATATCCGTACGACGGTACAATCATTGGTGGAACCCACAAAGGAATTATTGTAGGATTGAGAAAACGACAAAAATACTTTATGAAAATAACGGCGGAAGTTTTACCGTTAACTGTTGAAACACCCGGTGTTAAAAGTACAGTAATACGCGTGGTTTCATAGTAGTACACGATATTGATTATTGATGCTTATGTGAGAAGTCACTCAGTATTGTTTAATCGGGTATTCGGGGCACTTTTTGTGTCGGGGTACTACTCACGAGTTACTATTCACGAGCTACTATTCAGGAGTTACTATTCACGAGTTACTATTCACGAGTTACTATTCATGAGTTACTATTCACGAGTTACTATTCACGAGTTACTATTCATGAGCTACTATTCACCCGTAAGATATATTTCTTTTCGGTCCAATTCATTTTTGGGTACAATATTATTCCATGAGGAGATGTGCTAATTTTTCGCATAGTTGGTTGAGATATATAATAGTAAGTCAATATGGACCTTTGGTGGAAAGTTATAATAGTGAATCAATATGAACCGTCGCTTAAAAGTAAATCAATCTGGACCGTTCATGAATTAGTTACTATTCAGTCCATTTTCCTATAAATAAAGCTCATTCCTTCATTATTTCTTACTTAATTCATTTGAAACTCTAGAGAGAAATTATAAAGAAACTATTGAAAAGTATTCTCGCTACTTCCCTACTCTTATATTCGGGCCGTTTACTTGTAAGGGGTATTATTTCTTTTGTATTCATGAAGAGAACTTCGTTATTCCATTATTTATTATTTGCATTGGAATAACTCAGATATCTGTGAGCTACCCTATACTTGGTGAAATTCTTCTTTATTTCATTCTTTATTACTCTGTTGGAATATCATGTCTATACATTTTACGCTGGACCTGGTTCCAGTCTTTATTATTCTGTTGGAATATCTTGTCTATGCGTTTTACGCCGGACCTGGTTCCATTCTTTATTATTCTGTTGGAATATCCTATCGTGCATTTTACACGGATTTGATTTCATTCTTTATTATTTCGTTGAATATCCCATGTCGTGCATGCTTTTTACTTGGGACATGGTTCCATTCTTTATTATTTTGTTGGAATATCCTCACATGCAAGCGCTTTTACTGGGACCTGGTTCCGTTACTTATTATTCTGTTGGAATAACCTACATGTGTGGTCTATCGCATGCATGGTGATTTCTTTTGTTATTCCATTCTTTATTATACTCAGTTGGTTAAAACTTTGATTTCTATACTCCATGAAATTAGTGGAATATCCTTGATATTTGCGCTTCATCCAGTATCTTTTCATGGAAATATTCTTCTGAGCATTATTGAATTTTACTCTACAAAGAAGTATCATGTTGACAATGTGGACGTTATTAGTTCCTGAATAAATTAATTCTTGAACTTGTTTTATTGAATTCTTATATCATTATCATCATCCTCATGCTTATATTATGTTGAAAGTCATCTGTGGCCTGTAGTGAATAAATGGACTTGGTATGATTATGACCAGGGATTATTCGATATAATTATAACCGTAATATTACAAATGATGTGGAAAAAGTCCTCATTGGCATATAGTGCATTGATGGACAGTTTTTAGTATGATTATGGCTATGGATTCTCTTTGGCCGTAGTGCGAAGATGAATTGTTTTATGGCATGATCAGGACCGTTGATGAAAACATGATTATCTTTAGTCGTAGAGCAAGTAAGCAAAATGATAATACTCTGTGATGACTTGATCATCAAAGCGGTGACAATAAGCATGGAGGGAATCAACATGCCAGAAATGTTAACCACTTCGGTGGTAATCGTGGTCAAAACAATAAGAATGGACATTTCAAGAAGATGAGATTCAACAATGATGGAAATACGTCAGCAACAACACCCGTTGTTAAGGAAGGAGAACGACCACCTATCATATGCTTCAAATACGGAGGGGATGGACACATCAGTCCAAACTGCGCGATGTCATCCAAAGTGTGCTATAATTGTGGAAGAGAAGGTCACTTAGCCCATTTTTGTCGTTCATCGAAGACAAGTTTAGCTAGGATGGAGGCACCAAATGAGGTCCCAGACAAGCCAAAGCCTGTAGTTTAAGAGAGAGCATTTTTTTTTCGTGACAAGGAACTTGAATAAAATTATCACGGGTATGTTAGTCATAAACTCTTGTGAAGTCTATACCGTGTTAGATACTAGTTCTACTCACTCTTTTATTGCACCTAGTTGTGTTCAATGTTTGAAGTTAACTCCGGAGAAGTTAGACTTTGATATATCTGTTTAAACTCAGTTGGGAGAAACCTTCATTACCTCCACTATTTATAAATCTTGTTCAAATCAACACTTTCACGTTACCTGTCGATCTTATCTCTTATAAAATACTTGCCTTTGATGTGATTTTTGGAAACGATTGGTGAACTACTCATCATTCTTTTCATAAGGTTGTTAGCTTTCATACTCCTAACCAACCTGTTATGCGAATTCAAAGTAACCAAACCACTAAAGTCAATCATTGTCATATCAAGCCATAAATAAAGAGCCTCGATCCTTTCGTTGTTGACTTTCTTGTGTGGAATGCACTGAAGCCAGACTTTCTGTAGGCAACGTCGTGAATGACGATGACAAGTTGATAGGTATCAATGTGACGTGTTATCCAAGTATTGGAGGAGAGTCACAGTTCTGAATGATATTTCTATTATTAATAAATTTCCTGACGTATTCTTGAAGACTTCTTAGCCTACCCTAGAGCGTGAAATCGAATTTTGTATTGACCCCAGTACAAAACCCCATTTCTAAAACCCTCAAATATTTTTTTCACCCAAAACGAATGTGTAATGTGCCAAAGACGTTGGCTCGAGCTGTTGAAGATTACGATCGTACCATTCAATATCATCGTGGGAAAAGCGAACGTGGTAGTTGACGCGTTGAGTAGAAGATCGCATGCGGTTACAAGTGCGAATATACGAACCCACTTGAAGAAAACGAATATATGATTAGCATCGACTTTAATCGATAAAGTTAAAGTCGCTCAAGCTACATACTCAGAGTTGATGAATGTGAAAAAAGAAGGTTCAAGAGGGCGTTATTCTAGAAGCAAGAATCGACGAAGAGAGGAAATCTCAACCCTCAATTTAATTGACCCATTTTAAATCCTCGATCAAGTAGGAACTGTGGCTTATAGACTCGTTTTACCGCCAAGTATGTCGCGTGTTCATAACGTTTTTTGTGACGACCCCAAAATAGGTCCATTCCATCCAACCCATTCTGAGTCGCCAAATACATGGTACAAAAACAAATACAACTTCAGTAATACAATCGTCGTGCAAAATACGACAACACATATACTATGAGTTTGAATACAAATATTGTCTAATAGACAGTATAAAAACTCAAAAGGGTCCTCATTAAAATTATTGATACGCTATTTCACAGAATAGTGAGGACTACTAATGCAACCATCTGGACCGTCAATCCATTCCCCAACTAGTCCCAGCTATATTCTCATTTCCTGAAGAGAACAGTGAAAGAAAGGGTGAGCTCTACTAGCCCAGTAAGAAAATATTATGACTAAGATAATATACAACAAATTATCATTAGTCTTCAACAGGGAAAAATCTGATAAAATATAATAGACAACAAGTTTTTGATCCACAACTGCAGCGGAATAAGCAATCCATTAGAAGAGTCAAGTAGAGAAAGAATTATACTATCTTCTATGAATTTAAAAGTCCATCATCAATATTTTATTCCTGTAACATCAATTAATACACATCTTTAATCACATATTCATATTTGCACTGCGGGCCAAAGATATTCATTTGTATCACCAGTTGGTCATGTTCATCTCAACACCTGTTCATCTTTGCACTACGGGCCAAAGATATTCATCAGTTAATCATTCATCTTTGCACTACAGGCCAAAGATATTCATCAGTTAATCATTCATCTTTGTATTACAGGCCAAAGATATTCAGTAATATCATCATTTAGGACTGAGGATGATGAAAAATATTTTAAAGGAACGAATCCAGTGTAACAAAATAACAAATATTAGAGATTCGTATAACAGTTTATCCAAGATCAATAATAATTCATAATAACCAATTTTGAAGCAAAATTCAAGAATAAAGATCAAAACATGGATACAATCAAAGATAGTAACCATAATAGACACCTTGGATAAAAAGAAGAAAATTTAATTTTTCGGTGAATAGTGCCGTATTCGTGAATAGTGTCGTATACGTGAATAGTGCCGTATACGTGAATAGTAACTCTGACACCAAAAGATAGAAATTCCACAAGAAAAATCATCATGCTTCGTGAATAGTACTCATGAATAGTAACTCGTGAATATTAACCCCGACATGAAAAGTTCCAAATTTGATAAAAAGTTCCAACCAATATTTCGGCATAATGATATTGAAGAAATAAATTCACTTACGAAGAAAATAACATCCCTTACCTCAAAAAGATAATACTTCTGGCTGGAATACTGGATATAGTGCTGAAGGAACTTGCACCGTATAGCAATACTTAAAGTATCAAAATACTCACAAGAATACGCTCGATAATATAGAGAGAGAAAGAGAGAAAACTTATGAATTCTAGTGTGATTTTCAATTCTAACTAAGAACCCTATTTATAGGAAAATGCTTAGAACGCTATAGACTACTAACAACTCAACACCGATGGCTTTACATCGCTACTATTGCCACCCACCACATTTGAAATTCAATTGAGCACATTTCTCACCAACCAATTCTAGAATTTTCCAAAATGTTTTATCATTTAAACAATAATCAAAAACTTTAATAATTCATAGAAAATAGCCCGTTTATCAGAAAAATACGAATTTTATGTCCATTCCACAAGAAATCGAATTCTTTACAACTTTCTAGCTTTGAGTTTTTCCAACTTCCAAATAGAAAATACCCGAAATCCATAAACGGATGATTTTTAAATACTTCCAATCCAACAAAATACTGATAAAACATCTCAGCATTAATTCCTTCATTAATAACCACATAAATAAATCCATCATTTATATCAACATAAAATAAATATTTCCTTATCATATGAATCAATAATTAATTATTCACAAATAATATTACAGAATCACATTTATGACAACCAGGCTGGTCCCAGGAAAGAGGGGGCTTTTCGATAACGATTTCTCCTTACTGGCGCGCATTTAGGTGACCAAACCTCTCCTTGATAGAACTTTCTAGACAATGCCAATAATGCTATCTAATAATATTATTCAAATAATATGAATTATTGATCTGATAATGGGAAATATTGTGTAGTAACAATTATTGAAACAACAATAATATAAAATATCAACGCAGCAATTATTGACTTAATAAAATAAAATATTGAACAATAACTACTGTGACAATTATTGAGTAGTGCCTTCTTACGTAAGGATAAATAATTCAACAATCTGCGTGCAATACCGTGTAGCATCTTTGTGCAACCACGCCAGACATCGTGTATTTTAACCACGGGTATTCCAAATTCATAATTAACAGTAATAACTACGCCGTTATTCAATTTTGTCGCTTTTTCATCATCGACTGTTATCCGTTATGGGGCCCACAAATGGATGCGCCGTCGTACGAATATTCCTCGATAGAAAGAATATTCCACGACCAAACGAATTTTCCCCGACAATTGAATATTTTATAACCACTTGCTTATTTTGCAAAATTTGCACATCTCACCCATAACCAAAGTATTATATCAAATTAATACCTTATTATTCACAGTAATAAATAAAGGAAATTTGATTTTATTCATTAAAAAAGTTGGGGTCTTACAACCTCCCTCCTTATGAAATTTCGTCCTCGAAATTGACATACATACCTGGTGTTTCAAAAAGGTGAGGATACCTTGTTTTCATTTCTGATTCCAACTCCCAGGTCATTTCTTCAATAGCATGGTTTCTCCACAAAACCTTAACTTGTGGTATAACCTTCGTGCGTAGGACATGCTCTTTCCTATCCAAGATCTTTGTGGTACCTCCTCAGACGTTAAATCTTGACTATCTCGATTTGGTTCTAACGTAATAATGTGGTTTGGGTCGTCCACATATTTACGTAACATCGATACGTGAAAAACGTTATGAACACGCGGCATACTTAGCATTAAGGCGAGTTTGTAGGCCACAGTCCCTACTTGATCGAGGATTTCAAATAAATCGAAGGCTTGAGCTTTCTTCTCTTCATCAACTCTTACTTCTAGAATAACGCATTCTTGCACCTTTTCCTTTATATTCATCAGCTCCAGTGTGTAGCTTGAGCGATTTTAACTTTATCGATTAAAGTCGATTCTACTCGTATATTCGTTTTCTTCACGTGGGTCCCTAGAGTCTTTAACTCTATCTTCATCATTTGTAAGTCATATAGAATGGATTTTTTTGTGTGTGTGTTAACAACATCACACTCGTAAACGCATACGATCTTCTACTCAACGCGTCAGCTACCACTTTCGTTTTCCTACGATGGTATTGAATGTTACAATCATAATCTTCAATAACTCGAGCCAACGTCTTTGGCACATTATATGTTCGTTTTGGTTAAAGAAATATTTAAGGGTTTTAGAAATGGGTTTTGTACTGGGGTCAATACAAAATTCGATTTCACACTCAAGGGGTAGGCTAAGAAGTCCTTCGAGAATACGTCAAGAGATTTATTAACAATAGAAATATCATTTAAAAACTGTGACTCTCATCCAAGACTTGGATAGCACATGAAATGAAGGTTTCTACTAACGAAGTTTCAATTGATAAGTCAAAGTCTAACTTCTCTAGAGATAAATTTAAACATTGAGCGCAAGCAAGAGAGATAAAATAATGGGTAGAACCGGTATCTAATAAGGTATAGACTTCACAAGAATTTATAATTAACTAACCCATGATAACTTCGTTGGATTCGTCGTCACGAAAAATGCTCTCCCTTAAACTACCGAATTTGACTTGTTCGTATCCGCCTTTGGTGCCACTGTCCTAGCTGGACTTGACTTTGGTGCACGACAAAATTGAGCTAAATGACCTTCTCTTCTTGAAATTTTCACTTCTATTATATTGGCTATGATTACCATCGAAGTGGTTACCATTCTTGGCGTGATAATTTCCCCCACGATGGTTATCATTGTTCCGATGGCCGTTGCCACCGGTATGATTATTATCGTGTTGTTGGTCGTTACCTTTTGGTTGAGCTGACTCAACGGTCTCATGTGCTTCATTGCTTATCTCAGCATTTTCATATGCCATTTCCAAATACTGCCATAAAACAAGGGTTAATTAAACAAATTAACATATCACATATTATCCCTATATTCTGAACGACCAATTAAATACCAATTAAACTTAGGTAGGTCATACTAGCGAAGTAATTCCCCATCTCTCCCCTCCTAGTTCTTGTCTCACATCTCACCTGGGATCATATCCTAAGCTTTGATATTAAATCGTGACGACCCCAAAATAGGTCCATTCCATCAAACCCATTCTGAGTCGCCAAATACATGGTACAAAAACAAATACAACTTCAGTAATACAATCGTCATGCAAAATACGACAACACATATACTGTGAGTTTGAATACAACTATTGTCTAATAGACAATATAAAAACTCAAAAGGGGTACTCATTACAATTATTGATACGTTATTTCACAGAATAGTGAGGACTACTAATGCAACCATCTGGACCGTCAATCCATTCCCCAACTAGTCCCAGCTATATTCTCATTTCCTGAAGAGAACAGTGAAAGAAAGGGTGAGCTCTACTAGCCCAGTAAGAAAATATTATGACTAAGTTAATATACAACAAATTATCATTAGTCTTCAACAGGAAAAATCTGATAAAATATAATAGACAACAAGTTTTAGATCAACAACTGCAGCGGAATAAGCAATCCATTAGAAGAGTCAAGTAGAGAAAGAATTCTACTATCTTATATGAATTTAAAAGTCCATCATCAATATTTTATCCCTGTAACATCAATCAATACAATTCTTTAATCAAATATTCATCTTTGCACTGCGGGCCAAAGATATTCATTTGTATCACCAGTTGGTCATGTTCATCTCAACACCTGTTCATCTTTGCACTACAGGCCAAAGATATTCATTATGTAATCAATCATCTTTGCACTATATGCCAAAGATATTCATCAGTTAATCATTCATCTTTGCACTATAGGCCAAAGATATTAAATAATATCATAATTTAGGACTGAGGATGATGAAAAATATTTTAAAGGGCGAATCCAAAGTGAAACAAAATAACAAATATTAGAGATTCAGACACAGTTTATCTAAGATCAATAATACTCATAATAACCAATTTTGAAGCAAAATTCAAGAATAAAGATCAAAACATGGATACAATCAAAGATAGTAACCATAATAGACACCTTGGATAAAAAGAAGAAAATTTAATTTTTTCTATGAATAGTGCCAGATTCGTGAATAGGTCGTAGTATCGTGAATAGTGACGTATACGTGAATAGTAACTCTGACACCAAAAGATAGAAATTCCACAAGAAAAATCATTATGCTACGTGAATAGTACTCGTGAATAGTAACTCATGAATAGTAATTCATGAATAGTAACTCGTGAATAGTAACTCATGAATAGTAACCCCGACATGAAAAGTTCCAAATTTGATAAAAAGTTCCAGCCAATATTTTGGCATAATGATATTGAAGAAATAATATCACTTACGAAGAAAATAACACCCTTACCTCAAAAAGATAATACTTCGGGTGGAATATTGGATATAGTCTTTGAAGGAACTTGCAGACCGTATAGCAACACTCAAAGTATCAAAATACTCACAAGAATACGCCGATAATATAGAGAGAAAGAGAGAAAACTTATGAATTCTGGTGTGATTTTCAATTCTAACTAAGCACCCTATTTATAGGAAAATGCTTAGAACGCCATAGAAGACTAACCTGCTACCTGATGGCTTTACCTGTTACTATTTCCACCCACCACATTTGAAATTCAATTGAGCATATTTCTCACCAACCAATTCTAGAATTTTCCAAAATGTTTTATCATTTAAACAATAATCAAAAACTTTAATAATTCATAGAAAATAGCCCGTTTATCTGAAAAATAAGAATTTTATATCCATTCCACACGAAATCGAATTCTCTATAACTTCGTAGCTTTGAGTTTTTCCAAATTCCAAACAGAAAAATACCCGAAATCCATAAACGGATGATTTTTAAATACTTCCAATCCGACAAAATATTGATAAAACATCTCAGCATTAATTCCTTCATTAATAACCACATAAATAAATCCATCATTTATATCCACATATAATAAATATTTCCTTATCATATGAATCAATAATTAATTATTCACAAATAATATTACAGAATCACATTTATGACAACCAGGCTGTTCCCAGGAAAGAGGGGGTTTCCGATAAGGATTTCTCTCATCTTGGCAGCAATTAGGTGACCAAACCTCTCCTTGATGTAACGTTCTAGACAATGCCAATAATGCTATCTAATAATATTATTCAAATAATATGAATTGTTGATATGATAATGGGAAATATTGTGCAAAGAATAATTATTGAAACAACAATAATATAAAATATCAACGCAAAGAATTATCGACTCAATAAAATAAAATATTGAACAAGAATTCATCGTGACAATTATCGAGTAGTTCCTTTTTACGTAAAGATCAATAATTCAACAATATTGTGCAATACTGTGTGCTCATCGTAAAACCACGCCAGACATCGTATTTTAACCACGGGTATTCCAACAATGTCGTAATTGAATAACTACTTGGCGTTATTCAATTTTGTCGTTTTCTTCACCCGACCGTTATCCGTTATGGGGCCCACAAATGGTTGCGCCATCGTACGAATAATCCCCGATAGAAAGAATATTCCACGACCAAACGAATATTCCCCGACAATTGAATATTTTATAACCACTTGCTTATTTTGCAAAATTTGCACATCTCACCCATAACCAAAGTATTATAACAAATTAATACCTTATTATTCACAATAATAAATAAAGGAAATTTGATTTTATTCATTAAAAAAGTTGGGGTCTTACATTTTTAACGTATCGATGTTACGTAAATATGTAGACGACCCGAACCACATTATTAATTTAGAACCGGACGAGATAGCAGAAGATTTAACGTATGAGGAGATACGTGTTAACATCTTTGATAAGAAGGATCATATTCGACGCTCAAAGGTTATACCTCAAAAGTTAGAATTTGAAGTGAAGTCAAGGTATCCTCACCTGTTCGGCATACCAGGTACGTACGTAAATTTCGAGGGCGAAATTTCATAACGAGGGAGATTGTGAGACCCTGATTTTATGAATAAAGATTTAATTTTTTTGAAATAATTTTTTTTAATATTATGGTGTTGATTTGATATAATGTTATAGTTGTGGGTAATATTTACAAATATTGCAAAGTAAGCAAGTGGTTATATAATATTCGATTGGTCTGGGAATATTCTTTATCTGGGAATATCCGTCTGACAAGTACAATCATTGTTGGACCCATGAAAGGAATTATTCATCGGATTGAGAAAACGACAAAAATACTTTATGAAAATAACGACGGAAGTTTTACCGTTAATCGTTGAAACACCCGGTGTTAAAAGTACTGAGAATCTGGCGTGGTTGCATAGTAGTACACAGTATTGATTATTGATGCTTATGTGAGAAGTCACTCATGTGACGCCCCCAAAATAGGTATACATCACCCATTCTGAGTTGTCAATACATGATGCGAAACAACTACAACTTTATTATTACTTGAAAACTCGTGAGTTTGAATACAAATATTATCTTCTAGACAATATCTATACTCAAATAAATCCTCATCACATTTATTGATACATTATTTTACATAAATGGTGAGGACTACTAAACAATTCTTTCTAAAACCTTCATTCCATACCCCGACTCATACTCGCTATATTCTCGCCTCCTGAGAAGAAAAATGGAACAAAAAGGAAAAAGGGTGAGCTCAACTAGCCCAAGAAAGAATATTATGACTAAGATAATATACAACAAATTACCGTTAGTCTTCAACAGGAAAAATCTAATAGAATACAATAGACAACAAATTTTAAATTAATATTCAGAAATGAAATAATAATTCATTAGAAGAGTTAAGTAGAGAATGCAAACTACTATCTTCTATGTATGAATTTAAAAGTTCATCGTCTATCTTTTATCCTTGTAACATCAATCAATATACATCCTGAATCAAATATTCATCTTTGCACTACTGTGCCAAAGATATTCATCATTGGTCATGTTTATCTAAACACTGCTCATCTTTGCACTACTACCAAAGATATTCCTCAGAAATCATTCATCTTTGCACTATGTGCCAAAGATATTCAATAATATCATCATTTAAGATCGAGGATGATGAAAAATATTTTAAAGAAACGAATCCAAAGGAAACAAAATGACAAGGATTAAGGATTAAGGATTCGTACTTTATTTTATCCATGTTCAAAAATACCTCAAAAATAATCATAGTGGTGTAAAATTCAAGAATGATCAAAACATGGATACAATCAAAGCTAGTATCCAAAATAGATATTTTGGACAAAAAGAAGAAATTTCATTTTCTATTGAATAGTGTCAGATATCGTGAATAGTGCCGATCACGTGAATAGTAACTCGACACCAAAAGATAGAAATTTCCCAAAAAACATCTTCACGCTTCATTAATAGTACTCGTGAATAAGAACTCGTGAATAGTAACTCATGAATAGTAACTCGTGAATAGTAACTCATGAATAGTAACCCCGAGGCATGAAAAAGTTCCAAAAAATTTCAACCAATATTTCAAAGATAATGATATTGAAGAAATAATATCATTTGAGAAGAAAATAACATCCCTTACCTCGAAAGATTAGTACTTTAAATTTGGAATACCGTATATAGTCTTTGAAGGAACTTGCACAAATCTAACAATACTCAAAGTATACTCACAAGAATACGCTCAATATATCGAGAGAGAAATAGAGAGAAACTTCAGTTTCGTGTGTGTTTTCAATTCTAACCTAAGCTACTCTATTTATAGGAAAATGCTGTAACACCAAAGTAGAAAATTGAATATAATATTAATATATTTTCACATTTTCTTTAGCCCACCTTAGACAACTGATCTCAGCCCATTTGAATCACATGTGAGGCCAACTTAGTTGCAAAAAACGTTTTTCTCAAAATAATTAACTAAAACTCCCAAAATTAATTATTTGTAACTTGGAAATTCAATAATTCATAATAAATAGCCCTTTTATTAGAAAATTCAAATCTCATGAGTTTTATAGGAAATTCAATTCTCTACAACTTTGCAGAAGAAAGTTTTTCAATTCCAAACAGAAATTGACCGAAATCCACAAACAAGCGATTTTACAAAGCTATAATCAAATTTCACTAATAAATGGGGTCCACCGACATGTTTAACATGTTTTAAATATTTATTGTACCAAAAATACTCTTCCTCCTCAGATACTCATATATCCCACATTACGTTGTAAAATATCACCATTATTATATTATTATAATATAATAATATATTTAAATAAATTATTTTATCGAAAAAGATAAAATTTCAATTTTCAACAATTGTCACATTAAAATTTTCTCCATCTATATCCACATAAAATCAATATTTTCCTTATCATATGAATCAATAATTAATTATTCACAAATAATATTACAAAATCACAATATTGACAACTGTGCAGGGTTCAGAAAGAGGGGCTTTCAATAAGAATTTCTCTCTTCTTTGCCATGCAATTAGGTGACCAAACCTCTCCTTAGACATAACTTTCTAGACATTGCCAATAATGTTATCTAATAATATTATTAGGATAATATGAATTATTGCTTCGATAATGAAAATACCGTGTAATGACAATTATTGAAACAAACAAGAATATAAAATAACAACGCAAAGAATTATTAAATCAATAAAATCTTTGAATAAGAATTATCGTAACCATTATTGAGTAGTACCTTCTTACGTAAGAATTAATAATTGGTGCAATACCGTGTGCTACTGTGTTTTAACCACCGAGTATTTTAACAGTATTAACGGTAACAACTACACCGTTATTTTTAAACAACTTATATTTGTCATTTTCTTCATCCAATCGCTCAAGTTATGGGGACCACACATGGTCGCTACCGCGCAGCATTTAATATTCCCCGACAACAATGAATATTTTATAACCACTTGCTTATTTTGAAATATTTATGTATTTTACCCCTAACTATCCACATTAATCAAATCAACCCTTACTATTTCAAAATAATAAATAGAGAAAATTAAATTTCATTAATAATAAGTTGGGGTCTTACAACCTCCCCTCCTTATGAAATTTCGTCCTCGAAATTGACGTCGACGCATACTGGTGTTTCAAAAGGTGAGGATACCTCGCTTTCATTTTCGTTTCCAATTCCCAGGTCATTTCATCTATAGCATGATTCCTCCACAAAACTTTAACTTGAGGTATGACCTTTGCGCGTAGGACATGCTCCTTCCTATCCAAGATCTTGACAGGTACCTCCTCAAACGTTAAGTCTTCGGCTATCTCGTCCGGTTCTAACTCTATAACGTGGTTTGGGTCTTTCACATATTTACGAAGTGCAGATATGTGAAACACATTATGAACACGAGACATACTCGGAGGTCACGCGAGTCTATAGGCTACATTTCCTACTCGGTCAAGAATTTGAAATGGACCAATAAATCGTGGATTGAGCTTTCCTCTCTTCCCAAATCTTGTAACTCCCTTCCATGGAGCAACTCGCAACAATACATGATCCCCTACACTAAATTCCACGTCCTTTCAATGAAGATCAGCATAACTCTTTTGTCGATCTTGTGCCGTTTGTATACGTTGTCGAATCATTTAGATCTTTTCCGTAGTCATACGTACCAACTCGGGTCCCAACAGTGTTGCTTCACCCACCTCGTCCCAACATACTAGAGAGCGACACTTTCATCCATATAATGCTTCAAATGGAGCTACACCTATACTTGCCTGATAACTGTTGTTGTAGGAGAATTCCACCAATGGTAAATACTTATCCCAACTGCACTTGAAGTCTAGGACACAGAGTCTTAATAAATCTTCAAGAGTTTGAATAGTCCTTTCTGATTATCCATCCGTTTGAGGATGGTATGCCGAACTGAATCGTAAATCCGTGCCCATAGCTTTTTGCAAGCTAACCCAAAATCTTGAAGTGAATCTTGGGTAACGATCCAAAACTATGGATACAGGCATGCCATGCAACCTCACAATCTCATTCACATACATACTAGCAAGACGTTCAAGTGAATAAGTCTCCCGTATCGGCAAGAAATGAGCAGACTTGGTTAATCTATCAACAATAACCCAAATAGCATTGATGCCCGAGAAACCGTAGGAAGACCTGAACGTAAATCCATGGTAATGTGTTCCCACTTCCATTTCGGAATCTCAAGTGGTTGCAACGGACCCTTAGGTACCAGATGCTCCGCCTTTACACGTTGACAAGTTAAACACATTGAGATAAACTTTGCAATCTCTCTCTTCATATTGTTCCACCAAAATGTATGTCGAATATCACGATACATTTTAGAACTTCCAGGATGGATTGCAAATGGTGTATTGTGTGCCTCCATCATAATCTTGTACTTCAAATCAGAGTCGTTAGGAACACAAAGTCTAGAGTGGACTCGAAGTATTCCTTCTTCATCAATTCTCGCTCGAATAGCTCCTTCTTGTACTTTCTTCTTCATATACGCATCAGCTCCGATTGGGGTGGCTCGAGCAACCTTAACTTTTTCAATTAAAGTTGGCTCTTCGTATACTTGACATCATCACACTCGTTCTCGCATATGATCTTCTACTCAACGCGTCGCCTACCACGTTCGCTTTTCCGAGATTGTATTGAATAGTGTGGTCGTAGTCTTTCAATAGCTCGAGCCAACGTTCTTTGCCGCATGTTGAGTTCTTTTGAGTGAAGAAATATTTAAGGCTTTTATGGTCCGAATATATCTCCACTTTCTCCCCATATAGATAGTGCCTCCATATCTTTAGCAAAAAACGATCACGCTAACTCTAGATCATGAGTAGGATAATTCCTCTCATACTCTTTAAGTTGTCATGAGGCATAAGCTATGACTTTCCCACGTTGCATGAGAACACATCCTAACCCTTTTGCTCAAGCATCGTCAGAGATAACAAATCCATCCGAACCAGATGGTATTGTTAGAACAGTGCCAAATAAGTCTCCTCATAAGCTCTTGGAAACTCTTCTCGCATTCTTCGCTCCAAACGAATTTTGTATCCTTCCGAAAGTTATTTGAGTTAATGGAGTAACGATTCGAGAAAACCCTTCCACGAATCTCCGATAAGTAACAACTAAGCCCAAAAGCTACGTACTTCGGTCACCAACTTCGGTTGCTTCTCACTTTGTATTGCTTCAATCTTCGCCGGGTCCACAGATACTCCATGTTTTGATACCACGTGCCCAAGGAATGCTACTTCCTCAAGCCGTAACTCGTATTTCTTCAATTTGGCATATAGTTTGTTTTCACGAAGCCTTTGGAGTACCAAACTTCAAATGGTGCTCATGATCTTCACGACTTTTGGAATATATGAGGATGTCATCAATTAAAACAACAACGAATCGATCCAAATATTCCTTGAATACTCGGTTCATCATATCCATGAAAGCCGCAGGAGCATTAGTCAATCCGAAAAGACATGACTAAGAATTCATAATGCCCGCTTCGAGTTCTAAAGGCGTCTTTGGAATATCCTCGATTCTAATCTTCAAATTGATGATATCCGAAGCTAAGATCGATTTTTGAAAAGAATTGCGCCCCTTGCAGAATTTGGTCAAACAAGTCATCAATACGAGGTAGAGGATACCTATTCTTGATGGTGACATGGTTCAATTCCCGATAGTTAATACAAAGTCGCATACTCCCGTCTTTCTTCTTTACGAATAAAACAGGAGCACCCCAAGGAGATGTACTAGGATGAATGAAACCGATGTCCAACAATTCCTGTAGTTGGACCTTTAACTCCTGAAGTTCAATAGGAGCCATTCAATATGGGGTTTTAGAAATGGGCTTTGTACCAGGTTCAAGATTAATAAAGAATCCAACTTCACGTTCTGGGGGTAGACCGGGAAGTTCTTCAGGAAATACATCAGGAAAGTCAATAACAACAGGAATATTATTCAAATTTGACGTGTCTTTATTCAAATCCATAACATGGGCTAAGAAAGCTTGACATCCGTTTTTCAATAAACGAATAGCTTTATGATTAGATATGACAGTGATTGATTTTAATGGTTTAGTTGCTTGAATTCATATAAAAGTTGATTAGGAATATGAAAACTAACAACCTTACGAAAATAATCAATTTTGGTATGATGATTAGTTAACCAATCAATCCCTAAAATCACATCAAAAGCAAGTATCTTTAAAGAGATAAGGTCAACAGGTAAGGTGATGGTGCCAACTTGAATCAAACAAGATTTATAAACAAATGGATGTGATGAAAGTTTCTCCTAACGGAGTTTCCACAGATAGGTCAAAGTCTAATTTCTCTCGAGTCAAGTTTAAACGTTGAGCACATGCAGGAGAGATAAATGAATGGGTAGCACCCAGATCAAGTAAGGTATAAACTTCGCAAGAATTTATAAATAGCTTACCCGTGATCACCTCGTTTGGGTTCCTCACATTTTGACCGACCACAACAAACGCTCTTCTCGAAATCGTTGACTTTGACTTTTACGGGGACGATCTTTTGAGTCACCGCCTCATTGAACTAGGTTTCGCTCTACCGTATAATCTCGAGCGATATGTCCTTCCTTTCCACAATTATAGCATACCTTGAACTATGTGGCGTTTGGACTAATATGTCCCTCTTTTCCGCATTTGTAGATATGAATGGGTGGTCGCTCTCCTCCCTTAGAACCAATTGTTTTTAAGACCGCATCATCTTCACATGGTCGTTGTTAAATCTCCTCTTTTAAAATCTCCTCCCGACTCGCTTCTTCTATTTTCACGGCCATGATTACCACCGAGTGGTTACCATTTTTGTCCGTCTGCTTTCTTTCTCCATTTGGTTATCATTATTCATTGATCGCTATCTCCGGTACGATCCTCGGTTATGGTCCTCATTGAACATACTCGTTATCTCGCTCTAACAATTGAGCCTCGTTAACAACATATCGAATAGAGAGAAAATTTATGAGAAATGAGATATTGTCGACGCCGTTTCAAATCTCTCGTAAACATCCGCGTCATAACGCTCCTCATTCTCCACCAAATGAGGTGCAAACTCGATAACTCGCAAACTTTGCCTCGTCATCGAGACACCGCCATGTTATTTTGTTCTAATCGATGAACTCCACTTCATTCATACGACGAACACTTTCGTGAAAGTATTTGTCATTAAATAGTTTCTGAAACTTCTCCCAAGACATGCCGAAAAGCGTTTGGATGGGTTCATTTCACGAGACTCCCACCAAAGAGTCCGCCCGCCACGTAACATAAAGGTGGCGAATGGAACCTTCTGTTCTCAGGTGCATCCCAAGACATCGAATATCTTGGTAATTTGCTTGACCCATGTTTCCGCCTATGATTGGATCTCGCTTTCCTTAAATTCTGGTGGTCCCAACTCTTTGAACTGCTTGCCATTTGTGACAACCCGTGAATTGCTATCATTTCCTCCTGTATTTTGAACACGAGTCTCCCTCGTCTGATTTTGCATGAACTGCAAAAAGCTTCTAACCTAACCGCCCTATTTATAGGAAAATGCTTAGAACACCAAAGTAGAAAATTGAATATAATATTAATATATTTTTCACATTTTCTTTAGCCCACCTTAGACAACTGATCTCAGCCCATTTGAATCACATGTGAGGCCAACTTAGTTGCAAAAAACGTTTTTCTCAAAATAATTAACTAAAACTCCCAAAAATTAATTATTTCGGAACTTCGGAACTTCAATAATTCATAATAAATAGTCCTTTTATCAGAAAATTCAAATCTCGCGAATTTTTATAGGAAATTCAATTATCTACAACTTTGCGTAAGAAAGTTTTCCGAATTCCAAAGCAGAAATTGACCAAGAAATCCACAAACTACCGATTTTACTGTGCTATAATCAAATTTCGGTCAATAAATGGGGTCCAACCGACATGTTTAACATGTTTTAAATATTTATTGTAACAAAAATACTCTTCCTCCTCGTATACTCATATATCCCACATTCGCTTTAAAAATATCACCATTATTATATTATTATAATATAATAATATATTTAAATAAATTATTTTATCGTAAAAAGATAAAATTTCAATTTTCAACAATTGTCACATTAAAATTTTCTCCATCTATATCCACATAAAATCAATATTCTCTTTATCATATGAATCAATAATTAATTATTCACAAATAATATTACAAAATCACAATATTGACAACAAGGCAGTTCCCAAGAAAGAGGGGGCTTTCAATAAGAATTTCTCCTCATTGGCGCGCAAGAATTAGGTGACCAAACCTCTCCTTAGATGTAACTTTCTAGACATTGCCAATAATGTTATCTAATAATATTATTCAGATAATATGAATTATTGCTTCGATAATAATAAAAAATATCGTGTAATGACAATTATTCAAACAACAAAGAATATAAAATATCAACGCAACAATTATTAAATCAATAAAATACTAAGCAAGAATTATCGTAACCATTATTGAGTAGTGCCTTCTTACGTAAGAATCAATAATTGGTGCAATACCGCAAGTATCTTCTCGTGTTTTAACCAATTTAGTATTTTAACAAAGATTAATTCAGTAATAACTACACCGTTATTTTTAAACAACTTATATTTGTCGCTTTCTTCATCCAATCGCTTTCTAGTTATGGGGACCACACATGGTCGCTACTTGGTTATACGAATATTCCCGAAAAGACGAATATTCCACGACCAAACGAATATTCCCCGACAACAATGAATATTTTTTAACCACTTGCTTATTTTGAAATATTTGCATATTTTACCCCTAACTATCCACATTAATCACATCAACCCTTACTATTTCAAAATAATAATTAGAGAAAATTAAATTTCATTAATAATAAGTTGGGGTCTTACAACTCAGTATTGTTCAATCGGGTATTCGGGGCAATTTTCGTGTCGGAGTACTATTCACGAGTTACTATTCATGAGTTACTATTCACGAGTTACTATTCATGAGTTACTATTCATGAGTTACTATTCACGAGTTACTATTCACGGGGTACTATTCACCCGTAAGATATATTTCTTTTCGGTCCAATTCATTTTTGGGTACAATATTATTCTATGAGGAGATATGCTAATTTTTCAGACCGTTGGTTGAAGATATAATAGTAAGTCAATATGGACCGCTGGTGGAAAGTTATAAAAGTAAATCAATATAGATCGTCCGTATAAAAGTAAATCATTCTGGACCGTTCATGAATTAGTTACTTTTCAGTCCATTTTCCTATAAATAGAAGCTCATTCCTTCATTATTTCTTACAAATTCACTGAAAATCTAGAGAGAGAAATTATAGAAAAACTATAGAAAAGTATTCTGATACTTCCCTACTCTTATATTCAGTTTCTTTTACGGTAAGGGGTATTATTTTTTTGTATTCATGAAGAGAACTTACGTTATTCCATTATTTATTATTCGTTGAATAACCTCTATATCATGAGCAACCCTATACTTGGTGAAATTCTACGTTATTTCATTCTTTATTATTACATTGGAATATCCTCGCATACGCGCTTTTACACCGGATTCGGTTCCACTCTTTATTATTCTCGTTGGAATATCTTGTTTGTGCATTTTACTTGGGACTGGTTCCATTCTTTATTATTCTCGTTGGAATATCATGTATGCATGCGTTTTCTGGGACTGGTTTCATTCTTTATTATTCGTTGGAATATCCCGTCTGTATGCGTTTTCTATTTGGACTGGTTCCATTCTTTTTTATTCATTGGAATATCCACATTCATGCATTTTACGTACGGACTGGTTCCGTTATTTATTATTCATTGGAATAACTCGCCTGCTGGTCTATCGCATGCATGGTGATTTCTTTTGTTATTCCATTCTTTATTATACTTAGTTGGTTAAAACTTTGACTTCTATACTCCATGAAATTAGTGGAATATCCATCATATTTATGTTTCATCTAGTATCTTTTCATGGAAATATTCTTCTCAGCATTCTTGAATTTTACTCTACAAAGAAGTATCATGTTGACAATGTGGATGCTATTAGTTCCTGAATAAATTAATTCTTGAGCTTGTTTTATTGAATTCTTATATCATTGTCATCATCCTCATGCTTATATTATGTTTAAAGTCATCTGTGGCCTGTAGTGCATAAATGGACTTGGTATGATTATGACTAGGGATTATTCGGTATAATCATAACTGTAATGTTACAAATGATGTGGAAAAAGTCATCATTGGCCCGTAGTGCATTGATGGACAGTTTTTGGTATGATTATGGCTATGGATTCTCTTTGGCCGTAGTGCAAAGATGAATTGTTTTAGGGCATGATCAAGACCGTTGATGAAAACATGATTATCTTTAGCTGTAGTGCATGGATAATTCATGGTCGTGATACTAAAGAATATCCTTGGTCAGAAAAGGCGGGGTGATTCGATGATGTGAATTATTTATTTGTCGAGTCCCAGCGATAAAAGTGATGAAAAACCTTTTAAATCATAGAAGAAAGTAGATTTTATTCCCTACTTGACTCTTCTAATGGATTGCTTATTCATCTGCAGATTAAACTTGATAGTTATTATATTTTATCGGTTTAACACCTGCATTGAAGGCTAACGATAAATTATTCTCGCATTATCTTAGTCATAATATTTCTTAGGGCTAGTTGAGCTCACTTTTTCTTTTTTGTTCTCTTGTGAAATGAGAACGAAATGGGACTAATCGAGGAATAGAGTGATGATTCTAGATGTTTGCATTAGTAGTCCTCACTATTCTCGTGAAATAGTGTGATAATAATTATAATGAGGACTCCTTTTGAGTTTTTATACTCTCTAGTAGACAATATTTGTATTCAAACTCACAGTTTATGTTTTGTTGTATTGTACATACATACAGTTGTATTATTAAGTTGTATTTGAATTTGCACCATGTATCTCAAGCGACTCAAGATGGGTGATGTATACCTAATTTTGGGGGCGTCATAGTTGGTATCAAAGCTTAGGATATGATCCGGCTAGGATGTGAGAATAGAACTAGGGACGAGAGACGGGAATTCCTTCGCTAGTATGACCTACCTAAGTTTATTTGGTATTTAATTGGTCGGTCAGGATATAGGGATAATATGTTACATGTCAACTAACCTTTGTTTTGTGGTAGTATCTAAAAATGACATCCGAGAATGTTGAGAATAGCAATGGAGCACAGGAAACCGTTGATTCTTCACAGATCAATAATCAGGATAATGTGCAACAGGATGGCGATAATCCTCCTATAAACAACAACACTAATCAATTGACGAACGACGGTACGTTTAAGAGCTTTTTAGAATTCATGCAACATCAGGCGAAGGAGGCTCCTGCACATAATGCAAGAGGAAACAATGGCAACCCAAGGTTGGTCACCGCTAAGAAATTCAAGGAGCTGGAACCACCGAAGTTTTTGGGAAAGCTAGAACCACTTAAGGCGGAGACGTGGTTAAAGTAGATCACCAAGATATTTGATGTCTTGGGATGTTCCGAGGAGCAAAAGGTTCCCTTTGCCACCTTTATGTTGCGTGAAGAGGCAGATCACTGGTGGGAATCTGTAAAACGTACCCAGCCTGACGCACTCAAGATGTCTTGGGAGAAGTTCCAAGAGCTGTTCAATGACAAGTACTTTCCCGAAGGCATTCGTCACATAAAGGAGGTGGAATTTATCAAGTTTGAGCAAAACAACATGATCGTGTCGCAGTACGAAGCCAAGTTTGCCGAGTTGTCCCGATGTGCGTCCCACTTGGTTGATAATGAAGAGAGAATGATGCAGATGTTTTTAAGAGGTTTGAAGCCGGAGATACTTCAATATCTTATTTCTCATAAAATGTGTTTCTATTTTGATGTTGTAAATTGGGCTCAGTTAGTGGAGCGTGATAACGAGTCAACAAAACCAAAAGAGAGCAGCCGGCAAAATGATAATACCGGTGATAACAATCATCAAAGCAATGACAATAAGCATGGAGGGAATCAACATGCCAAAAATGGTAACCACTTCGGTGGTAATCATGGTCAAAACAATAATAATGAACATTTCAAGAAGATGAGATTCAACAATGATGGAAAGACGTCAGCACCAGCACCCGTTATTAAGGAAGGAGAAAGACCACCTATCATATGCTTCAGATGCGGAGGGGATGGACACATCAGTCCAAACTACGCGATATCGTCCAAAGCGTTGGCTCGAGCTGTTAAAGATTACGATCGTACCATTCAATATCATCGTGGGAAAAGCGAACGTGGTAGCTGACGCGTTAAGTAGAAGATCGCATGTGGTTACAAGTGCGAATATACGAACCCACTTGAAGATAACGAATATACGATTAAAATCGACTTTAATCGATAAAGTTAAAGCCGCTCAAGCTACATACTCAGAGCTGATGAATGTGAAAAAGAAGGTTCAAGTGGGCGTTATTCTAGAAGTAAGAATCGACGAAGAGAGGAAATCTCAACCCTCGATTTAATTGACCCATTTTAAATCCTCGATCAAGTAGGAACTGTGGCTTATAGACTCGTTTTACTGCCAAGTATGTCGCGTGTTTATAACATTTTTAATGTATCTATGTTACGTAAATATGTAGACGACCCGAACCACATTATTAATTTAGAACCGGATGAGATAGCAAAAGATTTAACGTATGAGGAGATACGTGTTAACATCTTTGATAAGAAGGATCATATTCGACGCTCAAAGGTTATACCTCAAAAGTTAGAATTTGAAGTGAAGTCAACGTATCTTCACCTGTTCGGCATACCAGGTACGTACATAAATTTCGAGGGCGAAATTTCATAAGGAGGGGAGATTGTGAGACCCCAGATTTTATGAATAAAGATTTAATTTTCTCGAAATAATTTTTTTTAATATTATGGTGTTGATTTGATATAATGTTATAGTTGTGGGTAATATTTACAAATATTGCAAAGTAAGCAAGTGGTTATATAATATTCGATTGGTCGGGGAATATTCTTTTTATCGGGGAATATCCGTACGACGGTACAATCATTGTTGGACCCCGCAAAGGAATTATTGTCGGATTGAGAAAACGACAAAAATACTTTATGAAAATAACGACGGAAGTTTTACCGTTAACTGTTGAAACACCCGGTGTTAAAAGTACAGTAATACGCGTGGTTGCATAGTAGTATACGGTATTGATTATTGATGCTTATGTGAGAAGTCACTCAGTATTGTTCAATCGGGTATTCGGGGCACTTTTTGTGTCAGAGTACTATTCACGAGTTACTATTCATGAGTTACTATTCACAAGTTACTATTCATGAGTTACTATTTATGAGTTACTATTCATGAGTTACTATTCACGAGTTACTATTCACGGGGTACTATTCACCCGTAAGATATATTTCTTTTCGGTTCAATTCATTTTTGGGTACAATATTATTCCACGAGGAGATGTGCTAATTTTTCAGACCGTTGGTTGAAGATATAATAGTAAGTCAATATGGACCGCTGGTGGAAAGTTATAAAAGTAAATCAATATGGACCGTCCGTTTAAAAGTAAATCAATCTGGACCGTTCATGAATTAGTTAATATTCAGTCCATTTTCCTATAAATAGAAGCTCATTCCTTCATTATTTATTACGAATTCACTGAAACTCTAGAGAGAGAATTTATAGAGAAACTATAGAAAAGTATTCTGCTACTTCCCTACTCTTATATTCAGTTTCTTTTACGGTAAGGGGTATTATTTCTTTTGTATTCATGAAGAGAACTTCGTTATTCCATTATTTATTATTCGTTAGAATAACTCAGTATCGCTGAGCTACCCTATACTTGGTGAAATTCTTCGTTATTTCATTCTTTGTTATTACGTTGAATATCCGTCTGCATGCGTTTTTGTGGGACTGGTTCGATCTTTATTATTATTCGTTGGAATATCCACATGCATGCATTTTCTGTTGGACTGGTTCCATTCTTTATTATTCGTTAGAATATCCCGTCATGCATTTTACGCTTTCGATTTGGTTCCATTCTTTATTATTCTGTTAGAATATCCTGTCTGTGCATTTTACGCTCGACCTGGTTCCATTCTTTATTATTCTGTTAGAATATCCTGTCTGTGCATTTTATGCCGGACCTGGTTCCATTCTTTATTATTCTGTTGGAATATCTTGTCTGTGCGTTTTACATCGGACCTAGTTCCGTTAATTATTATTTTGTTGGAATAACCTGCCTGTGCGGTCTATCGAATGCATGGTGATTTCTTTTGTTATTCCATTATTTATTTTACTCTACAAAGAAGTATCATGTTGACAATGTGGATGTTATTAGTTCCTGGATAAATTAATTCTTGAACTTGTTTTATTGAATTCTTATATCATTGTCATCATCCTCATGCTTATATTATGTTTAAAGTCATCTGTGGCCTGTAGTGCATAAATGGACTTGGTATGATTATGACCAGGGATTATTCGGTATAATCATAACCGTAATGTTACAAATGATGTGGAAAAAGTCCTCATTGGCCCGTATTTCATTGATGGACAGTTTTTGGTATGATTATAACTATGGATTCTCTTTGGCCGTAGTGCAAAGATGAATTATTTTATGGCATGATCAGGACCATTGATGAAAACATGATTATCTTTAGCCGTAGTGCATGGATAATTCATGGTCGTGATACTAAAGAATATCCTTGGTCAGAAAGTGCGGGGTGATTTGATGATGTGCATTATTTATTGTCGAGTCCCAATGATAAAAGTGATGAAAAACCTTTTAAATCATAGAAGATAGTAGATTTTATTCCCTACTTGATTCTTCTAATAGATTGCTTGTTCCGCTGCAGTTAAACTTGATAGTTATTATAATTTATCAGTTTAACACTGTTAAAGGCTAACGATAAATTATTCTACATTATCTTAGTCATAATATTTCTTACCGGGCTAGTTGAGCTCACTCTTTCTTTCACTGTTCTCTTCAGGAAATGAGAACGTAGCTGGGACTAGTCGAGGAATAGAGTGATGATCCTAGATGTTTGCATTAGTAGTCCTCACTATTCTGTGAAATAGTGTGATAATAATTGTAATGAGGACTCCTTTTGAGTTTTTATACTCTCTAGTAGACAATATTTGTATTCAAACTCAAAGTTTATGTTTTGTCGTATTTATATTTACGGTTGTATTATTAAGTTGTATTTGAATTCTGTACCATGTATCTGGCGACTCAAGATGGGTGATGTATACCTAATTTTGGGGGCGCCACAAATCTCCTATAATAACCAGCTAAACCGAGAAAGCTACGTACTTCAGTCAATGATTTAGGTTGCTCCCAGCTTTGAATAGCTTCAATCTTTGTCGGGTCAACAGTTATTCCATGACTTGATACTACGTGCCCAAAGAATGCTACTTCCTCAAGCCAGAACTCACATTTCTTCAACTTGGCATAAAGCTTGTATTCACGAAGATTTTGGAGTGTCAGCCTCAAGTATTGCTCATGATCTTCACGGCTTTTGGAATAAATAAGGATGTCATCAATAAAGACGACCACAAAGTGATCCAAATATTACTTGAATACTCGGTTCATCATATCCATGAAGGCAGCAGGACCATTAGTCAATCCAAAGGACATGACTAGGAATTCATAATGCCCGTACCGAGTTCTGAAAGCCGTCTTTAGAATGTCATCGGTTCTAATCTTCAATTGGTGATATCCGAAACGAAGATCAATCTTTGAAAAAGAATTTGGCTCCTTGCAACTGGTCAAACAGGTCATCAATACGTGGCAATGGGTACCTATTTTTGATGGTGGCATGATTCAACTCCCGATAATGAATACAAAGTCACATACTCCCATCTTTCTTCTTCACGAATAGAACAGGAGCACCCCAAGGAGAGTACTAGGACGAATAAAGCCAATGTCTAAAAATTCCTGCAGTTGGGTCTTTAACTCCTGAAGTTCAATAGGAGTCATTCGATATGGGGCTTTGGAAATGGGTTTTGTACCGGGTTCAAGGTCGATACAAAATTCAATTTCATGCTCTGGGGGTAGGCCAGGAAGTTCTTCAGGGAATACGTCAGGGAATTTATTAACAATAGATATATCATTCAAAACTGACGTATTTTTGTTTAGATCCGTGACATGAGCTAAGAAAGCTTGACATCCGTTTTTCAATAAATGAATAGCTTTATGGCTTGAGATCATCGTGATTGATTTTAATGGTTTTGTCGCTTGAATTCACATAATAGGTTGATTAGGAATATGAAAGCTAACAACCTTATGAAAACAATCAATTTTTGCATGATGAGTAGTTAACCAATCAATCCCTAGAATCACGTCAAATGCAAGTATTTTCAATGAAATAAGATCGACGGGTAATGTGAGGGTACCGATTTGAACCAAACAAGACTTATAAATAGTGGATGTAATGAAGGTTTCTCCCAACGGGGTTTCCACAGATTAGTCAAAGTCTAATTACTCCGGAGTCAAATTTAATCGTTGAGCGCAAGTAGGAGAAATAAAAGAATGGGTAGAACCGGTATCAAATAAAGTATAGACTTCGCTAGTGCATGGATGATTTGATGATGTGGATTAATTATTGAGTTGAGTCTCAGCAATGAAATATTAATTCATGGATGTGATAATAATGAATATCTTTGGCCGTAGTGCAAAGATGATTTAATGATTATGAGCAGGAATTGTGATTTGGTATAACCATGATTTTTGATGTTTCAGGTGATGAAAATTATCTTCGTCCTAGGTACGAAGAGGAATTTAGAATCACAATTGTGATTATGAGTTATTCACATAATCGTTGACGGGAATTGTTGATTGATGTTACACGGATAAAACATTATTGGTGGACTTTTAACATAGAGAAGATAATAGACCTTATGGTCTATTTGACTCTTCTAATGGATTGATTATACCGCTGCAGCTATGGTTGAAAAGTTTTATTATTTGTTATATGTTCTAAATCTCTGATTTATTATTGATGAAAGCTATTGATAATTTAATTATCTTTAGTCATGATATTCTTTACTGGGCTAGTTGTGCTCACCCTTCTGCTTCACAATTCCTTTCAGGTAATAAGAGTGTAGCTGGGTCGAGCGGGGGTATTAAGAGGATTAGAATAGTGGTCTCTAGCTGTGGAGGTTCTCCCTAAATAGTATAGAAAAGTGTGTTGTATTATATACATCATTTAGTAGTTATATTTGGTGAATCATATAGGGTGAGGCGAACCCAATGTTGGAAGGGTGTTTTTGCCACTATCATACAAGATGTCTAATGATATACAATCTCGTGTTATCATAAGACATGGTTGTGCACATCCACTTGCTGAGTATATCTATGAGCACTACCTATATGATCTTGGAGTATTTTTGAAATATAATTTTCACTTGGAGACAATGGAGATAATTATATGTCAAGAGAAGACTTACCATTGGAAAGAAGATGATAGTAATCTTCTTATTTTTCTTTGGGGACTTTTGGGTCAACCAAGGATAATTCTGTGGACATATGATATCAATCATAACCTGGACGCATGGCCTCTAATGTACGAAGGTTTCCTTGAGCACTTCCCAAAGATTTTAGTTTCTAAAACAGTTTTTGACTGTACTTTTATGTAAAGTACCATTGTAAGGTTGTGGTCGAGGTACCATGAGAGTTACATACATTTCTATTAAAACTCATATTTAACTGTGGTCATATTCTATACGACAGCTCAACAGTTGTATAAATGAAGTTGTATTTGAATTTTATACCATGTATCTGACGACATAGAATGGGTGATGTATACCTAATTTTGGGGGCGTCACATTTGGTATCAGAGCTTAGGGATATGGTCGCTGGCGGAGATAAGAGTCTAGAACTAGGAGGGGAGAGACGATTTATATACTTCTCTAGTGTGTGACTTACCTAAGCTAAAATTGTTCACTTGATAAGTTGACAAATTATGATATGTCAATTAACATTTGTTTTGAAGCTACATTCTAGAATTATATCTGAAATACAGGAGATGAGAAATGGGAAAATCATGGTAGCGAGGAAATTACCGGGAAGGTACAATCTGAAAAGAAAGCAAGGTATTCTCATCTCTTTGAATATCAGGTACGTACGTAAATTTCGAGGGCGAAATTTCATAAGAAGGGGTGATTATGAGACCCCGAATTTTATGAAATAAAAGTATTCAATTTTTCTATTTTGGTAAATAGTTAAATTGATAAAAGTTTAAAGTTAAGGGTAAAATGTCGACATGTATGATGTCGATGATGGGACTGTTAAGAGTCGCCAGTTGGTTTTTTAAATGGTTGTACCATCACAACTGAGAAAAGGTTTGCACATTAACCCAGTTATGTGACACTGATATACGGGTCGGTGAAACCGAGATTCGTTTAGGGTCCGGGGACTTGGTTATGCGGGGGGAAGGTGTTAGGCAACCCCCGACATCCGTGTTACCACGGTGACTTCCTCTTTTCAAGAAACTATTATCTGAGTGTGTGTGTGTGTGGGTCAATGTGCTATTATATAGAAGTTGTGCGATACCTCGTTTGAACCTATATACACAGGGTTTGAATTTATGTAAAAATTCAATTTTTAGCAAGATATGGCAGTGATGTTTTATAAAAGAGGTTTTTCAAACCCTAATGCTCAATAGGAATTGAGACTTTTTACACTCCCATTTTTATTAAGTGATCGGCTTGGTTGATTTTATTTGACGGATGCGAGGCATCTGTACGAAAATAATATATACAAAAATTAATGCCGACTTCCTCGTGGGTATGGAAACCATCTGAGGAAATTCAGACAATCATAAAATAATTTACAAGTCGCCATAAATGAAAATGTCCATCACGGGAACCCAATCTAGATCCAATGGGATCAATTTGTGATCACATGATTCCTAGGCGCATAGAATGCTGCAATTTGTATGAAAGCAGTAAGCAGGTATATGTATAAAAGCGGTAAATATATATATACAGACATGATCACCAACCACGAAGCACCTCCATGGGGAATCAGAAATATAAATAAAGTCGTAAGAGCGATCAACTGCCACGAAGGAAACTGCAGGCAGGATGAGAATAAATAAATATATATATATAAAAGCATTAAACGCACCGGATATAAAATCTAGGCTCATCGAACAGAGTTCGACCACAGTTCATATATATATAAGTATAAATATATATATATATATAAAAGCGAGTAAATGTAGGAGGATATAAATTCTAGGCTAATCGAACAAAGTTCTAGACACACGATAATATATATATATATATATATATATATATATATATATATATATATATATATATTAAAGCAATAAACGCCTGCATCAAGTTCAGGCTCATCGAACAAAGTTCGACACATTATTATATATATATATATATATATATATATATATATATATATAAAAGCAAGTAAATGCTCGCATCAAGTCTAGGCTCAATCGAGGCATAACTCAATAATGTTAGTCAATATATATATATATATATATATATATATAATATACAGAATGGAATGAAACCACGGACCGAAGTCCGGGCAAAAGCAAGCAACACGACTCTCAACGTGTTGTATACAAAGATGAAGAGAAAGACTCTAAAGTGTGTGAGAAGGCTTACAGTTGACTGCTAAAAAAGGCTTCTATATCTTTAAAGTGGGTAAACACTAGCTTTTGTGGGTACAAAAGAGGCTATATATGAGCTCACAGGTGTTTGAAAATGGGAAATACAATATATAGGCGAGTGCAGAGCGAATTGTGTAGGGTTTCCCCATCTTTTTTTCTTAGAAAATCAGCACCCCAAGCCCTCTATTTATAGGCATATGAGTCGCAGGTATACCGGAGGCAACCCAGTTTGTTTGCCGGTCGTCTCAAGCACGTGCACTCGAGCAATCAGAATGTCCACTCGAATTTTTAGAATTCCAATCCGGGCATCCGTTTGAGGTATACACGACCTATTTCGGACCGCCATTGTCGAGAGTTGTACAATGGCATGGGATTAGAGTTTGTGCGAAGTCATTGAAGATGGGACGATGCCCTCCGGTCTTCAAGCTTCAACTTTCATCCGTTACCCCGCACAATGGTCACTCGGGATTGGTTAGCCTTGTGGGACATCGTTGCATATAGAAGTGATGTGGCATCGTGTTTGATGAGATGACGATGTTGCCCTACACCGGTGTTCAGACTTCGCTGAGATTGGGCTGATAAAGCAGACGTTGCTCAGACTTCGCTGAGATTGGACTGCTGCAATTGTTGAAGGTCCTCATTGTCATCTTTGAGGTGTGATTGTCTTCCCGATGTTATTGCCGGGTTGGTGCAGTGTATCTCGTTGTGAGCACCGAGATTGAAGCTGGTCGCATTTGAAACAAGCATTTCTGGGGTTATCGCCGAAACTGCATTCCTTGGGGTTATCACCAAGGTTGGTGGCTATTCCCATGGTTGGGACTAGGACTGGATACTTCGGGGTTGTCTCCGAGACTAATCGTTCTTCTCCGGTGTGTGTTCCGGTATTGTATCTGCAGGTCTCGGTGTTATCTCCGAGGTTGGATTTGGTTACTCCCGGACTGCGATCCGGGGTTTGATGCTAAACTTCTGGTAGTATCCGGTATGGATTTGGATTGTCTTTCAGGGTTCTCTCTTAAAAGACGAATCTGTTCTCCTGCAATGTTAGTAACATTAGTATAGAATATTTTGAGAGTCTACAGATGCCCCTCTTTATCATACTCATGCACGGCGATGCATGGGTAGGATAAAGTATCATGGACACTTGAAACTCAACAAGATAAACATGGTACTATGGGTAGTAAAATGATGCAAATGTATGATGCATGTGTATGGGGTTGTAGCCCAACATGCTGGGGATGATTGTTGGATCCCTGTTGCTTCAACTGGGGATTGGCAATACTGATCAGATCTGATGTGTAAGCCAAATCTGTTAGGATGTTGGTGTTGGGGTTATCACCAAATTCCTGTGTCTTTGATAACGACTTGATCCTGAAGAGATATCTCTTATGTGCAAGAGATCTGTGGGGATAAAGCTTGGTCTGTTTGAGGATGTGTATAACATACTCCATCATCTATCCTCTTTGGAGGGGAGCGATTTATCACAGGTATGGAGTTTGGAGGGGAGCCAGTGCCTTGCATGGAGAATATTACCCCTACTGCCGTCAGATCCTTATTAGTTTTTTCGGCGGAGGCGCTCAAAGGTAGGACTGTCCGTTCAGGTCCTTTGAGCGTAGATGTTATGAGCGGGCTATTGAGTGACCCCATGCCTGATGATGTCAGGATCAGGGATCGCGTTCTACGGCGATTGTTCCTGATGATCATTCGAGGCTGCTTCATAGCAGATAACACTTCCATGGTATCTTTCACTTTGGTCAGTGCCACACGCGATGTGGGCCGTATTGGAGAGTACAATTGGGGCTCTTACACCTTTGCATATTTCCTCCGGGGCATGCATCTGCACTCACAGGGTTTGACCGAGGCTTGGTTAGGATTTTACCCATTTCTGCTGGTGAGTATTTCTCTTGTCTTTTCTCATTCATAGGTTAAGAATGTTTATCGATAGCAGATGTTTTGCCATCAGGTTGGCATTTTGGGGCTATGAGAGGCTCCCATGTTTTGCGGCCCTGTGAGTGTGTTAGGTTTAGATACCTATCCACGAGGACGATGATGGCACCATTCTCTATTTCACGGAGGTCCCTCAGAGTGAGGGCTTCCCTCACCGCCAGATGCAAATGGAGTTCTTGACTGGTGATGCCATCACATGGATTCCCTACTCAGGGGAACATTTGACCATTGGTTTTGAGGATGGACACCCGACTGGAGTCGAGTATTTGATTTCCACCAGGAGAGTTCCTCTCTTCACAGATGGAGGCTAGGAGCTCTATCTAGGTGAGCGTGCCATTAGGAGCACCACAGGAGAGATCCGTATACTGATCTTGCCTCCTGCCAGGTGTCATTGGCCCATATCACAGACACCCGTCACTGATATTCCATTGTTGGGAGTTGACAGTTTTGCTTTATTAGAGGGTCCATGTACTCAAGAGATATGCCAACGTCTGTGGCTCCCTCGCACTATTGGGGCCCAGTCCCGTGCCACACAGTTTATGGGGGACATGGTTCCAGGATCTTTGATGATGACGGATTGGGTAGCTTGTTTCTGAGCTCCGACTCATATGACCCAGATTGATAGCTTGACCCGGCAGTTGGATCAGGCACATGTATTTATTTGGCATTTGGGCAGAGATCCAGCAGAGGCGGAGTCATTTGCCCCTTCCAGCTCAGGTGCTGGCCCCTCAGACGACCCATTTGGTTCTGCCAGCGCAGATCCTCCTCTTTATAGGCATGACATCCCTGTTGATAGAGATCTAGTGACTCAGGAGGAGTTAAATCAGGTGGACAGGATTAAGGATGTGGACATCAAGACCCTGGTCTTCTTCTGATGTATATTCTCGTTATATCTTTTGATAGGACTCTGTTAGATATTGGGTGGTTGTTCCCCATTCTCGCTATATCTTTTGATAGACCTCTGTTAGTAGTAGGGCGTCTGTGCCCCATTTTCATGTATTTGTAGCTGTACAGAGCTGATATATTAGATGATGATATATTTAGGAATATATTCACCGTATTTTCATTCCCTATATCATATTGCCATCCATTATCTGTTATGCATGTATTGTGACGCCCCCAAATTCGGGTACTTGAAACCCAAACTCGGTGCTTCACGATACCATTTCTATAAGCAGAATAATGCTAATGCTAATAATAATAATAATAATATAAATTTTAAACTTAATTTACATATGCATCAAAGTTTACTCCCAAGTACGAGACCTTTAAACATTCATTACATCATAGATAATAAGTATCATTGTCTTAATAAACTATATCTATTACATAACATATTATAAATCTCATTAAATGCCTTTCCTTTCCCCTTGTTCTTGCCTAAGCCTTCAGGTTGATCATACTTAACTGAAAACATTTAAATTTAAAGCAAGACTGAGCATTGGATTGCCTAGTAAGTAATAACAACAATATATATTAGCTGAAATAATTAAATGTTTTCTTTGAAAGACACTTCTACAACGAATCAACAGTTGTGAAGTAAGCTGAACCAATAATAACAACATATCACTTCCTTATCAAATCTTTGAAACTACGTACAGACTATATCTGGAGATCAGTCAACATACTATGAACATTGTTTTCTATTTTTGAAAAGGTTAAACAGAACTTCATTTGTAAACCGTCATAACTTACTTAGCATGGGGGGGTGATCACTCATTATGCCCTATATTGATCAATACTACATACAAGAACAATATTATCATTCACTCTATCCACCTTAGGTGCACAAAAGTTTTCCAATATTGGGATGTTCATATTTAGCTGGGAATCCAAACCAAAACAACTGGTTGGATAAAATAACGTTTCTATCTTGTTCAACAATATTTTTATGTCTAAAGTGAATCAAATAGCTTAGACGGCTTTTAAGTCAACGATACATACTTGAAATCAATAAGTATGTATCAACATATGATTAAATATAATGGTTATCAAGTGGGGACACTTTGTCTAACCCTATATACTAATTAACTAATGTAATAAATATCTGAATTATACAATAATACAATGATCGGATAATATAAGAACTTGTATGAATACAAAGATTGAATACATAATCAATAATAATAGAGTTAATAATCTGGAACAATAATAATATAATTCTGAAACTTTCTTACTCATGTCCATTGCATAAAGTAAATGCAAAAGTATGATACTTGCATGAGCTGCTGCTTACAATAACGCAACTTAGATTAATCTTTTATACAGCGACCTATTAGTAATAAGATCATTCGTGCAATTAGAATAATATATCGTAACACATAGTACTGCTAATTGCATTCAGCACATAACCTAATCACATTGTCACATATGTTTAATAGTCATTGGATCATAAACAGACACATATCTAGTCAATTTATCTAAGTACAGATCAATTTCTGAAATATTTCTATATACCGACGACTTTATCAGGTAATTATCGAGTCTAAAACTCTAATCTGTAGTTCAATATTCGTTTAGATATTTTAAATATCAGTCATACTATTTTTCATAGCCTTATAATAATTTTTAAATAATTATTATACTTTATCATGAATTTTTCAAACACTGAAATCATTATTAAATGATTTAAATATTAACTAATTCTATTATCATTAATATTTAATTATGATATGTCAATTAACATTTGTTTTGAAGCTATATTCTAGAATGATATCTGAAATACAGGAGATGAGAAATGGGAAAATCATGGTAGCGAGGAAATTACCGGGAATGTACAATCTGAAAAGAAAGCAAGGTATTCTCATCTCTTCGAATATCAGGTACGTACATAAATTTCGAGGGCGAAATTTCATAAGAAGGGGTGATTGTGAGACCCCGAATTTTATGAAATAAAAGTATTCAATTTTTCTATTTTGGTAAATAGTTAAATTGATAAAAGTTTAAAGTTAAGGGTCAAATGTGAATTTTTTTTTTTGCAAAGTAAGCAAGTTGATATAAAATATTCGTTTTGTCAGGGAATATTCGATTAGTCGGGGAATATTCTTTTTGTCGGGGAATATTCGTACGACGGTACAATCATTGGTGGACCCCACAACAGAATTATTATCAGATTGAGAAAACGACAAAAATACTTTATGAAAATAACGGCGGGAGTTTTACCATTAACTGTTGAAACACCCGGTATTAAAAGTAAAGTAATATGCGTGGTTGCATAGTAGTACACGGTATTAATTATTGATGCTTATGTGAGAAGTCACTCAGTATTGTTCAATCGGGTATGTCGACGTCGGGATTTTTGGGTGTCCCTTTCCGTTACTTGTTCTTTGGTGTTCTCATTTTAGGTGAGATTTGTTTGAAAAAACAAGTGAAAAAGGTCTGACATGTATGATGTCGATGATGGGACTGTTAAGAGTCGCCAGTTGGTTTTTTAAATGGTTGTACCATCACAACTGAGAAAAGGTTTGCACATTAACCCAGTTATGTGACACTGATATACGGGTCAATGAAACCGAGATTCGTTTAGGGTCCGGGGACTTGGTTATGCGGGGGAAGGTGTTAGGCACCCCCCGACATCCGTGTTACCATGGTGACCGCCTCTTTTCAAAAAACTATTATCTGAATGTGTGTGTGTGTGGGTCAATGTGCTATTATATAAAAGTTGTGCGAGACCTCGTTTGAACCTATATACACAGGGTTTGAATTTATGTAAAAATTCAATTTTTAGCAAGATATGGCAGTGATGTTTTATAAAAGAGGTTTTTCAAACCCTGATGCTCAATAGGAATTGAGACCTTTTACACTCCCATTTTTATTAAGTGATCGGCTTGGTTGATTTTATTTGACGGATGCGAGGCATCCGTACGAAAATAATATATACAAAAATTAATGCCAACTTCCTCGTGGGTATGGAAACCATCTGAGGAAATTCAGACACCGCATAATAATTTACATGCTACTTACAACTGAAAATGTCCATCACGGGAACCGAATCTAGATCCAATGGGATGAATCTGTGATCACATGATTCCTAGGCGCATAGAATGCTGCAATTTGTATGAAAGCAGTAAGCAGGTATATGTATAAAAGCGGTAAATATATATATACAGACATGATCACCAACCACGAAGCACCTCCATGGGGGATCAGAAATGTAAATAAAGCCGTAAGAGCGATCAACTACCACGAAGGAAACTCGAGTGCAGATGAGAATATATATATATATATATATATATATATATATATATATATATATATATATATATAAGCATTAAACACACCAGTATATAAAATCTGTGCTCATCGAATGAGAGTTACCACACATTCATATATATATATATAAGTATAAATATATATATATATATATATATATATATATATATATATATAAGTGAGTAAATGCACTGATTTAAATTCCGTGCTCATCTAATGTAGTTCGATTACACACGATAATATATATATATATATATATATATATATATATATATATATTAAAGCAATAAACGCTCTGCATCAAGTTCAAGCTCATCGAACAAAGTTACACACGATTCATATTTATAAATAAATATATATATATATATATATATATATATATATATATATATAGAAAAACAAGTAAATGCTCTGCATCAAGTCTAAAGCTCAATTGAGGCATAACTCGATAATGTTAGTCAATATATATATACAGACAGGATCAAGAGTAGACCTCTTAAGTAGTAGAACTTTCTTAAATAATAGAACTTTATCAAAACGACATAGTTTTGATAAGACGCAGTGGCATTTTTGTAAATACCATGCCACCGCGTATTTACAAAAATGCCACCGCGTCTTATCAAAACTATGTCGTTTTGATTAAATTCTATTATTTAAGGCATTCTGCTATTTAAGAATTCTACTCTTGATCCTTTCTGTATATATATATATATATATATAATATATATATAGAATGGAATGAAACCACGGATCGAAGTCTGGGCAAAAGCAAGCAACACGACTCTCAACGTGTAGAAGGGTGTGTGCAAAGATGAAGAGAAAGACTCTAAAGTGTGTGAGAAATCTTACAACTGACTGCTAAAAAAGGCTTCTATATCTTTAAAGTGGGTAAACACTGGCTTTTGTGGGTACAAAAGAGGCTATATATGAGCTCACATGTGTTTGAAAGTGGGAATACACTATATGGGCGAGTGCAAAGCGAATTGTGCAGGGTTTCCCCGTCTTTTTCTCTTAGAAAATCAGTACCCCAAGCCCTCTATTTATAGGCATATAAGCGCAGCAGGTGTCAGGGGAGGCAACCCGGTTTGTTTTTGCCAAGTCGTCTCAAGCACACGCACTTAAGCAATCGTAATGTCCACTCGAATTTTTAGAAGTGCAATCTGGGCATCCGTTTGAGGTATACACGACCTATTTTGGACCACCGTTGTCGAGAGTTGTATAATGGCATGGGATTAGAGTTTGTGCGAAGTCATTGAAGATGGGACGATGCCCTCCGGTCTTCAAGCTTCAACTTTCATCCGTTACCCCGCACAATAGTCACTCAGGATTGGTTAGCCTTGTGGGACATCGTTGCGTAGAAACGTGATGTGGCATCGTGTTTGACGAGATGACGATGTTGCCCCTCACCGGTGTTATCGTCGAATTGGGCTGATAAAGTAGACGTTGCTCAGACTTCGCTGAGATTGGACTGCTGCAATTGTTGAAGGTCCTCATTGTCATCTTTGAGGTGTGCATGTCTTCCCGATGTTATTACCGGGTTGGTGCAGTGTATCTCGCCAGGAGCGCCGACGAGATTGAAGTCGGTCGATTTGAAACAAGCATTTCCGGGGTTATCGCCGAAACTGCATTCCTTGGGGTTATCACCAAGGTTGGTGGCTATTCCCATGGTTGGGACTGAGACTGGATACCTCGGGGTTGTCTCCGAGACTAATCGGTCTTCTCCGGTGTGTGTTCCGGTATTGTATCTGCAGGTCTCAGTGTTATCTCTGAGGATTGATTTGGTTACTCCCAGACTGCGATCCGGGGTTTGATGTTAAACTTTCGGTAGTATCCGGTATGGATTTGGAGTGTCTTTCAATGTTCTATCTTAAAAGACGAATCTGTCCTCCTACAATGTTAGTAACAGTAGTATAGAAAATTTTGAGTGTCTACAGATGCCTCTCTTTATCATACTCATGCACAGCGATGCATGGGTAGGATAAAGAATCATAGACACTTGAAACGCAACAAGATAAACATGGTACTATGGGTAGTAAAATGATGCAAATGTATGATGCATGTGTACGGGGTTGTAGCCCAACATACTGGGGATAATTATTGGATCCTTGTTACTTCAACTAGGGATTGGCAATACTGATCAGATCTGATGTGTAAGCCGAATCTGTTAGGATAAAGCTTGGTCTGTTTGAGGATGTGTATAACATATTCCATCATCTATCCTCTTTGATAAAGCTTGATCTGTGGGGATAGCTATTGGCTTTGATATTGGTTCGGTTATGGAGGTTGACTCATTCTTTACGACCTGAGGGTATGCTAATCCTTATCTCACTTAACATCTACACACTAACTATCTTGATTAACATATAGTATATACACACAGCAATTAGTAGTTTTATAAGAGTTATCTTTTATTTTGTTCAACGATGAACTTATTCAATTCATCTCCTTTTAAACTCTATATGAGTTATCTGTATTTTCAACGTTTCTCTCTGTTCTAAGGTTTAGCCTAAGTTCGATCCCACCTAAGGTTTCTAACCCTAAAGCTTTGATATCAACCTATGACGCCCCCAAATTTGGGTACTTGAAATCCAAACTCGGTGCTTCACGATACCATTTCTATAAGCTGAATAATGCTAATAATAATAACAATAATATAAATTTTAAACTTAATTTACATATGCATCAAAGTTTACTCCCAGGTACGACACCTTTAAACATTCATTACATCATAGATAATAAGTATCATTGTCTTAATAAACTATATCTATTACACAACATATTATAAATCTCATTCGTACACCTTTCCTTTCCCCTTGTTCTTGCCTAAGCCTTCAAGTTGATCATACTTAACTGAAAACATTTAAATTTAAAGAAAGACTGAGCATTGGATTGCCCAGTAAGTAATAACAACAATATATATTCGCTGAAAGAATTTAATGTTTTCTTTGAAAGACACTTCTACAACGAATCAACAGTTGTGAAGTAAGCTGAACCAATAATAACAACATATCACTTCCATATCAAATCTTTGAAACTACGTACAGACTATATCTGGAGATCAGTCAACATACTATGAACATTGTTTTCTATTTTTGAAAAGGTTAAACAGAACTTCATTTGTAAACCGTCTTAACTTACGAGCACGGGGGGGATGATCACCGTTATGCCCTCATTGATCAATACTACATACAAGAACGATATTATCGTTCACTCTATCCACCTTAGGTGCACAAAAGTTTTCAATATTCGTGATGTTCATATTTTAGTCGGGAATCCAAACCAAAACAACTGGTTGGATAAAATAACATTCTATCTTGTTCAACAATATTTTTATGTCTAATTTGAATCAAATAGCTTAGATTTGACTTTTAAGTCAACGAACATACTTGAAATCAATAAGTATGTATCAACATATGATTAATATAATGGTTATCCAAGTGGGGACACTTGTACAACCTATATATGTAATTAACGAATGTAATAAATATCCAATTATACAATAATACAATGATCGGATAATATAAGAACTTAGTATGAATACAAAGATTGAATACATAATCAATAATAATAGAGTTAATAATCCGGAACAATAATAATATAATTCAAACTTTCTTACTCATGTCCATTCAGATAAAGTAAATGCAAAAGTAGGATACTTGCATGAAATCCGCCATAATAACGCATCCTATATTAATCTTTTATACAATGACCTATCGTTAATAAGATCATTCGATGCAATTAGAATAATATATCGAATATATAGTAATCGCTAATTGCAACAAGACATAACCTAATCACATCATCACATATGTTTAATAGTCATTGGATCATAAATGTATTACATATCTAGTCAATTTATCTAAGTCCGGATCAATTTCTAAAATATTTCTATATACCAACGGCTTTATCGTGTAATTATCGAGTCTAAAACTCTAATCAGAGTTCAATATTCATTTAGATATTTTAAATATCACTATACTATTTTTCATAGCCTTATAATAATTTTTAAATAATTATTATACTTTATCATGAATTTTCAAACATTGAAATCATTATTAAATGATTTAAATATTAACTAATTCTATTATCATTAATATTTAATTAATATTAAACTATTAATGAAATCATTTTCAAAATATTAAAGTTATATATAATAACTCAAAATACTTTTAAAGTATTAATATTACCCTTAAATGATTTTTAAAATATTTAAAATCAATTTTAAATATTTACTATTAATATTTAAGTATTAATGTACTATTTATCTAAATATTAAAAGTCGTTGATTATAACTTAAAATATTTTTAATTCATTTATATTTTTTAGGATTTTAAATTAATAAAACCATTTTTAAATCTATTTATTTAATATAATTATTAAATAAATTTAATATCATTAATGTTAAATAAATATCATTAATATTAAATTATTAATGAAAATCCTCCAAAAATATTAAAAGTTACATTTTATAACTTAAAATATTTTAAACTACATTAATCTTATTTAAAATGGTTTTTAAATAATTAAAATCATTTTTCTATAATTTATTTAATATACTAATTAAATAAATTAAATATCATTAATATTCAAATAATTATAAATATTAATGAAAAATATTCTAAATTATCAGAAATTATTTTTCATAATTTAAAATAATTTTTAAAACCATTTTAATAATTTTTATAATTTATTTCTAATTTTTAATCATTTTTGGAAAAACCAAAAATAAAATAAATAGGAACCGTCATTTATAGCATATAGCGCGTAAATCTGTCAGATTAGGTGTTCTTTGCTTCAAGAACACCGATAAAGTCGATGTTCAAGGTCCTTTGTTTGACCGATTGTAATTCCTTGATTAATAGACTTCTGAGTTAACTTAAGCATCAGTTGTGTAGTACTCATGTAGCACTACAACATTCAACACTCACTTTGATCAAACAATAACACAATAAAAAGATATGATCTGCCAAACATGCTGTCAGACCAAATCTGGGTTTCTCCAGAAACCCAGAAACTCGAGCAGCCACTTTCAATCCCAATTTAATATATGTTCTGATAATCATTTTGGTTCTTCCTCGGTTCAAAGATGTATTAAACATGACAAATAATAATACAATAACAAGATCTGGGTCCAACAACAACATATACACAAGATCTAGCCCGGTCAAAATACTGTCAGAAAAGTGTTCTTACCATTTCTGGGTTTACCCAGAAACTAACTTCGTGATCAAATGGGTCACTTTGACCACTTCCTTTAATTGATCTGTTAAGTTCTTATGTCATCAAGAAGCATGGATCTATAGTACAACTAACAGGCTACAAGATGTACTAAATATCAACACCAAAAACCAAAACGATTGTAAGATCCATGGGTCAAAAAAAATATTGTCGACATCGTTTCAAAGGTTCGGGTCGCCAGATTTATACTTCTCGATCGTGGGTTTCATCAACCGACTTTTTGACCGATTATAACTTGACATCTAAACATTAAACAACTATAAATCCACTTCCAGATTAACGACAACATTACAGGATACACATATCAACTTTTAAACAACATAAATCATAAACAAACAAGGATTTATAGCGCCTGACATTCGGTTGTCGGACCCAAAAAACAAATTTTTCCAGATTTTGAAAAATCATCAATTAGAAGACCTAGATGTTATAGATCTGTAAACTACCAACCCAGATCATCAAAATAGACTACAACCAACATATTCTAACATTCAAAATTAACATCTAACACATAATTTTTGGACAGATTTGAGGCTAGGGTTTTTGTACCTTTTCTAAGCTTTGATTACGATTTTGTTCTTCCGATCCTCCATGGTAATCGTGGGGCTTGATCATGGACTGATCTAACAAGGGAATTTCGTGGGTTTGAGCTTGAGGGAGAATGACTAAGTGCTTGTGAATAGTTTAGGCCAAAAATGAGCACTTTCTCTTTCTTAAATCTAGCAAATCATGTATGCATGTATGGGATGACTGATCATGTGATGTGTTATAGATTATAGGCTCATAGGTAGGTCTAGGGTGGCTGGCCAAATTTTTACTAGATCTTGTCTAACAATAATTCAACATATGGGACAAAAGGGTATTTTGGTAATTATTTTTAATTTCAAGGGTATTCTTGTCCAATGTTATTAAATCTAGGGTTTAATCACTACATTTTATATCTTAAAGTTTCCCAAATAATTTTTAGGATTTGGACAATTAAAAATTAAAGTGTAATAAAATTTTAATTTTAAACACACTAATTAAATTAGGGTTTTTAATAGAAATTAGGGTTTTTAATAGAAAATTAGGTTTAAATAATTAGGGTTCCTTAACATCATTAGGGTTCCCAAATTAACAATTAGGATTTCTTAATTATCATTATAATTTACTAAAAGCAGTAATTAGGGTTTCTAATATTAGCAGATTAGGGTTTTCAAATAATAATTAGGGTTTCTCCTAATTACGTAAATTATATAATACATAAAGAAAATTCATATAACACAATTACTACACAGTCTCGAACTCATAACCGAAGTTTACCAATTAGGGTTTAATAACACAATATGAGGGTTATGCCATAATTTACCATATTTGGCCCAATTATTATCGGTCTACTCATTTACAAAGACATATTTATAAAGATCGAAATTTTAAATATAATTAATATTATATTATTATTCTCATCCATTGATCAATACCCAAATTTAGGGTTTGGATTCCATATCGATTTATTCTTCATATACAACATCAATAATTAAGCTAAAATAATTAACTTAAATATTCTCGAACAATTTCATATAATAAAATATTTATTATTATACTTCTAATAATCAGTTCATATATTATTTAAATAATATAAAATCATGTTTTCATAGAAAATAATTAATAAAAACATTTCTACTTACAAAAATTAATTACTATAGGAATACAATTTGTAGTGATTAATAATTCTAAAATTATTTATAAGTAATAAATATATTTGCATTTATCATACTTTACTTGACACATATTCTCATCAATAAAATAATAATAAAAAAATTTATATGCAAAATTTCTTATTTATTTACATTGAAAATATCTAGGTTATTACATTCAGCCTCCCTTATAAGGATTCCGTCCCCGGAATCACCGTTTTAAAACTTATACTTACAAGGGTACATAGCATTCATAGTCATTTCAAATAGATCTCGATCAGATTTGATCGAACCGATCTTTAACTATTCAACATAAAGCTTGTCAATCTGATTAAACTAAAGTTCGATTGCTAAGAGAACTCAAATTCCTTCTTCAAAATATTTTTATAAAATAATTTATTATATATTGGAAAATCATATATATCGAAATATACAAGTTATACGAATAATATCTAGAGTTGCATTCTCAGCTGCCACCGTATACTGGACCGTTATATTGAAAACTCTTGCAGTTGATTCTGTTGGTTTGTTTGTTGAAGTAGGTTCCGTTGTCACTAGAGTCCCGCTGCCTTTTCCTTTAATCGCGCTCCCTATATCCCCCCCCCCCTTTTGGACAGTCTTTCACCTTATGCTCCGTTGATCCACATTTGAAACACCTCTTGTTCATCCTTGGATTGGGGCAGTTAGGAGAGATATGTCCCTCCTGCCCAAACTTATAACACACAAACTTACCCTTAAGACACTCTCCCGAGTGATTCTTTCCACAATTCCCACACTGCGCAACCTGTTTCTTTCCACCTCCTGGCCTACTTCTGGTATTCCCGAAATTATCTCCTTTTCTTTTCCCAGTCTTACTGCCACTATTTTCTTCTCCAGCTCTAGCTTGATTTGCTTCTCACCAAAAATTCGTCTCCCCTTTCATCGTATAGGTGACAAAAGCTGTCTTTTGCCCATCCGTTACTCTAGCTGTCATAAACATCTCTCTGTGGTCGGGATTGATCCTCTAATTCTCAAGGTTCGATTGCTTTAAAGTCTTTGAAGTTTGTCGATCGATTATTTGGCTGATTTCCCACGGCTGGTGATCCATTCTGCATAGCTTGAGTGTCTATATTCACAAAATTTTTTGTCGGGTCTGGTTGTCCTCTAGCTTTGTTAATAGGTTCTTCTGCGTTTTGGTTTCTTTTACGTCTTGGCGGCATTATCTGATTAAATAAGATCATGTTCATCTAACTAATTCATCGTACTTTTCATAGCATAACACATACTGCTTTAAACATCTGCTATCCCCTTTGTGACATAATAGTCGGGAATCGTTGCCACAACTTATACAAAAGTTGAGAATACTACTTTACACAGACATACTTATCGTATACTCATCATAGAATCATACATATTCAAATAACATTAACACTACTCTTTTCATACGCCTTCACTAAGGATCAATTACTTAGCATTCTATCTATTCCTATTATCCTCAATAATCCTTGTACACATAACTATACCTAGTTCGTCAAACCTTTCACACATTATGAGTTTAGGAACTCACCACAAACATATGAGTTTAAGAACTCGAGCTTGATCTTTTATCCTGTAACTATACTCTACCTATTAGTCATACTATCATTTCTGGGTCCAGTACTACACTTTCCTATATAACCACCTTATTGAGGTAGCTTTCAATGTGAGCTTCTATTTCAGCTATTGGCTTTGATATTGGTTCGGTTATGGAGGTTGACTCATTCTTTACGACCTGAGGGTATGCTAATCCTTATCTCACATAACATCTACACACTAACTATCTTGATTAACATATAGTATATACACACAGCAATTAGTAGTTTTATAAGAGTTATCTTTTATTTTGTTCAACGATGAACTTATTCAATTCATCTCCTTTTAAACTCTATATGAGTTATATGTATTTTCAACGTTTCTCTCTGTTCTAAGGTTATAGCCTAAGGTCGATCCCACCTAAGGTTTCTAACCCTAAAGCTTTGATACCAACTTGTGACGCCCCCAAATTCGGGTACTTGAAACCCGAACTCGGTGCTTCACGATACCATTTCTATAAGCTGAATAATGCTAATAATAATAACAATAATATAAATTTTAAACTTAATTTACATATGCATCAAAGTTTACTCCCAGGTACGAGACCTTTAAACATTCATTACATTATAGATAATAAGTATCATTGTCTTAATAAACTATATCTATTACACAACATATTATAAATCTCATTCATGCGACTTTCCTTCCCCTTGTTTCGCTTTCGAGCCTTCACGTTGATCATACTTAACTGAAAACATTTAAATTTAAAGCAAGAATGAGCATTGGATTGCCCAGCAAGTAATAACAACAATATATATTAGCTGAAAGAATTAAATGTTTTCTTTGAAAGACACTTCTACAACGAATCAACAGTTGTGAAGTAAGCTGAACCAATAATAACAACATATCACTTCCTTATCAAATCTTTGAAAATACGTACAGACTATATCTGGAGATCAGTCAACATACTATGAACATTATTTTCTATTTTTGAAAAGGTTAAACAGAACTTCATCTATAAACTGTCATAACTTACGGGCACATGGGGGGGTGATCGGCCAAGTTATGCCTCAGATTGATCAATACTACATGCAAGAACGATATTATCGTACACTCTATCCACCTTAGGTGCACAAAAGTTTTCCAATATTCGGGATGTTCATACTTAGTCGGGAATCCAAACCAAAACAATCCGGATGGATACAATAACGTTTCTATCTTGTTCAACAATATTTTTATGTCTAGTGAATCAAATAGCAGAGACGGCTTTTAAGTCAACGATATACATACTTGAAATCAATAAGTATGTATCAATATATGATTAATATAATGGTTATCCAAGTGGGGACACTTGTCAACCCTATATCTGAATTAACGAATGTAATAAATATCTGAATTATACAATAATACAATGATCGGATAATGTAAGAACTTGTATGAATACAAAGATTTATTACATAATCAATAATAATAGAGTTAATAATTTGGCACAATAATAATATAATTCTGAATCTTTCTTACGCATGTCCATTGCATAAAGTAAATGCAAAAGTAGTATACTTGCCTGCGTTGCTGCTTACAATAACGCATCCTATATTAATCTTTTATACAGCGACCTATCAGTAATAAGATCATTCGTGCAATTAGAATAATATATCGTAACACATAGTACTGCTAATTGCAGTCAGCACATAACCTAATCACATTGTCACATATGTTTAATAGTCATTGGATCATAAACAGACACATATCTAGTCAATTTATCTAAGTCCAGATCAATTTCTGAAATATTTCTATATACCAACGGCTTTATCAGGTAATTATCGAGTCTAAAACTCTAATCTGTAGTTCAATATTCGTTTAGATATTTTAAATATCAGTCATACTATTTTTCATAGCCTTATAATAATTTTTAAATAATTATTATACTTTATCATGAATTTTTCAAACACTGAAATCATTATTAAATGATTTAAATATTAACTAATTCTATTATCATTAATATTTAATTAATATTAAACTATTAATGAAATCATTTTCAAAATATTAAAGTTATTTATAATAACTCAAAATACTTTTAAAGTATTAATATTACCCTTAAATGATTTTTAAAACATTTAAAATCATTTTTTAATAATTACTATTAATATTTAAGTATTAATGTACTATTTATCGAAATATTAAAAGTCGTTAATTATAACTTAAAATATTAAACAACTGTAAATCCACTTCCAGATTAACGACAACATTACATGATACACATATCAACTTTTAAACAACATAAATCATAAACAAGCAAGGATTCATAGCGCCTAACATTCGGTTGTCGGACCCAAAAAACAAATTTTTCCAGATTTTGAAAAATCATCAATTAGAAGACTTAGATGTTATGGATCTATAAACTACAAACCCAGATCATCAAAATGGACTACAACCAACATATTCTAACATTCAAAATTAACATCTAACACATAATTTTTAGACAGATTTGAGGCTAGGGTTTTTGTACCTTTTCTAAGCTTTGATTCTGATTTTGTTCTTCTGATCTGCTACTGGTAATCGCGGGGCTTGATCATGGACTGATCTAACAAGGGAATTTCGTGGGTTTGAGCTTGAGGGAAAATGGCTAACTGCTTGTGAATAGTTTAGGCCAAAAATGAGCACTTTCTCTTTCTTAAATCTAGCAAATCATGTATGCATGTATGGGATGGCTGATCATGTGATGTGTTATAGATTATAGGCTCATAGGTAGGTCTAGGGTTGTTGGCCAAATTTTTGCTAGATCTTGTCTAACAATAATTCAACATATGGGACAAAAGGGTATTTTGGTAATTATTTTTAATTTCAAGGGTATTCTTGTCCAATGTTATTAAATCTAGGGTTTAATCACTAGATTTTATATCTTAAAGTTTCCCAAATAATTTCTAGGATTTGGACAATTAAAAATTAAAGTGTAATAAAATTTTAATTTTAAACACACTAATTAAATTAGGGTTTTTAATAGAAATTAGGGTTTTTAATAGAAAATTAGGGTTTAAATAATTAGGGTCCCTTAACATCATTAGGGTTCCCAAATTAATAATTAGGGTTCCTAAATTAATAATTAGGGTTTATAATTTACTAAAACAGTAATTAGGGTTTCTAATATTAGCAGATTAGGGTTTTCAAATAATAATCAGGGTTTCTCCTAAATACAGAAATTATATAATACATAGTAAAATTATATAACACAATTACTACACAGTCTCGAACTCATAACCGAGTTTACCAATTAGGGTTTAATAACACAATATGAGGGTTATGCCATAATTTACCATATTTGGCCCACCGTTATCAGTCTACTCATTTACAATACATATTTATAGCACTGAAATTTAAAATATAATTAATATTATATTATTATTCTCATCCATTAATCAATACCCAAATTTAGGGTTTGGATTCCATATCTGATTTATTCTTCATATACAACATCAATAATTAAGCTAAAATAATTAACTTAAATATTTTGAACAAATTCATATAATAAAATATTTATTATTATACTTCTAATAATCACATTCATATATTATTTAAATAATATAAAATCATGTTTTCATGGAAAATAATTAATAAAAACATTTTCGCTACAAAAATTAATTACTATAGGAATATAATTTGTAGTGATTAATAATTCTAAAATTATTTATAGGTAATAAATATATTTTCATTTATCATACATTACTTGACACATATTCTCATCATTAAAATAATAAAAAAAAAATTATATGCAAAATTTCTTATTTATTTACATAGAAAATATCCAGGTTATTATATGTATCATGTTATGTATATGTATATATGTCCAGAGATATTCGACATTGACCCCTGGATGGTCTTATGACACGGCCCGCATAGATGTCTTCTTCGACAGTTAGCCGTATAGATCATACCCCACCGTCAGTGGTGGCATTGGGTATCGCGATCGTGATGCGATAGCATGTCACCGCCTGACAGGGTGATCAGAGATCTATTCTGTCGCAAAGATACCATGACCCTTTTGGCATTTCGTGTTCCAAGAGGATTTGTAGGCGGGATCTTTAGAGCATTGACTACCGATAGTAAGTATTCCATTTGGCACCCATGAGTTGACTCCTACCCGGAGGAGTATGACGTTGACGATGTCGCCCTTAAACGAGATCTTGCGTGCACATGGCTTTAGGAGACATGAGAGAGGCGATTCATGACTCTCATGCTGTGATCGAGGCGCAGAGTAGTGTGATGAGTTGACATCCGCCACGTGATCTCTCTGCGTTTTCTGTATGACAGATTTGGCGCGGAGGATAGCTACTCACGACATTCCGGGGATTTCACCGTGTTAGAGGATCATTGGCGTTTGGCCAAAGTTGATGCACTGATGCTATGTGTACTGTCATACGTGTACATGCCGCGGTATATGGATGCGATAGATATAGGTGTTATCATGGCCGTGAGATCTCTCAGGGAGGGTCGTACCATTGTGCCTATGATTATAGCAGAGACTCTACGGTCAGCATCCTACTGCTGTGCTTATCCGTCAGGAGTGTTCATTGGGAGTTCGGTCATGCTGTATGTGTGGTTTATGTCCCACTTGCGACCGGTTGGTACCCTTAGACGACATGGGTATTGCTTCTCCCATGATGTGGCTATGTCATACTCCTTTCAGCTGTCGGAGTGTATAGATGCTCAGTCCTGGTCCGTATTTTTAGCAGACATCAGAGATCCATTTAGCATATTGCTGTGCTCAGGGCTTTGCTCACCATACATCTTCATTACTCACGCTCCGCGCATGGATTTCCTCCCTTTGGCTGGTTTGAGGGCGTGACTACTTATCACCCATCGCCATGATGTCGCAGTTCGTGATTTTTACCTTTCGAGGGGCGGCTTGACAGTCAAGATTCACTTCTCGATACCTCTCGTGCCAGAGGACCGATCTCGTGTATCGCTTCTTTGGGATCGTGCGTGAGATAATTGCTTTTTCATCAATCATCCGGTTATTTTGCAGAGTACTCCGCATGGATGGAGACAGAGATTTTATCGGCTGAAGCAGTATTTGCAGTACCGGAGAGCGAGTTAGATGATGTAGAGCCTACGGAGGACATTGATACCTACATCGAGGAGGAGCCATTCACTGGGTTTCCAAAGATTTCTTCCGGATTCTCCTAGTACCGAAGACTTTTTGTGATTCAAAGACTTAAGACAAAGATTACTTAGAGCAGAGTCTTCATCTGATGACCTTTGAGAGAGATCACATTTGATTTATGATGTCGATTGCTCTTGATGTGAGGGATGCCGCTCTATTGGAGAGAGACGAGGCATTGGCTCGTAGAGATGTCGCTGTCGCTGAGCGTGATGAGACCAGGTCAGCCATAGATGTAGTGATAGTTGAACGGGATACCGCCATATCTGCCCGGGATGTAGCCGTCATAGATAGTACTGCAGTGAGGTCCCTTACCACTGGTATGATCGCAGAGATAAGCGCTTATATTGATGAGCATATGGTCATCATGCAGATGGCTACAGATCTGTTTGGTCGTGTGGATATTCTCGTACAGGAGACCATAGCTTCACCTCCATCTTCGGAGAGGGACGCCATATTGGGCTTATTAGCACGCATATACCCTGACTTGTAGATGAGCTTGTATTTACCTGCACGGACTAGCTCAGCCATTTTGTCATGTATAGTTTACATTGTATATATATCAAACAACATTATATATGACAGGGAAATATATTTTTGGATCACTTCCCTTTTAGATATGTCCTGCTATTTGCTTGATATATTGCCTGCTGCTTCAGGGCTTATGATCTTGATGTATTCTGAATTCCTTCTAGGTGGATGGACATTGAGTTGTCGCTGGATAATTTAGAATGGATCATAGATCAATGTATCCCTACCATCTTTGGTGTTTTGGGACTTATTTCTTGATGGAAATGTGGAGAGGAGTGTGGCTTTCCTCTTTGAGATTGACCGCACAACAGATGGTCGCCAGTACTTCTATTTAGGAGAAGCCTAGTTAATTCCATATCTTATGGTTTGGTGTTGTTCTTCGAGGTATGACCACAGCTTAGATGGTCGTCGAATCTCCTATTTTGGAGGAGTTCAGGTAACTCCATCCCTTTGGTCTGAAGCCGAATGAAATGTAGTGGATTGAAAGAGAATCCCAGTACCAGTTGACATTGGTTTGTATTTTGGTAGGGGGTGAGACCGCACCATGAATGGCTGCCTACGTACTCCTATTGAAGAGGAGATCAGGTCTGCATAGTTCGAACCTGGTGTAAGAGGTTCAATACTGTATACGGCTGACATGGTGTAGGAATGTTTTTGTTTGTTTTTGTTTTTGTAAGGGTAGAAATGTTTTTGTTATTTTTGTTTTATTACGATCGGGCCATATGAAATGGTTGCCTACGTACTCCTATTGAAGAGGAGATCAGGTCGATGTAGTTCGCCCCTCAAGGCGAGATGAAAAGCGTAATCCCATACGCAGGTCAGAGTGCGGGGAGGAGAAAGTTTAATCCTAGATTAAGGATAAACTGTAGGTACGAGAAGTTTGATCCCAGGTATGGGTAGCCAAACTGCAAATGGAAGAGGTTCAATCCGTGGTGGGATGACTTGAATTGTATGAGCGCAAAGGAGAAAGCCAGGCTGCTAGCTTGAAAAGTACGTTTCCCTGAGGGGAAAAGTGTAGATAAGTTGTATGTGGTAAAGGGTTAAAGAACCGGAATGACTGGTGACCTGATGATTATGCACCAGGGTGTTTTCTAGTTACTTCAGACATAATACTGTTTCACGGTGTCTGAGTTGATGAGTTATGGAAATTCATCGCCGTCCATTTCTTGCAATCTGAGAGCGCCTCCTGTCAATACTTCCTTGACAACAAACGGGCCTTCTCAGTTAGGAGAAAATTTTCCTTTAGCCTGATCTTGGTTGTCAAGGATCTTTTTCAAAACCAAGTCATCTTGTTTAAACTGCTGTAGCCAGACTTTTTTGTTGTAGGATCTGGCAATCCTTCGTTGATATAACTGACCATGGAAGATAGCCGCTGTTCGCCTTTCGTCTATTAGAGACAATTGGTGATACCTGTCTTGTACCCATTGGTCTTCATCTAGCTGAGCGTCGATCAACACTCTAAGAGATTCCATCTCAACTTCTATGGGGACTACTGCTTCCATCCCATATGTTAAAGCGTAGGGGGTTGCCCCAGTGGAAGTATGCATTGAATTTCTGTAGGCTAATAGAGTAAGAGGCAACAGGTCAGGCCAATCTTTGTGGTTGGAGGACATCTTTTGCATAATCTTCTTGATGTTTTTGTTAGCCGCTTCAACAGAGCCGTTCATCTTCGGACAATAGATGACAGAGTTAAGATGTTTGATGTGGAATTTACTGCATAATTCCTCCATCATTTTGTTGTTGAGGTTTTTGGCATTGTCTGACACAATAACCTCTGGTTGTCCATATTGAAAAACGACATTGTTTCTGATGAAAGCAATGATGACTTCTTTAGTGACCCTGGGGAAGGAGGCTGCTTCTACCCACTTGGTGAAGTAGTCGATCATGGTGAAGATAAATTGGTGACCATTACTGGCTTTAGGCTTAACGGGCCCAATAACGTCCATTACCCACATTGAGAAGGGCCAAGGCGAACTAATATTGTGGAGTTCCCATAGAGGGGCGTGTATAGCATTCCCATTAATCTAGCACTGATAGCTTCTTTTGACGTTGTCGTTGCAATCAGCCTTGAGAGATAGCCAATAATGTCCCGTCCTGAGGACTTTCTTGACAAGGAGGGGGCCACTCATGTGGGGCCATAGACTCCACCATGGATTTCATCCATAAGCCTTTGGGCTTGATCTTTGTCTAGACACATGAGGAGACCTAGTCATGCATCTCTTTTGTAGAGCGCATCTCCACTTAGGTAGAACTTCATAGCAGGTCGATGGATCCGCCTTTTCTCAGTCAGGCTCACCTCAGTGGGTGTAGATCCATCTCGCAGATATTCCTTGATATGCTGATACTAAGGAGGTTGGATGGGAGGTAGCTCATCCGATACTTCTCCAATGTAATTCCCATAGGCTGGGGCATTGTTTAGGGAAATTGTGACGCTTGGTAAGTGTTTCATGTCTGATATGCGAATCAAGGAGGCCAAAGTTGCTAATGCATCCGCAAAATCATTCCTATTACGAGGAACATGTAGAAAGGATACTTCTTCGAACTCCAAAGCCATCTTCAAAACCTACCGATGGTAAGGCAGCAAATGTAGTTCCTTTGTTTGATAGATTCTGGTGAATTGTCTGATTACCAACTCTGAATCTCCAAGGACAATTAATCGTCTGATGCCCATCGAACGGGCAAGTTGTAGCCCCCATGAGATGGCCTTTCATACTCACCAGATTGTTGGTGCCGATAAAGCTGTAATTTGACAAGAACGGATACCGCTCCGCACAGATACTAGAACTGCTCCAGCTCCAGAGCCTTCTATATTAACAGCTCCATCAAAATACATCTTCCATTATTGGTGCGTATCATACTGATGGTGTTGATGCACTGTCATTACTCCTTAATCGAGGAAATATGTTTCCAAGGGTTTGAAATCCCTTGAAGGTGCGGCAGCCAGTTGATCCGCGATTCCTTCACCTTTGATGGACTTTTGAGTCACATATACGATGTCAAATTATTATAGGATCAATTGCCATCTGGACAGCCGACAATTTAACATGGGTTTGTAGAACACGTACTTGAGAGGATCTCGCCGGATATGAGATGGGTTGTGTAACCATGTAGGTAATGTTGTAACCTCATGGAATCCCATGCTAAAGCACAACACGTCTTTTTGATCAGAGTGTACTTGTGTTCACTGTTGCTGAACCTTTTACTGAGGTAATAGATAGCTCGTTCTTGGCCTCTATCGTCTTTCTGTCCCAGCATGCAGCCCATGGCATTGTCACTTACGGACAGATACATGAACAGGGGAATATCGTTCCTGGGTGGTACCAAGACGGGAGCTTTGACTAGCTGTTTCTTGATTGTGAGGAAGGCATTCTGGCACTCATCATTCCATTTCATGGAGGAGTTCTTCCTTAATAGCTTGAAGATTGTCTCACAGGTTGTTGTGAGTTGGGAGATAAATTTGCTGATGAAGTTGATCCTTCCCAAAAATCCCCGTATTTCCTTCTCTGTTTGAGGAATGGGCATTTCAGTGATGGCTTGGATTTTGGCAGGAACCAGCTCTATCCCTTTATGGCTGACTAGAAATCCTAGCAACTTGCCTGATTTAACGCCAAAGGCGCACTTAGCTGGATTCAACTTCAAGTTGTACTTACGCAACCTGTTGAACAACTTTCTGAGATGGTCCATATGGTTATCCTCCTTCTGGGACTTGACAATGATGTCATCCACGTAGATCTCAATCTCTTTATGCATTAAGTCATGGAAAAGAGCTATCATAGCTCGTTGATAGGTAGCTCCGGCATTGATAAGGCCGAATGACAACCGTCTATAGCAAAAAGTTCCCAAGGAATGATGAAAGCAGTCTTCTCACGATCTTCCTCGGCAACCATGATCTGATGGTACCCCGTAAAGCAATCAGCAAAGGAGTACATGTCGTATTGCATAGTATTATCAATTAGAATGTGGATAAATGGCACGGGAAAGCTATCTTTTAAGCAAGCTTTGTTCAAGTCCCAGTAATCCACGCAAACTCGCACCTTCCCTCCAGGTTTAGGCACAGGCATGATGTTGGATATCCACTCAGGATATGTAGACACCATGATGATGCCAGCTTGAAATTGTTTCACAATTTCTTCTTTTACCTTTAAACTCCACTCAGGTTTCAATCGCCTGAGTTTCTGCTTGACTGGCTTAAATCCCTCTTTGATGGGAAGGCGATGAAGGAGAATGTCAGTGGACAAACCCACCATGTCTTTATGAGACCATGCAAACACATCCTGGAATTGGGTCAATAGCGTAACCATGTCATTCCGTTGGTTTGGGGTAAGGTCTGAACCAATCTGGATTAACTTAGGGCTTTCTGAGGTTCCGAGATTGAAAGAAGTGGTTTAATCAAGGTTGAGTTTGGGTTTGTCTTTGACCCATTCTTGAATTTCTGGAGGCACCTCAATGTCATCCTGTATATCCATCAAGGCTGAATTCATCTCTACATCAAAGGTATAATCTGGTGTAGGAGAGGCATCGATCCGCAAATCTGAGCACATCTAAATTTAGAGTCTGAAACAAAATATGCTTTCACTTAGTATATATGAAATGTGTTGATCATACATGTGTTAGCATATCTTTGGAAAAATAAACCGCTAATCTGCATGTAAAAGTAAGCGGTTATTATATCTACAGGGAGAAAGAGTTTACGCCCGCTTCTGAATTGACGACCAATGCAAGGAAAGTCGTTCCAATTGGCGAGGTAAAGTCCAATTTGGACCGCATGATGATGGAGGATTGTCACCATCCTCACCGTCCCGAATGATGGCCATTACATCCGGGCAATCATCGTCTGGGGTGTATCTGTTGGTATGTTCATCATGAACGATGATGCGTATACCGGACATCATCCGTATGACGTCTTGCTTGATTCTTCGTTCCTCTTCTTCCATTGCGAGATTTGGAACAAAGATTTCTTTCTCCTTCACCGGTACCGGCTTGGGAAATAACATAGCCATTACATTGGCTGGCACCTTTATGGGAGGTTGTGTGGACTCGGAGTTTGAAGGCAAAGCTAAACGCCGCATAGTTGAAGCTGAAGGAATCTAATGATGCTTATGAGGATTTCTGTGACTAGAGCTCGCAGAATAGCCTAGCCCAGCTGTTCCAACTTGCTTGGTTAATCGAATAGGGTACTTGATTCCCTGGAAATCTTTACCCAACCCTTGTCCCATCTTATGACCCATCGACATCATTTCTTGAGTAGCCGACATTACTTCGGCAGAAATTTTAGGTTGGGCAATGGTGCTCCAATAGCATGGTATTGGGTGTTGCTTATTTCCAAAGTATGAAAACTGACTGGTTCAACGTCCTTATTGGCATTGATGAACGGCATGTCCCCGTGCTGAGGAATTTCCGGTTCAGTGTTGACTAAGACCAGGCTATTGTTGATGATGTATTTCAACTGTTGATAAAGAGTCGAGGGGACTGCCCCTGCCATGTGAATCCATGGTCGTCCCAGGAGCAGGATGTATCCCGAGTCTATCTTGAGCACATGGAAAGATACGCAGAATGTGTGAGGACCAATTTCGATTGGTAGCTCAATTACTTCGACCGAGTTACGGCGGGCTCCATCAAAAGCTTTGATGATAGTATGGCTACTCCGAATTCTCTTGAGATTGATATTTATCTTCACCAAGGTAGCGTATGGGCAGATATTTAGAGAGGAACCTCCATCTATTAAGACTCCAGCTACCATATATCCGGAGGACAAGACCGCAATGTGCAATGGTTTGCAATGACCGGTCCCTTCGGGCGGTATGTCATCATCAGTGAAGGATATCACATTATCGTTGAAAATGTGATCAACCATATGTTGAAACTTTTCCGTATCCACTGATGTCGGGAGATAGGCTTCTTCTAGAACCTTTAACAAGACCTTCCGGTGATTCTCGGAAGTTAAGACCAAGTCCATAATTGATATTTATTGTGGAGCTTCTTTCAAGCTTAAAACCACCGTAGCTTCATTATGACCCACAACGCGGAGGAATTTTTCAATATTCTCCATGGGTATTTTCCCCTTTGATTTAGTGGTGGGCTTCATCACCCGATGGGGGAGATATAGTGGATTTTCCTTCGACACTGCAGCAGTTGTATGTGAGGTGGATCCTTCACCTTCTCCATAATTCCATGGAATCTTGCGCAAGCTAACAATAGGATATTGTGCTCTGCATGGCAAGTTGATTGGCTCGGGAGCGGCCACTTTCAATGGATTGTTTCCTCCCTTGAGTTGAATTGTTAGCGTTGTGAGTAAGGTATTAATCCCATCAGTTTCAGTGGATATGACTGCTACCACACTTTTCCACTTGGTAGGGCTTACATTCTCACTTGCACGTATACGAGTGTCGTTATCATCAGCGCGCATACACCACCGTCGATTAGATTTTGAATAAGGTATGAGTGCCCGGCATTCTTCGTCTTTGTGACCACGAGACTGGGAGTGATATTGACATACTCCATCAGAGTTATACTGTCCCTAACGGGGGTTGATTTGAGGTAAAAGGGAACTGATCCTTCCTTCATTGATTAACATATGAAGAATTTCCTCCATAGGTTGTCCCAGATAGGTGAATTCCCTTTTGTTGGCGAAATCCCGACGGGCTTTGGCATTTGCTCTCTTTGTCACTTTGTCTTCCAGCATTTCATTTTCTGAAAGTGACGAGGGAATATTCATGACAATAGGTAGGAGACTGGCATGCTCATGGCTGATTAACTAGCGAGTTACTTGATGCTGATAAGTTACTAGTTCTGCCAATTGTTCAATTTATTTGTAGAGAGCTTTGATCTTTCGTTCCATTGTGAATTGGAACTTGGCATAATCCCATTTGTCATCACCGTCTTTGAGGGTCTGGGAAGATTCACAGCTGAAGTTGGAATTATGTCCATTGCTCCAATTGATCATGTTGACCTATTCTTCTTTGTGTTGAGGAAGAGGGTTGTCTTGTACGTGAGGTTGATCCGGTTTAGTGACCATGATCTCTCCATTGTCTATCAGGTCCTGGATCTTGTGTTTCAAGGCCCAACAATCCTGAGTATCATGTCCAGGTGCCCCGGCATGATAAGCACATTTCCTAGCAGCATTGAAAACCCGTCCATTAGGGCTGGCTTGTGGAAGAAGATGCGTGATTTTCTTCTGTGTTGTCAGAAGATTTAAAATGTTCTCGAGGGTATCCCCTAAGGGTGTAAACACTCGAGGGCATTTGACTTCTCCACCTTTTGGTACTAGAGGGTTTGCAGACTGTGCTAGAAAGGGAATGTAGTTTCTCCTTTGAATGGGCATGTTTTGATTGCCTTTTTGCCCCTGTAGTATCAGGGAAACATCTTCTTCTTTCTTTTTATGGACCCTTTGGGGGTTATTCCCATAATTTCTAGATAGGATGTGATCTGTAACAACTTTGAGTGCAGCTAGGTCTTGAATCTTTCCTGACTTCAATCCCATCTCAGTCATCTCCCCATGCTTAACCATTTCAGAAAACGATTTGTCGATGCCGCTAAAACTCTCTAATAGAAGGGAGCTTCTTGTATGTCTATGAAAGTCATGACCTTTTTTGATTCCGTTATGGCAGGACTAACTTGGGCAGCCAGACGTCTCCACCTCTGAGCATACTCTCTGAAAGACTCGTTAGACTGTTTCTTGATCTTGGTAATTTGATACCGATCAGGAGCCATCTGAGTTTGAAAACTTTATTGAGTGAGGAAGGCATGTGCTAGCTCTTCCCAGCTATGGATTTTGGAGTTGTCTAATCTTGTGTACCACGAACAGGCTTCTCCAGTTAGACTCTTTTGGAACAATTGCATTCTGATTTTTTCATCCTCTGCATAGGGTCCCAATTCTCCAATAAAGACTTTTAAATGGGTATAAGGATCTCCTAACCCGTCATATTTTTCAAAGTCAGGAGTTTTAAATTTTTCTGGATAGTGAACACCAGGAAAAATACATAGATCAGCATATGAAACACTCACGTGTGTTCCAATTCCTTTGATAGCGCGAAGGGTCTCTTCCATTTGGAGGACGTTCTTTTTTATGTCACCACTGTCTGGATCTCCAGTGGGATGGGCAGCATCATGAGTTTTATTGGTCGCATCCAACTGTGGTTCAAGTATGGTAATGACCGGGATTCCTCCTTGTGTGGAGGATTCAGTATGTACGGGTATTTTCTGACCCTGTGTAGACTGGTGTAATTCTTTTAGTAGAACAGTCAAATCTGTAATTTGCTTGCTTAATCCGTAGAATTCTTTGCGAGAAACTGGATTAAGTTCAATCTGGTCGGATAACGACATGATTGACTGTAGGCCTGTTGCCTTTTTGGATTTTGACCGGGTAGTAGGTCTGATTGATTCCCTGCGAAAGACTGGCATAGTTTAGTCTTTAGAAAATGTATGCAATAACATGCTATGTGATGTGTCCATTTTAGGAATTTTTAACCTGCACAACGGGTGTCAGCTGTTTATAGCATGTTAATATGTATGTGCACACATTTCGTCATACTTCTCATTACATGGAGATAGATATGGAATGAAATTAAAAGTAAATGTGTTTACAAGTAAATTGAAATGAGAGCATGAAGAGACTTTCCTCCGCTTTAGGTTTATCAGAGGCTGACCTATCTTAGGTTACTCTCGCGGCTTTTTGGCATGAAGGTTCCCAAATCATCGCAATCTACTTGACGGGAAGTTAATCCGGTCTTTCAACTGGAGCGGATTTGGGTGGTGCCTTTCCTGAGCCTCGGAGAATTAGTCTTCTCACGAGTTCAGTAATCAAACACCAACGGGATAGCCTCCTGGTTGAGGGACCACACAACATACATTCACATACATCGCGTCTCACCGTATGAAAATGATGACATGTTCGAAGCACTAATATCACAAGCAGATATGGTGCGAAGCACTAAGTAAGGAAATGCATTCGTACACATTCATACAATGTAAATGCAACATCCACACACAAGCAGATAACAGTTTTGAAAAGATTGTGATAGCGGCTTAAGTCCTCTTACTGGAGTCCCCAACAGAGTCGCCACCTGTCGACATCGGGATTTTTGGGTGTCCCTTTCCATTACTTGTTCTTCGGTGTTCTCATTTTAAGTGAGATTTGTTTGAAAAAATAAGTGAAAAAAGTCCGACATGTATGATGTCGATGATGGGACTGTTAAGAGTCGCCAGTTGGTTTTTTAAATGGTTATACCAACACAACCGAGAAAAGGTTTGCACATTGACCCAGTTATGTGACACTGATATACGGGTCGGTGAAACCGAGATTCGTTTAGGGTCCGGGGACTTGGTTATGCGAGGGGAAGGTGTTAGGCACCACCCGACATCCATGTTACCACGGTGACCGCCTCTTTTCAAGAAACTATTATCTGTGTGTGTGTGTGGGTCAATGTGCTATTATATGAAAGTTGTGCGAGGCCTCGTTCGAACCTATATACACAGGGTTTGAATTTATTTAAAAATTCAATTTTTAGAAAGATATAGCAGTGATGTTTTATAAAAGAGGTTTTTCAAACCCTGATGCTCAATAGGAATTGAGACCTTTTACACTCCCATTTTTATTAAGTGATCGGCTTGGTTGATTTTATTTGACGGATGCGAGGCATCCGTACAAAAATAATATATATAAAAATTAATGCTGACTTCCTCGTGGGTATGGAAACCATCTGAGGAAATTCGAGACACCATGAGAATAATTTACAAGTCGCCATACAATTTGAAAATGTCCATCACGGGAACCTAATCTAGATCCAATGGGATGAATCTGTGATCACATGATTCCTAGCCGCACAGGATGCTGAAATTTGTATGAAAGCAGTAAGCAGGTATATATATAAAAGCGGTAAATAAATATATATACAGACATGATCTCCAACCACGAAGCACCTCCATGGGGGATCAGAAATGTAAATAAAGCCGTAATAGCGATCAATCGCCACGAAGGAAACTCCAGCGGAGGGGCGAGAGTAAATATATATATATATATATATATATATATATATATATATATATAAAAGCATTAAACGCACCGAATATAAAATCCAGGCTCATCGAACAGAGTTCGACCACAGTTCATATATATATAAGTATAAATATATATATAAAAGCGAGTAAATGCACCGGATATAAAATCCAGGCTCATCGAATAGAGTTCGACACACAGTTAATATATATGTATATATATATATAGAAAAGCAAGTAAACGCTCCAGACCGAAGTCTAGGCTCAATCAAGGCATAACTCGATAATGCTTGTCAATATATATATAAATATAATATATATATATATATATATATATATTTATATACAGACTGGAATGAAACCACAGACCAAAGTCCGGGCAAAAGAAAGTAAGACGACTCTCAACGTGTAGAAGGGTGTGTGCAAAGATGAAGAGAAAGACTCTAAAGTGTGTGAGAAGGCTTACAGCTGACTGCTAAAAAATGCTTCTATATCTTTAAAGTTGGTAAACAGTGGCTTTTGTGGGTACAAAAGAGGCTATATATGAGCTCACAGGTGTTTAAAAGTGGGAAATACACTGTATGGGCGAGTGCAGAGCTTAGGTGTCTGTGGTTTCCCGTCTTTTTTCTCCTAGAAAATCAAAGCACCCCAAGCCCTCTATTTATAGGCATATGAGTCATAGGTGTACTGCTGGTGGCAGTGTAGTGTGTAGGCAACCCGGGTTGGCCCGGGTTTGTCGGGTCGGGTCATCTCGAAGTACATGCACTCAGGCACTATAATGTCCACTCGGATTTTCAGAAGTACAATCTGGGCATCCGTTTGAGGTATACAGAACCTATTTTGGACCGCTGTTGTCGAGAGTTATACGATAACATGGGATTAGAGTTTATGCAAAGTCATTGAAGATGGGACGATGCCCTCCGGTCTTCAAGCTTCAACTTTCATCCGTTACCCTGCACAATAGTCACTCGGGATTAGTTAGCCTTATGGGACATCATTGCATAGAGACGTTACGTGGCATCGTGTTTGATGAGATGACGATGTTGCCCCTCACCGGTGTTATCACCGGATTGGGCTGATAAAGCAGACGTTGCTCGAGACTTTCTTTGAGATTGACCGCCATAATTGTTGAAGGTCCTCATTGTCATCTTTAAGGTGTGCCTATCTTCCGATGTTATCACTTAGGGTTGGTGCGGTGTATCTCGTTGTGCGCCAAGATTGAAGTCGGTCGATTTGAAACAAGCATTTTCGGTTATCGCAAACAAGCATTCCTTGGGGTTATCACTAAGGTTGGTGGCTATTCCCATGGTTGGGACTGAGACTGGATACCTCGAGGTTGTCTCTGAGACTAACCGGTCTTCTCCGGTGTGTGTTCCGATATTATATCTGCAGATCTCGGTGTTATCTCCGAGGTTGGATTTGGTTACTCCTGCATCGCGATCCAGGGGTTTGATCTTTGAACTTCGGTAGTATCCCAGATAGATTTGGATTGTCTTTCGTGGTTCTCTCTTAAAAGACTTAATCATCCTCCCGCAATGTTAGTGTGATAATGATCTGAGAAAATTTCGAGTGTCTACAGGGTATTCGGGACACTTTTCGTGACGGACTACTATTCACGAGTTACTATTCACGAGTTACTAGTCATGAGTTACTATTCATGAGTTACTGTGACGAACGAGATTTTTGTAGTTTAATTTTTAATATTTATTGAATTAAATAAATATTTTTCGATGTTTAATTATTGGATTAAATAATTATTTGATGCAATTGTGGTAGATTAATTTAATTATGTGTTACATTTATTAAATTAATGTAGAGAATAATTATTATTCAAGTATGTCATTATGTGAGCTTATTGTATTAAATAAAATATTTAATAAGCATAATGTTATTTTAATTAATTTAATAATGAATTAGAGATTTAATAATTTGATATAATTAATTAATGAGAAAATTAATTATATGATTATGTGAATTTATGAGAAATTATTATATTTAATTTTAAATAAGATATTGATTTATTTTATGAAGGAGTGTGACATTAATTAAACTATATGATAAAGCTTTATTAGATTAAATGGTTTTTAAAACCTATTCTAGCTAGACAAACATGGCCTTAGAGGGAGTTATGGGCAGTTAACCCATGATGGGTAACTGACCGAAATGCGCATCAGTCCTTTAATTCATACGACGTCTTCTTCATTTTCTAAAGTCTAACAAAGAAATCAGAGAAGGTTCATAAAGAGAAATTTGAGAAGTTAGAGAGAAACGTTGGAGTGTGTAATTAACAATTATTTGTGAAAGGATCACCACTGATCATCTCTTCTAAAACTATACTCTGGATAATTTCTCCAAACTCAAATTCTCATATTTTACGTCATTTAGTTTTCTAGAAAAATGGCTTTCAAGTTTTATGTAAATCTTTGTATTTGGGAAATGATATGATTATAAGTTTATATATGTGTTAAATGTTATCAAATTGTATTTGATTATATATATTATGTAAACCATATCATCAAATTCATGAAAATATGTCGTATGTGATTTCTGATAAATTTCAGAGTTTGGGTTATGGTCATATGGCCTTACACGTGATATTTCATGTGTTCATCGTATATTATCCCTAAATTTTACACTCGTATGTTGTTATGCATATTGATACGAAGAGACCAAAGTTTAAATAAACGGATTCGGTGTTATAACGAATCCGTAGTGATAATTTTCAAGTTTTATTTTCAAAACCTTCAAGAACATCAAAGTCAGTGAAATTATAGATGTTTAACTCTGTGATTATGTGTTTTAATGGGTTAAAATCACTCTATAAGTGTTGGGTATTGATTATATATGAATTATAACATGTGGGTATGAATTATTTCGGGTAGTAGTAATTTAATTTAGATTTTTTGGACTTTGTTACGCAATTTTTTCGTGAATTGCGAGCAGTTCTAATTCGCCATAGCCTGCTTGAGACTTCGTGCCTTATTTTCCAGCGTATGGGCCAAGTCTCGAGCCACGGACCACAATGGCAAACAAGCGCGCTAAGAGTCCGTACCAGCATAAGCCATGGCGCATGAACGCGAAGACCAAGTATAATAGTGAAAGTGCAATACTACTCTCCGAGAAAAGTTCGTAAAAGGAATTTTTAAAAATGATTAAGTCTAGCAATGTGTTAGTAACTTAATGTAATGAACATGTCAACATGTTAGAAGTATAATGTGATGATAAAATAGATGTTTAACATGTAAATAATATAATTACATGTAGATTGAGTTATAGAATCCATAATTAAATTAATATTCATAAAGTGATTTTATGTGACAGTAAATGTGATAATTTGACTAAGTATAGTCATAACCAAAGTTTAGACAAAAGAATGATCATTGATGATTAGTTAAGTTATAATTAACTGGCATTGTGAATGTGAATGGTATGTAGGATTAAATTCAAAGAACGTGCTTAGTTAAAGTATAATCTACGCACGAGGCAAGTTTCCAAACCCTACTTGTCATTATTGTTCAAGTTTATTATTTACTTCGAGTAAATTATCATTACTATTATTCAAGTCGAATTATTATATTAAAGATGGATTATCTTTTCAAAGTATGATTCAGTTATACAATAATTGTCCTATTGTATACTTCTTGAGATTATTATTCAAATTGAATATCATTATTGTTGAACCTTATTAGACTAGTGAATTTTATTGATTCAACTAGTCTTTAGTTGATGAACGTTCTAAATTTCAGAACCCTTATTGAATTATCCAAACCAAACTTCCTTTGGTGTGGACTCGAATGTCAATGAGATGAACAACCTGAAAGGATTTACTTATCGTTAGCGTTAAGATATTGTGCACGATGATGGTACTAAGGGTTGATCCCCTAAAATGCGAGTAGAAAGGTCCATAGTCTTATGATGTTAAAGGTTTCAAGTATAACCCTTGATAACCTAGGACATAGTTCAAGGTCTTATGACCCTCAGAAATCTATTGATTCTTGCTATTCATTCTTGATTCAAAAATTTGAGCTTTTATTTCAGAAGTTATTATTTCTCTCGCATGTTATTATTCATTGTTATATTGTTATACTTGTGGGCAATCGTGCTCACTCTTACTTAAAAATAACATTGCAGTTAAGAACGAAAGAACCGACGAACCTTCCCCTAGAAAAGGCAAGGGCAAGGTTAACAAGTGATGAAGACTTGTTATTTTTATTAGATGATATATTTATGCTTAAGACTTGAGTTAATGATGTTGTTTAAGACTTATTTATTTATGATTCTGCACAGATGTTTAAGGTTAGTTTAACTTGGGATTGTATTATTATTATTATTCGGATGTTGTAACCCTTAAGGGGAAGATTTTTATTCTATCTATTGCATGGCTTGCATTTATTATGGGTAGATAGATAGATGATATTTGTACAGTGAACACCAAATCCCGTGGAATTGAAGTACCCGAATTTGGGGGTGTCACAAGTTGGTATCAGAGCTGTAGGTTATGAACCTTAGGTGCGGGAACAACCTTAGGTAGTAGCCTTATAGAAGAAGATAGTAATGGAAAACTCTTATTGAGTTCTAAGAAATGAATTTTTGTAATTCATTGAAGATAATAAAATACATTATGTGTTTATGTGTTAAAGTATGTGTTAGATGATACGACTTAGTAACTAAAACTTAAAATATTGTTGTCAGGATGTCGAATGTTGGAGAAGCTAGTCAAGCTGGGGAGGAAGAACCCCGTGTACCTATAGTACCTATTGAGGAGGAATCCCGTGTACCTATAGTATCGACAGAGGAAGAGCCCTGAGACATTCATGTCGTTAGGGAGCAGCTGGTGCAGACGGAATCATCTCCATTGATCACCGTTGTTGGTCAGGAGCATGAACCTAAGACTGATCCTGAGGAGGATCCTGGGGAGGAATTTATTGAGGAAGAGGAAGAGGAAGAAGAGGAGTTATCACGGTACACCGTTGATGCTGAGATGTATGACACATTATATGACCGTAACGTAGAGTTACGAGACGAGGTCCAGGATTTGCTGAGCGAGCGGTTATTCAGCATATTACTCTAGAGCAAAAGGAGAGGTAGATTTCATGATCGATTTGGCACCCAGAACTGCTCCAATATCGAAGGCACCATACCGAATGGCACCAGTAGAGATGAAAGAACTAATGGTACAACTACAAGAATTGTTGGACAAAAAGTACATTCAACCGAGCGTATCGCCTTTGGGAGCGCCGGTGTTGTTTGTGAAAAAGAAGGATGGATCGATGCGGCTCTGCATTGATTACAGAGAACTGAACAAGGTCATGATTAAGAACAGATATCCATTACCAAGGATTGACGACCTATTTAACCAATTAAAGGGAGCGAGATACTTTTCCAAGATAGACTTGAGAAGCGGTTATCATCAACTGAAGGTGAGGCCAGAGGATGTACTGAAGACAGCGTTCAGGACGCGATATGGTCACTACGAATTTTTAGTAATGTCGTTTGGTCTTACGAATACTCCTGCAACATTTATGGGACTAATGAATGGTGTGTTCAAGCCATTTTTGGACAAGTTCGTAGTGGTATTTATAGATGATATTTTGGTCTATTTGAAAACCAAGGAAGAACATGAAGAGCATTTGAGATTAACATTAGAAGTATTGAGAAGGGAAAAGTTGTATGCCAAGTTTTCAAAATGCGAATTTTGGATTGAACGAGTGCAATTTCTTGGGCACGTGATCGATAAAAACGGAATTTCGGTAGATCCATCAAAATTCGAAGCCGTGATTAACTAGGATCAGCCGAGAACGCTGTTGAAAGTAAGAAGTTTTCTTGGATTGGCGGGATATTATAGAAGGTTCATACAAGACTTTTCCAAGATCGCAACTCCATTAACGAATTTAACTCGAAAAGCTATGAAATTTGTTTGGACGGATAAGTGTGAGGAAAGTTTTCAAGAATTGAAGAAGAGGTTGAGTACGGCCCCTGTGTTATCTCTTCTGGACGATACAGGAAATTTTGTTGTTTATAGTGATGCGTCGCATAAAGGATTTGGTTGTGTGCTGATGCAAAATGGCAAAGTCATTGCGTATGCAAAACGACAATTGAAGGATTACAAGAAGGGATATCCAACCCATGACTTGGAGTTAGCTGTAGTTATTTTTTCTTTGAAAATTTGGAGACGCTATCTCTACGGGGAGAAGTGTGAAATATATACGAACCACAAGAGTCTGAAATATATTTTTACATAGAAGGATTTGAATATGCGTCAAAGAAGATGGTTGGAATTAATTAAGGATTACGACTGTGAGATTTTATACCATCCGGGTAAAGCAAATGTGGTTGCCGACGCCTTAAGTAGAAAGGGTCGTGAGAAATTGATGATGTTGACTGCTCAGGAGGAGCTAATTGCAGAAATGGAGAAACTAGAGTTGGAAGCGAAGTATCGTATGGAGATTGATGAGAGGCTATTTCAGATGCAATCTGGTACAACTCTACTAGATAAAGTAAAGGAGGCTCAACTTCAGGACGAAGAATGTAAAAAGATGACAACGAAGATATTTGAAGGAACTGAACCGAGATTTATGATGGATAAGGAAGGAATACTGAGATTTGAGAGTAGAATTTGGGTACCGCCAGTACAAGAGAATAAAGAAGATATTTTGAGCGAGGCTCATAGTTCACGATATTTGATTCACCCTAGAAGTACAAAGATGTATCAAGATCTTCGACAATATTCGTTTTGTCAGGGAATATTCTTTTTGTCGGGGAATATTCGTACGACAGTACAATCATTGGTGGACCCCACAATAGAATTATTGTCGGATTGAGAAAACGAGAAAAATACTTTATGAAAATAATAGCGGAAGTTTTACCGTTAAGCTCTTTGAAACACCGGTGTTAAAAAGTACTGATGTACGCGTGATTCGCAGTAGTAGTACACGGTATTGATTATTGATGCTTATGTGAGAAGTCACTCAGTATTGTTCAATCGGGTATTCGGGACACTTTTTGTGACGGAGTACTATTCACGAGTTACTATTTACGAGTTAATATTCACGAGTTACTATTCATGAGTTACTATTCATGACAATTCAGCGAAGTTCTTGTATTTGACGAGATTTTTGTAATTTAATTTTTAATATTTATTGAATTAACTAAATATTTTTCGATGATTTAATTATTGGATTAAATAATTATTTGATGCAATTTTTATAGATTAATTTAATTATGTGATACATTTATTAAATTAATGTAGAGAATAATTATTATTCGAAGTATGTCATTATGTGAGATTATTGTATTAAATGAGATATTTAATAAGCATAATGTTATTTTAATTAATGTAATAATGAATTAGAGATTTAATAATTTGATATAATTAATTAATGAGAAAATTAATTATATGATTATGTGAATTTATGAGAAATTATTATATTTTAATTTTAAATAACATATTGATTTATTTTATGGAGTGTGACATCAATTAAACTATATGATAAAGCTTTATTAGATTAAATGGTTTTTGAAACCTATTCTAGCTAGACAAACATGGCCTTAGAGGGAGTTATAGGCAGTTAACCCATGATGGGTAACTGACCATAATGCGCATCAGTCCTTTAATTCATACGACGTCTTCTTCATTTTTCACTTTCTAAAGTCTAACAAAGAAATCAGAGAAGGTTCATAGAGAGAAATTTGAGAAGTTTGAGAGAAAAGTTTAAGTGTGTAATTAACAATTATTTTTGAAAGGATCACCACTGATCATCTCTTCTAAAACAATACTCTGGATAATTTCTCCAAACTCAAATTCTCATATTTTACGTCATTTAGTTTTCTAGAAAAATGGCTTTCAAGTTTTATGTAAATCTCTGTATTTGGGAAATGATATAATTATAAGTTTATATATGTGTTAAATGTTATCAAATTGTATTTGATTATATATATTATGTAAACCATATCATCAAATTCATGAAAACATGTCGTATATGATTTCTGCAAAATTTCAAAGTTTGGGTTATGGCCATATGGCCTTATACGTGATATTTCATGTGTTGATCATATATTATCCCAAAATTTTACACTCGTATGTTGTTATGCATGTTGATACGAAGAGACCAAAGTTTAAATAAATGGATTCGGTGTTATAACGAATCCGTAGTGACAATTTTCATGTTTTATTTTCAAAACCTTCAAGAACATCAAAATCAGTGAAATTATAGATGTTTAACTTTGTGATTATGTGTTTTAATGGGTTAAAATCACTTTATAAGTGTTGGGTATTGATTATATATGAATTATAACATTTAGGTATGATTAATTTCGTGTAGTAGTAATTTAATTTGGAGTTTTTGGGCTGTGTTCTGCAATTTTCGCGAATTGCAGAACAGTTTCTGGTTCATCGCGCCGTGGCCCCTGACTCATGCCTTATTTTCCGCGTCATAACGCTAAGTCTCGAAAAACCAAAGCCTTGCACTAAATAAGCCAGCGCCAAGAAGTCAAACCATAGCGCGCCATCGCGTCGCTTGGCGAAGAGCAAGAAATATAAGATGGCGCCAAATACCACTCTCCGTAAAGTTCGTAAAAGAATTTTAAAATGATTAAGTCTAGCAATGTGTTAGTAACTTAATCTAATGAACATGTAAACATGTTAGAAGTATAATGTGATGATAAAATAGATGTTTAACATGTAAATAACATAATTACATGTAGATTGAGTTATGGAATACATAATGAAATTATTATTCATAAAGTGATTTTATGTGATAGTAAATTTTATAATTTAACTAAGTATAGTCATAACCAAAGTTTAGACAAAAGAATGATCATTGATGATTAGTTAAGTTATAACTAACTGGTATTGTGAATGTGAATGGTATGTAGGATTAAATTCAAAGAACGTGCTTAGTTAAAGTGTAATCTACGCATGAGGCAAGTTTTCTAACCCTACTTGTCATTACTGTTCAAGTTTATTATTTACTTCGAGTAAATTATCATTACTATTATTCAAGTCAAATTATTATATTAAAGATAGATTATCTTTTCAAAGTATGATTCAATTATACAATAATTGTCCTATTGTATACTTCTTGAGATTATTATTCAAATTGAATATCATTATTGTTGAACCTAATTAGACTAGTGAACTTTATTGATTCAACTAGTCCTTAGTTGATGAACGTTCTAAATTTCAGAACCCTTATTGAATTATCCAAACCAACCTTCCTTTGGTGCGGACTCGAATGTCAAACTGAGATGAACAACCCTGCGAAGGGATTTACTTATGCGTTAGCGTTAAAAAATTGGGCACAGTATGGTACTAAGGGCTGATCCCGCTAAGTACGAGTAGAAAGGTCCATAGTCTTATGACTGTTAAAGGTTTCAAGTATAATCCTTGATAACCTAGGACATAGTTCAAGGTCTTATGACCATCAGAAATCTTTTGATTCTTTCTATTCATTCTTGATTCAAAAGTTGAGCTTTTATTTCAGAAGTTATTATTTCTCTCGTATGTTATTATTCATTGTTATATTGTTATACTTGTGGGCAATCGTGCTTACTCTTGCTTAATAACAACATTGCAGTTAAGAACGAAAGAACTGAAGAACCTTCCACTAGTAAAGGCAAAGGCAAGGTTAACAAGTGATGAAGACTTGTTATTTTTATTAGATGATATATTTATGCTTAAGACTTGAGTTAATGATGTTGTTTAAGACTTATTTGTTTATGATTCCGCACAGATGTTTAAGATTAGTTTAACCTGAGATTGTATTATTATTATTCAGATGTTGTAACCTTTAAGGGGAAGATTTTTATTCTATCTATTGCATGGCTTGCATTTATTATGGGTAGATAGATAGATGATATTTGTACAGTGAACACAAAATCTCGTGAAATTGAAGTACCCGAATTTGGGGGTGTCACAGTTACTATTCACGAGTTACTATTCACAAGTTACTATTCATGAGTTACTATTCACGAGTTATTATTCATGGGGTATTATTCACCCGTAAAATATATTTCTTTTCGGTCCAAATTATTTTTTTGGGTACAATATTAGTCCATGAGGAGATGTGCTAATTTTTTAGACCGTTGGCTGAAGATATAATAGTAAATCAATATGAACCGCTGGTGGATAGTTATAATAGTAAATCAATATGGATCGTTGGTTTAAAGTTTTAATAGTAAATCAGTATGGACCGTTACTTTAAGTTTTAATAGTAAACCAATATGGACCGTCCGTTTAAAAGTAAATCAATCTGAACTGTTCATAAATTAGTTATTATTCAGTCCATTCTTCTATAAATAGAAGTTCATTCCTTCATTATTTCTTACGAATTCACTGAAACTCCAGGGAGAGAAATTATAGAGAAACTATAGAAAAGTATTCAGCTACTTCACTACTCTTATATTCAGTTTCTTTTACGGTAAGGGGTATTATTTTTTTGTATTCATGAAAAGAACTTCTGTTATTCTATTATTTATTATTCTGTTGGAATAACCTGTATACGCGGGCTACACTATACTTGGTGAAATTCTTCTCTTATTTCATTATTTATTATTCTATTGGAATATCCTCGTCTGCATGCGTTTCATGGGACCGGTTCGATCTTTATTATTACATTGGAATATCACATCGTCTGTGTTTTACGTGGGACCTAGTTCCATCCTTTATTATTCTCGTTGGAATATCCCGTCATGCGTTTTTACTACTGGGACGGGTTCCGTTATTTATTATTCTGTTTGAATAACATGCCTGTGCGGTCTATTGCATGTCTGGGGATTTCTTTAATTATTCCATTCTTTATTATACTCAGTTGGTTAAAACTTTGACTTCTATACTCCCTGAAATTAGTGGAATATCCTTGATATTTGCGCTTCATCCAGATCTTTTCATGGAAATATTTTTTACGAGCATTCTTGAATTTTACTCCACAAAGTAAAGATATCATGTTGACAATTTGGACGTTATTGAGTTCAGGATAAATTAACTTATAAATCTTTAAAACTTATTCTTGAACTTGTTTTATTGAATTATTATGTCATTGTCATGATGAATTATGTTGGTTATTATGTGAAAACATGAAAGTTTCTTAGAAATCACAAAGGGTTGAAAATCAGATTTTGGTAAAAATGGAGTATAAAATTCAATTAACCATATCTCCTATTATATTTTAAACTTTTGAGTGTGGTCAAGTTTTAGAGTTAGATCTATGAGTTTTCTAACTTATCCAAGTGGAATCACTAGAAAAGGTATTGTAAATTTTCGTGTGGACTGATTTTAGTAAAGGAGTCAAAAACTAAAAAGTGCCAAAAAACTACTGCCAGAAAATTTAAAAAGGCATTTTCGGCCACTTAAATTGTGAGAAAAATTCTGGCCTTTTGGGACATGAAAATATATAGTATACAGTACCTACTGTCCAAAAATGAGCTCATTCCGACTTAAAATGAGCAAGTTATGACTATTTCAATATTTAGGGTTTTCTGAAGAAAAACGCTATAATCGGAGTTCTATAACTCCGATGACCATGAAATTTAAACTGGAAGATCACGTTAACATGTGTAAGATCATGCCAAGATGTGAGAATTTATGGAGTTAACCTTAAGGTAGCTAATTTCTTAATGAATTAATTAGAAATTAATTTTTGAAAAATAGTAAATGAATTTTAAAAATTCCGAGAAAAATATATGTTCAATATGGGACTATATTCTGCTTAATCCCAGAAAAGAATAATTTTTAGGACTGATTTGGTATTTTTCATGAAAATAATTTAGTTACGAACATATGAATTAAATATGTTATGTGAAGTTGAAAAATTGGTAAATAGGATTTTATGGCTTGAAAATTCTATATAAGTTATATGCATATTTTTGATGAGTAAATTGATTATTGGTGATGAAATCTTATGAGTATGACTTTTTGAATGATTAAATGCATTATTTGGAAAAGTGTAACAATTAAATTAAATTGTTTATAAGTTTAAGGAGTGATTAAAATATTGTTATAATATTAACAATATTAGATTATAATTTTATTAAGTGATTGATAATGTTTAGTTAAATTTAAAGTCTTTAATATTTATCCTTGATTTAGTTTGACCAATGCTTATAATATTGTCATCATCCTCATGCTTATATTATGTTGAAAGTCATCTGTGGCTTGGAGTGCATAGATGGACTTGGTATGATTATGACCAGGGATTATTCGGTATAATCATAACCGTAATGTTACAAATGATGTGGAAAAAGTCCTCATTGGCCCGTAGTGCATTGATGGACAGTTTTTGGTATGATTATGGCTATGGATTCTCTTTAGCCGTAGTGCAAAGATGAATTGTTTTATGGCATGATCAGGACTGTTGATGAAAACACGATTATCTTTGGCCGTAGTGCATGGATAATTCGTGGTTGTGATACTAAAGAATATCCTTGGCCTGTAGTGCATGGATGATTCGATGATGTGGATTAATTATTGAGATGAGTCTCAGCAATGAAATATTAATTCATGGATGTGATAATAATGAATATCTTTGGCCGTAGTGCAAAGATGATTTAATGATTATGAGAAGGAATTGTGATTTGGTATAACCATGATTTTTGATGTTTCAGGTGATGAAAATTATCTTCGTCCTAGGTGCGAAGAGGAATTTAGAATCACAATTGTGATTATGAGTTATTCACATGATCGTGGACGGGAATTGTTGATTGATGTTACACGGATAAAACATTATTGGTGGACTTTTAACATAGAGAAGATAATAAACCTTACGGTCTATTTGAATCTTCTAATGGATTGCTTATTCCGCTGCAACTATGGTTGAAAAGTTTTATTATCTGTCATATGTTCTAAATCTCTGATTTATTATTGATGAAAGCTATTGATAATTTAATTATCTTTAGTCATGATATTCTTTACTAGGCTAGTTATGCTCACCCTTCTGCTTCACAATTCCTTTCAGGTAATAAGAGTGCAGCTGGGTCGAGCGGGGGTATGAAGAGGATTAGAACGGTGGTCTCTAGCTGTGTAGGTTCTCCCTAAACATTATAGAAAAGTGTATTGTATTCTATACATCATTTCGTAGTTATATTTGGTGAATCATATAGGGTAAGGCGAACCCAACGTTGGAAGGGTGTTTTTGCCACTATCATATAAGATGTCTAATGACATACAACCTCGTGTTATTATAAGACATGGTTGTGCACATCCACTTGCTGAGTATATCTACGAGCACTACCTATATGATCTTGGAGTATTTTTGAAATATAATTTTCACTTGGAGACAACGGAGATAATTATATATATAGAGAAGACTTACCATTGGAAAGAAGATGATAGTAATCTTCTTATTTTTCTTTGGGGACTTTTGGGTTAACCAAGGATAATTCTATGGACATATGATATCTATCATAACTTGGACGCATGGCCTCCCATGTACGAAGGTTTCCTTGAGCACTTCCTAAAGATTTTAGTTTCTAAAATAGTTTTTGACAGTACTTTTATGTAAAGTACCATTGTAAGGTTGTGGTCGAGGTACCATGAGAGTTACATACATTTGTATTAAAACTCATATTTAACTGTGGTCGTATTCTATATGACAGCTCAACAGTTGTATAAATGAAGTTGTATTTGAATTTTGTACCATGTATTTAACAACTTAGAATGGGTGATGTATACCTAATTTTGGGGGCGTCACATTTAGTATCAGAGCTTAGGGATATGGTCGCTGGCGGAGATAAGACTGTAGAACTAGGAGGGGATTGACGAGTTATATACTTCGCTAGTGTGTGACTTACCTAAGCTAAAATTATTCACTTGATAAGTTGACAAATTACGATATGTCAATTAACATTTATTTTGAAGCTATATTCTAGAATGATATCTGAAATACAGGAGATGAGAAATGGGAAAATCATGGTAGCGAGGAAATTACCAGGAAGGTACAATCTGAAAAGAAAGCATGGTATTCTCATCTCTTCGAATATCAGGTACGTACGTAAATTTTGAGGGCAAAATTTCATAAGGAGGGGTGATTGTGAGACCCCGAATTTTATGAAATAAAAGTATTCAATTTTTCTATTTTGGTAAATAGTTAAATTGATAAAAGTTTAAAGTTAAGGGTAATATGTGAAATTTTTTTTTGCAAAGTAAGCAAGTTGATATAAAATATTCATTTTGTCGGGGAATATTCGATTAGTCGGGGAATATTCTTTTTGTCGGGGAATATTCGTACGACGGTACAATCATTGGTGGACCCCACAACAGAATTATTGTAGGATTGAGAAAATGACAAAAATACTTTATGAAAATAACGGCAGAAGTTTTACCGTTAACTGTTGAAACACCCGGTGTTAAAAGTACAGTAATACACTTGGTTGCATAGTAGTGCACGGTATTGATTATTGATGCTTATTTGAGAAGTCACTCAGTATTGTTCAATCGGGTATTCGGGATACTTTTTGTGATGGAGTACTATTCACGAGTTACTATTCATGAGTTACTATTCACGAGTTACTATTCACGAGTTACTATTCATGAGTTACTATTCACGAGTTACTATTCATGAGTTACTATTCACGGGGTACTATTCACCAATAAAATATATTTCTTTTCGGTCCAAATTATTTTTTTGGGTATAATGACGCCCTCAAATCCAGGTATCTTTCAACCCAACAGATGGTGCTCCGCGATGCTACAATCCATACAATCATTCCATTGAAATAACATCAAAATTAATGTAATTACTATCTTTGTATTACATTTGTAATAAATCCTTTCCCAGGTTCATAAACCGAATACATTCTTTGTTCTTCATAAGTATATTACATACAATTACACTAATCTATTACAGGACGATTACTTGTCCATCTTAGCCTTGCCTTTATCTCTCTTAGAACTCTCAGTTCGTTCGGCTTTAGCTGCAAACATATGGTTCAAGCAACAATGAGCATAACTAGCTCAGCAAGTCTTAACAACGAATCATATGACTATCACATTAACAATTACATGCTTTATTCTCGTAACTGAACAATTAACTACGAAGCACTATGAAACATTTGACTAGTACTTCTCATATCATAACAACAATTCCAAAGTATATATATAATAGCTTAGGAATTCTGAACCGGTCGATAGACCATGAACAGTAACTTTCAGTTTTCATACCTGAAAAGGATTCTACATCACTAGGGTCGTTCATCCGTCTAACTTACGAGTACGTCTAGGTGATCAGCCAATAGTACCCTATGTTGATCAACACTTATTCATTAAACGTATTTATGTTTAATATTTTGGCAAACTCGCGTGCCCATCGAAATATCGATGAAAGATACTTTTTGTTTGTTTATAGACAAACTTATCTTTACATCCGTACCAAATACTTGGCATAGGATAATGCTAACAGTTCTATATGAAACAGACTGATAAATAAATCCATTGATTCTTCAATACTGGTCTAGCCGAGTTAAAACAGGCGTCGACTCTTTCTTTAAAACCATTCATGCATTGTATAACAGGCATTACATAAAATTTGGCTAACACGAAGGTTAGACAAGCGTTAAGAAAGACTTGCATTTAAGCGTCTGCTACAGTATAATTACCTTCCTTTTGAGTCTTTACAGTCTATACAACATATAATCACATAACATACCACATTAGGTCATGAACGAACATACATGGTTCCTAATGAATCTTACCCTTCTTCTCAATCTAATCATTTATTAGATTGCTTACTATTGGTTTCGGCTTGCCGTTTATAGCCAACTTCTTTCTCTTCTATGTTGTAAGTGGATTTACTTCATTAATACCACTCGTTTTGCATTAATCATCCTTCCTCACAGCTTACCAACGTTCTTTCATTATCAATCGAAATTCGATCGTTTACTGGTTAAGTATACTTATTGCATATCGTTCACGTTCACGTAATATTCAACAACTTTTAGTTGTAACTCTCAACGTTATTGTCATCATCGTAGATTCTACTTTAAGTTAATTAATTCATCATCAATTAAGAATCTTTCATCTTGTTATACTTAATCATACTTATTTCTTCAATAAAGTCAAATCGATTTTCTATGCTTCATTATGGCTCATTAACGTTCTTACGTTTATTAACCAATCCCCGATCATCATTGGTGAAGTACCAAAGGTGAACATCATACACGGTTTACTTATTACCCTCTTGCGTTCTTCGTTTAATTATGGTTAAACCATACATAATCTTCTAACATTATCACTTTATAAGTGATTTAAAGTTAATCTTATTATGTATATTAAGTACCTTAATTGTCTTAAATTTGGTCTATATTCAAAAGGAATGAAAACCTAACTTGGTCAACTTTTTCCCACTGCCGGCGCGGCACCCTTTATATTTTAGTGGCGCTGCGCCTCGAGTTAGCACAGATTTCTACGAAGTCTGAAATGCAATACCACCACTTTGTCTTGGTTTTGGTAACATACGGCTACGAAGTTCTGTGTAACTAGTTGGCCAAAACAGTTTTGGCCAACTAACGAAACTACCGGCTTCCTAATTTGTTCGTTTTACATTCGAATTGACCCATTCGAATTCCTACAAGTCAGGAATTACATCCTTTACGTGTTCATATAAGAATTCGACACTTTCGAATTCGTTAACTCAAAATTCACTATTGAGTTCATTTTCTAGACGCTCGGAAACGTTAAGGAACGTTCAATGCTCATTTTCTTCGTTTTAAGTCAAAATCCGATGATTCTCAAACCCACAACTCTTAACCACCCTATCTCACGTGTTGACATTGGAAACCAACGTTTTCAAGTCACACGACAACTTTTGACCTTTAATCCGGGCTTTCTACGTTTTTGACGTTTAACGTTTATTTTTACAAAATTCGCCATAACTTCGTTACTCGTGTTCTATAAGCGAAATCAAATGGAACACTCCATTGATTCATTATCTATATCCTAACCAATCAATATGCACATACCTTATCTATGATGGTTTTCAATTTGTCCATCAACAACCATATTAACATTCAACGATTTCTATGGTTTTGAACTTACGTAAACATTTACGATTTCCATTTGATCATGACTTATCAATGTTTTCATTATTAATAGTCATCCTTATTCCTCCTCACTAACATGTTCCACCAATCTACGTTTCTCTACGAGAAAGAAATCGAAAAAGATGAAGACTAACGTTTATAAAATATTACCTTTTTCGTTCTTCGCGTTCTTGCTAAACTTCTTATGTTTTGCTTCAAAGTAGGTTGATCACTTGTTTCTAGCTCTTCCTCTCTCTCAATATATGTTGGCTAATGTTTGGAAACTCTCAAGTGAATTAACCAAGCTTCTATTTATAGGAATCTCAAAGTGAGGGCTTAATGGTCAATAAGCCATTCCACCTCCTTACTATTCCAAGCTTAACCATCAAGTATTCGTGGCCTCCACACTTACTTAGCCATCAAGTTTAATTGTTAATCACCTAGCTTATCCTTTACTTGCTCATTACTTTAATTACTTGTTAATCACCTAACTTATCTCTAGCTTGCTCATCACATTTACTTAGCCTCCAAGCATAAGCACTTTACTTGATCATTAATTAACTTATCCATTACTTAGCCACCAAGTACTTTACTTAGTCTTTAAGTATCTTTCTCACTACACAATTTACTTGGTCATCACACCTTATCCTTGATCACCAAGATTAACCATAAAATCAAGGGTTGCTCCATGGGTCACCCTAATCCATTGGATTCTTACTTTGGGCTTTCATTAACAAACATTGGGCTTGTTCATCAAACCATATTGGACTTATCCATTTTCTACCATTGGGCATAGCCATTCCTATACTTGGACTTATATAAATTCTAACCAATCCTACAAGTCCATTACATATGGCTTAATGCCTTAGGACGTATTCTATATGTATTATTATCGTATTCTAACTCGTATACTAATTCATAATATACGATATATCATCATTCCTACATACTCGTATAATACTTCGTATCATACTCGTATTCATTACATACTACAATACCTTCGTATTATACGATCATTGCTTTAATTTATTATACGCATTTCATTCCCCTCTCGGAAATCACTTTCCCTAACCGTTTAGGTTTTAAGTCCGTAAGCGAAAAACTGTGTTTGCCATAACTAAAATTTTATTGGATATTCCATCTCACCTCGATATTCTATCGTTACATATTTTTCGGAAGTTCAAAAATAATTCCAGAGTAAAAGTACGTGAATAGTGTTTTTCGGAAAATTTCTCAGAAAGCTTTTATTTTCGTCTTGGAAATTCCAACACTTAAATACCACCACGTAGCCAAAATACTACGACGTTCTGAACTATCTAGGTCATATAACGACCTTTAATTAGCTTATTCCAATAAATAATCAAATAAATTTATTTAACTCACATAATCAAATAAAAATTTAATTCTCCTAAAACTCCAATTTTCTCGGGCATTACATTCTTCCCCCCTTATAAGGATTCTGTCCCCATAATCACGCTACAATTACACCACTAAATGAGGAAAAATTTTCCATCATTTAAATCTTGAGTTCCCACAATGCTTCTTTGACATTGTGGTTCCTCACCTTCATCTTCACTAAAGATATTATCTTTTACTAATTCTTTATTTAAATCGAAATTATACGCAACTCAGATTCCTCCATCAAAACAAGATTATACTTAATATTCTCTTTATCCTTCATTATCTTCTTCATTTGTTTATAATCCTCGTTACCTAGCGGTACTTCCTTAACTCATTCCAATGATACTTATCAATAACAAATCTTCATATCTTTTAAACTAGAATTCACACTAAGTGAATTCCGTAACCAACTCCTCCCTCCGTAGTGATTCCATCACTATCTTCCCATTTTCATCATGATCTTCTGACGTCTTAGAAAGACTAGAATATCACTAATTATTATTACGACCCACTCGTCCAAATATTATTCGAACACTCTATGACGCTAATGGTACTTTCAACCATAGCACCTCACAAGATTACCTATCAGCTTACCACCGACTTTCTCGACGCCCCTTACAGAAAGTCTAACTTCAATGTATTAGTCAACCCAAATGACATACCTAGAAACTCATGATAACCATAACGAGTTCTGAATGTAGTCTTAGGTACCTCCTTCTTCCTTACTTTCAACCGACGATACCCCGTACACAAATCTATCTTGGAAAAATACTTTTCCCCTTTCAACTGATCAAATAGATCATCGATCGTGGGCAATGGGTATTTATTCTTAACTACTAACCAACTAGTCATATATTTGACTTACGCATTGGTTTACTTATTTAATTTCTTAGGGTTTGCGTTCTTTCAACCTAAGTTTACGCGACCTACTTTCATTACCGGCTTACAGCTTCATGACATACAGAGATGTCTTACTTAATACGTTCATCATCTTTGATGATTTATATTCTTATCTTCTTCTTATTACTTCTCTTGGATTCAACACACATCGCAACTCTGCTAGTAGTCCATATGGTACTCTGAGTGGTTTCCCACAAATAACCAACAAACAAGTTCCTGTCTCATCTACAATGCCATCACAGTGAGTTAGATCGGTTGACAGTTTCATATATACCTTCGCTCTCTGAAGGAATTGTTTAGCCCAGTTCCCATATGTCAACCATCAAAGGTTACGATTGTACCACAACCTGAACTTATCGTAACATCCTTCTAGATTGCGTCTTGATTAGACAACCAGAATGTTCTGGTGATTAATTACCGTAACTTACTACCTTGGGTTTCTAAGAAAACCGAAGATTCATACTTTTCCTTAGACCATTTGTTAAGGTTCTATGGGTAATTAACCCATTCATACCGAGAATTACTTTAAATAATACCGATACTTACTTACTTACTCTTTTATTCATGAAACAATTTCCACGGATATTATTAACGAAAGTTATTTCCTCATTCTCTACCTTAACATTTAAAGGTATTTATAATCTTTTCGGGAATGAAACTTAATCACTTAGCAAATTCACATGCTATAAAAGATCAAGTAGCACTCCTATCAAACTGCACCTAAGCATTCATTGTATCGACTGGAATGATACATGTTACTACATCTACTGATGCAACCGCATCTTGGATAGTCCTATTAAAAGTACAGGCCATAGGTCTACCCGATGATGGTGGTCTAGTGATGGCTAATTTACCACTACTAACACCCTTACTCTTCTCCGACTCCTTCTTTGGGCAATTTCTTACCATGTGGTCCAACTACCCACATACAATACAATCATGGGTTTTTTTTAGAATTAGGACAATTGGGTGATATATGACCCTCCTGTCCACAGTTATAACAACCCGATTTCCCCTTCAGACAGACTCCTAAAGGAGTCTTTCCACATATCTTACATTCTTCCATCCTATGTTTACGATCCCCTTGTCCCACTCCAGTATTCCCGGAGTTAAAATTCTTTCTTTTCGGCATATCGCCACTCCTACCGGCATTCTCTGCCTTAGTTCCTCCCTCTCTTTTGCTCTTATTCTTTCTCTCTTTGTGGTATTGGGTCTATGCCTCACTACCACCTTTCGCTATAATTGTTTTCTCCAGAATGGTCCTATAGGAAGCACTCTGAAATACTGAAATCCTACTATAGGGCAAGGTTTCAGGCCCTGTTCAAACCTACGGGCCTTCCTCTCCTCAATGTCCACTTGGTGTGGAGCAAACCTTACCAATTCTTTAAATTTGGCCGCGTATTGGGGAACTGCCATGTCCCATTTCTTAGTTCTAAGAACTTAATCTTCATCTTCCTCTATATACTTGTAAGGAAATAATTCTCGAAGATAGCCTTCTTGAATTGTTCCCACGTTACCGCATCTGTTCTAGCCCCACCCTAGTGAGCCTCCCACCAAAAGTTGGCTCCTCCTTTCTTCATATAGGTCGCAAAAGAAGTCTTTTACGCCTCAGCTACGTTCGTAATAACAAACGCCTTCTCTATTTCTTTTACCCATGTCTGGGCTTCTAATGGTTCAGTCGTTCCTTTGAGCTCTGGCCGACCAACGCTTTTAAATTCTTTAAGGGTAGTCATTCTGGCTACCCTAGGTTCCGTGGGTGCTCTACCCTCGATTTTTCGTTAAATGCCGCCGTTAATAAATTAACGAACTCTTGCATAGGGTTGTTCTTACCCCCTTGGTTATCATTTCATAATAATAATATCTCATGCCACATCAAAGCACATTAAATAAAAACTTCATTATATTAATATGCTTCTTCATAGTTTGAAACTATTCCAATTTGCTTCTATAGCCAAAAGCTATTACATTTCGATCCCATAATTGAACTTCACAAAAGTTGGGATTTACAAAAAGACTACCCTTTTTACAAAAGAGGGTTTTACGTCACTACACACATGTTTAAAATTCTAAACTCCTAATAATGCATAACTACATCCTTGAGTTCATTTGCAATCATCGCTATAGTATCCCGACTAATAGTATGTCGAGTCTATCCCAACTCAATGGAATAACACGCAACTTTTGAAATCCCTATGAGCACTCTCATGGATGTAAGACATCCGTGCTATCTTCTGGTCTTTCTCAACCAGTTTCTTACGAAGCTCATCGGCCTCTTCCTTATAGTTCCTAGCCTGCTCTGTCATAAGCACATGTTTATCGTGCTCTGACTCAAAATCTGCTTCTGCAGACATCTTAGCTTCATGGAGATAATCAATCTCTTCATTCTGGTTTTGCACAACTATACTCAGTTGCACATTTCTGTCAAGCACTGCCAGATACAATGCTCTCATTGCATCTAGAGATGTTGACTCTAGTGTAGGTACCACCATATTAACTGAGGCTACCTCCATTTCCTCCTCCTCATAGACCATCATATCAAGGTATGATGTCAAAGCTACATCTCCCTCGGAGTTGTCTTCCTCAGAAAAGTACTCCTTTGGCTCTGACTCTTCTAGAATTACTAGTGGTACCTCCGCCCTTTGGCATGGGTCTGAGCTCTACTGCTCATTCAAACTCTTAACTCACCACGTGTATATCTCTATACATCAAGCTATCGTTTGACATCCTATAATAACACATAACATGTTGATTAGTACTTAACATACAATAGTATAAGCACAAATCACATTTAATTCATTTAGGGTTATTTTTCATCTTTTAAATCTTTCAGTACTGAGTTTCCTCAATACCTTATTAACTCCTTCGACTTAAGTAAAGCTTGAGTTTTTTTTTTACTTCCTTCAAACTTTTCCTTTCTTAACGAGGTTATTAGCCTAAGGTTCTTCCCCCCTTAAGTTTTATAACCTAATGCTTTGATACCAACCTGTGACGCCCCCAAATCTGGGTATCTTCCAACCCGACAGATGGTGCTCCACGATTATATAATCCATACAATCATTCCATTGAAATAACAACAAAATGAGTGTAATTACTATCTTTGTATTACATTTGTAATAAATCCTTTCCCAGGTTCATAAACCGAATACATTCTTTGTTCTTCATAAGTATATTACATACAATTACACTAATCTATTACAGGACGATTACTTGTCCATCTTAGCCTTGCCTTTATCTCTCTTAGAACTCTCAGTTCATTCGGCTTTAGCTGCAAACATATGGTTCAAGCAAGAATGAGCATAACTAGCTCAGCAAGTCTTAACAACGAATCATATGACTATCATATTAACAATTACATGCTTTATTCCCGTAACTGAACAATTAACTGCGAAGCACTATGAAACATTTGACTAGTACTTCTCATATCATAACAACAATTCCAAAGTATATATATAATAGCTTAGGAATTCTGAACCGGTCGATAGACCATGAACAGTAACTTTCAGTTTTCATACTTGAAAAGGAGTCCACAGCACTAAGGCCGTTCATCCGTATAACTTACGAGTGCGTCTAGGTGATCAGCCTATAGTACCCTATGTTGATCAACACTCATTCATTAAACGTATTTACGTTTAATATTTTGGCAAACTCACGTGCCCATCGAAATATCGATGAAAAATACTTTTTGTTTGTTTATAGACAAACTTATCTTTACATCCGTACCAGATACTTGGCATAGGATAATGCTAACAGTTCTATATGAAACAGACTGATAAATAAATCCATTCATTCTTCAATACTGGTCTAGCCGAGTTAAAACAGGCATCGACTCTTTCTTTAAAACCATTCATGCATTGTATAACAGGCATTACATAAAACTTGGCTAACATGAAGGTTAGACAAGCGTTAAGAAAGACTTGCCTTTAAGCGTCTGCTACAATATAATTACCTTCCCTTTGAGTCTTTACAGTCTCTACAACATATAATCACATAACATACCACATTAGGTCATGAATGAACATGCATGGTTCCTAATGAATCTTACCCTTCTTCCCAATCTAATCATTTATTAGATTGCTTACTATTGGTTTCGTCTTACCGTTTACAGCCAACTTCTTTCTCTTCTATGTTGTAAGTGGTTTTACTTCATTAATACCACTCGTTTTTCATTAATCGTCCTTCCTCACATCTTACCAACGTTCTTTCATTATCAATCAAAATTTGATCGTTTACTGGTTAAGTATACTTATTGCATACCGTTCACGTTCACGTAATATTCAACAACTTTTAGTTGTAACTCTCAACGTTATTGTCATCATCGTAGATGCTACTTTAAGTTAATTAATTCATCATCAATTAAGAATCTTTCATCTTGTATACTTAATCATACTTATTTCATCAATAAAGTCAAATCGACTTTCCATGCTTCGTTACGGCTCATTAACGTTCTTACGTTTATTAACCAACCCCCGATCATCATTGGTGAAGTACCAAAGGTGAACATCACACACGGTTTACTTATTACCCTCTTGCGTTCTTCGTTTAATTATGGTTAAACCATACATAATCTTCTAACATTATCACTTTATAAGTGATTTAAAGTCAATCTTATTATGTATATTAAGTACCTTCATTGTCTTACATTTGGTCTACATTCAAAAGGAATGAAAACCTAACTTGGTCAACTTTTTTCCCATTCTTGGTATTTGCTTGTACACACACCTTTGTATTTTAGTGGCTCTGTGGCATGAAGTTAGTGGTACTCGTAGAAGTCTGGTCTATGGCGCCACCACTTTGTATTGGTTTTGGTGACTGCTGGCGCACAAAGTCAATGCACCAGTTGGCCAAAACAGTTTTGGTTTTCTAACAAAACTCCTGGCTTCCTAATTTGTTCGTTTTACATCCGAATTGACCCATTCGAATTCCTACAAGTCAGGAATTACACCCTTTACGTGTTCATATAAGAATTCGACACTTTCGAATCCGTTAACTCAAAATTCACTATTGAGTTCATTTTATAGATGTTTGGAAACGTTAATGAGCGTTCAATGCTCGTTTTCTTCGTTTTAAGTCAAAATCTAATGATTCTCGAACCCACAACTCTTAATCACCCTATCTCACGTGTTGACATTGGAAACCAACGTTTTCAAGTCACACAACAACTTTTGACCTTTAATCCGAGCTTTCTACGTTTTCGACGTTTAACGTCTATTTTTGCAAAATTCGCCATAATTTCGTTACTCGTGTTCTATAAGCGAAATCAAATGGAACACTCCATTGATTCATTATCTACATCCTAACCAATAAAGATGCACATACCTTATCTATGATGGTTTTCAATTTGTCCATCAACAACCATATTAACATTCAACGATTTCTATGGTTTTGAACTTACGTAAACATTTACGATTTCCATTTGATCATGACTTATCAATGTTTTCATTATTAATAGTCATCCTTATTCCTCCTCACTAACATGCTCCACCAATCTACGTTTCTCTACGAGAAAGAAATCGAAAAAGATGAAGACTAACGTTTATAAAATATTACCTTTTTCATTCTTCGCGTTCTTGCTAAACTTCTTATGTTTTGCTTCAAAGTAGGTTGATCACTTGTTTCTAGCTCTTCCTCTCTCTCAATATATGTTGGCTAATGTTTGAAAACTCTCAAGTGAATTAACCAAGCTTCTATTTATAGGAATCTCAAAGTGAGGGCTTAATGGTCAATAAGCCATTCCACCTCCTTACTATTCCAAGCTTAACCATCAAGTATTCGTGGCCTCCACACTTACTTAGCCATCAAGTTTAATTGTTAATCACCTAGCTTATCCTTTACTTGCTCATTACTTTAATTACTTGTTAATCACCTAACTTATCTCTAGCTTGCTCATCACATTTACTTAGCCTCCAAGCATAAGCACTTTACTTGATCATTAATTAACTTATCCATTACTTAGCCACCAAGTACTTTACTTAGTCTTTAAGTATCTTTCTCACTACACAATTTACTTGGTCATCACACCTTATCCTTGATCACCAAGATTAACCATAAAATCAAGGGTTGCTCCATGGGTCACCCTAATCCATTGGATTCTTACTTTGGGCTTTCATTAACAAACATTGGGCTTGTTCATCAAACCATATTGGACTTATCCATTTTCTACCATTGGGCATAGCCATTCCTATACTTGGACTTATATAAATTCTAACCAATCCTACAAGTCCATTACATATGGCTTAATGCCTTAGGACGTATTCTATATGTATTATTATCGTATTCTAACTCGTATACTAATTCATAATATACGATATATCATCATTCCTACATACTCGTATAATACTTCATATCATACTCGTATTCATTACATAGTACAATACCTTCGTATTATACGATCATTGCTTTAATTTATTATACGCATTTCATTCCCCTCTCGGAAATCACTTTCCCTAACCGTTTAGGTTTTAAGTCCGTAAGCGAAAAACTGTGTTTGCCATAACTAAAATTTTATTGGATATTCCATCTCACCTCGATATTCTATCGTTACATATTTTTCAGAAGTTCAAAAATAATTCCCGAGTAAAAGTACGTGAATAGTGTTTTTCAGAAAATTTCTCGAAAAGCTTTTATTTTCGTCTTAGAAATTCCAACACTTTAATACCACCACATAGTCAAAATACTACGACGTTCTGAACTATCTATGTCATATAACGACCTTCAATTAGCTTATTCCCATAAATAATCAATTAAATTTATTTAACTCACATAATAAAATAAAATTTTAATTCTCCTAAAACTCCAATTTTCTCGGGCGTTACAGGTACAATATTAGTCCATGAGGAGATGTGCTAATTTTTCAGACCGTTGGTTGAAGATATAATAGTAAATTAATATGGACCGCTGGGGGATAGTTATAATAGTAAATCAATATGGATCACTAGTTTAAAATTTTAATAGTAAATCAGTATGGACCGTTACTTTAAGTTTTAATAGTAAACCAATATGGACCGTCCGTTTAAAAGTAATTCAATCTGGACCGTTCATGAATTAGTTACTATGTAGTCCATTCTTCTATAAATAGAAGCTCATTCCTTCATTATTTCTTACGAATTCACTGAAACTCTAGAGAGAGAAATTATAGAGAAACTATAGAAAATTATTCCGCTACTTCCCTACTCTTATATTCAGGTTTCTTTTTTACAGTAAAGGGTATTATTTCTTTTGTATTCATGAAGAGAACTTACATTATTCCATTATTTATTATTACGTTGGAATAACTTTGTACACGTGGGCTACCCTATACTTGGTGAAATTCTTCTGTTATTTCATTCTTTATTATTCTATTGGAATATCCTGTCTGTGCTTTTTACGTCGGACCTGGTTCCAGTCTTTATTTTTCTGAGCATTCTTGAATTTTACTCCACAAAGTAGTATCATGTTGACAATTTAGACGTTATTGAGTTCAGAATAAATTAACTTATAAATCTTTAAAACTTATTCTTGAACTTGTTTTATTGAATTATTAAGTCATTGTCATGATGAGTTTTGTGACGCCCCCAAAATTAGGTATACATCACCCATCTTGGGTCGCCACTTACATGGTACAGAATTTAAATACAACTTACTAACATAAGCTGTATGTACAATACGACATAAGCGTGAGTTTAAATACAAATATCGTCTACTAGATATTATACAAACTCAAAAGGAGTCCTCATTACAATTATTATCACACTATTTCACAGAATAGTGAGGACTACTAATGCTATCTTCAGGACCATCACTCGTTTCCCCGACTCGTTCCAGCTATATTCTCATTTCCTGAAGAGAACAGTGAAAGAAAGGGTGAGCTCAACTAGCCCAGTAAGAAATATTATGACTAAGATAATGCAGAATAAATTATCAATAGTCTTCAACAATGTTAAAAGCGATAAAATACAATAGACAACCCGGTTTAAGCTGCAGTGAATATGCAATCCATTAAAAGAGTCAAGTAGAAAATAAAGTCTACTATCTTTTAGGTTTTAAAAGGTTTTTCATCACTGTTATAGCTGAGACTCAGCTTTAATAAATATTCCACATCATCGAATCACCCTCACACTTCTGCCAAGGATATTCTTTAGTATCACGACCATAATTATTCATGCACTACGGGCCAAGAATATTTGTGTATTCATTAATGGTCATGATCATGCCAACAATCGCCCATCAATGCACTACTACTACCATCGAGGATTTTTACCACATCATTTGTAACATTACGGTCATGATTACCACCGAATAGTCTCTCTGGTCATAATCATACCATGTCCATCTATGCACTCACAAGCCATGATGACTTTAAAAAAATATAAACATGAGGATGATGACAATGATATAAGAATTCAATAAAACAAGTTCAACAATTATTTTATCCAGAATTATTAACGCCCAAATTATTAACATGATCTTTGTTTTGTAGAGAAAAATTCAAGAATGATCGGAAAAATATTTTCATGAAAAAGATCTTTGGATGAAACGCAAATATCAAGGATATTCCACTAATTTCATGGAGTATAGAAGTCAAAGTTTTAACCAATTTGGGTATAATAAAGAATGGAATAACAAAAGAAATCACCATGCATGCGATAGACCGCATGCAGACAAGTTATTCCAAGCAGAATAATAAATAACGGAACGTGTCGGTGAAATTCACCCCTGATGGGATGTTCCAATGAGAATAATAAAGATGGAACCAGATCCGGTGTAAAACACACGGATAGGATATTCCAGCGAGTAATAATAAAGAGCGGAACCAGTCCGGTGTAAAACACATGCATGGGATGTTCCAATGAGAATAATAAAAGCGGAACCGGTCGAGGTGTAAAACACATGCATGACAGGATGTTCCAATGAGAATAATAGAAGAATGTCACCAAGTATAGGGTAAACCACGATTATCTGAGTTATTCCAGCGTAATAATAAGCAATGGAATAACAACAGTTCTCTTCATGAATAAGAAAGAATAACACCCCTTACTTTTGGTAGGAGATTGAATCTTTTGGCGGTGTAGTAACAAAATACTCTTCTTCTTTCTCTCTTATTCTCTCTATACTTTCTCTCTCTATAACTTGAATGAATTCGTGAAAAATAATGAAGCCCTAGGCCTCTATTTTTAGAAGATTTCTAGCTTAGCACCTGCCGTGTGAAAAGGCAAGTGGCTTGACGACTAATGATGTGAAAAGAAAAGTGGTTTGATGCCTGTAATGTGAAACGACAAGTGGTTTGACGCCTGTAATGTGAAACGACAAGTGGTTCGACGTCTGGTAAAGGTTATTACTATTAACGAAGGTAATTACTATTGACGAAGGTAAATACTATTCACAAGGGTAATTACTATTGACGAAGGTAAATACTATTCACAAGGGTAATTACTATTGACGAAGTGACTCTTAGATGATGACATATGAGCCCCCCATAAAATAATCAAACTTACCACAAATCATTTTATTTTTCATCAACACATATTTAATCTTTCAACAATTATTAATCATTTATGACTTGTCGTCTCAATTATTGATTTAATACTATAACATATTATATGAGATGATCTTTGTGACAATAATTGAATCAATAATATAAGAGATATGATCAAGAATTCTTTGTAGTAATAATTGAGCATGGTGAGTGACTTCTCACGTAAGCATCAATAATCAATACCGTGTGCTACTATGCAACCCACGCGTATTCATCGTACTTTTACCATAGGGTAGTTCAGCTTTTAACGGTAACACCTCCATAGTTATTTTTATAAAATATTTTTTGTCGTTTTCTCAATCCGACAATAATTACATTGTGGGGTCCACCAATGATTGAGCCGTTGTATGAATATTCCTAACAAAAGAATATTCCCAGACCAAATGAATATTTTATAACAACTTGCATACTTTTTGCAAAATTTATAAATATTACCCACAACTATAACATTATATCAAATTTATTCCATAATATTCAAAAATAATATTTATAGAAAAAATTCATCTTTATTTATAAAAGCTGGGGTCTTACAAGTTTTATTGGTTATTATGTGAAAACATGAAAGTTTCTTAGAAATCACAAAGGGTTGAAAATCAGATTTTGGTAAAAATGGAGTATGAAATTTAATTGACCATATCTCTTATTATATTTTGAATTTTTGAGTGTGGTCAAGTTCTAGAGTTAGATCTATGAGTTTTCTAACTTATCCATATGGAATCACTAGAAAAGGTGTTGTAGATTTTCGTGTGGACTGATTTTAGTAAAGGAGTCAAAAACTGAAAAGTGCCAAAAAGCTACTGCCAGAAAATTTAAAAGGGCATTTTCGGCCACTTAAATTGTCAGAAAAATTTTGGCCTTTTGAGACATGAAAATATATGGTATACAGTACCTACTGTCCAAAAATGAGCTCATTACGACTTAAAATGAGCAAGTTATGACTATTTCAATATTTAGGTTTTTCCGAAGAAAAACGCTATAACCGTAGTTCTATAACTCCGATGACCATGAAATTTAAACTGGAAGATCACGTTAACATATGTTAGATCCTGCCAAGATGTGAGAATTTCTAGAGTTAACCTTAAGGTAGCTAATTTCTTAAGGAATTAATTAGAAATTTATTTTTGAAAAATAGTAAATGAATTTTAAAAATTCCGAGAAATATATATGTTCAATATGGGACTATATTACGCTTAATCGAGAAAAAAAATAATTTTGGGATTGATTTGATATTTTCATGAAAATGATTTAATTTGAACATATGAATTAAATAAGTTATGTGAAGTTGAAAAATTGGTAAATAGGATTTTATGGCTTGAAAATCCTATATAATGTATATATGCAAATTTTTGATAAGTAAATTGATTATTGGTGATGAAAACTTATGAGTATGGCATTTTGAATGATTAAATGTATTATTTGGAAAAGTGTAAATAATTAAATTAAATTGTTTATAAGTTTAAGGAGTGATTAAAATATTGTTATAATATTAACAATATTAGATTATGATTTTATTAAGTGATTGATAATGTTTAGATAAATTTAAAGTCTTTAATATTTATCCTTGATTTAGTTTGACCAATGCTTATAATATTGTCATCGTCCTCATGCTTTATATTATGTTGAAAGTCATACGTGGCTGTCATGGTGCATAGATGGACTTGGTATGATTATGACGGGGATTATTCGGTATAATCATAACCGTAATGTTACAAATGATGTGGAAAAAGTCCTCATTATTTCAGTAATGCATTAATGGGACGGTTTTGGTATGATTATGGCTATGGATTCTCTTTGGTCGTAGTGCAAAGATGAATTATTTTATGGCATGATCATGACCGTTGATGAAAACACGATTATCTTTGACCGTAGTGCATGGATAATTCGTGGTCGTGATACTAAAGAATATCCTTGGCCTGTAGTGCATGGATGATTTGATGATGTGGATTAATTATTGAGCTGAGTCTCAGTAATTAAATATTAATTCATGGATGTGATAATAATGAATATCTTTGGCCGTAGTGTAAAGATGATTTAATGATTACGAGCATGAATTGTGATTTGGTATAACCATGATTTTTAATGTTTCAGGTGATGAAAATTATCTTCGTCCTAGGTGCGAAGAGGAATTTAGAATCACAATTGTGATTATGAGTTATTCACATGATCGTGGACAGGAATTGTTGATTGATGTTACACGGATAAAATATTATTGGTGGACTTTTAACATAGAGAAGATAATAGACCTTATGGTCTATTTGACTCTTTTAATAGATTGCTCGTTCCGCTGTAACTATGGTTGAAAAGTTTTATAATCTGTCATATGTTCTAAATCTCTGATTTATTAGTGATGAAAGCTATTGATAATTTAATTATCTTTAGTCATGATATTCTTTACTGGGCTAGTTGTGCTCACCCTTCTGCTTCACAATTCCTTTCAGGTAATAAGAGTGTACCTGGGTCGAGGATTAGAACGATGGTCTCTAGCTGTGGAGGTTCTCCCTAAACAGTATAGAAAAGTGTGTTGTATTCTATACATCATTTAGTAGTTATATTTGGTGAATCATATAGGGTGAGGTGAACCCAACGTTGGAAGGGTGTTTTTGCCACTATCATACAAGATGTCTAATGACATACAACCTCGTGTTATCATAAGACATGGTTGTGCACATCCACTTGCTGAGTATATCTACGAGCACTACCTATATGATCTTATAGTATTTTTGAAATATAATTTTCACTTGGAGACAACAGAGATAATTATATGTCAAGAGAAGACTTACCATTGGAAAGAAGATGATAGTGATCTTCTTGTTTTTCTTTGGGGACTTTTGGGTCAACCAAGGATAATTCTGTGGACATATGATATCTATCATAACCTGGACGCATGGCCTCCCATTTACGAAGGTTTCCTTGAGTACTTCCCAAAGATTTTAGTTTCTAAAACAGTTTTTGACTGTACTTTTATGTAAAGTACCATTGTAAGGTTGTAGTCGAGGTACCGTGAGAGTTACATACATTTGTATTAAAACTCATATTTAAGCGTGGTCGATTCTATATGAATGACTCAATGATTGTATAAATGAAGTTGTATTTGAATTTTGTACCATGTATCTGACGACTTAGAATGGGTGATGTATACCTAATTTTGGGGGTGTCACAGTTTTGGCCCTGATTACTACCGAGGTGGTTACCATTTCTGGCCTGTTGATTCCCTCCACGCTTATTGTCACCGCTTCGATGACTGCTCTCACTGGTATTATCATTTTGCTGGCTGCTCTCTTTTGGTTGTGTTGACTCGTTATCGCGCTCCACTAACTGAGCCCTATTTACAACATCTGAATACAAACACAGTTTATGAGAAATAAGATGTTGACGTATCTCCGGTTTCAAACCTCTTAAAAACATTCGCGTCATTCTCTCTTCATTATCCACCAAGTGGGACGCAAACCGGGACAACTCCGCAAACTTAGCTTCATACTATGACACGGTCATATTATTCTGCTCCAACTTGATGAACTCTACCTCTTTTATGTGACGAATACTTTCGAGAAAGTACTTGTCGTTGAATAATTTTTGGAACTTCTCCCAAGACATCTTCAGTGCGGCAGGTTGAGTACGCTTTACCGATTCCCACCAGTAATCTGCCTCTCCTCGCAACATAAAGGCGGCAAAGGGAACCTTCTGCTCCTCAGAGCATCCCAAGACATCAAATATCTTGGTGATCTGCTTTATCCATGCTTCCGCCTTAAGTGGTTTTGGCTCTCCAATAAACTCCGGTGGTCCCAGCTCCTTGAACTATTTAGCGGTGACCGTCCGAGAGTTTCTAGTGTTTCCACCTACATTTTGGATAGGAACCACTCTCGCCTGCTGTTGCATGAATTGCATAAAGCCTTTGAACATTTCATCATTCATCATTTGGTCAGTGTTGTTGTTTGCATGAGGATTGTTTCCTTCCTGATGCAAATTATCCTGATTATTGATATGTGGTGAATTAGCGGTTGCCTGTGCTCCATTGCTATTCTCAACATTGTCGGATATCATTTTCAGATACTGCCACAAAACAAAAGGTTAATTGAAATGTAACATATTATCCCTATATTCTGACCGACCAATTAAATACAAAAAAAAACTTAGGTAGGTCATACTAGCGAAGGAATTCCCTGTCTCTCCCCTCCTAGTTCTATTCTCACATCTTAGCCAGGGATCATATCCCTAAGCTTTGATACCAACTATGACGCCCCCAAAATCGGTATACATCACCCATCTTGAGTCGCCAAATATATGGTACAAAATTCAAATACAACTAAATTATACAACAGTCGTGTAAAATACGACTAAACATATAATGTGAGTTTTAATACAAATATTGTGATCTAGATAATATACAAACTCAATGGGGTCCTCATTACATTTATTATTACACTATTTCATAGAATAATGAGGACTACTAATGCTATCATCTGGACCGTCACTCCGTTCCCCGACTAGTCCCTGCTACGTTCTCATTTCCTGAAGAGAACAATGAAAGCAAAAGGGTGAGCTCAACTAGCCCAAGAAGAAATATTATGACTAAAATAATGCGAGAATAAATTATCATTAGCCTCAATTGTAGTGTTAAACCGATAAAATATAACAAACATCAAGTTTAAGCTGCATAAATGAAATAAGCAATCCATTAGAAGAGTCAAGTAGAGAATAAAATCTACTATCTTCTAAGATTTAAAAGGTTTTTCATGACTTTTATCATTTGAGACTCGACTTAATAAATAATCCACATCATCCCTGCACTACGGCCAAGGATATTCATTAGTATCACAACCACAAAATATCCATGCACCACAGCCAAGGATATTCGTGTATTCATCAATGGTCATGATCATGCCAACAACTGTCCATCAATGCACTACGGGTCAATGAGGACTTTTTCCACATCATTTGTAACATTATGGTCATGATTACACCGAATAATCCCTGGTCATAATTATACCAAGTCCATCTATGCACTACAAGCTAAAGATGACTTTCAACATAATATAAACATGAGGATGATGACAATGATATAAGAATTCAATAAAACAAGTTCAATAATTAATTTATCTAGGAACTAATAACATCCAAATTGTAAACATGATACTTCTTTATAGAGTAAAATTCAAGAATGCTCAGAAGAATATTTCCATGAAAAGATACTGGATGAAGCGCAAATATCAAAGATATTCCACTAATTTCATGGAGTATAGAAGTCAAAGTTTTAACCAACTAAGTATAATAAAGAATGGAATAACAAAAGAAATCACCGTGCATGCGATAGATCGCGCACACAGTGAGTTATTCTAATAGAATAATAAATAAAGGAACTGGTCCCGTAGAAAAGCATACAGACGAGGATATTCAATGAATAATAAAGAATGGAACCGGACCCCACGTAAAATGCATGCATGTGATATTCCAATGTAATAATAAAGACTGGAACCAGGTCCGGCGTAAAATGCACAAACAGGATATTCTAACAGAATAATAAAGAATGGAATAACATAAGAATTTCACCAAGTATAGGGTAGCCCGCGTATACAAGTTATTCCAACAGAATAATAAATAATGGAATAACAGAAGTTCTCTTCATGAATACAAAAGAAATAATACCCCTTACGATTACAACAAATAATATCCCTTACCGTAAAAGAAACTGAATATAAGAGTAGGGAAGTAACAGAATACTTTTCTATAGTTTCTTTATAATTTCTCTCTCTAGAGTTTCAGTGAATTCGTAAGAAATAATGAAGGAATGAGCTTCTATTTATAGAAGAATGGACTACATAGTAACTAATTCATGAACGATCCAGATTAATTTACTTTAAACGGACGGTCCAGATTAGTTTACAATAAAATATAATATATTCTATTTATAATCTAATAAAACGAATAACTTTATAAAAGTATTCTGTTTTATATAAAAAGATTTTACTATGCAAATACTATGCATAATAAAATATAATATATTCTAATTATTGTCTAATAAAAAGATAACTTTATAAAAGTATTACATTTTTATATAAAAGATTTTACTATTAGTCTAATAAAACGTAATAACATTATAAAAGTATTACATTTTATATAAAAAGCTTTTATGTTTTATTACATTAATAATACTAATAAAACAAAACTTATCATCATTATTATAATTCACAATTTTAATCGACCAGGTCGTTCCCAGGAAAGAGGGGGCTTTCTAATAAGAATTTCTCCCCATTGGCGCGCAATTAGGTGACCAAACCTCTCCTCGATGTAACTTCTAGACATCGTTAATATTGCAAATAATAATATTAATAACTTTGTCATCTCAATTATTGATTATAAAATATTGACAATAATTGAATCAAATAATGTGAGATATTATGCAGCAATTATTGTAACAATAATTGAACAAAACTTAGTGACTTCTCACGTAAGCATCAATAATCAATACAGGTATTATTCTTGTGCAACTACGCCAGACATCGCATTTCTTTTAACAAGGTGTTTCAACAGTTAACGGTAAAACTTTCGCCGTTATTTTCATAAAGTATTTTTATCGTTTTCTCAATCCGACAATAATTTCGTTGTGGGGTCCACCAATGATTGTGTCGTTGTACGAATATTGTGACACCCCCAAATCCGGTACTTCCATTTCCACAGGATTTTGTGTTCACTGTACAAACATCATCTATCTATCTACCCATAAATAAAATACAACCATACAATAGATAGAATAAATAATAACTCTCTCCCCTTATGGGGTTACATCAACTGCATAACTAAATAAATCCCAGGTTAATCCAACCTTTAAAATATCTGTGCGGAAACATAACAATTAAGTCTTAAGTAACATTAATTCTAAATGTCATTACACAACCCCATAAACAAATAGTTTTCATTACTTGCTAATCTTGCCCTTGCCTTTACTAGTGGAAGGCTCGTCTGTTCTCTCGTTCTTAACTACAATGTTATTATTACGCAAGAGTGAGCACGATTGCCCATAAGTATAACAATATAATAAATGAATAATAATAACATGCGAATGAATTAATAACTTTGAATATAAAAGCTCAACTTTTGAATCAATAATGAATAACAAGAATCAAAAGAAATTCTGAGGGTCACAAGACCTTGAACTATGTCCTAGGTTGTCAAGTGTTTATTCTTGAAACCTTTAACAGTCATAAGACTATGGACTCTTCTTCTTGTACTTAGGGGGATCAGCCCTTAGTACCATACTGTGCACAATATCTTAACGCTAAAGCGTAAATAATCCCCTATTAAAGGGTTGTTCATCTCAGTTTGACATCGGAGTCCGCACCAAAGGAAGTTTGGATTGGTAAGCTTAATAAAAGTTCTAGAATTTATAACGCTTATCAACTATGGACTAGTTGAATCAATAATGGTTCACTAGTCTTACAAGGTTCAACAATAATTGATATTCAATTTGAATAATAAAATTCAAGATGTATACAATCGAATAAGTATTGTATAATAGGAATTATATTTTTAAAGAATGGTAAGATCTAATATGAAATCTTGACTTGAACAATAATAAACAAGATAGAATAATGAATTTGCTTTATGTAAAGAATTAAGGTTTAGGAACTTGCCTCGTGTGTAGGCTAAACGATTACTACTTCCTTGCTCACCACAAGTCCTACACATATACCATATATATTCATTTAAATTCATTAGTTACATTTTCTCTTAATTATTTAATATAAACTCTACTTTATTTAACAAATCATTACCCTTCTAATTTAATTACTTAATTAAATTAGAATATTTTCATTCTCTTACTATTATTACACTCGAATAAATTATTTCATAATAATTTCCATCGAATATTTATTTTATTCCATAAACATCTCAATTAAAATATTTATTTTATTTTATAAATATTTTAATAATAATTTTCATCAAATATTTATTTTATTCCATAATATCCCAATTAAAATAATAAATTTATTTTATAAATATTTTAATAATAATTTTCATCGAATATTTATTTTATTCCATAAATATCTCAATTAAAATATTTGATTTATTTTTAATAAATATTTTAATAATAATTTTCATCGAATATTTATTTATTTTATTTTTTTTTTTCGATCATGGTATGGTAATGTAGTTTAGTAACGCTTGTGCTAGGCGAGGTTACCTGAGCTCATTTTCTCTGATTTCAGTAGTTCTCAGATTCTGCGATTAGTCATGAACATAACAAGGTCAAATTAGGCCAAAAATCAATCACACGTAAAATTATACATGAATATGGCCATAACTTCCAATTTCCTTGTCCATATATTAGTTTAAGCATACCCAAATACTAGAATTTATACATAATCATTACCCAACATTTATAGAGTAATTTAAACCCATTAAAACACATAGTTATAGAATTAAAATATGTAAATTATACTGTTCTTGATGTTCTTGAAGGTTTTTGAATAAAAACATAGAATTTACTACTATGGATTCGTTATAAGGTCAAATCCAACCACTCAAGTTTCATTTTGTTTGTTTTAGCATGTATAATCATATATAAGTGTAAAATTTAGGGATAATATATGATCAACACATTAAATTTGTGCGTAAGGGCCATATGGCCATATCATGTACTCTGTAAATTTTTGGAATAACAAGCCAAAATCATACGTTATAATCTTATGAAACCAATGATATGGAAGCACAATATATATATATATATATATATATATATATATATATATATATAACATGCCTTACAACTCGAATTATTACATATATTCACATAACACCATAATTTCCCAATTATAGAGAATCACAGAAAACTTAAGCCATATTCATGAAACTTAAAAGACGTAAATTATAAATTGGGTTGAAGAAAATTACCCAAGCATATAGTGAAATAGTAGGAGATGAATTGAAACCCTTCCCAAACTCTTCAATCACTCAACTCACACTTTACTCAACAATTTCTCAACTCTCTTTCTCTTTTCCCTCTCTGCTTAATGTCAGACTTAGGAAATTAATGAAGAAGGAAGACGTATTCAATAAATAAAAGCGACTGACGCTTTGTGGTCAGTTACCCAGTCATGGGTAACTGCCCTCAACTCCCACTAAGGCCACGTTTGGCTTAACAAAAATGGGTTTTAAAACCATTTAATTTAATAAAGCCTTATAATATAGTTTTAAATAATGTCACACCCATTATAAAATAAATCTAATATCTTATTTAATATAGTAAATTCTCATTAATTCACATAGTCACATAATTAAATTTTTCATTTAATAATAATATTAAATTATTAAATCTCTAATTAATAATTTACTTAATTGAAATAACATAGGCTTATTAAATATATTTCTTTTAATTCAATAAGCTCACATAATCACATACTTCGAATAATAAAAATTCTCCACATTAATTTAATAAATATAACACATATAATTAAATTAATCTATCACAACTTCATCAATTAATTAATTAATATAATAATTAATTCATCAAAAAATATTTATTCAATCTAATAAATATTAAAATTAAATTACAAAATTACGGCAGTCACATCTTTCCCCTCTTAAAAGGATTCTGTCCCCAGAATCACAACTCAAAAATTTGTCCCGTTACATTCTCCCCTCCTTACAAAGATTCTGTCCTCAGAATCGCATATAACAATCTAAGTAAATAAATGAGGATAATTCTTCATCATATTCTCTTCGAGTTCCCACGTAGCTTCTTCAGCGTTGTGGTTCCTCCAAATTACCTTAACAGAAGGTATTACTTTATTTCTCAGAACTTGTTCTTTTCGGTCGATAATTTGAATAGGAATTTCTTCGTAAGACAAGTCTTTGTCGAAATGTAGGGGTTCATATTCAATCACATGCTTGTAATCGGATTTGTAGGGTCGTAAGACTAAGACATGGAAAACATTGTGGACATTCTCTAGAGATGGAGGTAAGGCTACCACATAAACAACTTTTCCGACCCTTCTCAGAACTTCAAAGGGTCCGATGAATCTTGGGCTTAATTTTCCTTTCTTTTCGAATCTGATCTTTCCTTTCCAAGGAGAGACCTTTAAGAACACCTAACTACTTGGTTTGAACTCAACATTCTTACGGTGTGGATCGGCGTATTTCTTCTGTCTATCTTGAGCTGTTGTCAATCTTGCTCGAATCACCTTGACTATGTCTGCTGTTTGTTGTACCAATTCCGGGCCTAGTAGTTGTCTTTCGCCAACTTCATCCCAATATAGTGGAGTTCTGCACTTTCTGCCATATAACGCTTCATAGGGTGGCATTCCAATACTAGTGTGGTAACTGTTGTTGTAACCTAACTCTACTAATGGTAGGTGATCATCCCAATTTCCTTTAAAGTCCATCACACAGGCTCTTAGCATATCTTCTAAAGTCTGAATCGTTCTCTCACTCTGTCCGTCTGTTTGAGGGTGGTAAGCTGTACTCATTCGCAATTGCGTACCCATGCATTCCTAAAGATGTTTCCAGAAATTTGATGTGAAGCGTGGATCCCTATCTGAAATAATTGATACCGGAACTCTGTGCCTGGAAACAATCTCTTTTACGTATAGCCTCGCCAACTGATCTAACCCATACTGAAGTGTGCAGATTTCGCTACCATTAACGATAACCATATCAAGCGTCGTAGCCTTTTCCGAGTCGCTTCGGAAGGCCAACCACGAAGTCCATTGTAATATGTTCCCATTTCCACTGGGATCTCTAACGGTTGTAGCAATCCACTCGGTCTCGATGTTTCGCTTTCACTTTCTCGATGTGTCGGACACTTGGCAACACATTCTCGCAACATCACGCTTCAAAATTGGCCACCGTAAATGTTGTCGAAGATCTTGGTACATCTTGGTACTACCAGGGTGAATCGAATATCGTGAACTATGAACCTCGCTTAAAATATCTTCCTTAATCTCTTGAACTGGCGGTACCCAAATTTTATTATCAAATCTAAGTATTCCTTCCTTATCCATCTTAAATCTTGGTTCGGTTCCTTCAGATATCTTCTTTGTCACATTTTTACATTCTTCGTCCTGAAGCTGAGCCTCCTTAACTTTATCCAGTAGGGTTATACCAGATTGCATCTGAAATATTTTCTCATCAATCTCCATAGGATACTTCACTTCCAATTCCAGCTTCTCCATTGCTGAAATTAACTCCTCCTGTACGGTTAACAACATCAGTTTTGAAAGTAGTATGCACACAAGCCAATCATGTTTGATGATAAAGCATATACTTTGTAACAATCTTATTCATTTATTAATAAAAAGTATTAATTTATTAAAGGCTTTTAATTATCTACATGATGCTGTTTTATAATATGCGATAAACCCATAGTTTTAAGCAATGCTTTTAGAATAATGATGATGATCAATCTAATGAGATCTAAATTCTTAGAAAGCTTAAAACTAAAATAGTTCCCAATCATTGGATTACTAAATTAGGGATTAGTGAATCCGGATAGATTGGTACATACGTTGCTTGCTCATTGGATGAGGATGATTGATCTCATGATCATTTGTGTGGAGACACTAAAGCAAGTATGTAGGTGCTTATTAGAGAATAAGTTCACTAAACGTGGCTCGCTAAGGAATACCTAATGGAGTTTTACTTACATGTCAATAGGAATTCCTGTAGTGATAGTAGTACAAGTGATCCTTGGACTTGAGATCATCATAGTATCTTGTGTATGATGAGTTATACTTTGACTTATTCCTTAAGACCCTTAGGGTATATCAAAGGGTATTCTTGGGTATAATAAGTTGTATATGGAGATAATGTATGATCAATAAAGAATCGCCACTTATTATTAAAAAGAGAAATGTCTATGTGATTCGATAAATGACACCCAAGTAGTCCTTGGTTAATGAGAATGAAATTAGAAAGGAGTTTCTAATTTGCATTATTTGAGTTGTGCATTTAAGAGTCGAAATACATATAATTAAATAAAATAAGACTTGTGAAGAATTCCATATCTTATATTTAATTGGGACATTGTATGGTGGAAGGATTGAATTATGCGGTAACTATTTACTCAAAGGTTCTTTTATGATTAATGTTGATATCTATATTATCCGGAAAGTCGTTGATTGCTAGGGAGGCTTATCCCTATTGTAGAATAAATATTATTTATTTAAATAAATTAATTGTTTAATTTATTTATTTAAATAAGATTAGAATTGTTCTAATTGATTTATTCTGGTAGGTTTAATATGGAGAACCTAAAGGGTCACACAATAAAAGGAAGAATAATTATTTAAGAAGTTAATGACATAATCGTAATAATATGTTATGTATATTTAATTTAATCTATGGTGATAGAATAAATTAAATAGCTTAATATTTATTATTTAATATTTTAGAAATATTAAATATAAATTAATAAGAGGAGTCATATTAATATTATTACAATTATTATTATTTTAATTTCTAAAGAGTTTAGAAATTAATTTAATATAAGTACTCTCATTTATTCATAATAGGATTAGGAGGGAAAATTAGTTAAAGGAGTTTAATTAATTATCCCTAATAAGATTAGTGGAGCCCATTTAATTAAAAGAGTTTAATTAAATAATACCTTATTTTATTAAATAAGGTTACGATATCTTTATAAGATGAGTCATATATCAGATATCAAAATATACGTAATTCCAATAGTTGGAGAGTACGCCCCCTTTTTCTATACAGATAGGAAAAACTAGGGTTTGAGCCAATACCCCATCTTCTTGAATCTTTTTCTTTCTTGGTGGATCACCTCTAGAGGCCAAACACTTGGGTGGCTAACGTTGATCAAAGGAAAGAACAAACCCGGTGGATTCAAGTTGAACGCGAAAAAGGATTGGAGGTGAACTTGTACCTGAGGAAGCTCGATCTTCAAGGGTATGATTCTTATTCGTTATCTTTTTTGTTTAATTAATAATTGTGCATAAAGGGTGATCTGGGTATATGGTTTGTAAAAATTTTTAAACTCTGATTTATCTCTCTTCCGCTTAATATTTTGCAATTTGATTGCGTTCATGAATATTACAAACCTAACAAGTTTGTCCCGACCCTTTCTACTTAAGGCGTCGGCCACCACATTTTCCTTACCCGGATGGTATAGAATCTCACAATCGCAGTCCTTAATTAACTCCAACCACCTTCTTTGGCGCATATTCAAGTCTTTCTGTGTAAAAATATATTTCAGACTCTTGTGGTCTGTATATATTTCACACTTCTCCCCATAGAGATAGTGCCTCCAGATTTTCAAAGCAAAAACTATCATGACTAACTCCAAGTCATGGGTGGATACCCCTTCTCATAATCTTTTCGGTACGTCGTGCCGACGTAATGACTCGCCATTTTGCATGGGCACACGTACCAAGTCCTTTGTGCGATGCATCACTATATATCACAAAATTTCTCGTGTCATCCGGAAGAGATAACACGAAATTTGAACTTAACCTCTTCTTTAATTCTTGAAAGCTTTCCTCACACTTCTCCGTCCAAACAAATTTCATCGATTTTCTAGTCAGATTCGTCAACGGGGTTGCGATCTTGGAAAAATCCTAAATGAATCTTCTGTAATAACCTGCCAATCCACGAAAACTTCTTACTTCCGACGGCGTCTTTGGCTGATCCCAGTTAATCACAGCTTCGACTTTGGAGGGATCCATCGAAATTCCGTCCCTATCGATCACATGTCCAAGAAATTATAACCTTTCAATCCAGAATTCACATTTCAAAAATTTAGCGTAAAACTTCTCTCTTCTCAACGTCTCTAATGTCACCCTCAAATGTTCTTCATGTTCTTCCTTGGTTTTCGAATATACCAAAATGTCATCTATAAATACCACTATGAATTTGTCCAAAAACGGCTTGAACAATCCATTCATTTAGCCCATAAATGCTGCAGGAGCATTTGTTAGACCAAATGACAATACCAGAAATTCGTAGTAACCGTATCTGGTTCTGAATACTGTCTTCGGTACATCTTCTGGTCTCACCTTCAGTTGATGATAACCATGTTAGGTTTGTAATATTCATGTGCGCAATCAAATTGCATAAAAGTGCGAAAGCGTGTAAAAATCAGAGTTTAAAATTATTTACAAACCATAAACCCGGATCATCCTTTATGCACAATTATTAATTAAACGAAAAGATAAAGAATAAATCATACCCTTGAAGATCGAGCTTCCTCAGGTACAAGTTCACCTCCAAATCCTTTCGTGTTCAATCTTGAATCCACCGGGTTTGGTTCCTCCCTTTGATCAACATTAGCCACCCAAGCGTTTGGCCTCTAGAGGTGATCCACCAAGGAAGAAGAAAATTCAAGAAGATGGGTGGTTGGCTAAACCCTAGTTTTTCTATCTCTATAGAAAAGGTGTACTCTCCCAACAATTGGAATTATGTCGTATGTTCAAAAAGTCAACAACCTCTACCACCCATAATAAGACTCCTCTTAATTATAGATGTGGGCAACCCATCTTAACAATTAAGGAATTGGATTTTATTTAATTAATTAAATTCTTTTAATTAATTAAGCTCCCTAATCTTATTAGGGATAATTAATTAAACTCCTTTAACTAATTTTCCTTCCTAATCCAATTAGGAATAAATGAGAGTACTTATATTAAATTAATTCCTAAACTCTTTTAGAAATTAAAATAATAATAATTGTAATAATATTAATAAGACTCCTCTTATTAATTTATATTTAATATTTCTAAAATATTAAATAATAAATATTAAGCTATTTAATTTATTCTATCACCATAGATTAAATTAAATATACATAACTATATTATTACGATTATGCCATTAACTTCTTAAATAATTATTCTTCCTTTTATGGTGTGACCCTTTAGGTTCTCCATATTAAACCTAGGTTGTGAATAAATCAATTAGAACAATTCTAATCTTATTTAAATAAATAAATTAAACAATTAATTTATTTAAATAAATAATATTTATTCTACAATAGGGATAAGCCTCCCAGTGATCAACGACTTTCCAGATAATATAGATTTCAACATTAATCATTAAAGAACCTTTGAGTAAATAGTTACTGCGTACAATTCAATCCTTCCACCATACAATGTCCCAATTAAATATAAGACATGGAATTATCACAAGTCTTATTTTATTTAATTATATGTATTTCGATCCTTAAATGCACAACTCAAATAATGCAAATTAGAAACTCCTTTCTAATTTCATTACGCCGCCGCCAAGGACTCTTTGGGTTGTCATTTATCGAATCACATAGGACATTCTCTTCTTTTATTAGAAGTGGTAGATTCTTTATTGATCATACATTATCTCCATATACAACTTATTATACCCAAGCATACCCTTTGATATACCCTAAGGGTCTTAAGGAATAAGTCAAAGTATAACTCATCATACACAAGATACTATGATGATCTCAAGTCCAAGGATTACTTGTACTACTATCACTGAGAATTCCTATTGACAGCAAATAAAACTCCATTAGGTATTCCTTAGCGAGCCACGCTCAAAGTGAACTTATTCTCTAATAAGCACCTACATACTTGCTTTAGTGTCTCCACACAAATGATCATGAGATCAATCATCCTCATCCAATGAGCAAGCAACGTATGTACCAATCTATCCGGATTCACTAATCCCCAATTTAGTAATCCAATGATTGGGAACTATTTTAGTTTTAAGCTTTCTAAGAATTTAGATCTCATTAGAATGATCATCATCATTATTCTAAAAGCATTGCTTAAAACTATGGGTTTATCACATATAATAAAACAACATCATGTAGATAATTAAAAGCCTTTAATAAATTAATACTTTTTATTAATAAATGAATAAGATTGTTACAAAGTATATGCTTTATCATCAAACATGATTGGCTTGTATGCATACTACTTTTAATCTCCCACTTGCACTAAAAAGCCAATCGTCATGGTAACTCATACTCTTCTTCTCTAAGTGACGATTATCCTGTTTGTTGGATAAGCTTTAGTTAATGGATATGTAATGTTGTTTATGAGAGTCCACTATCTCTATAGTAATTTCCCATCTTTCAATGATTCTTATAATCAAATGAAAGTGCCACAACACATGTTTAGATCCAAGATGAGACTTAGGAACTATTCCTAGTTACGTAATGAACTTTTAATCCAAACAATCAACTTGCGACTTCATTTATAGCTATATACTTTGTCTTTATCACTAAACCAAAGAACTCTTTCTTTGTTTGGAACCTTTCAATTCATCGCACCCTTCGTTCAAGGTAACCCTTTACCTTAAAGTGGATTTTTCTGTCGTCTTGGTGCATGTTCGAAAAACTTGAGTCCGTTAAACCCTCTAGTTTTAATTCGGACCCACCATGAATATGATCACATCCTCGGTCTTGGGTTAAGCACTTTAAGATGTTTTTCAGCGACTCATAGTGAACTTCTCGAATATGACCGATCAACATCGGTCTCGTATATTTCATTGCATACATGATTGTTACTCATGTGATCTCTCTTTGGAGTCTGTGGGGACTATTAAGAGATACACTCCATACTCATCTACATGAGACATCTTTTGAGTTTGCCATGCTAAACAACTTTAGCATCAAATGAATATACGTTCCTTGGGTTAAGTCGAGCATCCTCTTGAATCTATCTATATAGATTTTATCCCCAATTAAGATACTCTTCCCAAACCATTCATGGAGGAATGTTTAGACAACTTTATCTTTACTGATTGTAGCATTGGTATGTTATTCCTCATCCGTAGTATATCAACATATAATACTAGAAATTTCACGACGCTCCCACTGACCCTTTTGTACACACTAGAAGTCTTACCTCATCGAATGTAACTCTGGATCATCATCTTCTATGATGCGTACCTCATCATCATTATCCATGATGAATCCATACCTCCTAGGTATCTTCGGTACTATTCCAGATTTACGATTCGGTTGTGGTACAATAGGTCTATCTACAGGTTCCTCTTATTTAATTTATAGTGTTTTATGGTTCTTGAACTTTTCAAGATCTATTATCCTCCCACTAGCCCTTCAATGATAAACACCTTTATCTTAGAAGGCAGCGTGTTTTGTAACAAACACCTTTTGCTAAGTAGGATTATAGAACATTTACCCTAAACTTACTTTAGGATGTCCCACAAATTGTACTTGTCAAATCTTGTCCCAAACTTATCCTTTGAAACTTTTTCACATAAGTTGGACAACCCCTTATCTTAACATACTTAAGATTAGGAATCCTCCCTGTCCATAACTTTTATGGAGTCTTGGGGCCGGATTTTGAGGTTACCATTTTCGTAGACATGCAGCCATTTCTAGGACATTATCCCAGAAGGATACTGGAATGTCGGTAAAATCATTATGGACCGCACCATGTCCAACAAGGTACGATTTTTCATTTAGATACATCAATCAATTATTGCATATCAGGATGTGTCCATTATGAGAAAACCATTTGAGATGATCTAGAAACTTATTGCACAAGTATTTATTCCTTGATCTAATCAAAGAATCTTAATACTTTGTCAATTTGTTTCACTTCTGAATTCTTTGAACCTTTCAAATAATTCACACTTGTATTTCAATAAATACATACATTCAACTCTTTGAATGATCATCTCCTTTTCTTATACTAATTTGTTCAATTTGCAAAATATATTTTTCACGTAAGTCAAGTATACAAAATTTATTAAGTAATATTCCAGTCCTATACAAAACATTATTATTATAAATAGAACAACAATTGTTCTTAATTATAATACCAAAGATTTCATTGTCCAACAATAAAATGGAAATAATATTTTTAACAAGAACTGGAATACTATAACAACTTATTGACTTAATAGATTTGCTCAGTAGGCATTGCTAAACTATAAGTTTCTATGGCTAATATGGCAACATTTGCTACACATTCATACATATAGGATTACTTATATTTGTTTAGCTTTCTACTACGCTTGGTCCTTCATAAATCTATATTTATGATAACCAAAGTCGGTATCCAATACCCAAGTAGAACCTTGACTTAAAAAATTTATTTTAAATTATGAACAAAATTGTATTTGTAACCGAAACTTCTCTAAGCTTCTTTGGTTAGCCTCTGCAAGATGCTTCTCGTAGTTTCTTTCCAGTGTCCAGGTATATTGCAGTGGAAGCAAACTCCTTTGCTATCTGTATCAGTTTTGTTCTTATTATCCTTTATTTATGTCTTTCTATTTACCTTCTTTAAATCGTTCTTCTTTTCAGAAGATCCTTTGGCCCCTACCAGTAAGACTTGATCTTTCTTGGTTGGAAAGTGACTCTCAACATTTTTCAATATGTTAAGCAAAGCAAATCATGAGGGCGATATCTAGCTTGTTCATATAAAAAAATTCACAACAATTGTGAAAGGAGTCCGGGAGTGAGTGCAAGATCAAATCTTGGCTCAACTCTCCATCCATGACAAAACCAGTTGTCCTAATTGATCAATCAAATTGATTATGTTAAGAACTTTTGTATGCATACTATAGTGTCATTGGTCATTCTAGATCGGAAGAGCTCCTTAGATATCTGATATCTATCAGTCTTACTTTCCTCGCCATCAACTACTTGATGTGCAGGAATATAGTAGAGCATCCATAGTTTCATGCCGACATTTGAAGCTCGTTACTCACGGACGCCTTGAGCATGATGCATTGAGCCAATCATGCATCATCTTGCCACTTTCTAAAAGTAGCAATCTCTTCCTCGGAGGCATTATGCGCAACCATTGCGAGGATAGGCGTATTAAGGACATAAGATAGCTTTTCACTATGAGAACTATTCTCAAATTCCTTAACCAATCCATTTAATTGATTCGGTTAATTTAGCATCTAATATATAGCTTCAGCGATGATAGTAATTTTAGACATTGTAAAATTTCAGTAAATGAATTTTTAATTAACAACATTTTAACATACATTCTTTTATTAATTACCAAAATAATTTAGGTCTTGTTTTAAATTGGTATCTCCCACTATTTTCTTCAAACTATATTACCCTCACTTATATAGTTCGGCAAAATCTAATTAAAGATTTGCTAGTGAGAATAAGGATCCCATTTCAAATGTATATAGCCTTGTGGTGACACAACAAACTATATATAAATAAATAGGTAGACAACTTTTGTCAATTACATCAACTATGCAACTCCTTGTATTTTGCCTCTTAGATTATTTTGATCAAGTGGTGGCACATCCAGAATCAAAATTATCCAAGTTAAGTCCCGACCTAGCACTCCATATATTCAAAAAAGAAAAATATCATCCTTGTGGTGACACAACAAAATAATATTGTTCAATTTTCTTTATAAGCATCAAATGTGATAAATTAACATCTTAAATACTTAATACTTGCCTTGTGGTGACACAACAAACTCATATTAAATATTTAATACTCTATTAATTTTATCATGCTAAAAGGCGACGTTCGATATTCCAAATATCTTTGAACGCTTAGGACTTAATATAAAATTGAGGGGTTTGTTATTAATTTGTCTCATCTTGTTTAGTGCGCATGCACATATATATATATATAAAATACGCGTCATATTAATAAACATGCGAAGCATGTTTGCATAATATATAATATATATATAATAAGCATGCACATATAGAATATTATATTCTACTCGGATTGATTATGGACTTTTATTCTAGTTTGGTTCACTAGAGCCACCAAGTGAACCAAAAGGTCAAACCCTAGGGGTGCAAGAAATAATATTTAAATATAACTATTACATTTAAACTCGGGCTCTATTACAAACGGGTCTTCATGCGCTCCTTGCTCATTTGATCTCCAATTTTTCAAAATTAATTCTAAATATTCCTATTACAAAACTATTTAAAATAAATAGAAACCTTGATCGTGATCGAGGGAAGTACATAGGAGAGAGATAGAATTTACATTAAGAAAAATTAGAGAAGAGGCGAAATACTTAGATTCCCATTTAATAAAACCCATACATTCATGCATCCAATTAAAATAAAATCCAATCACATTTGGTCAATAGTCCTTAATCAATCCCATTTATTATCATACACATCATCATATGCATCAATAAATAACATTCATCTTATGAATAATAAACATTTAATATATATATTGATATCATTTAATGAGCAAATTTAGTTAGTATAAAATCTATTTTTGAATCAAAATAAACTCCTTTATTTTAATCCAAATTTAAATCAAAATAAAACTATTTTATTTTAATTTATCCTATTTTGAATAAAATAAACTATTTTATTTTAATCAAAATCTTTAATCAAAATAAACTCCTTTATTTTAATTAATTATGGAATCCAATTCCATATAAAAAAAATCTTTAATTAAAGGAAACACGGATATTCTTTTTCCTATTCACAAATAAACTCCTTTATTTTGAATAATATGAAATCTTATTTCATATCTAAATAAACATTTTTATTTATGGAAATTAGGATTTCTTTCCTATTCACAAATAAACTCTTTTATTTTGAATAATATGAAATCTTATTCCATATCTAAATAAACTCCTTTTATTTAAGGAAAGACTAGAATCCAATTTCAACTCCAATTAGTTAGCATGGAATCCAATTCCAACTCTAATTAGTTAGCATGAAATTTTAATTTTAAAATTAAAATAAACTTTATATTTTAATATTAAAATAAACCTTTTATTTTAAAATTAAAATAACTTTTTATTTTATTAATAAAATTATTAAAATATTATTATTATATATATATATATAATAAAATAGTAATATATATATATATATATATATATATATATATATATATAATAAACCGTAATATATAAACCGTTCCTTTTCAAAACTGAAAATTCCTTGCATGTCCCAAAAAAATGGTTGCAGCCAGTTTTTGGTTTTTCATGTAACCTGACTTGAAATCCGTGCGTTAACTATATATATATATATATAATAATAATAATAATCATTATCTAATGATTAGATAATCATTAGCAATCATTAATGAAACATGATAATTAATTCCTCGATTTCAGTGCGTATAATGACTTTTCAAAAAACCGTAAATTTGCTTTGTCATAGGTTTTAATTCTGACAGTCACGGTTTTCAAAAAAATTTGCAGCGCTTTTTTTTTTTTTTATTATTAAATTTTATACAATAAAATTATGCCCAATTAAATTGTTCTAAACACATATCAATATAATATCAAATTAAAATAATTAATAATTCGCATAAAAGTTTGGCTCTGATGCCACTGTTAGGTTTGTAATATTCATGTGCGCAATCAAATTGCATAAAAGTGCGGAAGCGTGTAAAAATCAAAGTTTAAAATTATTTACAAACCATAAACCCGGATCATCCTTTATGCACAATTATTAATTAAACGAAAAGATAAAGAATAAATCATACCCTTGAAGATCGAGCTTCCTCAGGTACAAGTTCACCTCCAAATCCTTTCGTGTTCAATCTTGAATCCACCGGGTTTGGTTCCTCCCTTTGATCAACATTAGCCACCCAAGCGTTTGGCCTCTAGAGGTGATCCACCAAGGAAGAAGAAAATTCAAGAAGATGGGTGGTTGGCTAAACCCTAGTTTTTCTATCTCTATAGAAAAGGTGTACTCTCCCAACAATTGGAATTATGTCGTATGTTCAAAAAGTCAACAACCTCTACCACCCATAATAAGACTCCTCTTAATTATAGATGTGGGCAACCCATCTTAACAATTAAGGAATTGGATTTTATTTAATTAATTAAATTCTTTTAATTAATTAAGCTCCCTAATCTTATTAGGGATAATTAATTAAACTCCTTTAACTAATTTTCCTTCCTAATCCAATTAGGAATAAATGAGAGTACTTATATTAAATTAATTCCTAAACTCTTTTAGAAATTAAAATAATAATAATTGTAATAATATTAATAAGACTCCTCTTATTAATTTATATTTAATATTTCTAAAATATTAAATAATAAATATTAAGCTATTTAATTTATTCTATCACCATAGATTAAATTAAATATACATAACATATTATTACGATTATGCCATTAACTTCTTAAATAATTATTCTTCCTTTTATGGTGTGACCCTTTAGGTTCTCCATATTAAACGGTTGTGAATAAATCAATTAGAACAATTCTAATCTTATTTAAAAAATAAATTAAACAATTAATTTATTTAAATAAATAATATTTATTCTACAATAGGGATAAGCCTCCCCCTAGCGATCAACGACTTTCCAGATAATATAGATTTCAACATTAATCATTAAAGAACCTTTGAGTAAATAGAATTTACCATACAATTCAATCCTTCCACCATACAATGTCCCAATTAAATATAAGACATGGAATTCATCGTCAAGTCTTATTTTATTTAATTATATGTATTTCGATCCTTAAATGCACAACTCAAATAATGCAAATTAGAAACTCCTTTCTAATTTCATTCGCTTATTGCCAAGGACTCTTGAGAGTTGTCATTTATTGAATCACATAGGACATTTCTCTTCTTTTATTAAGTGGTAGATTCTTTATTGATCATACATTATCTCCATGTACAACTTATTATACCCAAGCATACCCTTTGATATACCCTAAGGGTCTTAAGGAATAAGTCAAAGTATAACTCATCATACACAAGATACTATGATGATCTCAAGTCCAAGGATTACTTCAGATTACTATCACTACAGAATTCCTATTGACGAGTGCAAATAAAACTCCATTAGGTATTCCTTAGCGAGCCACGTTCAATTGAACTTATTCTCTAATAAGCACCTACATACTTGCTTTAGTGTCTCCACACAAATGATCATGAGATCAATCATCCTCATCCAATGAGCAAGCAACGTATGTACCAATCTATCCGGATTCACTAATCCCCAATTTAGTAATCCAATGATTAGGAACTATTTTAGTTTTAAGCTTTCTAAGAATTTATATCTCATTAGAATGATCATCATCATTATTCTAAAAGCATTGCTTAAAACTATGGGTTTATCACATATAATAAAACAACATCATGTAGATAATTAAAAGCCTTTAATAAATTAATACTTTTTATTAATAAATGAATAAGATTGTTACAAAGTATATGCTTTATCATCAAACATGATTGGCTTGTATGCATACTACTTTCAAACCACTCCTCAAATCTATCTTTGAAAAGTATCTCGCTCCCTTTAACTGATCGAACAAGTCGTCGATTCGCGGTAATGGATATCTATTATTGATCGTGACCTTATTCAGTTCTCTATAGTCGATGCAGAGCCGCATTGTCCCATCTTTCGTCTTTACGAATAAAACCAGCGCTCTCCACGGTGATACGCTTGGTTGGATATACTTCTTTTCTAGTAATTCTTGTAGTTGAACCATCAGCTCTTTCATCTCTACCGGTGCCATTCGGTATGGTGCCTTCGATATTGGAACCGTTCCTGGAGCCAAATCGATCACAAATTCAACCGCTCTATCTGGTGGAAGTCCTGGCAAATCATCCGGAAATACGTCTGCGAAATCCCTCACTACTGGTATCTCCTCTATTTTCGGATTTTCTTTTCGAATATCGACTATGTAAGCTAGATATCCTACGTACCTTGTCTTAACAACTTCGGCTCGCATCATCGTCGACAACTCGCTTGTTCTAAGCGATTTACTACTATAAAACACAACCTTTGGCCGAGTCATAAGGTTATACGCTTCTTCCGGCAATCAATTACCACCCATAATTGGATAACCAAATCCATACCCAAGATAATATCGAATTCTCCAAGTCGAATAGGGATAAGATCTACGTTCATAATGTTACCCTTAATATCCACTCTACGGTTCTTGTGCACGCATTTAACAGAATAATTTCTCTATTTGCAATTTCTATGTTCATGTGGTATTCTAACTCATCCTTAGGCAATTCTAAGTTCTTGGCAAAGTCGCCGGATATAAATGAACAAGTAGCACACTTAATCAAATAATACATAAGCATTAACTTTATTGATCGAATGATATTCGACACCACATCGCGAGACCCTGACTTTGCATCCGAAATTTGTCATGTTGAATGTTCTGGCGGTCGGTCGGTTGGTTGCAGTTGGTCCTATGATAGTCAGAGTGCTTCCACCGTTGTTTCCTCTATTCCCTCCTGATCCTGTCCCTCCAGATCCCTTCTTAGGACAATCCTTTGCAAGATGATCCTTTGAGCCATAAGTGAAGCAGGCACCCTTCTTTGGTTTAGAACAGTTAGATGCTATGTGGCCTTCCTGACCACAATTGTAGCATACTCGTTTTCCCTTCATGCAAACTCCCAGATGAGCTTTTTCGCAGGTTGAGCACGTTTCAATCTTCTTCTTTTGCCCTCCTTGTTGACTTCCAGCTGACGAGTTATCAGACCACTTTCTCTTCTGATTATTATTACCTCCGTGCTACTTCCACCGGTCTTGTTAATTCCTTCATTTTCACTCTTTTCTTCTTCCGATCCCGATTATATTTAGATACCGCATCGCTTCCACCTTGGTAGTATGGCCTTCTCTAACACTCCAAAGAAAAGTGTTCAATTGGAACATTGACACCTTGCTATACAACTGTGGCTTGATCCCTCGTCAAACGTCTTGCCTTTCTCTCTTCAAGATGCACTTGATATGTGGCGTAACCTAGCCAATTCGTTGAACCTTGCAAGCATAAACTGCTACTGGACATATTCCCTATTTTAACTCCAAAAAGCGAACTTCCATTTGGTTTTCATAACTAGTCGGAAAATACATCTCAAAAAATATCTCCTTAAATCTCTCGTGTTATTACATCTTCTCCTCCCCGTATTTTGTTTTTTCGCCACCAATAGGCGGGTTTGGACTTCAGCATGAATGTTGCATATGCGGTCTTCCGGTCTTCCCTTACTCTCGCGACGCCAAACACCTTCTCCATCTCCATAACCCATGTTTGAGCTTCGATTGGGTTCATAGAACTTTTAAACTCTGGCGGTCCCACCGCCTTTGAAATCCTTGAACGTGGTGTTTGGTGGGGCTTGTGGTTGATTGTTAATTGCTCCAGCCTAAGAATTTCACCAATCACGAACTGGTCGAAATTGACATTGGTGTTGTTGTTGTTATTCGTTGACCCTTCGGGGCCGGGTCGATTTATTTGGTAAATCTTCTTGGCGGCATTTTTCTATTAAATAAATGCTTTATTAGAACTTTATTTATTTCTCTAAATAGTTAAGGCATTACTCAACAATTTAACATATCACTTAACACATCATCTCAAACAACTTGATATATTTGCATTCAAATCAAAGTTTTAACATTAAACGATAAGCATAAAGCGCTATTTACATCAACTATCTTGGAATAAAGAATCCACGTGATTTAAAACATTTAAATATTCTTTCGTTCATAAACACGCCGTAATTTACATATAAAAACTAATTAAGTCTTTCACATAATTAAACAAATTCTATCACTTTTATCGTCGGTATTTGGATAGTATTGCTACATTCCTCCTCCATGATGCGGTACATCGTTCTACGATCTAGCATATATGATAGTAGATCCTCAAACTGGATTGGATACTTCCTAACTCGATCTTGGACCACATTCATTGCATTTTGTAGTGTAGAGTATGTCTCCTCAAGTTTAGCCTTCTTCGCATGGCGATCATCTTCTGCACGATCAGCACGACGTGACTCTCGTACCCAGCCCTCCTCTGCTATGGCAAGCCTCTCTGAGGTCTCCTTCAGATCCTTCTTTAACTTCTCTATTTTTGTGGACTTATCCTCGGTCTGACCCTTCTCGTGAACTAGATCCCACTCCACGTTTCCTAAACGTGTGTGAATAGTCACAATCTCTCTATCCTTTTGCTCAATAGTAATCTACTGACTAACCGCCTGCTCAATCAAATCCCGAACAGTATCCTGCAACTCTACGTTATGATCATAGAGTGCGTCATACATCTCTGCATCAATGGAGTTCGGTGGGAACTCCTATTCTTCTTCCTCTTCCTCAGGATCCTCCTCTGGATCAGTCTCCGGCTCATGCTCCTGACCAACGACAGTGATCATCGGAGATGACTCTCTCTGTACAAGCTGTTCCCTGACGACATGAATGTCTCGGGGCTCCTCCTCTATAGGTAATCGGGGTTCCTCCTCTTCAGCTCGACTAGCTCCTCCAATATTCGACATCCTGACAACAAAATTTTAAGTTTTAGTTACTAATCCATGCTAGCGAACACATAGATTAACACATAAGCACATAAAGTCTTTTATTATCTTTAATGAATTTAGAAATTCATTTCTTAGAACTCGATAAGAGTTTACCACTACTATGTTCTCGATCTCCTACAAGGCTACTACCTAAGGTTGTTCCCCCCACCTAAGGTTCATAACCTTACAGCTTTGATACCAACCTGTGACACCCCCAAATCTAGTACTTCCATTTCCACAGGATTTGGTGTTCACTGTATAAACATTATCTATCTATCTACCCATAAATAAAATACAACCATACAATAGATAGAATAAATAATAACTCTCTCCACTTATGGGGTTACATCAACTGCATAACTAAATAAATCCCAGGTTAATCTAACCTTAAAATATCTGTGCGGAAACATAACAATTAAGTCTTAAGTAACATCAATTCTAAATGTCATTACACAACCCCATAAATAAATAGTCTTCATTACTTGCTAATCTTGCCCTTGCCTTTACTAGTGGAAGGCTCGTCTGTTCTCTCGTTCTTAATTGCAATGTTATTATTACGCAAGAGTGAACACGATTTCCCACAAGTATAACAATATAATAAATGAATAATAATAACATGCGAATGAATTAATAACTTTGAATATAAAAGCTCAACTTTTGAATCAAGAATGAATAACAAGAATCAAAAGAAATTTTGAGGGTCACAAGACCTTGAACTATGTCGTAGGTTGTCAAGTGTTTATTCTTGAAACCTTTAATAGTCATAAGACTATGGACTCTTCTTCTCGTACTTAGGGGGATTAGCCCTTTGTACCATACTGTGCACAATATCTTAACGCTAAAGCGTAAATAATCCCCTATTAAAGGGTTGTTCATCTCAGTTTGACATCGGAGTCCGCACCAAAGGAAGTTTGGATTGGTAAGCTCAATAAAAGTTCTAGAATTTATAACGCTTATCAACTATGGACTAGTTGAATCAATAAGGGTTCACTAGTCTTACAAGGTTCAACAATAATTGATATTCAATTTGAATAATAAAATTCAAGATGTATACAATCGAATAAGTATTGTATAATAGGAATTATGTTTTTAAAGAATGGTAAGATCTAATATGAAATCTTGACTTGAACAATAATAAACAAGATAGAATAATGAATTTGCTTTATGTAAAGAATTAAGGTTTAGGAACTTGCCTCGTGTGTAGGCTAAACAATTACTACTTCCGTTCACCACAAGTCCTACATATATACCATATATATTCACGAAATTCATTAGTTATATTTTCTCTTAATTATTTAATATAAACTCTACTTTATTTAACAAATCATTACCCTTCTAATTTAATTACTTAATTAAATTAGAATATTTTCATTCTCTTACTATTATTACACTCGAATAAATTATTTCATAATAATTTCCATCGAATATTTATTTTATTCCATAAACATCTCGATTAAAATATTTATTTTATTTTATAAATATTTTAATAATAATTTTCGTCGAATATTAATTTTATTCCATAATATCCCAATTAAAATATTTAATTTATTTTATAAATATTTTAATAATAATTTTTATCGAATATTTATTTTATTCCATAAATATCTCAATTAAAATATTTGATTTATTTTTTATAAATATTTTAATAATAATTTTCATCGAATATTTATTTATTTTATTTTTTTTTTAATTTTGGTCAAGGTAATGTAGTTTAGTAGCGCTAAGGCGGTTAAGTTACCAGTGCTCATTTTTGCAGTTTTTACAGATTCTAGTTCCTCAAAACATAACAAGGCCAAATTAGGCCAAAAATCAATCACACGTAAAATTATACATGAATATGGCCATAACTTCCATTTTCCTTGTCCATATATTAGTTTAAGCATACCCAAATACTAGAATTTATACATAATCATTACCCAACATTTATAGAGTAATTTAAACCCATTAAAACACATAGTTACAGAATTAAAATATGTAAATTATACTGTTCTTGATGTTCTTGAAGGTTTTTGAATAAAAACATAGAATTTACAACTATGGATTCGTTATAAGGTCAAATCCAACCACTCAAGTTTCATTTTGTTTGTTTTAGCATGTATAATCATATATAAGTGTAAAATTTAGGGATAATATATGATCAACACATTAAATTTATGCGTAAGGGCCATATGGCCATATCATGTACTCTGTAAATTTTTGGAATAACAAGCCAAAATCATAACGTTATAATCTTATAAAACCAATGATATGGAAGCACAATATATATATATATATATATATATATATATATATATATATATATATATATATATATATAAACATGCCTTACAACTCAAATTATTACATATATTCACATAACACCATAATTTCCCAATTATAGAGAATCACAGAAAACTTAAGCCATATTCATGAAACTTAAAAGACGTAAATTATAAATTGGGTTGTAGAAAATTACCCAAGCGTATAGTGAAATAGTAGGAGATGAATTGAAACCCTTCCCAAACTCTTCAATCACTCAACTCACACTTTACTCAACAATTTCTCAACTCTCTTTCTCTTTTCCCTCTCTACTTAATGTCTGCTTTATGGTCAGTTACCCAGTCATGGGTAACTGCCCTCAACTCCCACTAAGGCCACGTTTGGTTTACCAAAAATTGGTTTTAAAACCATTTAATTTAATAAAGCCTTATAATATAGTTTTAAATAATGTCACACCCATTATAAAATAAATCTAATATCTTATTTAATATAGTAAATTCTCATTAATTCACATAGTCACATAATTAAATTTCTCATTTAATAATAATATTAAATTATTAAATCTCTAATTAATAATTTAATTAATTGAAATAACATAAGCTTATTAAATATATTTCTTTTAATTCAATAAGCTCACATAATCACATACTTGAATAATAAAAATTCTCCACATTAATTTAATAAATATAACACATATAATTAAATTAATCTATCACAACTTCATCAATTAATTAATTAATCTAATAATTAACTCATCGAAAAATATTTATTCAATCTAATAAATATTAAAATTAAATTACAAAATTACGGTTGTCACAAATATTCCCTGTTAAAACGAATATTTCCCGACCAATCAAATATTATATAACAACTTGCGTACTTTGCAAAATTTATAAATATTACCCACAACTATAACATTATATCAAATTCATTCCATAATATTCAAAAATGATATTTATATAAAATTCATCTTTATTCATAAAAGTTGGGGTCTTACAAATGTGGCCTATAGACTCGCATTACCTCCAAGCATGTCTCGTGTTCATAATGTTTTTCACATATCTATGCTTCGTACATATGTGAAAGACCCGACCACAATATTGAGTTAGAACCAGACAAGATAGCCGAAGATTTAACGTACGAGGAGGTAACTGTTAAGATCTTGGATATAAAAGAGCATGTCCTACACACGAAGGTTATACCACAAGTTAAGGTTTTGTGGAGGAACCATGCTATTGAAGAAATGACCTGGGAGTTGGAATCAGAAATGAAAGTGAGGTATCCTCACCTTTTTGAAATACCAGGTACGTACGTCAATTTCGAGGATGAAATTCCATAAGGAGGGGAGGTTGTAAGACCCCAACTTATTATAAATAAAATCGATTTTCCTCTATTTATTATTGTGAATAATAAGGTGTTAATTTGATATAATACTTTGGTTATGGGTGAAATGTGAAAATTTTGCAAAATAAGCAAGTGGTTATAAAATATTCATTTTTGTCAGGGAATATTCGTTTGGTCGTGGAATATTCTTTATGTCAGAGAATATTCGTACGACGGCGCAGCCATTTGTTGGCCCCATAACAGAAAATAGTCGGATGAAGAAAACGACAAGTTTAAGTTTTTATAAATAACGGCGTAGTTGTTACCGTTAATACTATTGGAATACCTGGTGGTTAAAATACAGTAATATGCGTGGTTGCACAGTAGCACACAGTTTTGCACAATATGTTTGAATTATTGATTCTTACGTAAGAAGGCACTACTCAATAATTGTTACAGTTATTACTGTTCAATATTTTATTTTATTGATTCAATAATTGCTACGTTGATATTTTATAGTATTGTTGTTTCAATAATTGTCACTGCACAGTATTTCTCATTATCAGATCAATAATTCATATTATTTGAATAATATTATTAGATAGCATTATTGACAATGTCTAAGGAAGTTCTATCTAGGAAAGTGGTTTGGTCACCTAATTGCGCGCCAATAAGGAGAAATAATTATCCAAAAGCCCACTCTTTCTTGGGAACGACCTAGTTGTCATAATTGTGATCCTGTAATATTATTTGTGAATAATTAATTATTGATTTATATGATAAGGAAATATTTATTTTATGTGGATATAAATGATGGATATATTTATTGTGGTTATAAATGAAGGAATTAATGCTGATGTGTTTTATCAGTATTTTATCGGAATAGAGGTATTAAAAATCATTCGTTTGTGGATTTCAGATATTTTCTGTTTGGAATTTGGAAAAACTTAAAGCTACAAAGTTGTAGAGAATTCAATTTCGTGTGGAATGGACATAAATTCATATTTTTCTGATAAACGGGCTATTTTCTATGAATTACTGAAGTTTCAAAAAATAAAACGATTTTTATTAAAATTGGGTGGGACCCACTTTTGTTTTAACACATGTGGGCTGCCAAAAATTTCTGAATTGGCTGGCTTGTTTGATCAAAATGGGTGGGCGTAGAAGTGAAGGAATAAATAATATTATTTTATTATTTTAGTCTCCTTTGGTGTTCCAGCATTTTTCTATAAATAGGCGCTTAGGTTAGAATTGAAAATCACACCAGAAACAAGTTTTCTTTCTCTCTATATTATCGAGCGTATTTTTGTGAGTATTTAGATACTTTGAGAGTTGCTATTCAGTGCAAGTTTTCTTCGGCTTTACATCCGATATTCCGAACAGAAGTATTATTATTTTGAGGTAAGGGATGTTATTTTCTTCGTAAATGATATTATTTCTTTCAGTATCATTATGCCGAAATATTGGTTTGAACTTTTTATCAAATTTGGAACTTTTTTGTCGGGGTTACTATTCACGTATCGACCTTTATTCACGAATCATTTACACTATTCATTCAAAAAATGAAAATTTTCCTTTTTGTCCAAGATGTCTATTATGGTTACTATCTTTGATTGTATCCATGTTTTGATCTTTATTTTGAATTCTGCTTCACAATTTGTTATTATGGAGTATTATTGAACTTGGATAAACTGTAATATGAATCCCTAATATTTGTTCTTTTATCTCACTGGATTCATTTTCTTTAAGATATTTTTCATCATCCTCAGTCCTAAATGATGATATTATTGAATATCTTTGGCCTGTAGTGCAAAGATAAATGATTAACTGATGAATATCTTTGGCCCGTAGTGCAAAGATGAACAGGTGTTGAGATGAACATGACCAATTGGTGATACAAAATGAATATCTTTGGCCTGTAGTGCAAAGATGAATATTTGATTCAAGATGTATATTGATTGATGTTACAGGGATAAAATATTGATGATGGACTTTTAAATCTTAGAAGAGTAGAATTCATTCTCTACTTGACTCTTCTAATGGATTGTTGTTTCCGCTGCAGTTGTTGATCTAAAACTTGTTGTCTATTATATTTTATCAGATTTTTCCCTGTTGAAAACTAATGATAATTTGTTGTATATTATCTTAGTCATAATATCCTTTACTGGGCTAGTGGAGCTCACCCTTTTCCTTCTTGTTCCATTGTTCTTCTCAGGAGGAGAGAATTTAGAAGGAACTAGCCGGGGTATGGAGTGATGATTCAAGATAGTTGTTTTAGTAATCCTCACTATTTTATAAAATAGTGTATCAATAATTGTAATGAGGACTCCTTTTGAGTTTGTATACTGTTTATTAGACAATATTTGTTTTCAAACTCACAGTATAGGCGTTGTCGTATTCTGCAAGACAATTGTATTACTGAAGTTGTATTTATTTCTGTACCATGTATTTGGCGACTCAGAATGGGTGATGTATACCTATTTTGGGGGCGTCACAGAATCTGTTATACATAATCTGCATCAGACAAATGTTCATTTCCCTAGAGTCTCTTGCACGTGAGAGGAACATTTGTGGGGGAAAGTCTGTACCAAGGATTAATGACTTTGGTGATAACCCCAATGTCAACATCCTGGAAATTCTTGAAAACTTTGGAGCACACATCCAAGTAGTTTGTCAGGGTCATTAGTGATCGCTCCAGTCCCCATCAGAAGTCATGGGAGCAAACAGTCATCACATCGCGTTGGAAAATAGTCCAACGAACCACATACATCATACATTTACATTATGCTGCAGTATATTGCATCATGAATATCTTATCATGTTTCAAGTGTCTAGTGTTTTTTATCCTATCCATGCCATTACACTGCATGAATATGATAAAGATGGGCATCTTTAGACACTCAAAATTTTTGCATTCCTGTTACTAACCTTGTAGAAGGGAAAACTCATCTTCCAGAGATAACCCTGGAAGTGAAAGCAGCACATTCCCAGAGACAACCCCGGGATACTCAGTTTGTCATCTCGGAGACAACCCCGAGATATTCATTCCAGTCCCGGAGACAATCCCAGAATACTCAGTCTTTACCATCTCGGAGACAACCCCGAGATAGTCAGTTCCAGTCCCGGAGACAACCACGAGAGTTTTAGTTTCAATCTCGGAGATAACCTCAAGGAATGCAATTCCAGTTCCGGAGACAACCCCAGAATCCTCAATTCCATCTCAGAGATAACCCCAAGATCTTCAGTTTCAATCCCGGAGATAACCCTGAGAAATCCAGTTCAAACCTCAGAGATAACCCTGAGGCATGCAGTTGCAGTTCCGGAGATAACCCCGAAAATGCTTGTTTCAAACCCTTGCGATCAGCTTCAACCTCGGTGATAGTTCTAAGGCTCTCAGTTCCAAAACCGGAGATAACCCTAGGAGGACAAGCACACCTTAGAGACAACCCTAAGGATATTCAACACTTGCAGCAGCCCAATCTTAGAGATAATCTTGAGCAACGACTGCTAAATCAGCCTAGAACAAGAGATAACCCTGGTGAGGGGTAAAATCGTTAGTTTTCCACCTCGATCCCACATTCACGTCATCTCAACATTTCAACCTACATGCTACACGGAAGTGTCCTATAAGATATGTAACTCTAATCTCGAGTGACAAATACACAAGACTGCACACCGGATGGAATTTGAAGCCTGAAGATATGGGCAAGGACCCATCTTCTTGATTTCGTACAACCTCTTATCCTATGTCCTTGTGTATCTCTCGATAATAGAATTCCGTAAAAGGTCTTATACACCTCGATCGGATGCCCAGATTGAAGTTTTGAAGGTTCGAGCGGACAACACGTTGCATGAGTACCGTCGTCGACGCCGAGACAATGGGACCATGAAGCCAGAGTGCACCAGGCAACGTAGATGTACACATGGCTCTCCCCCCTATAAATAGAGGGCTTGGGGTGGCCATTTTAAAAAAGTTAAAGGCAAGGAAGCCATGTCCAATTTACTCTATACACGCTATAAACTAAGTGCTTTCTCATTTCAAACACTCGTGAGCTTATATTTGGCTACTTTTTACCCGTGGAAACCGAGTGTTCATCCATTTAAAGCTATTGAAGTCTTCTTTGGCAGTCCACTATAAGCCTTCTTACATTACTTAGAGCCTTTTCTTCACTTCTTGCACACACTATTATTCACGTTGAGAGTCGCGTGTGTGTGTATGCCCGGGGCGTCGGTCCGTCGTTTATTCCTATATATATATATATATATATATATATGTAAATACATAAATATATATATATATATTATTGAGTTATCTCGATTGAGCCTGAATATAATATTCGGAGCGTTTATTGCTTTTATTTATATATATAAATATATATATATATATATATATATATATATATATCTCTTATCATCAAAATTCATTTGATTGAGCTCGGATTTATATCCCAAATTATGCGTTTATTGCTATATATATATATATATATATAAGTGATAAACGCATATTTGGATATATATCGATCCGTGCCTCGATTCGTTAATTCGAAGTTCGAGGATATATATATATATATATATATATATATATATATATATATACATATATTTCTTATGCATACAGAGTCTACTTCACGGCCATTTATTGCTTTCATTCACATTTCGTCTCGCTTTGGAGTTTACTTTGGCGGTTGATCGTTATATATATATATATATATATATATATATATATATATATATATATATATAACTTGTTTATAGCTTTCATACAAATTGCTACATCATGTGAGCCTAAGAATCATGTGATCACAGCTTCAGTCTCCTGAATCTAGATTCGGTTCCCGAGATGGACATTTTCAACTGTACATGGCTTGTAAATTACATGGAATTTGAATTTCCTTAGACGGCTTTCATGCCCACAAGGAGTTTGGCACTACTTTGTATCTTATTTTCTCGAAGATGCTTCGCATCTAAAAAAATAAAATCAATCAAGTCGAATACATAATAAAATGGAAGTATCAAAGGCCTCAATTACTATTGAGCACAATGGTTTGAAAAAACCTCTTTTACAAAATATCACTGTTATATTTTGTTAAAACTGAACTTTTATACAAAATTCAAACCCTTTGTATATATGTGCAAACGAGGCATAACACTACCTCCAGATAATTGCACAATGATCTACACACACACACACACACATATTCAAATAATGGTTTAAATTGAAAAGTGGCAGTCATCGTGGTAACACGGATGTCGTGGGGTGCCTAACACCTCCCCTCCACATAATTAAGGCCCCGGACCCTAATGAATCTCGGTTTCACTGACAAGTTAAATATTGACATCACTAGGTCAATGTGTAAATCTTTTCTCAGTTGAATTGGTGCAACCATTTAAAAATACCAACTGGCAACTCTTACAGTCTAATCATCGACAAATACATGTCAGACCTTTTCACAACTTGTTTTTAAACAAATCTCACCTAACATGAGAACACCAAAAGACAAGAACAAGAAAGGGACAAATAAAAATCCCGACATCGACAAGCACCACAAGGGATATTCGTATATCGATATGTCCTCCTGCCAGGCGTTGTTGGCCCTTGTTATAATCGATCATTTATGTCCCATTGGTGGGTGTTGATGGCTTTACTTTGTTAGATGGACTTTTCACTGAGGAGGCTTTCTACTGCTGGTGGTTCCCTCACACCATTGGAGACCAGACCCGTGCCACATAGTTTATGGGGGATATGGTTCTTGGCTCCGTCATGATGACGGATTGGATTGCCTACGTCCGAGAGCTTACGCATCTGACGCAGATTGATAGGTTGACCCAGTAGTTGGACCATACACATTTCTTCATCTGACATTTGGGCAGAGATCCTTCCGAGGTAGATACTTTTGATCCTTCCAGCTCTGGGGCTAGCCCTTCAGGTGGCCCATATTCAGATGGTTTTGTCGGTACAGATCCTCCGTTGTATTGGCATGATATCCCTACTGACAGAGATTCAGTGACTTATGAGGAGTTACATCAGATGGATAGGTTGGATGATGTGGACATCAACACTATTGACTTCTTTTGATGTATTTCTCACTATATATTTTGATAGGCCTTTGTTAGATATTGGGCGACTGTGCCCCATTCTCGTTATATCTTTTGATAGGCCTCTGTTAGTTTTTGGGCAGCTGTGCCCCATTTCCTTGTATTTTTCCAGTTGTATATAGAGATGATGTATTTAGATGATGATATACTTAGGAATGTATGTATACTGTTTTCCATTTCCTACATCATATTGTCATCTATTGTTTATCATGCATGTATTATGTTATGCATATGCATTTCTAGAGATGAGTTTAACATTGACCCCTGGATGGTCTCATGACACGACCCTACAGATGTCTTCATTCACAGTTAGCCGAATCTAGCAATCCCCACCAGTATTGGTGGCCTCCTCTTTGAGATTGTGGTATGACAGTTTGTCCTCCCTGGATCAGATGACAGTTGATCAGCTGATGTGTCACTCTATGACTGTGACAACCCGAGAATTTTGAATATTTTTAAAATTTTTATTAATTGATTTAAGGTTCAAAATTAGAACCTAGACAGAAAATTAGTGTATGCGTTTGATATTTTTTAGATGAAATTTTTAGGATTTCAAAATTCTGTGAAGGATTTAGGTGAATTATTCAAGATTAAGTTTATGTTCTGTGTATATGGTATTATATGTGTACCGTATGTGGTTAAGGGTCAAGGGTTGACCAGACAATGACAAACTTAAATATTATATTAAGAACGTAAACGTTCAGTTAGAAAATTCTTACGATTTATATGAAACCCTAATTTGGGAACTCTAATGCTAAGTATAAAACCCTAAGGATTAAAAGTTATGTGAGTAATAAGCATGAATATTATGTGATGATTTATACTTGTTTATTATACAAACAAATAAAAGAAACTAGAGTGATCCTAATTATATATTAGGAATGAAAAATTTATTTAACTTATGGGTTATGGGATGAGAGAATTATGGTATGTAGAATATATACTAATTCTAAGAGATTTATTTTATACTTCTCAACTAATTAATTTCATAACCTAATTATAGCAAGTCTAATTGGGTTAATAATTTAAATGTGCATGACTAAGGATTTATGTTTTAATTGTGGAATTAAAAACTCTAATTAAATAATTAGGGAATGGTAATGTTAGAAGTGTTGGAAGATGTTATGTGTTTGGCCCAAAGAAACTAAAGTTAGTAGCCCAAAAGAATTAATTGAGTGGCCCAACTTTTAGCCCATTTGAGAGGGGATATTATGGACATTTAATATGCTAAATAAGAATTAAAAAAAAAAGAAATCAATTTTAAGGATAATAAGGCCACATGGCCAACCAAGATAAGGAGAGAGGAGGGGGGGGAAGAATGTAATGATTATTTCACTTTAGTTGGTGAACAAACCTTCTATGTGTCATTGCCCCATTTAGCCAACACTTTATCAATGCTTCCAAGTAAAGCTTTAGTGGTTGAGTGGGGAGAGAGAAGAGCTAGAGATGTTGGTAGATGAATGATAGATATACCAAATATATCTATACTTACTTTTCCAACAAACAAAATCTAAGTTTTATCTTTTAATTTTCATTTTATTATCTAACATAAACTAAGAAAGAAAGAGAGAGACTAGAGAAGAGAGAGAGAACTATCATTTTGGCAGCTCCCAAGAGGAGAAGGAGAGGAGATTTTTTATCTTCATTCAACCAAGATCCATCTTATATTTTTGAAGGAGAAGAAAGGAAAAGCTAAGGTATAACAAAATTTCTACTTACGTAGTCTAATTTTCTTTTTGGTTTGATTTGATTTTTGACAATATGAAGTTATGATCTTGAGGTTTAAAACCTTAGATCTATGTGTTTATGAGTGTTTCATGTTTAGTTATACCCATATTGGGTGTTGATTTGGTTGGAATCAAAAGGAATAGAAAAATAGAAATTTTCGAAAAGCTTAAACTTGAAAGTGTGATCTAGCTTTTGATTTTTGAAATCTATGATGGATATTTATGATTTATTTTCTTGAGATGCTAGATTTATGTATTAAGGATAAAACCCCTTTGGAATCACTCGATTTGGTAGAAAAGTGAGCAAGTTATAGAATTTATCCCAAATTACTCAAAGCTAAGAAAAAACTGTTAGAACAATAGTTTTTACCAGCCACTTTCGGGCTACTTTTCGGGAGCTTAACATGTCTAAATATGGATTGTGATAGATGAAAATTTTAGATCGAAAAGATACGAATCCAACAAAATTGACGGATCGTTAATTGGATATATAGATCTCATTTTATTTAAGTTTTACCAAAGGACTCCAAAACTGCAAAACGACAATTCGCTACTACAAAGAATTTTCCAGGGGCTGTTTCGGCCACTTAAATTGTGCAATAAATTCTGGACATTTGGGAAATGAAAATATATGGTATTAAGTACCTCCTGTCCAAAAATGAGCTCATTCCGACTTAAAATGACCAAGTTATGACCATTTCAATTTCTGTGATTTTTTGACTAAATCGCAATAACCAGAGTTCTATAACTCCGATTGCCACGAAATTTAAACTAGAGCATCACGTTATCATGTATAATATTGTGCCAAGAGATGGGAATTTCTAGAGTTGAGCATGATAGGGCTAATTTCTTAAGCTACGTACTAAAAATGATTTTTGAAAAATACCAAAGGAAGTTGAAAAATTTTGGAAAAATACTTTTTGTGTATGAAATATATGTATATGTGTTTGGGCAAAGGATGGAAAAATAATAATTTGATTTGGTGTTTTCGTTAAAAGGATATGGAATCCAACTTGCTGGATTGAAAAATAGTTTACTGAATTGAAAATATGTTGAATCGACTTCTTTGGATTGCAATCTAGTCCTTGATTTGAAATCGATTTCTTTGGATTGCGGTTTAGTTTCTTTGAATTGGCCATCTGAATCTTTGGATTTAGAATCCGACTTCTTTGGATTCCAAATCTGAATTCTTTGGATTGGTATTTGACTTATATGTTCAAGAAAAACTTATAATATATGAGATTAAAGTATTTTAAATCATAAAAATATAGTATTAATGATAAATGAATTATGTGGTATTTAATTCGTATAAATATGTTTTTAATGATTGAAAAATCAAGATAAATAGTAATAATTATTTAAAAATTATTACAAGTCTATGAAAATTGTTTTGACTGCTAAGAAAATTATCTGTGATCATTGTTAAGTCTTAGGCAGAGTTTGATTGAACTTAAACTCGTGAATTGTTCGACTAGACCGTCGGGATGTTAGATTTGTGTCGGTTTCAAGTCAGACTAAATTTTTTTGACCTGATACTAAGTTTTATGTGTGTTGTAGACTGATAGGGTTATGTATTATGTGTTTAGGTTATTCTATGTATATATATGTTATAGTATTATATTGTGATGATATTATTCTAATATTGGAGATCTATATTACTAATATTAGGTTTTTGGATAACGCAATATAAATTGCGTAGCTTGATAATCAGCCAGTTTAAGAGCAAGTTTATTTTTACTTAACTCTACTAAGAGTTGTTTCATTTGGATATGCTTATGGTTAATCATTGCTGATTGCCATGTATAATTGTACTCTGTACATATTGCATGTATAAGTCAGGTATGAAAGGCTGATCACCTTCATTACCCTTCGGTTCAGATATAATTGTTCATGTAAAATACTTGTTCAGGAAAAATTTTGTTCTTGCTAGTTCACAATTATATTGTTGAATTATAGCCAGCCAATTATTCAAATCATTTTAATCATGATATATCGTTATATTATTGAACTTAAACTTGCTGGGCAATCCTTATGCTCACCCTTGCTATATCATGATAAAACATTGCAGATTAAGACGAATGCGTCGGATATCTGAGGAAGAGTTAAAGACAGTTCCAGCGTTAGGATATGTGTGCAGCTAAATTGTATAAGTATTGTATGTTAATAATGTTATGTGTTAGAAAAGTTATAAAATTTGTAGTAAGTTAAGGTTACTCAACCTTGGGGATTATGTATAAGTTATTGTATAAACAATTTATGTTTATATCTTACGCAAATATAGTTGAATAGTTATAGAATGATCGAACCGGATCCGAGGTGATTTAGGACCGGATTAAGGGGTCCTGATTAGTATCAAAGCTGTTGGTTATGGAGCTTAGGTAGGAATACCTGAGACTAATAACCGCAGTGATTATGATAAGTACTAACACAAATAGAGTTAGTTTGTCAGTAAGATTCAAAGACGAATCTCGGCGAGTTATAAAGATATAGAGTTTCCTAACTCTGATAATAAAGTTGAACAGTAGTGGTGAATAGATAAAGTCTAAAAGACTAAAAGAATAGGGATAGGAGATCGTAAAACAAAAACGATCAAGATATAAAAATAAATCGTAACATATATGATGAGATCACTCCGTGATCTGATGAAGTGATAGCAGGGAAAAGAATCAATCTAATGATTGGAAAGTTTACAGCAAGATTGCTGTGTGTCAGTTGTACTACTAATTGGTACAAATTCAGGAAAGGATTATGAATACGAGTTAAATAAAATTCGTATTGAAAAAGGGGGTTAGTGTTAGGTAGGGATTCAATTGAGGATTCATGTCAGCAGCTGAGTTTTATAATTCCTTGTATGGCGGGGAATTGTACTTGATGTAAAAACTACTTAGTGCTGGCAATGATAGTCATTGAAATGTTTGTGTCGCGCTATTCGTTATATGCATGTTAAGAGGGTGATTCCTTTCTCATGTGTATAATAGATAGATAGGTTATATGTAGAGAATATAAGGTTAAGTATGAGTTCTTAAAACTCATACTTATGTGACATTCTTGATTTATAGTTATATGAAATGTTTATGAACCCCTCAGCGAATGGACGCCAAAGGTCTGACTAGGACAAGTTCTTAAACTCATATGATTGTGGCAAGTAAATGAACTCATAAGTGTGGTTTGACGAACTGGGTATAGTTGTGTGTAAATGGAGTATCGAGGATAATAGGAACAAGTAGATTGTTTAAACAAATGATTATTAGTGAAGAATAAAGTTTTCCAAAACTCCTAGCTATGCTAGACTTCAAAATTTTGACATCAAGCTAAATACGCACTAAGTGCTTTTGAAAAAAAATGTAGACTTGTAATCATTTTTGAAACGGTTTAAAGAATAGTCTATGCTACTTATTTCAGCTAGACGCAAATGATTTGAAATATCAAAATATATTTTATTTATCACTCATGTACCATGTAACTTTCAGTGCGAGAGATGATAAAAAGTTGATGGAGTTATAAATCTGAGGAATACTTAGTGTGAATTTGATCTAAAATCGTTATTCCACTATTGTATGATGCGTTATGACAAAGTCATACAATGACGGCATCCTCAAAGGATTTGTTAATCTGATCTTGCATCATGACGTCATTCTCGAAAATATTTTCAAAATTTTAATTTGCAAGCGGGGTTTGGCTACACTTAAATAATTGATTGAATTGAATTATTGATATGAGTCTATGCTATTTGATTCAGCTAGACAAACATTTATAAAACTCTAAGAGTTCTTTGAAAATTTTCCCGAACCAAATTGTTTTGGTGCGGAATCTAATAAGATTGAGGTAAATTATGCGCCCAAGGCGGATATGAGAAACATATAAAACCAGTATTACTGGGCCAGTCCTAGGCATACTGGGCTAATCACCCTCTGTGTCTTCAGTGTAAGACGGTTTGCGGATGAATTTCCATATAACCTTTGCGAAAATGACAGACAATAGTCTGTAAAACCCCTCAGCACAATTTGAATTTTTTATTCTTGTGAGGAATATATTGGGTAGCATGTGATGCTGTGTATGTATGGTGTAAGGTAAATTTTAGGGATGAAATTTTTCGAAGAAGGGGTGAATGTGACAACCCGAGAATTTTGAATATTTTTAAAATTTTTATTAATTGATTTATGGTTCAAAATTAGAACCTAGACAGAAAATTAGTGTATGCATTTGATATTTTTTAGATGGAATTTTGAGGATTTCAAAATTCTGGAAAGGATTTAGGTGAATTATTCAGGATTAAATTTATGTTATGTGTATATGGTATTATATGTGTACAGTATGTGGTTAAGGGTCAAGGTTGACGACATAATGAAAAACTTAAATATTATATTAAGAACGTAAGCGTCAGGTTAGAAAATTCTTACGATTTATATGAAACCCTAATTTGGGAACTCTAATGCTAAGTATAAAACCACAAGGATTAAAAAAGTTATGTGAGTAATGAGTATGAATATTATGTGATGATTTATACTTATTTATTATACAAACAAATAAAAGAAACTAGAGTGATCCTAATTATATATTGGGAATGAAAAATTTATTTAACTTAAGGGTTATGGGATGAGAGAATTATGGTATGTAGAATATATACCGATTCTAAGAGATTTATTTTATACTTCTCAACTAATTAATTTCATAACCTAATTATAGCAAGTCTAATTGGGTTAATAATTTAAATGTGCATGACTAAGGATTTATGTTTTAATTGCGGAATTAAAAACTCTAATTAAATAATTAGGGAATGGTAATGTTAGAAGTGTTGGAAGATGTTATGTGTTTGGCCCAAAGAAACTAAAGTTAGTAGCCCAAAAGAATTAATTGAGCGGCCCAACTTTTAGCCCTATTGAGAGGGGATATTATGGACATTTAATATGCTAAATAAGAATTAAAAAAAAGAAATCAATTTTTAAGTATAATAAGGCCACATGGTCAACCAAGATAAGGAGAGGAAGGGGGGAAGAATGTAATGATTATTTCACTTTAGTTGGTGAACAAACCTTCTATGTGTCATTGCCCCATTTAGCCAACACTTTGTCAATGCTTCCAAGTAAAACTTTAGTGGTTGAGTGTGAGAGAGAAGAGCTAGAGATGTTGGTAGATGAATGATAGATATACCAAATATATCTATACATACTTTTCCAACAAAACAAGAAAAAGTCTAAGTCTTATCTTTTTCTTTTCATTTTATTATCTAACATAAACTAAGAAAGAAAGAGATAGACTAGAGGGAGAGAGAGAGAGAGAGAGCTATCATTCGGCAGCTCCAAGAGGAGAAAGAGATGGGATTTTTGATCTTCATACAACCAAGATCCATCTCATATTTTAGAAGGAGAAGAAAGGAAAAGCTAAGGTATAACAAAATTTCTACTTACGTAGTCTAATTTTCTTTTTGGTTTGATTTGATTTTTGACAATATGAAGTTATGATCTTGAGGTTTAAAACCTTAGATCTATGTGTTTATGAGTGTTTCATGTTTAGTTATACCCATATTGGGTGTTGATTTGGTTGGAATCAAAAGGAATAGAAAAATAGAAATTTTCGAAAAGCTTAAACTTGAAAGTGTGATCTAGCTTTTGATTTTTGAAATCTATGATGGATATTTGTGATTTATTTTCTTGAGATGCTAGATTTATGTATTAAGGATAAAACCCCTTTGGAATCACTCGATTTGGTAGAAAAGTGAGAAAGTTATAGAATATATCCCAAATTACTCAAAGCTAAGAAAAAACTGTTAGAACAATAGTTTTTACCAGCCACTTCCGGGCAAATTTCCGGGAGCTTAACATGTCCAAATATGGATTGTGATAGATGAAAATTGTAGATCGGAAAGATAAAAATCCAACATAATTGACTGATCGTTAATTGGAGTTATAGATCTCATTTTATTTAAGTTTTACCAAAGGACTCCAAAACTGCAAAACAAAAATTCGCTGCTGTGAAGAATTTTCCAAGGGCTGTTTCGTCCACTAAAATTGTGAAATAAATTCCGGCCTTTTGGGACATGAAAATATATGGTATTAAGTATCTCCTGTACAAAAATGAGCTCATTCCGACTTAAAATGACCAAGTTATGACTATTTCAATTTCTGTGATTTTCCGACAAAAATTGTTATAACCGGAGTTCTATAACTCCGACGGCCACGAAATTTAAAGTGGAGCATCACGTTAACATGTATAAGATTGTTCCAAGAGATGGGAATTTTTGGAGTTGAGCATGATAGGGCTAATTTCTTAAGCCATGCACTAAAATGATTTTTGAAAAATAGTAAAAGGAAGTTGGAAAATTTTGGAAAAATACTTTTTGTGTATGAAATATATGTATATGTGTTTGGACAAAGGATGGAAAAATAATAATTTGATTTGGTGTTTTCGTTAAAAGGATATGGAATCCAACTTCTTTGGATTGAAAAAATCGATGAATCCGAATTCTTTGGATTGAAAAATAGTTTCTTGAATTGAAAATATGTTGAATCCGGTTTATTTGGATTGCAATCTAGTTCTTTGGATTTGAAATCCGATTTCTTTGGATTATAGTTTAGTTTGCTGGATTGGCCATCTAGATACTTGATTTAGAATCCAACTTGCTGGATTCCAAATCTGGGTTGCTGGATTGGTATTTGACTTATATGTTCAAGAAAAACTTATAATATATGAGATTAAAGTATTTTAAATCATAAAATTATAGTATTAATGATAAATGAATGATGTGGTATTTAATTCGTATAAATATGTTTTTAATGAATGAAAAATCAAGATAAATAGTAATAATTATTTAAAAATTATTACAAGTCTATGAAAATTGTTTTGACTAATAAGAAAATTATCTGTGATAATTGTTAAGTCTTAGGCAGAGTTTGATTGAACTTAAACTCGTGAATTGTCCGACTAGACCGTCGGGATGTTAGATTTGTGTCGGTTTCAAGTCAGACTAAAATAGTTTGACCTGATACTAAGTTTTATGTGTGTTGTAGACTGATAGGGTTATGTGTTATGTGTTATGTGTTTAGATTATTCTATGTATATATATGTTATAGTATTATATTGTGATGATATTATTCTAATATTGGAGATCTATATTACTAATATTACGTCTTCGGATAAGGCGATATAAATTGCGTAGCGGAAATCAACGGTTCAGACAAGTTTATTTTTTACTTAACTTTACTAAGAGTTGTTTCATTTGGATATGCTTATGGTTAATCATTGCTGATTGCCATGTATAATTGTACTCTGTACATATTGCATATATAAGTCAGATATAAAAGGCTGATCACCTTCATTACCCTTCGGTTCAGATATAATTATTAATGTAAAATACTTGTTCAGTCAAAATTTTGTTCCTGCTAGTTCACAATTATATTGTTGAATTATAGCCAGCCAATTATTCAAATCATTTCAATCATGATATATCGTTATATTATTAAACTTAAACTTGTTGGGCAATCCTTATGCTCACCCTTGCTATATCATGATAAAACATTGCAGATTAAGACGAATGCGTGGAATCTGAGGACAAGATTAAAAGAAAGTTCAACTTTAGGATATGTATGCGATTAAATTGTATAAGTATTGTATGTTAATAATTTTATGTGTTAGAAAAGTTATGAAATGTGTATTAAGTTAAGGTTACTCGACCTTGGGGATTATGTATAAGTTATTGTATAAAAAAATTATGTTTATATCTTCTGCAAATATAGTTGAATAGTTATAGAATGATCGAACCAGATCCGAGGTGATTTACAACCTGGATTCGGGGCCGTCACAATAACCCTCCTGACATTTTAGGTTCCATCGGGCTTTGTAGAGGACAAGCTGGAGCATTTGGTACTAGATAGGTAGGTATTTATGTTTGCTACCCAAGTGTTGACTCCTACTTTGGAGGAGTATGAGCGCCTTAAATATTTTCCTTTGGATAGGCCTTGTACTCGGATGGTACATCGTTGACGTGATGTTATAGTTCATGACCTATAATGAGTTTTACGTAAAGTTGCCCTAGACGAGATTTCCACGGGGCATGTAGTGTCCATGAGTTTTCTGATTGACAAATTTGGGTCATTGGACAGTTATCTGCAGTACTCCTGGGATTTCTTCATTTCAGAGGATGATTAGCATGTCGCCTGTGATGCCCCCAAATCCGGGTATCTTCCAACCCGACAGATGGTGCTACACAGTGCTACAGTTCACACAAACATTCCATTGAAATACCTCAAAAGAACGAATATGTCTTATATATATTCAAAATAATATTAACATTCTCCCAGGTTCTTTATAACTGTTACATTTGTCTTTGTCATAAGATAGAATATTATCATTACAAAACCTATACTATTACATAGGTAATCTAAGGGTTAAACAGCCTTCCCTTTATCCTCACGGATTAAATCTGAATGATTCGATCTTTCTTTGCATTTATATGGTTCAAGCAAGAGTGAGCCTAACTAGCTCATCAAGTACAACAATTCTAGTAAAATAGCATGCTTGAGACATATGAATAGTATATCTTTAATAACTGAACAATAGTTACGAAGTACTATCGATAATTCAAAATAGGAATTCTTTTCATTCAAAACGTTTTACAATAACAATATTTAGTTAAACATCAATTCCCGGTCCAAGACCATGAGCATTTCATAAGTACTTTAAAAAGGACATCCCGGCACGAAGTCCGTAAGTCTGGCATAGATTACGAGCACGTCTAGGTGACCAGCCTATAGTACTCTATGTTGATCAACACTACATTCATTAAACGTATATACGTTTAAGTTGTGGCAACCTGACGTGCTTGTCGTTTATCGACAAAACAATTTACATACTCAGTCTCCTTTTGAAAACCACAACAATATTAGTTTGGTAAATCAATTGCCAATACTTAACAGATTATAAGAATCCAACATATCGTAAGTCTAGCCGAAAGGATTGGCGTTGACTTCATCAGTTATTAACTCATGCAAAGAATACATGAATCAATAAGCTCGTCCAGATCAAACTGGAACAAGGGTTAGAGTACTTGCCTTTAGCTTCTGCTTACAGATATAACACGTGCACTATAAGTCTTTAAGGTCTCTACAACAGATGATAACATCACATAGCACATTAGGTCATGAATAATCATACATGGTTCCTAAAGAATCTTACCCTTCTTCTCAATCTAATTACGTATTAGACTTGTTATTATTGGTTTCGGCTTTCCATTACGTCGTTCTTACTTTCATATGCAATTGACTTATCTTAACCCTAAGTGATCATACTTGAGGCTTAATTATGTCTTAACAATGTTACATTATGATCCTTAGTTAATTGTAGATCATTTTCTAGTCATGCTCAACATGTAAACATTCTTTGTTATCTAAGTTATAAGGCTGGCGTTGCGGTGTCGGCTAATACTCTCTGTGCCGCGTTGCGACGTCACATGCTAATGCTAGAAACCGGACTCAGCGTTGCGGCGTGAGACCCTTCGTTACGAGTCTCGCTGTGGCGTGAGTTTCCAGTGGCTGAGGACCGTTTTGGCGCTGCGACGCCGGCGATTTGGCCTGTAGTCGCGCCGCTGCGCGAACTCTGTGCCACAGATAATTTTGACAGATTTTTCAACTTGTGAGATTCTCGAACTCGTAACTTCTTTGTTATAAGTCTTAATTAGCTCGTTCATGATCCTACAGTTCACAAATCACGTACTCTACATGTTCATGCAAGAAATTTATTTATTCGACTTCGTTTGCTAAAGATTCACCTATTAGTCCATTTTTAACGAAAATGGTAAACGTTCGTGAACGTTCAATGCTCGTTTCTTCGTTATAAGTCAGAATCTAGTCATTTTTGAGTCCGCAACTCTATAATGCCAATACGACTTGTCTCCGTCAAAAACCGACGTTTTCGAGGTTAAACACAAAATCTGACGTCGATTCCAAGAATTTCACGAATTCGACGATTATCGTCCAATCGTGTGAATTCCGGCAAAAAATTATTACTAACGATTTATTCATCATTCCAAATGCATTCATTTCATTAACTAGACATTTCAACTTATATATTACAATAACTTATATTCAAATTAGGTTATGGCTTATTTCTTATAAGTTCATAAGTTAACAAATTCTTCAATACATGATTTTCATTTCCTTATGACTTATTCTTGATTCAAGTTCCTTAAGCAACATTATTGCATCTTATTAGCATATTAACTTTCTAAGGAAATCATATGACAAGTTTATTCATGTTATTCATAAGTTTATAACTTATTCAAGTTTAAATTTCTTATTCAATTATTGTCAATATTTTATAATCAATAATTCAGATGACAAAGTTATTAATGTTATTATTTGCAATATTAACGATGTCTAGAAGTTCTGTCAAAGAGAGGTTTGGTCACCTAACTGCGCGCTAATGCGGAAAAATCCTTATTCGAAAGCCCCCTCTTTCCTGAGAATGACCTGGTTGATTAATATTGTGAATTATAATAATGATGATAAGTTTTGTTTTATTAATATTATTAATGTAATAAAACATAAAAGCTTTTAATATAAAATAGAATACTTTTATAAAGTTATCTGTTTTATTAGACAAAAATTAGAATATATTATATTTTATTATGCATAGTGTTTGCATAGTGCATGCATAGTAAAATCTTTTTATATAAAACAGAATACTTTTATAAAGTTATTCGTTTTATTAGATTATAAATAGAATATATTATATTTTATTGTAAACCAATCTGGACCATTCATTTAAAGTAAATCAATATGGACCGTTTATGAATTAGTTACTATGCAGTCCATTCTTCTATAAATAGAAGCTCATTCCTTCATTATTTCTTACGAATTCACTGAAACTCTAGAGAGAGAAATTATAGAGAAACTATAGAAAATTATTCTGCAACTTCCCTACTCTTATATTCAGTTTCTTTTACGGTAAGGGATATTATTTGTTCTACTCGTAAGGGGTATTATTTCTTTTGTATTCATGAAGAGAACTTCGGTTATTCCATTATTTATTATTCATTGGAATAACTTTGTAGATGAAGCGGTGCTACCCTATACTTGGTGAAATTCTTACTGTTATTCCATTCTTTATTATTACATTTGGAATATCACATGCTCATGCATTTTCTTTGGACTGGTTCCGATCTTTATTATTCCGTTGGAGTATCATATACATGCGTTTACTTTAATTCTGTTCTCGTTATTTATTATTCTATTGGAATAACCTGCTTGTGCGGTCTATCGTATGCCTGGTGATTTCTTTTGTTATTCCATTCTTTATTATACTCAGTTGGTTAAAACTTTGACTTCTATACTTCATGAAATTAGTGGAATATCTTTGATATTTGTGCTTCATCAAGTATCTTTTCATGGAAATATTCTTCTGAGAATTCTTGAATTTTACTCTACAAAGAAGTATCATGTTGACAATTTGGATGTTATTAGTTCCTGGATAAATTAATTCTTGAACTTGTTTTATTGAATTCTTATATCATTGTCATCATCCGCATGTTTATATTATGTTGAAAGGCATCTGTGGCTTGTAGTGCATAGATGGACTTGGTATGATTATGACCAGGGATTATTCGGTGTAATCATGACCGTAATGTTACAAATGATGTGGAAAAAGTCCTCATTGACCCGTAGTGCATTGATGGACAGTTGTTGGCATGATCATGACCATTGATGAATACACGAATATCCTTGGTTGTGGTGCATGGATAATTTGTGGTTGTGATACTAATGAATATCCTCGTCAGTAGTGCGGGGATGATGTGGATTATTTATTGTTGAGTCTCAAATGATAAAAGTCATGAAAAACCTTTTAAATCATAGAAGATAGTAGATTTTATTATCTACGTGACTCTTCTAATGGATTGCATGTTCCGCTGCAGTTAAACTTGATGTTTGTTATATTTTATCAGTTTAACACTGTTGAAGGTTAATGACAATTTATTCTGCATTATCTTTGTCATAATATTTTTTACTGGGCTAGTTGAGCTCACCCTTTTGCTTTCATTGTTCTCTTCAGGAAATGAGAACGTAGCAGGGACTAGTCGGGGAACGGAGTGACGGTCCAGATGATAGCATTAGTAGTCCTCACTATTCTATGAAATAGTGTAATAATAAATGTAATGAGGACCCCATTGAGTTTGTATATTGTCTAGATGATAATATTTGTATTAAAACTCACAGTATATGTTTAGTCGTATTTTACACGACTGTTGTATAATTAAGTTGTATTTAAATTTTGTACCATGTATTTGGCGACTCAAGATGGGTGATGTATACCGATTTTGGGGTCGTCACATTCAGCATGATCTTCTGGCGTCTTAGAATAGACTAGAATATCATTGTTAAACACCACGACGAACTTGTCCAAATATTGTTTGAACACTCTGTTCATCATATCCATAAATGTAACTGGTGCATTAGTCAACCCAAATGACATCACCAAAAACTCGTAATGACCATAATGAGTCCTGAATGCCGTCTTTGGTACGTATTTATAGATGAATGGACTGCATAGTAACTAATTCATGAATGGTCTAGATTGATTTATTTTTAAACGGACGGTCCATATTGTTCTACTATTAAAACTTAAAGTAACGGTCCATACTGATTTACTATTAAAACTTTAAACCAGCGATCCATATTGATTTACTATTATAACTATCCACCAGCGGTTCATATTGATTTACTATTATATCTTCAACCAATGGTCTGAAAAATTAGCACATCTCCTCATGGACTAATATTGTACCCAAAAAAATAATTTGGACCGAAAAGAAATATACTTTATGAGTGAATAGTACTCTGTGAATAGTAACTCGTGAATAGTAACTCATGAATAGTAACTCGTGAATAGTAACTCGTGAATAGTAACTCGTGAATAGTACTCCGACACGAAAAGTGTCCCGAATACCCGATTGAACAATCTTGAGTGACTTCTCACATAAGCATCAATAATC